>CM053612.1:27277181-27307707 GCA_028646535.1 Procyon lotor
GAAGAATTTGAGAGGCAAGGAGGGAGTTTGGGGGAGTGGGGGAGAGAAATGAAACAGGAAGGGATGGGGAGGGAGACAAACCATAAGAGACTGCTAGACTCACGAAACGAACTGAGGGTGGCTGGGAGGTGGGGGAGAGGGTAGGGATAGGGTGGCTGGGCTGTGGACATTGGGGAGGGTATGTGCTGTTAAGTACTGTGAAATGTGTAAGCCTGATGATTCACAGACATGTACCCCGGGGCAAATAATACATTATATGTTAATAAAAATTAATTAAAAAAAAATCAACTGTAAAAAAAAAAAAAGAAATATTCAGGAGATAAAATTGCTCCTAGGCATGCAGAAAATAACATATAATGTATTCTGCAGGACTGTTTAAATATAACCTACGTCATTGTGCCTCTGTTTTAATCTTTTCAAATGATGACATGTACCTAACTTGGCAATGTCCACACTCTAAAATGAAAGAATAAAAATATATTTAAATTTGAAAACAAAACAAAAAAAAAGAATGAAAACACAAGCCCCATTCTAAGATAAAATATTTCTGAATCATATATTTGCCACAGGACTTCTATCTAGAACATACTGTGCCTTCTCAAAACTCAATAATAAGAAGATAATTTAAAAATAGGCAAAACATTTTACAGACACTTTCCAAAAAAAAAAAAAAAAACCGTTTGAGTGGCAAATAAGCAGATGAAAAGTTGATCAACATTAATAGTCATTGAGGAAGGCATAATAAACCCACAATGCAATACTACCGCTCATACATTTGACGTGCTAAAATTAAAATGATTGGCCCAACCTAGTTTCATACACTGCTAGTAGGAGTGAAAAATGATACAACCTCATTCGAAAAGGTGTGACAGAATTGTTTTAAGTTAGACTTATGCCTACCATACGATCCCAGTCTCTCTATTCCTAAGTATTTGCCCAAGAGTAATGAAGGCATATGTTCACACAAAAATTTATATACACAAATGTTTATAGTGGCTTCATTTTTAATAGACCCAAACTGGAAATAATCTAAATGTTCATCAATTGGCGAATCAACAAACAATCCATGGTATAGTCACATGATGGAACGCTACTCAGTGATATAAGGGAATGAACTGTCGATACCCACAACATAGATGAATATCAAAAATAATTATGCAGAGTGGAAAAAATAAAACAGCCATTAAAAAGTATAGACTATAGGAAAAAAATAATATAAAATTCTAGAAAATGCAGACTAAAGTGTGATAGAAAGTTTGGGGACAGAATGAGTGGTGGCCGGGGGTGGCAGAAAATATGGGCCTACAGCCTAAATTGTGTCCCTGCAAAATTTTTATGTTGAAGCTTCTCACCTCCAGTGGGATGGTATTTGGAGATGGGCCTTTGGGAGGTAATTGGGTCTACCCAAAGCTGATGGTCCATCAGCTTTCATGTGGGATTAGTGTCCTTTTATAAATAGACATCAGAGAATTTGTTTTCTCTCTCTTTTTTGATGTTAACCCAACATCGTTTAGCATCTGGTAAGCTGGGTATACAATATCCATTATTAAGAGGCAGAGAAGCAGGGGAGAGTAAAAAAAGTGGGACTTTCTGGTTTTCAAAAAGCTCAGGATTTACAGGACCAAAGTCAAGGAAGGAAAGAAAACACAACAAAGTGAGCCAGACAGTCTGAGCTCCTTTCCTTCTTAGACATTCTACAATTTCTAGGTGGCATAGGACAAGAAAGAGAAAAGCGAAGCAGAAAGTAGTTGCTAATAAACTGAGACGCTGAGCAGAGGTCTTGACTGTCTTTAAAGTACGAAGAAGGGGAAAAAAAAAATAGTGATGAAGGAGCCTGAAGTTTCCTCGGCCCTGGGAAACAGTCCAGGCTCTCAATTGGAACCTCAGAAGACTATATAGAGGAGTAAGGGTGAACTACAAATACACCACGCTTGAAAACTGAACTCATCCTCAAATGATCCCCGTTCCTTATTGGAGAAAGATCATCTGATACATTCCTAGCTGCTTGCTAGAACCCAAAGACAGTGCTGCCTAGAGAAAGAGAATATTTTCCATATGGAGGCTAATTTCAAAATGGGATACGGACAGTTTAGGAAGAGGAAAATCAGAGGTCAGTCTCACTCTTAAAGTGCCCAACATTCTAAGAACGAGACAAAATAAAAGCAAACCATGTCTATCACTGGACAGAAAAACACGTGAGGACTTGTGGAATGGTAGAGTGAGAACCTCTATCAACGTAATCCTCTCTAAAAGCAATGAAAACATGGCCAAAAAAATGGTCAAAATCAACTTTTTTGGAACTCTGGAAATTAACAAAGGCTTTCAAAAATCTGAGAAGCGTTTGTTCAAGAAAACCATTGGACCTCTGGAAGACTAGTAGGATTTGAGGTATTTTGACTCAGATTACTCCAAGCCCCTCTCCTCAGCTCAACAGTTGCCCTGAAAAAAAGCAGTTCTCCATGGCTGTGAAAACCAGCAGACTTGCAGTCACTAAGGGGGCTGACTTGATCTGGAGCCCCTTGAAAAGCCCCATCCACAGAGAATGGCCCCTATCTGACCTGTCTCCCATCTCCCTGGAAAAGCCCTCATCACAGAGCCTCGGCATTACTGAACTGTGTCAAGAGTTCACTTCTTTGGGGAAAGCTTTACCACAGGGCTTTGGTGAAAATAGTTGTGGGCAACGATATGACATCGCAGCTGGGGCAAACAAGAGCCTGACAAAAACGTAAAAGGAAGATCTGAGGAACACAAGGTCCCTGATGCTCTTTGAAAAACTTCGATGTATTTTTGGAGAACTAAAAAGCTGTCTTGGGGCGCCTGGGTGGCTCAGTCGTTAAGCGTCTGCCTTCGGCTCAAGTCATGATCCCAGGGTCCTGGGATGGGGCCCCGCATCAGGCTCCCTGCTCGGCAGGAGGCCTGCTTCTCCCGATACCATTCCCTCTGCTTGTGTTCCCTCTCTCGCTGTGTTTCTCACTGTCAAATAAATAAAATCTTTTAAAAAATAAAAAAAAAATTAAAAAAAAAAGCTGTCTAAATATGCAGGGTTGGGCACATGTCTGAGACAGATCCGAGAAAACCTGAAGCCCTCTACTCTGGTTGACCTTGAGGCCTTGCAAAATTTTCAGGAAATAAATAAAGACCACATAAGGACAAGTGAATGCTGTTTGTTCAGGGCTTTCTATAGTGAGGGAGTCAGCTAGCATCACCTTGTGGGCTTCTGCAGAGACTCCAAGTCAGGCCAAATGCGAGAAAGCTTTACAGTAGAAAAAAGATACAAGTTCAAGGATGCCCTGATTGGAGGTTGTTGCCATGGGGAAGCCGGAAGTGGGCTAACTAGAAGCCTGGATCACATATGATTGGTTAGGGGGAACGTATTTGGCTTTCTCTGATTGGCCCTAAGTTGGAAGCAGAGACAAAGATTAGGGAAGCTGCCAGTTATTAACGGAGTCATGGCCGTTTGGGGTCAACTGCTATTGGAATTATTATTCAGTTTCCTGAACTGGTTGCTACAGATAGTGGCCTGATTTCCCACAGGTCTGACTTTTAGATAACATGCTGGCTTCCCGGGCTGATTCCTGTAGATAATGCTGGAGCTGCAGATTATAGATCAGAGCTCTATTTTTTTTTTTTAAGATTTTATTTATTTATTTGAGAGAGAGAGAATGCGAGCACAAGCAGTGGGGAAGGGCAGAAGGAGAGAGAGAAGCAGACTCCCCACTGAGCAGGGAATCCAATGCAGGGCAAGACTTCATCCCAGGACCCTGGGATCATGACCCGAGCTGAAGACAGATGCTTAACCAACCGAGCCACCCAGGAGCCCCCAGAGTTCTATTTTTATATATGGCCTGACTATTGTCCATCTGTGTATTCAGTCTATTGTATTTTAATGAACAGTTTTAATATCTTGAAATAAACATGTACTGTAGTTAAAGGAGGGGAAAAAAGAAGGAAAGAATTGAGAATAAATGCTGGCTAGAAATATAACTTAAGGGTTAACTACATAATGAAAGTAAACCCATGAGAATAAATGAGCTTGAAAAGACAGAGACAGATTGGTTAAAATACAATTTCGTTGCTGAGGCCAGAGATTCCTTAAAGGGGCTCTGTAGTCCTTTCAAACCAAAACAATTTTTTGGATGTTGGATCTAAAAATCTCAGTTATTAAGTGGAGATATATACCACACATAAGTCAAATTACCACAGAAAGAAATGTGTTGGTGAGAATCAGAAAGTGGAATTAAAAGGCGGAGGGGGGGGGGCAGGGTGCCTGGGTGGCTCCATTGGTTAAGTGTGTCTGACTCTTGGTTTTGCCTCAGGTCATGCTCTCGGGGCCATGAGATTGAGCCCCAACTCAGGCTCCCCAGAGAGTCTGCTTGAGATTCTTTCCTTCTTCCCCTCCTCCCTGCTCTCCCTCTCTCTAATAAATAAATAAGTCCTCGAGAGAGAGAGAGGCAGACAGAGAGACAAAGAGAGACAGACAACAACAAGAGCAAGAAAGGCCAAAGAAGATAAATCAAAGTACCAGAACACACAAGAAAAATGAAAGTAGGAAGGAATGATCATGAGGAACTATGGTTGGGATTTGTACAATTTATGCAATTGCCTCCAGCAAATTCCATCTTAAAAGCAAGATTATGCACAAACTTTAAAAAAAATGAGGAATTAGGGGCGCCTGGGTGGCTCCGTCCATTAAGCACCTGACTTCAGCTCAGGTCATGATCCTAGGTCCTGGGATCAAGTCCCACATCAGGCTCCCTGCTCAGCAGGGGTCTGTTTCTCTCTTTCCCTTCTCTCTCTCTCTCTCAAGTAAATAAAAATCTTAAAAAAAAAATGGGGAAGAAAAGAAGCTTTGTTACAAGAACATACCTAGAAGGAAACTTGATTGACAAAAACAGAGAGGATTTGATTCTGCTAGGTATTAGAGAGGCAGGCTGTGTATGTTCGGGATGGAGGCAAGGCCCTGCCATTTTTGGTAGAAATATGGGCTAAAGAAAACAATCTATTCATAAGGAGGATTTTGCCCAAAGACATGAAGAGCCATTGCAGAAGAGCACTCAGATTTTCCTTCTTTTTTTTTTCTTTTTACTTTTTCTCACTCCCAGGAGGAATCTCTTCATAGACAACCCATCTGTAAAATGTAATTTAAATAAATGGGTCTGTCCTAAAGTTACATGAATTCCAAAGAAAATAAACCATCTGAAATTCTTATTTCTATAATTCAACATCTGTTGTTTTTCTTTTCACTTTTTCTCAAATACAAGAAAAAATTTCACTGCTGGGCTGAATGGAACATTTCATACCAAATTTTTATAGAAGGGTTTTTTAATACTTGAGTGATTGGGCTATAAAGTGAGAAATTCTAAATTAATTTGGGATGATGCTAAAATGTATCACTTCATTTCTCCCATCTTATCTTGGAAAAAAGCTTTGATCACCTTGCCTTCAGTATCCCGTGACCTTCCCTCCAAAGTGTTCCAAAAATTGTTTGGCTTGGCCGCTGAAATGTGGGGTTGAATTTACAGGCCATGCTTGATTACTAATCTTCATTTGGAATGCAAATTTAAATATGGATATGACAGTTGGGGCCGAGTGGTTAGGAGAAAGGCAAGTGGAGAATATGCCAGATAAAATCTCTGGTCTTTCAGGAGGTGTAATAGAAAATAGCAACTCTCCCCCCAAAACCCCTACCACTGCATGTATGATCTCTACCACTCGGATGGTATCGTGGAAATACATTGTTTTGTATGGTGGCTAATTCTGTATCCTGCTAATCTCTTTTACTAGACAGCAAGCTCTAAGGAAGAAGGACCTTAGACACTATACCTACGATACTGTCTGGTTCCAAAAGCAAAAAAATAAAAATGCCCAGCAAATGTGTGCTGAATGAATATACACAGAAGAAAGAAAGGGAAGAAAGGGAAGGAAATGGGGGGGGGCAGGGAGGGAAGGGGGGAAGTAGATAGGAAGGGCTCCGCAGGGAGACGCCTGGCATCCTTACATGGAGATAGAACGCTTTAAACACTAAGTGTCCTCCAAACCAAAGTGTAAATTGAAGATGCAGGATGAAATGCTTTCTCTTTCCTAGATTTGTTTTTGTCTCCCACCTCTGCCACTTTCGCCACTCAACAAACAGGCAAACTAATAAGAAAATAACACAATGATTGGATCGCAGGAAACCCTCACCCCCTTTAAAAACCTCAGTAACTTTTTGTTATGAGATTGCTTTTCATATAATGATCCTTAGCCTAAATTACTTTCCCTCCTGTCTACCTCAGCCCACACCGAACTCTTTTGACTCTGATCGTTTTAACATTTTACACCGCATATCAGAGTCTGTATTATATAAAATTTGTATTCCATTTTATGTCACTGTGCTCTATTCAGCTAAATAGACTGTAAACTTCTAGAGGGTTTGGGCCTGGCTTAGCATTCTTGAATTTCTTCATAACACCTAGCATCCTGTTTTTGCATCTAGGAGTTACTCAGTAAACAAGTTTGTTAATTAAAATACTATGCAATGCGGGGCACCTGGGTGGCTCAGTTGGTTAAGTGTCTGCCTCAGCAACAATATTGTATTTTAACCAATCTGTCTCTGTCTTTTCAAGCTCATTTATGCTCATGGGTTCTCATGGGTTCAAGTTCATGATCCCAGAGTCCTGGTCTCCCTGCTCTGTGGGGAGTCTGCTTCTCCCTCTGCCTCTCCCCCTGCTTGTGTGCTCACTCTCTCAAATAAATAAAAATCTTTAAAAAATATTTTTAAAAATATTATGGAACAGCACACCTTTTTCTGTTAAAATGAAGCAACCTTATTCTTCCCATGTTTTCCATCTTACTATTAAAAAAACCCCTGGATGTAGCACGGTAATCAAGCACAGGACATTCCGAAAGGTGGAAAAAGTAGATCATCTACCTAAGGACACGAGGACTTGAGGAATGACATGCATGAGTTCTCTGGGTTCTTATGGCCTCCCGTATATCAAAGGTAAGGTGCTATGGAATCCTCCAACCTAGAACTACCAACAAGCACAGACGAAAAGAAGAAGAAGAAGAAGAAGAAGAAGAAGGAGAAGAAGGAGAAGAAGGAGAAGAAGGAGAAGAAGGAGAAGAAGGAGAAGAAGGAGAAGAAGGAGAAGAAGGAGAAGAAGGAGAAGAGGAAGAAGAGGAAGAAGAGGAAGAAGAGGAAGAAGAGGAAGAAGAGGAAGAAGAGGAAGAAGAAGAAGAAGAAGATCCAACAGAAAAAGCACGGCCTGATAATGGCAGTGTTTTTGGAATTCTCATGGTACTCCAGCCAACCCCCAAAGGGAAATCCATACACTAGTCTCCTGTGGTTTCAGTAGGGCTGAGTGGGGAGTAGTTGATCTTCCGCTCTATCCCCAACCTCAACTAACCTCAACAAAAGTAGGTAGCAGCATTCCCATTCCCCAGCCAGTGGTAAGTGCAGTCAAGCATGGAACTATACTTCCCTCTCCTACATGACAGAAGATGGTGGTGCTAGAGTTCCCAAGCCCGGAGTGCCAACAGGGACCCGCAGTGATCAGAGCCTCCACTCACAATGGGCACAAAGAGACTTAACGAGGTGATGCGAGATGGGCTAGTCACCGCTGTACTTCACCTCCTCTCCTCTTACAAGAGGAGCACAGAAGCAAGCTGAGCCCCCCCCCCTCCAGTGGGATCAATAAGACTGAAGAGACCGTGTGAGTAGAGAAGCTCCTAAGGACTCCAATTCCTCCCCAGCCCACCCTCACGTCAGCCAAACCTGGTGAAAAGCTGAGTCTTCATACCTACCAGACCTCAACAAGGCAGAATGAAGTAGTGTGTAGTTGAAGCTCTGTCCCCTCACAGCCTCTGTTTTCAGCAAGGTCCAAAGGGAAGCTGAGCTTACAAGCTCATTACCAGGTGACAAGACAATGCCAGTTCATGTCCCATCTGACTAGGAAAATGTGGGGTCACCTGGGTGGCTCATTCGGCTAAGAGTTTGCCTTCGGCTCAGGTTATGATCCCAGCGTCCTGGGATTGAGTCCTGCATCTGGCTCCCTGCTCGGTGGGGAGTCTGCTTCTCTCTCTGTCCCTCCCCCATGTTTGTGTTCCCTCCCTCTCTCTCTCTCTCTCTCTGATAAATAAATAAATAAAATCTTAAAAAATGTATCACCAGGGCTGAGTGGGGAGGTGAACTTCCACCTTACTCATTTACAATCTGGAAGTCTGAGTCAGTGATCTACTTTTTATTAGGGTGGTCTTGGTGGAGCCAAGCGGGATGCTGACCGAACACATTCACCCTGGCCTTCATGTTACACGTCAGCAAAGTAACTGTTGCTACAATAGGAGAATCAGTAGGATCCGGAGTCTCCTAGTTATTATATACACAATATCCAGGATACAATAGAAATCTACCTATTGTACAAAGATCCAAAAAATAATATCGTGAGAAATAACGAGAATCACACACCAACACAGACTGATTCAAGGTAGCAACTTTCTGACAGAGATTTGAAAGCACCCATCATAAAAAATGTGCCAACAAGCAATTTTTTTTGGTAGATTATATTTTTTAAGGGCAGTTTTGGGTTCAAAGAGGTATCGGGTAAGATGTATAGATTTCCCATATACTCCTGGCCCCTACACTGGCACAGCCTCTCCCATTATCAATGTCCCCCACCAGAGTGGTACATTTGTCACAGCTGCTAAACCTACATTGACACATCATTGCCCCCCGTAGCCCTTAGCTTCCATTAGGGTTCACTCTTGGTGTCAGCCAGTCTATGAGTTTGTACAAATGTATAATGACATGCACTATAGTACCATACAGAGTTATTTTGCGGGTCCTAAAAATCTTCAGTGCTCTGCCTATTTCTGCCTCCCTTCCCCCTAATTCCTAGCAATCACTGGTCTTTTTACTGTCTCCATAGTTTTGCCTTTTCCAGAATGTCACCCAGCTGGAAACACACAGTATGGAGCCTTTTCAGATTGGCTTCTTTCACTTAGTGAAATATTTTGCAGAGAAACTAATCTGAACATTTGCACAGCCATCAACACCCAAGCTCTGATATAGCAGCAGAGAAGACTAATTTTAAGATTGTTCCAAATGTGGTACCGTGTAAGGTAAGCATGATAGAAGGGACAAGAGAAAGAACTAAGGGTGCTCGTCAGAAAACACATCAGTGATTGGCCATTGGATCGAGGCTAGGAAGAAGTATACTGAGTTGAGAGTTGATGAACTAAGAGAAAGCTGAAAAATGTGACCGAAAATCATAATAGCTTCAAAAAGCAGGTGTAACGGGAGGGAATGAGCTGGAAAAAGAGACAGAAGTGGTCAGATAGAAGGAAAAAGAGATAGAAGTGGTCAGATAGAAGGATCAGAATTCATGATGTAGCCATTGGAATGGGTTGCTGAAAGCCGGTACATGGGAATGCTTGGGGAGTCAAGGGTCTGTGAGTGGTTTATGGATTTTAAGTCATCCAAGAAAACGAAAGGACAAAGAATTGGGGGGGAAAAAAGGTACAATAGGAAGAATATGCTTTAGATGGACAGAGATCAGCAGCAACAGCAAACATTCATATAGCTCTTACTAAATGCTAGAGAGCGTTCTAAGCACTTTAGATATATTAAGTTCTATAACTGTCCCAACTTCCTTATTAGGAAGGCATTATTGACACTTTACAGATGAGAAAACGGACATACAGGGATGGTAAGGACCTTGCGTAGCTACACTGCCAAATAAGTAAAAGAACTAGGGTTAAAGCACAGTCTGATGCCAGAGTTGATGTTCTTGCCTACTATGTCATGGTACCTGGAAGTCGGACCGAGAGAGGCAGAGGGTGGAATAACCCAGTGACTGTCAATACAGGACGGTAAGTCTGTGGGCCATGATATGAATAGCCTCTGAGAAGGCCACATGGGAAGCAGCGTTCCTTGAAAAGATCTGTGTTTCAATTAGGGCAAGGAATTTGTGTGAGAGAAAGTTGGTGCCTCGCGCATGCGCACTGGGTATTCAGTGTTCTCTTATATGCCAACAAAGTTCTGCTGGAAGCAGCTATAACTCCTAGGACTTTCTGTGGCCAGGAGCATGGGGATAGATAGAATGACTGGGGAACAAACCTTTTGGAAGAAAGGATAATGGCCCCTTAATAATGTCTGCATCTTAATCCTAGGAACCCGTGAATATGTTAGGTAATAGACAATAAGAAAAAAACTAAAGTTTCCAATCAGATAACCATGCGATAGGAAGATGATCCTGAGTTATCTGGATAATGTAAACAGCATCCTTATAAGTGGAAGAGGGAGGCAGAAGAGAGAAAACCTGACAGATGGCACATGAAAGGGACTTCGCTTAACGTTGCTGCCTTTGAAGTTGAAGGAAGTGCACTATGAGCCAAGGAAAGCCTCCAGAATTGGAAAATGAAAGGAAATGTGTTCTCCTCTAGAGCCTCCACGGGGAAATGCAGCCACGCTGACATTTTGGTTTTAGCTCACCGCGATTCACCGGGGACTTCGGACTAACAGAATCATAAGATGATTAACAGTAATAATAGGCATGATAATAGCAAACAAAATAATAATCCATTTGCGATGCTTTGTTAAATCAGCCATGGTAAACTAATACAACCCTAAGCCAGTGAGAGACAGGAGTGGAGCAACTTAATGCATTGTTCTCAGAGGTGCGTAGTAAGACGGAACACTGGTTACCCACATCCATCACCGGTTGACCTGCTAATTAAAACACAGTATTGACTTTCTTCCTTTTCTTGTTTCATTTTGTCCCTGATACTTCCCAAGGGATCATTTCTCTAATAAACCGCTTGCACACTAATGCACGGGACTGCTTCTGGGGGAACCCAGAGTAGGAGAGATATTAAAGAAAATTTCTATGAAATTCAGGAGAATGTAAGGGATGTTTTTTTCTTACAGAGCGACAATTTCCAATAGAAACTCTGTAAGGAGGATTGCAGAGATAATGAGCCACATTTCTGGGACTTTCAAAATGATACAAGTTTTGATCAAAATTTTCAGGCACCTAGATGGTGCTTATTCGTTTATTAAAATATAATTATTCAAATGGAATTAGTTTCTTAAATATATGAATATAATTTTGTCTCCTTTCTTAAATATCACTGAAATGGTCAAAATGTAATTTTCAGGAAGATAAATTAAATTTAGATTTAATTAAACCGTTCTTTTGAACTTTGCAAACTGCAATGCCAAGTGAATTATGTTATTATTAATACTTTAATTAACCATCTTTCTAACATTTATTTAATTTGTATAAATCCTAATTCAAAATAGTACCTTCAAGTTAAAAATGTACATACACCTGACATTTCGTTGAGAAACTAAAGGTTATACCCATTTTTGTACCACACAGCTATCCCATTTGATTTATATGGATAACCACATTCCCATAAGTTAATAACTTAATTTCACCTATTCACAGGCCATCTGAGAGTTTTGGTTTATGTATGAAACTCAAGCTAATAATCATGTTGGTTGAAATTATGGTTGAAAATATTGCCTTATGAAGTCAGTCGACTTTTTTTAATTTAGCACATAGTATACATGTAGAACTTAGCTCAGTTCAACAGCCTTCCAAGGGTGTTTTTACTTCAAGGTGGTGGAAGAGTAGTGGCTACAATGGGAAGAGAATGAATAAACATTTCTACAATCCAGGCCCTGTCACAGCTTCACACACTGTTCTGTTGCCTGTGGGAAATGGACACATACGCAAGATCCAACAAGAGTGATGAGGTGAGGGATGGGGGAGTGGAGGTTGACATCCTTGAGCGAGAATCTTCTTTTAAGAACAGAGAGGATTAAACATTCTGTGATAAGTTTGAGAAGGTCTGGAAGTTAGTTCATCCTTAAGTAGAGGACACAATTGAAAATCTTGGGAAAGAGTCTGGGGATTGATTCAGTCCAGCAGAGTAGTGACTTCAGGGTATGGGAAACTGGACTCAGAAAAAGGTGGTGGGATGTGTGTTGAGAGGGGAGATAGAATGAAGAACATGGAAAGAAAACACAACCCAATTAAGAATTCCTGATGACTGACACTGTACAAGACACCTTACAACTTTCTAGACTTTAGATGATTTCTTTTTAGAATTGGCCTGTATCATAATGCACCTGACCTTCTGATCTCTCCTGGGATGATTTATATTATCAGTTTATTTAGGGATCATGTTTGATCAGAACTGATCAAAATAAATATTTTTTTTTGATCAAAACTGATCAAAAAAATAAAATTAGGGAACACTTATTAACCACATCCTAGCCTTCTTTTTCTTTCCCCTACTTTGGCTGACCTCTTGCCCTCTCCAAACATACCATAGTCTCTATCCCGGTACTCCAATGTTGCCCGACCCATCTTGCATGTCAGATGGGAAAGAAATCTTATGAAAGAATGCACAATTTGGAGTAATCATGGAACCTGTCTCATTTTTAGAAAGATTTTCTCGTAGGTGATTGAATAACATTCAATACTGAATTGCTGGCTGGGGATTTTTTTTCCTACACTGCTGGACGGAGGACTACTGTGGGTGAATTGTGTGAATCGTATCACATGGGTAATTAATTATTGACTCCGTCTACCTTTGAGGCTAGGCCTGCTTATGCAAATTCAGAGTTGACTTGTTCCATCATGCAAATAAGGTTTTTCTTTGTTCTTTGTATTCCTGCGTGGCTAAACTTCCATATTTCGATATGAAATTTTAAAACCTCAAGTGTGGGCATTTTTACTAATTTCTCTACTTGTAGCAAAGGACAAGCTCTCAGAGGGTCCCCGGATTACTAGGTGTGCTTCTAAGTAAACAGCTTATCGGTATCTCTAATTTTATGCAGGTTGATATTGACAAAAGAACTTGGTGTTTGTGTTTGTATATCCTGGCTCAGTAGTGCTTAAATATGCAAATGAACTTTCTGTTTACATCTGCTTAAACAATTCCATTGATGCCGGTTAGAATTCAAAAGTCAAAAAAAAATCACATAATAAACTACATGAAATTGTATCAGATCTCTAGAAAAGAACAAAACAACAAAAAGGCGGAACAAGTGGTGGGGGTAGAAGATGAGTTATCACTTAACATCAATACCTCCTTCCTTTTTAAAAAACATATTTTTATTAGAAAAAATGTCATTTTGTTTTTCATGCCATTAGGGTCATGACGGACTTAGATTTTTGAATGTCTGTATCTCTTTTCATCCCTCCCACCCTTTTTCCCTTTTCGCTCTTTGAGTGGATAAATTTCCATTTCTCTGTTAAAGGGAGAAAGTAAATCATCATTTACTCTCCATCTTCCCATCTCATTTTCTAAATATTAGGTTTAGGCACTCAACGTAGTGATTGAATATTGATATACACTAGGAAATGCTCACCAACTGAAAGTTTGTAGCACTTAATCCCCTTCACCTGCTTTGCCCATTTCCCCAACCCTCTCCCCTCTGGCAGCCACCAGTTTACTTTGTTCTCTGTATTTAGGAGTCTGTGTCTGTTTCTGTTTGTTTGTTTTGTTTCTGAGATTTTGCATGGAAATGAAATCATATGGTATTTATCTTCCTCTTCCTGATTTATTTTACTCAGCATCATACGCTCTATGTCGTCCATCCATGTTGTCCCAAATGGTAAGATCTGATTTTATATTTTTATGGCAGAGCAATATTTTATTGTATATGTACACCACCATTTCTTTATCCATTCATCTATAGAGGGATACCTAGGCTGTTTCCATATTTGGCGATTGTAAACAATGCTGCAATAAACGTAGGGGTGCGGATACGTTTTTGAATTAGCACTTTTGGTTTTTTGGGTAAATGCCCAGAAGTGTAATTACTGAATTGTATAGTATTTCTATTTTTAATTTTTGGAGGAACCTCCATGCTGTTTTCCACAGTGGCTGCACCAATTTACATTCCCACCAACAGTGCGCAAGGGTTCCCTTTTCTCCACATCCTCATCAACACTTGTTATTTCTTGTCTTTTTGACAACTAGTCATTGTGACTCTTATAAGGTGACGTCTCCACTGTGGTTTTGATTTGCATTTTCCTGATAATTAGTTATGTTGAGCATCTCTTCCTGTGTCTGGTCATCTGCATGTCTTTGGAAAAATGTCTATTCAGATCCTCTGCCTAACTTTAAAATAGGATTTTTTGATGCTGAGTTGTAGGAGCTCTTTATTTTTAGGGGCTATTAACCCCTTACTGCATATGCCATTTGCATAATTTCTGCTTCCTTAAGCAAATAAAAATACAGATGAATCTGTTTTTTACAGAGAAATGATATGGCATGTATTTATTTAAAAAGACACAATCACCCTGAGCCAGACTGATCAGATTCTGTGATTTTGATCTCTACACCAAATCTATTTCATTCTTATCAGTAGAAAGCCAGACATTCTGAACTAAACCCTTTGGGCGACACTTTACATTTTTTACTAATTATTCCAACCGTTATTAAAAATTAAAATACTTCTACAAGGCTAATTAAGAACTTCTCCACCACTACCGTCTATTGGCTTGGTTAGATCAACATTCAGGGCATAAACATTATAATTAAATTAGATTCACATCTGAACCATGAATTGAGAATAATTGTACATCCTTCCTGGTACAGTTTTCCATTTCCTGAAATTTCTTTTTAAAAATTTATATACTTATGACTAATTTTCTGGAAATGCAAATCTCCTTTCGGTTCATACGTACTGAGAAAATACTTTTGGTAACATATTAATTTTCTCTCTTTCCTGGAGCTAGCTTTATTGGAGTCCTCCATCATTCTATTTCAACATGGACCAGTTGTTACCTAAAGCCTTGGTCTCTCTCATTGATTCCCTCTTTCTGGATCCCATTTCTTTCTGTTTCTTACTCTGCCTCCCCCTTATTTTGGTGGTGTACTTCCATCACCTACCTAAAAGGGATGTAATGGCGGCAAATTATCTGAGAACTTATACATCTGAATATTCTGTCCTTCTGATTCATTGACAAAGAATTCGAGGTTGGAAATAACTTTTCCTCAAAATATTGAAGACCTTCCTTCCAGAGTGTCACTTTGAAGAAGTGTGTGGCCATCCTGATTGAATTCTCATTCCTGAACTTTCTGTACTTCTGAAAGCCTACTTTTATGTTACAACCAAAAATTGCATAGAACACTGAGTGCAATATGACTGCAATTTCATGCAAGATGAGTATTTTGCTCTCTGGTGTTCTCAGGAGTTGGGGGTAGGTGGAGGGATGCAGGAGTTGGGGCATGGGGGGATTCTATCATAAAACTTAGAAACCCAATTTTTTTCATTGTTTTTTTTTTTTTTAAGATTTAATTTGTTTATTTGGGAGAGTGAGAGAGAGAGAGAGAGCGCGAGCAGGGGGCGGACAGAGAGAGATGTAGACTCTCCAGCGAGCTGAGATTCCCCCCCACACATGTGGGGCTTGATCCCAGGACCCCGGGATCACTATCCGAGTCAAAGTCACATGCCCAACAGACTGAGCCACTCAGGTGCCCCTTTTTCATTGTCTTTATTCCTAAATCTATCTTTTATACTTCAAAACAAAACAAGTCAGGTGATGCTGTTAGTGTAATGTTTTTCTTTTAATCAAATGCACAAGATTACTGTATGCTATTGTTAAGGATGCATTTTTGCAACTAGATGCCTGGAAAATCATATTGTTCAAATCAGATGTTTATTATAGCGTTAGTCATATTTTGAAAAAAGATTTTGTTTATTTATTTGCGAGAGAGAGCATCAGTGGGGCAAAGGAGGAGGGAAAAGCAGACTTCCTGCTGAACGGGGAGCCCATTGTGGGGCTCAATCCCAGGATCCTGAGATCAGACCTGAGCCAAATTAGGATGCTTAACCTACTGAGCCACCTAGGCACCCCTAGACATTTTTATAATCTTGATGGGCGACCATTTTAGGCTACATTTGTTTTTCGAAGACCAAATTATGTTAGCCATTAACTATAATAAAAGATTGGTGGTCATCTTAATATTTTATTTATTCCTGTGTAAGAAAAATTATCCAGAATCACATTTCATAGCAAACGTTGCTACTACATTTAGTCCTATATTTAGATATTTTATTGCCTCACCTCCATGGAGAAGTAGGATAGAATTCTCAAGCAAAAGGACACAACCGCAACTTCGGTGTTTAAAGTTTATGAAAACTATCTATACTTAGCAACACACAATCCTTGTACACATGACTTTTCAGAGAACCATCTGTTATTTTCTAAAGGACACGGAGTACACCCACTCTATTGTATGATCAGAATGGAGACTTGTAGGCATCATAATTTTAATAATACTAACAGTAATAAGAACAGCAATAATAATAGCAGCTGTCATTTCTTGGACTGTGTCCAACCAGCTTTACATGCTTTATCCCATGCAGAACTTAAAATGTATTTCTGAATTATTAATATAACTCCACTTTTATAAATAAGAAAGCTGAAGATCATTGTGGCTGAGTTCTTTGCCTATTCTCGTGTTAGATTGGAATTGGGCTCTGGGCCCATCGGACTCTATAAACAGGTGTGCAAAAGGGAATGAGTCTGTGTTGGTTTATCTTGGGGACGGTGACTTGGTAAGAGGTGAGAGTGTGTATTTAGAAACTTGGAAAGGACTCATAGTTGTGTGTGCACAATCAAGTTCATCCTGCTGGGTGTGTCAAGGAGGACACTTAAGGCAAGTCTTAGGCCCCTGGGAAGGGGTGTGTGTGTGTGTGTGTGTGTGTGTGTGTGTGTGTGTGTGTGTGAAGAGAGAGAAAGAGATTTATTGTAAGAAATTGTCTCATGGGATTATGGAGGCTGGTGAATGCAAAACCTGCAGTGTTAGCCAGCAGGCTGGAGACCCCGGGGCGCTGATAGCGGGGACCAAGTTCAAAGGCAGTCTGCTGGAGTTTTCACAAATTGGCAAGGTTAAACCTGTTGGTGGTAGCAGGTTCTTCCGTGGTTGTCTTGAGCCTGAGAGCAGGAGAAAGCCTGATAAAGTACAGGCGAGGGAAAAAGAATTAAAATAAGTTAGATTGAGTTAAAACTTGAAATGCAAAGTAATCCTCACTTACGACTGTCATTTGGAATCTAAGCTTCCTTGAACACTACGTTTTTCCTCCTCTGGTAAAAATCTCACAGGTAGGGATGGCACCAAAAAAAATGAGTCTTTAACTTCATTATGTATCTTTAAAAGTTATTTTTTTTTAAAGATTTTATTTATTTATTTGACAGAGCGAGAGATCACAAGTAGGCAGAGAGGCAGGCAGAGAAAGAGGGGGAAGCATGCTCCCCGCTGAGCAGAGAGCCCGATGTGGGGCTAGATCCCAGGACCCTGAGATCATGACCTGAGCCGAAGGCAGAGGCTTTAACCCACTGAGCCACCCAGGCACCCCTAAAAGTTTTTTTAAGAGCAAGCAGGATCTTCGATTCTATGTTTTGTTTTTTACTTGAGAACAAAAGTGTGAGGAAGGAAAAAGGAAAACCCAGCCGCTGACATCTGGGGACTGGTCTGACACTTAGAGGTAGGCCTCGGGGATTTTCAGAACGCTGGCCTGACACTCACAACTAGTCCACGTTGTTCTTCTGTTGGACACAAACAATTTTACAGGACACCAACGTCAGACAAGGTCACTCTGTGACCATGATGGAGTGAGACAAAATGAGGCCGCTTCATAAGATTGTCTCCACACAGACCAATATGAGGTCACTGTGCAACCTACAAAGTAGTACATACATGCGCTCTTGGACAAAATATTATTTCTTTATTAAAACAGTTTTATCCTCCCTCTAGTCTGTCCTCTCTTTAAAGAAGGTTTATTGTGATACACAATCATAGGATTGCCCCTGAGTTTTAGCAGCACCCAATCCCCCAAATCTCCCAATCAAAGAAGAAATGCCATAATAGGTTCTTTCTAGCACCTTCTTTCTGGGGTACACCGTGGTTCCCCAGGGCGTGCATCTTCCCTCCCTACTGGAGTAGTAAATCCACTTGTTAAACTATAGGTGTGTCCCTGGTGGTCTTTGACGGGAGGGCAAAGAATCTCAGGGGAAATATATCATAGTCTGCTTGTTGTTTCAAATCATTTAGAGAAGACAACATAAAAAAGAAAAAAGTTGATCCTGAAACATCCATTATTAATCAAGTGAAAATCCATTCAAGTGAATGCTTTTATTGACTCACCTACCTTCTGTTGCATAAGACAAGTATGGTGCTTTACTGTGTTTTTTAAAGTGTTTCTTCAATCAAGGAAATAACTGTGTCTAGCATCACATCGTGGTAATCAGTTCATTCAGTCATTTAAAAAAAAAATCTAAACACACACACTCATGCACACACACCACACAGACACACACACACTCCAAACTAAACAAAAATCAATCAAGTCAATTGCTTGGGAGAATGAATTGGCCAAGGTCTCCTGGGTGGCTCAGTCGGTTAAGTGTCTGCCTTCGGCTCAGGTCATGATCTTGGGGTCCTGGGATCGAGCCCCACAGCGGGCTTCGTGCTCAGCGGGGAGTCTGCGTCTTCTTCTCCCTCTGCCCTTCCCCCTCGCGAGTGCTCTGTCTCTTTTTCTCTCTCAAATGAATAAATAAAATCTTAAAAATAAAAAAAAGAATGGATTGGCCAAGAGGTCCCAAATACACCTTCATTTCAACAACAATTTGAAAATACACATATTGGCATTTGTGATTTCACCATTTTTTCTAAAAGCATCCAAACTCACAAAATGTAAGTTCCCCTTATGTTTTCATTGTCACTGTTGGTGTTTACTATCCATTAGTGGAATGGGATTGCTCAATGAAGAGTACAAGAGTACATCACGTGAAGTATCCTTAACTTTTCTGGGAGTGATAGGGAGAGAAAGGAAGGGTACTTCTTATTTTCAAATAAGAACTTTTACTTTCCTTTCCTAAGCATTTTTCTTTACTTCACTTTATATTTCTGAATTTTATTTTATGAGACTTATGTTAAGCCAATAAAGTAACTCTTTATAGCTGTGGTACACGTCTTTAATTTCGAGGAAAAAAGAACTATTTAAATTAGCATATTCTTTAACTTCAGTTGTTTTGATTTCCCATTTACTTCTTTTCTGGGTTAAAATATTTGAAATATTCACACTAAAGACTACACAATTACATCATGAAATGGGATCAGTAAGTGTGCAATTAACTGATAGAAATTTTGTCATCTTATAAAGGCCTTGCAATCATGGAAGACATAGAAAAATTGTTGTTTTAGTTGCCTGAGATATCTTTTCCCTAGGTAAATGTCAAGGCTAAATATCTCTTTTAGTTCCCCGCCAGCTATAGAGTTAAGATTCCTGAACTTCCGTATTTCTGGATACTGATGGGAAAATTTTGTGACATGATGCAGAGTTAAAAGCAGTGAAAACAGAGTATAAGACCAGGAAAAGAGAATGAAGAGAAGAGACCAAAAGAGCAAGAGATGAAATCATCATAAATGGGAGGCAAATCAGCGTTATCTCTAAAGATTTAAGAAGTTTGATTTAAGATGCCAAAAGATGAATCTTACAAACATAAACTTCAGCAAAAAGAGGAAAGGACGTAGAATCCATGTGACCTAGTTCCATCTAGATGGTGATTACTTCTAGAGCGTTGGGAAGAAATTGTGATCAGGAAAAGACACAGTGTAATGTTAAGATTGCTTCTTACAAAGTTCTATTCCCCAATGTGGATAGTTAAAATGCAGGTTTGTTTTATAACTGTTTGATGGGCTATATGTATTTGCTTTAGGCATTTTCTTCCTTTGTGCATTTCAGACTTAAATGTTTACGATGTTTTTTGGGGTTTTAAAAAAGATTTCATTTATTTATTTGAGAGAGAGAGAGAGAGAGAAAGGAAGCACAAGCTGGGGGAGGGGCAGAGGGAGAGGGAGAAGTAGACTCCCCGCCAAGCGTGGAGCCCAATGGGAGGCTAGATTTCAGGATGGTGGAATCATGACCTGAGCCGAAGGCAGATGCTTAAGTGACTGGGCCACCCAGGCGCCCCTACAAGGGCTTTTTTTTTTTTTAAATAGTTTGAAATGGTTCTCAACTGTACCTTCTTGTCTTATCATTGCCTACACTTGTAGCGTGCCCTACCCAGTCCTGCCTACCACATAAAAATACCCTCAAATATAAACTTACTGAGAAACCAGGAAAATTAGAATAACTAAGCAAAACCAAAGGAATGATGATGCTTACTGTAATACATTCAGGCTTCATAAAAGAATATTGGTTTGGAAAAAAATTCACAAAAAGTTCAGATCTCTGCTCTAGATTTTGCCTTTACTAAAGTTGCTTGGCCCACAGCATTTGTTGACATTACCCATAGGATCTGTTCAACTAGCCTAAATAGTAGAGTCAGAGAGAAGACAAGATTTAGTTCATAAGCGTCTTGAGGTAGGCACATACAAACTTGATATTAAATATTATATATATATAAATATATATATAATGGAATATTACTCAAACATAAAAAGAATGAAATCCTGTCATTTGCAACAACATGGATGGATCTAGAAGGTAGAGTGCTAGGTGAAATCAGTCAGAGAAAGACAAATACCATATGATTTCACTCATATGAGGAATTTTAGAAACAAAACGAAGAAAAAAAGAGACAAACCAAAAAGTGGACTCTTAACTATAGAAAACAAATTGGTGGTTACCAGAGGGGAGGTGAGGGGGCGAGCGTGAAATAGGTGAAGGGGATTGAGTATACTTATCATGAAGAGCACTGAGTAATGTATAGAATTGCTGAATCACTATATCATACCCCTGAAACTGTTTGTTAACCATACTGCAATTAAAACAATCAATTGGCCGTAGACGTAAGTAAGACTTTATTTCTATACTCTCAGTTTTATTCCGTTGGCCTATACGTCCATTTTCATGCCAACACTAGCTTTGTAGTAAGTTTTGAAATCTGGAAGCATGAGTCCTACAATTTTTTCTTTGTGAAGATTGTTTTGGCTAATTGGGGCAACCTGGAATTCCATATATTTGTTAAGAGTTTTCATTGTTGGTTTGCTTAGTAACTTTTCTAAACCATTTTTGTAAAATCTGTATTATTTGTCCTGTGTACCCCTGGGATCTATGTCCCGTTAGCTTATTGGACCAGTGAGCATTTGGACGGTTTCCTTAAATTCCTGGAGCAGATGAAAAAGAAAAAAAAAGGAAGGAAAAATAAAGGTAGAAATAGAAACAAAACAACACAATAAAGTATTTTCCCAGGTGTTGCAGACTGACCCTGTTTGAGGGGTGTTTTTCTTCAGTGCTTAGCCAGGCCATTTACAACTCTGCCTTGGCCTTCCCTTGACGCTTGTCGGATCCTCATGGTCAACCAGGGGTGAAAGCTCAGCGTCTTTGCAGGTCTTTTCTGTGCATGCATCCAGCCCCGGGCTTGTGGTCAGCCTTCTCTAGTCCCCAGTATATGTGGGAGCTTTTAACCGCGCCATTCCGTCCTCTGTGTAGCTCCTTTCTCAGCCCCCTTTTTTCTCAGGCTTGGTAGCCTGTCTGTTGCTTCTCCGGGCTGTCATTCCCTTGTCCCCAGCTGCCGTGGCCAGTATTTTGCTATAAATGCTTTCAGCAGATGTCACTTTGGAAGCCGCTCCAGGCCTGGGAATTCTCTTCATTTGTAAAAATGAACCAATGAGGGGCGCCTGGGTGGCTCAGTGGGTTAAAGCCTCTGCCTTCCACTCAGGTCATGACCCCAGGGTCCTGGGATCGAGTCCCACATTGGGGCCCTTGCTCAGTGTGGAGTCTGCTTCTCCCTCTCCCACTTCCCTGCTTCTGCCCCCTCTCTTGCTGTTAGGTACACAAAATCCTTAAAAAAAAAAAAAAAGAATGAACAAATGAACAAACGAATGAATGACTGAATAAAGTCCTTGTGCTGGTTCCTTAGAGAGCCACCACACAGAGCAACACAACCACAATTCTTTGAGCATATGACCCCCACTGCCTCTCTGTCTGAAAACCCTGTCCCAGACATGCAGGCATGCAAGCTTGTACCTTTGTGGCCATAGCCCATCTTGAGGGGATGGAAGATGGGAGCTACTTAAAAATGTCACAGCACCCTCTTACCGTGAGGCAGCAACGTCTTTCTTCACTAAGGTTTTCCCTGGTTGTTTTAAGTTTTTGATCGGATCCCAGATTCTGCACAACTTGATTCTGACAATTTTAACCAGCATTTTGTTGGTGTTTCGGAGGGATGGAGTCCCGGAGGTCCCCCCTCAGCCATTTTTGGTGACATCGCTCTCATTCATTTGTATTTCCTTATCATCCACTTAGGAGAGACCAAACTGTGTCCTCCCCCGTCCAAATTCATACACTAAAGTCCTCACCACCACCCCACCCCCTGCACCCAGCCGTACCTCAGAAAAGGGCTGTGTTTGGAGAAAGGGACTTCACAAAGGTAACTCAGTTAAAATGAAATGGGACCTAATCCAACATGACTGGTGTCTTCATAAGAAGAAATGTGGACAGGGGCGCCTGGGTGGCTCAGTCGGTTAAGAGTCTGCCTTCGGTTCAGGTCATGATCCCAGGGTCCTGGAATCAAATTCCAAGTCAGGCTCCTTGCTCGACAGGGAGCCTGCTTCTCCCTCTCTATCTGCCTACCTCTCTGCCTACTTGTGTTCTCTGTCTCTCTGTCATATAAATAAATAAAATCTTAAAAAAAAAAAAAAGAAATGTGGACATAGATACAGAGGAAAGGCAATGTGAAGACATAAGGAGAAGACATCCATCTACCAGTCAAGGAAAGAGGCCTGGTATAGATGATTCTCCTCGAAGCCCTCAGAAGAAACCAGTCTTGGCAACACCTTGATGTCAGCTTTCTGGCCTTCAGAACTTATGGGAAAATAAATTTTTGTTGTTAAAAGCAATAAGTCTGTGGTACTTCAATATGGCAGCACTAATAAACCATGATTAATGCTTATGTCTTTCTATATATTTTGAGTTTAATTTGCTATGTTCATAGTTTTCTAGCTTCTTGACGTGGGAGTTAGATTACTGATTTTACAACTTCAGACTTTTAACATAAATATTTAAATTACAGGTTTTCTCTTATGGTTTGCATTATCAATATCCCATAAATATTTATAGGTTTTCATTGCTACTCTGGTCCCTGGGTTCTTTACAATTATGTTAATTTCTTTATAAAAATTTATAGATATTCCAGTTATTTCTCTGTCATTTTCTTCTAATTTAATTCTTTTTGGGTCATAAAACTAGCTTTGTATGACTTGAATCACTTTAAATTTATTGATACTTGTTTTAGAGCCCAGAATGTGGTCTATCTTGGAATATGTTCCATGGTGCACTTGAAAAGGATGTGTATTCTGATGTTGTTGGATGAAGTGATCTATAGACATCAGATCCCATTAGTTGATCATCAGGTTCAAGCCTCCTACAGCCTTACTGATTCGCTGTCTACTTTGCCCTATAAATTATTGAGAGATAGATGTTGAAATCTTTCCCTCTTATTGTAGATTTGCCCATTTATCCTTTGAGTTCTACCAAATTTTGTTCAGTGTATTTTAGACACAGTATTAATTTTACAAGTATCAGGAAGATATTAATAATATTTTAATTTGAAATCTTTTCCTGCTAAAGACAATGTCTAAATACAATTGGAGTCATCCTAATTTTTTAATTAAATTTTTAAGAGAACCAACAGTTTATGTATGTATGTATTCTTTTCAGCTTTATTGACATATGACTGACATATAACCTTGTAGAAGTTTAAAGTGTACAACGTAATGATTTGATATGTGTACTGCACAACGATTACCACAATAAGATTAACACACCCATCACCTTACTTTTTTTGTGGTGAGAACTTTAATAATCTACTCTCTTAGCAACTTTCAAATACACATTTGAGGAGTGTTAACTATAGACACCACGATGTACGTCACATCCCCAGAACTTGTTCATCTTATAACTAGTTGTTTGTATCCTTTGACAACTTTGCCCCATCTTTCCCCACTCCCTCACCCCTGCCCCTGGAAACCACTAATCCGTTCTCCATTTCTATGAGTTCAGTTTTTTAGATTACATATATAAGTGAAATAACACTGTATATATGTATATAGTGTATATATATATATATATGTATCCATTAATTCCTTGATGGACGGTTAGGTTATTTCCATGTCTTAGCTGTTGTAAATAATGCTGCAGTGAATATAGGATGCAGAAATTTCTTTGAAACAATGATTTCTTTTCTTTTGGATATATACCCAGAAATGGAAGTGATAGATCATATTAGAGTTGTATTTTTGATTTTAATTGGAGGCACTGCCATTCTATTTTCTATAATAGCTGTACAAATTTACATTCATACCAGAAATGTATAAGGGTTCTCCCCAGCACGTATCATCTCTTGTCTTTTTGATAATAACGATTTTAACTGTCTTTGTCCCGTTTTGGTATCAGGGTAATACTAGCTTTGTAAAATTAAATGGAAATCATATCCAATCTTATTTTCCTGAAGAGATTTTGTACATTTGCCATTCATGCTGTAAACATTTTGTGGAATTTTTATGGAATTCTCTAATGAAAGTGTTTAGGTCTAGAGATATTTGGTGGGGAGAATTTGTAAATTAAAACTCTAACTTCTAAAGAAAAAAAAGAATCTCTATTTTCTTTAATACTTATAGGGCCATTTGAATTATCTAGTTTATGTTGTATGAGTTGTAATAGACTGTGACTTTCAATGAATTGGTACATTTCATTTAAGTTGTCAAATTTATATGATATAAAGTTGTTTATAGTGTTTCCTTATGATCCTTATGATGTAGTGATATCCCTTGTTTCATTCCTGTTATTAGTAATTTCCGTTTTCTTTTGGTTTGTGTCAGTCTTACTAGAGGTTTGATTAACGTTTATAAGGTATATCTTTTTCCATGCTTTTAATTTCAACCCACATATAACATTTCATTTGAAGTGATTTTCTTATATAAAGTGTAAAAATTGGGGGGCACCTGGGTGGCTCAGTGGGTTAAAGCCTCTGCCTTCGGCTCAGGTCATGATCTCAGGTCCTGGGATAGAGCCCCGCGTCGGGCTCTCTGCTCAGCGGGGAGCCTGCTCCACTCCCCCCCCCCCCCGCCTACTTGTGATCTCTCTCCTTCAAATAAACAAATAAAATCTTTAAAAAAAATGTAAAAGTTAGTTCTTTATTTTTTCATCCACTTTGCGGGTCTCTGTCTTTTCACTGGTGCATTTAGTCTTTAGGTTTTATGTAAGTCTGGATATGATAGGCTTTAAATCTGCATTTTATTTATTTATTTGAGAGAGAGAGCCCGCACGTGCATGAGTAGCGGGGAGAGGTGGAGAGAGGGAGAGAAGCAGGCTCCCTGCTGAGTGTGGAGCTTGATGCGGGGCTCCATCCCAGGACCCTGGGATCATGACCTGAGCAGAAGGCAGACGGTTAACTGACCGAGCCACCTAGGTGCTCTGGCCATTTTTTTTGTTATCTGTTTTTTCCTCCTTGTTTTCATGTCTCTGTTTTCATTATCCTTCCTTCCTCTGGGTTACATCAGCTTTTTTTTAGAATTCCATTTTGACCTATCGATTATTTTTGTTGTATTTTTGTAGAGCTTTTCCCGGGGTTTCTGTAGGTATTCCATGTTAGAGCCAGACCTGTCACAGTCTACTTGCTCTGTCATTTTCACAGCCTGTGTGATGTGTAGAAATCTCATTTTTTTTGTTGTCTCTTTACCCTCAGTCTGTTAGCATTGCCTTAGATAGTTCCCCTATGTACATTTAAAACCACAATGTTATAACACAGTGTTAGATATTTGAAATTGGTTTTAGAAGACACATTAAAAAAAAGCAAATGATGAGATAGCATCCTGCACTTTCCATTATGCCATTCTGCCTTTGATGAATGGATCCCAGGGTTGACCAAGTGAGAATTTTCATACCATTATTGCCAGTATCTGAGAAGTGGTAAAGACTTATTTCATGTGAGAAATCTAAAGAAGCTACCTGAAAGCCGAGTGTGATTAAGAAAGTATGGAGTAAGATAACATTGAAATTGGTGTAAGGAGATCAAAAGTTAAAAATTTGTTTTGGAGGTACAATTGAATACCAAAGATAAATCAAGCAAGGCACCATGAATTATCTTTTTCTTTCACTTTAAAATTTAATTTCTGATGTTTGCAAAAGGAATAATGATCTATAATTAGAATTTTCAGTGAACAACTTACAACGAATATTTACTCATAAATATTTTCAACATGCAGCCCAGTATGTATAAAATGTTTACTCATTTGAATGCAAAACCCAAAGTATCGGTGTGTATTTCATTTAAGTAGTTAAGAGCTTTGAGCACATTCATAATATGGCTGAGAGTGCATATACATGCCCGTATAACGGTAAACAAGGGCTGAGGCATCACTTCCCTTTGCTGAGCTCAAATGCCAATATTTACTGGATTGTTTTGCAACTATAACAAGCTGCAAGCGCACAAGTGTGGAAAAAGAGGGATCACTGGGAATATAGTTTAAAAAATACCTCCTGGAGCTTTTGTGTCTTGGCTTCTTTCTCCCTTACTTTTTAGATTACCCAAGCCAATGGCCTCTTGTCAGTTCTTCCTGATGGCTTCTGCAGTATAATGCTGTTGACCCTACTGAGATTCTCTCCTTCCTTGGCTTCTGAGATGCTTCTCTCTTCTTCTCACACTTTTCTGACCACTTTTGCTATGTCTCTTCCCGGGGTTCATCCTGTTTTTAAACATGAGTATTCCCCTGAGTTCCATTAAGCTACAGTTTCCTCAGTCAAGTGGCTTCCCTGAATTATGATACCTACTTTATTTTTTTTTTAAGATTTTATTTATTTATTTGAGAGAGAGAACATACAAGCACAGGGAGGGGCAGAAGGAGAAGGAGAAGCAGGCTTCCCTTTGAGCAGGGAGTCCGACACGGGGATCCATCCCAGAACCCTAAGATCATGACCTGAGCCGAAGGCAGCCCCTTCATCGACTGAGCCCCCCAGGCACCCCTGTGTCTACTTTAAAGACTTCAACTAGCACATGTGTAATCAAAACAATTCAATTTCCTTTTTGAAACAGTTCAAAACAATTTGTTTCTTTTTTGAAATAGAGATCTGCATATCTAATTGATAAGAGGACACTTCTTCTCAGATGATCATCAGGAATTCCACTTACTCAACAATTATTTATTCAATATCTGTGTCTTAAAGACTATACTAAGTGCTAGGGATAAATAAAATGACTAATGAATTGGCTCAAGTTCCTAACCTCATTGCACGTGCAGGATGGAAGTCTCTAGAAACAAATACCCAGTTAAATTAAAGAAAAAATGATGTCTAAGCTGAGTCCCAGATAGTAAGTAGGAGTTAGCTGAAGAGACAGGAAAGCATGTTCCAGTTGCTGGGGGTGGGGTTGGGGGTGGGGGTAGGGAGGGAGGGATGATGTATACAAAGACACAAAGATTCAATGGCTGGAGAGAGCATGGAGTTTTAAAACTTACAGTTCAACATGACTGTAATGGAGAGTGGGGAGTGAGAAGTGACAAAATACAATACCTGAAAGGCAGATCCAGATTATGAAGAGACTTATAAGCCATTGCAAGTCATCACTTAGTACTTCTGTGTTGAAGAGTCTCGGAAGCAAGGTAGTCAAATTGTCATTATGTCATTTGAATGGAAAACCTTGTAGAGTGATAACACAACCTCAAAGTCAACATATGCAAGACCAAGTTCATTGATTCTTTCTGCCAGATCTTTCCCTCACCCCTACGACCTTGTCAAACCTCACACCTATTCCTCATTTGGCCGTCCTTTCTATTTTTTGTAACTGTGTTATCTTTCAGTCTATCAAGCAAGAAATCTCTTAGTGACAATAAGGGAAGGAAAATGTCACAGACAGCCAAGTCCTTTACATTCCCCCTCAAAATTCTCTTATATGTGATCTCTCTTCGCCATAATCCCTGTCTCTGTCAAAACCCATATCACCAATATCTCTCACTGGGCCTACTGCCACTGCCACTGAACGGGTCTGCCTACCTCTACCCTTGCACTAGCCTCTGAATTCTCTCAGTCACAGATCAATCTCTCCGAAGTGCAAATCTGACAATGTCACTCTCTTGCTTTAAATGTATCATTGTTTTTCCTTTACCACCAAGTCTAAATTCAGAGTTTTCCACAAAAGTGTTTCACCTTTTCTTTCTCATATCAATTATTTTCTTTCAAATATCTAGCTACTTTATTTTTTTCAAGATTTTATTTATTTGAGATCTAGAATGCGTGTGTGAACAGGGTAGGGGGTGCGGGGGAGGGTAGATAGAGAAGGAGAAGCAGACTCCTTGCTGAGCAGGGAGCCTGAAACGGGGCTGGGGCTCTATCCCAGGACCCTGAGATCATGACCTAAACCAAAGCCAGATGCTTAATCAACTGAGCCACCCAGGCACCTCTCAAATATCTAGCTACTTCAGATTGCATTCTGTCATTCCCAAACTCATGGTCTATTCATATTAATTTCTTCTTGATCATACATATGTTCTTCTTATAATGTTTCTCCTACCCACTTGTCTGGCAAAGCGCTAATGATCTCTCA
Source organism: Procyon lotor (assembly GCA_028646535.1). Lineage (NCBI taxonomy): Eukaryota > Metazoa > Chordata > Mammalia > Carnivora > Procyonidae > Procyon > Procyon lotor. The sequence continues at coordinate 27,305,735 of CM053612.1, forward strand.
AGTTTCAATTCGTGTCACCTTTCTTATATATTCTCTTCTTAACAAATTACAACTCAGTCAGAATTAATTACTTCCTTAACTGAGTTCTAACAGCATGTTGCACTTATTAGTATTAGAAGATTGGTCACAATACACAATACAATAGTTATTTGTTTGAGTATCTGCATCCTTTACCAGGTTTGAGATTCTGAAAAATAAAGGTGGGCGCCTGGGTGGCTCAGTTGGTTAAGCGACTGTCTTTGGCTTGGGTCATGATCCCAAAGAGCTGAGATGGAGTCCTGCATTGGACTTCCTGCTCAGCGGGGAGTCTGCTTCTTCCTCTGACCTTCCCCTTCTCATGCGCTCTCTCTCTCTCTCTCTCTCTCTCTCTCTCATTCTTTCTCTCTCAAATAAATAAATAAAATCTTTAAAAATAAATAAATAAAATAAAAATAAGGGTACTTTGCCTGAAACATAAAAAGCAGTTACCCAACATTCCTTAACATCATCATAGCCATCTATGAAAAACCCACAGCAAATATCATTCTCAGTGGAGAAAAGCTGAGAGCTTTCCCCCTGAGATCAGGAACACGGCAAGGATGCCCACCATCTCCACCACTATTCAACATAGTACTAGAAGTCCTAACCTCAGCAATCAGACAACAAAAAGAAATCAAAGGCATCCAAATTTACAAAGAAGAAGTCAAACTCTCACTCTATGCAGATGCTATGATACTTTATGTGGAAAACCCAAAAGACTCCACTCCAAGACTGCTAGAACTCATACAGGAATTCAGTCAAGTGTCAGGATATAAAATCAATGCACAGAAATCAGTTGCATTTCTATACACCAACATCAAAACAGAAGAAAGAGAAATTAAGGAGTCGATCTCATTTACAATTGCACCCAAAACCATAAGATACCTAGGAATAAACCTAACCAAAGAGGCAAAGAATCTGTACTCAGAAAACTACAAAGTGCTTGGAAAGAAATGGAGGAAGACACAAAGAAATGGAAAAACGTTCTAAAGTAATCTACACATTTAATGCAATCTCTATCAAAACACCATCAATTTATTTCAAAGAAATGGAAGAAATAATCCTAAAATTTATATGGAACCAGAAAAGACCACGAATAGCCAGAGGAATGTTGAAAAAGCAAACCAAAGTTAGAGGCATCACAATTCCAGACTTCAAGCTCTATTACAAAGCTATAATCATCAAAACAGTGGCACTGTTTTGTACTGGCACAAAACAGACACATAGATCAATGGAACAGAATAGAGAGCCCAGATATGGACCCCCAACTCTACGGTCAACTGATCTTCGATAAGGCAGGAAAGAATATCCAGTGGAAAAAAGACAGTCTCTTCAACAAATGGTGTTGGGAAAACTGGACAGCCACATGCAGAAACATGAAACTAGACCACTTCCTTACACCACACACAAAAATAGACTCAAAATGGATCAAAGACCTCAATGTGAGACAAGACTCCATCAAAATCCTGGAGAAGAACTCAGGCAGCAACCTCTTCGACCTCAGCCACAGCAACTTCTTCCTAGAAACATCTCCAAAGGCAAGGGAAGCGAAGGGCAAAAATGAACTATTGGGACTTCATCAAGATCAAAAGCTTTTGCACAGCAAAGGAAACAGTCAACAAACCAAAAGACAACTGACAGAATGAGAGAGGATATTCGCAAATGACATATCAGATAAAGGGCTAGTATCCAAAATCTATAAAGAACTTCTCAAACTCAACACCCAAAGAACAAATAATCTGATCAAGAAGTGGGCAGAAAAAAGAAAAAAAAGAAGTGGACAGAAGATATGAACAGACATTTCTGCAAAGAGGACATCCAAATGGCCAACAGACACATGAAAAAGTGCTCCACATCACTCGGCATCAGAGAAATACAAATCAAAACCACATTGAGATACCACCTCACACCAGTCAGAATGGCTAAAATTAGCAAGTCAGGAAACGACAGATGTT
>CM053612.1:27307807-27321618 GCA_028646535.1 Procyon lotor
AAGATGGGATGGGAAAGGAGACAAACCATAAGAGACTCCTAAACTCAGGAAACAAACTGAGGGTAGCTGAGGGGCAGGGGTTATGGACATCGGGGCAGGTATGTGCTATGGTAAGTGCTATGAAATGTGTAAGCCTGATGACTCAAAGACATGTACCCTGGGGCAAATAATACATTATAGGTTAATAAAATATAAATATAAAAAAGGAATATATTCTACTTATAACTGACATTTTGTACCTTTTGACATACATCTCTTCATTTCCCCCTCCCCTCAGCCCCTAGCAACCACCATTCTATTTTCTGTTTCCATGAAATCAGCTTTTTTCTCTTTTTTTTTAAGGTTTCATATGTAATTGATACCATACAATGTTGGTGTAATATTTGTCTTTCTCAGTCTGGCTATTTTACTTAGCATAATGCCATTCATATTCATCGATGCCACAAATAGCAGGATTTCCTTCTTTTTTTTTTCTTTTCTATTTTTTTTAAATTTAAATTCAATTAGCCAACTTCATTAGTTTCAGATGTAGAGTTTAGTAATTCATCAGTTGCATATAACGCCCAGTGCTCATCACATCTCATGCCCTTCTTAATGCCTGTCACCCAGTTATCCTGCCACCCACCTCCCCTCCAGCAACACTCAAGTTTGTTTCCTAGAGTTAGGAGTCTCTCAATTGCTCTATTAGGTATTTACCCCAAAGATACAAATGTAGTGATCCGAAAGGGCACCTGCACTTCAATGTTTATAGCAGCAATGTCCACAATGGCCAGACTATGGAAAGAGTGTAGATGTCCATCAACAGATGAATGGATAAAGAAGATGTAGGAGATATATACAATGGAATATTACTCAGCCATCAAAAAGAATGAAATCTTACCATTTACACTGATGTGATTGGAACTGGAGGGTATTATGCTGAGCAAAATAAGTCAATCAGAGAAAGACAATTATCATATGGCTTCACTCATATATGAAATATAAGAAATAGTGCATATGATCATAAGAGAATGGAGGCAAAACTGAATGGGAAGAAAACAGAGAGGGAGATTTCCTTCTCTTTTATAGCTCAATCATATTCCATTGTAGATGTATGTACAAATATTCTTTACCCATTCATCAGTTGAAGGGCATTTAAGTTGTTTCTACCTCTTGATTATTACAAACAATCCTCCAATGAACATGATAGTGCAGATATCTTTTTGAGATACTGATTTTTTTTTTAAATTTTATTTCTTTCACATATACACCCAGGAGTAAGATCGATGGACCCTATGGTAGTTCTATATTTAATTTTTTGAGGGTTTACTATACTATTTTCCAAATTGGCTGCACCAATTCGCATTCCCACTGAGAGTGGACAAGGGTTTCCTTTTCTCCACATCCTCATCAACTTGTGTTATCTTCTCAATAACAGTCATCCTAACAAGCATAAGGTGATATTGTGGATTTGATTTGTATTTCCTGATGATTAGTAATGCCTTGTGAAAGTATTGGGCATTTGTGTATCTTCTTTGGAAAAGTATCTATTTAGGTCCTTTGCCCATTTTTTACTTGGATTATTTGCTTTTTTGCTATTGAGCTGTATGAGTTCTTTATATATTTTGGATAGTAATCCTTTATCAGATATATGGTTTGCAAATATTTTTTCCCATGCTCTAGGCTGCCTTTTCAATTTATCTATTGCTTCCTTTTCTGTGCAGAAGCCCTTAACTTTGATACAGCCTCACACGTCTGTTTTAGCTTTTGTTACCTGTGCATTTTGTGTCTTATCCAAGAAATCACTGCCAAGACAATTGTCAAGGAACTTTTTCTTGATGTTTTCATTTAGTAGTTTACAGTTTCAGGTCTTACATTTAAGTCTTTAATCCAATTAGTTTTGCTTTTTATTTTTTTTAAGATTTTACTGGGTGTGGTGCATAAACAATGAATCTTGGGACACTGAAAAAATAAAATTAAATTAAAAAAAGAACTTCCTTAAAATAAATAAAAAAATAAAAAGAACTTAAAAAAAAGATTTTATTTATTTATCGTCAGAGAGAGAAAGAGAACACAAGCACAGGGAAAGGCAAGTGGAGGGGGAAGGAGGCTCCCCGCTGAGAAAAGAGCCCAATGGGGGTCTCAATCCCAGGACCCTGGGATCATGACCTGAGCCGAAGGCAGATGCTCAACCTACTGAACCACCCAGGTGTCCCTAGAGTTAGTTCTTGTAAGTGGTATGAGATAGGGGTCCAGTTTCATTCTTTTGCATGTGGATTTTCAGTTTTCCCAACACCCTTTATGAGGAGACTGTCCCTTCTCCATTGTGTGTTCTTGGTGCCCTTGTCAAAAATTAGTTGCATGTATACGCATGGGTTTATTTCTAGGCTTTTTATTCTGTTCCACTGGTTTATGTGCCTGTTCTTATGCCAGTGCAATATTGCTTTAATTGTTATAGTTTTATAGAATAGTTTGGAATCAGGGAGCACGATGCCTCCAGCTTTGTTCTTTCTCAAGATTGCCTTGGTTGTTCGAGTCATTTTTGGTACCTTACAAATTTTAGAATAATTTTTCTGTTTCTATGAAAAATGTCAATGTAATTTTGAAAGGGATCACATTGAATCTGTAAATTGCTTTGAGTAATATGTATGGTCACAATATTAATTCTTTCAATCCATGAACGCAGAATATCTTTCCATTTATTTCTGTCTTCTTCAAATTCTTTCATCAATATCTCATAGTTTTCAGTGTAGAGATCTTTTACCCCCTCGGTTAAATTTATTTCTAAGTATTTATTGTTTTTGATGCTACTGTAAATGAAAATGCTTTCTTAATTTCTTTCTGATAGTTTGTTAGTGTATAGAAATGTGATTCCTTTTTGCACTTTTACTTTGTATCCTACCACTTTACTGAATTTATTTATTAATCCAAAAACAATTTTGGTGGGGTCATCACCTTTTTCTCTATATAAAACCATGCTATTTGCAAATAAATAATTTTACTTCTTCTTTTCCAATATGTACTTTTCCCCCTTTTCCTTGCCTAATTTTTATGGCTAGGACTTCTAGTATTTTGTTAAATAGGAGTGGCAAGAGTGGGCATCCTTGTTGTGTTCCTGATCTTAGAGGAAAGGCTTTTAACTTTTCTTTTTTTTTTTTTAAGATTTTTAATTTATTTGACAGAGAGAAAGGGACCACAAGTAGGCAGAGAGGCAGGCAGAGAGAGGGGGGGAAGCAGAGAGCCCAATGCAGGGCTCGATCCCAGAACCCTGGGATCATGACCTGAGCTGAAGACAGAGGCTTTAACCCACTGAGCCACCCAGGCACCCTGGCTTTTAACTTTTCAAGGAGTATAATGTTAGCCGCAGGCTTGTCATATATGGGTTTTATTAGTCAGGTACATTCTTTTTATACCTATTCTGTTGAAAGTTTTTATCATGACAGGATATTGAATTTTGTCAAATGCGTTTTCATCATCTATTGAAATAATCATATGATTTTTATCTTTCATTTTATTAATGTGGTTTATTACATTTACTGATTTGCATGTGTCAAAAAAATCTCGGTACCACAGAGATCAATCCCACTTAATCATGGTGCCTGATCTTTTCCATGTGGTCTTGAATTAAGTTTGCCAGTATTTTGGGGTATTACTGTCCTTGGATCACTTCTGGTGGCTCCCTCCCCCTTTTGTTTATCCTCCGATATCAGTTGGAGTGTTCCCACTTTGCTTTACCTCTCCACTGCTGTCTTCTGCTCCTGTAGAGACCCAGAAGTGCAAAATCTTGCTCCTCAGGCTGATTTCATGGGTGTTCAGCGTGTTCTGGTAGATATCCAGCTCACTTTTGAGGACAGGTTGCAACAGGATCTCCTACTTCTCCACCATCTTCACGTTGGCCAATATTTTGTTGAGGACTTTTGTATCTATGTTCATTAGGGATATTGGCCTATAATATTCTTTTCTTGCAGTGTCCTTGCCTGGTTTCAGTATCAGGATAATGCTGGCCTTGTGAAATGAGTTTGGAAGAGTTCCTTCTTTTTCTTTTTTTCTTTTTTCTTTTTGGAAGCGTTTAATAAAGACAAGTATTAATTCTTCTTTAAGTATTTGGTAGACTTTTATTAGTCAAGCCATCTAGTCTTGGGTGTGGTTTTTATTTGGGCTTTTATTTGTTGGGAGATTTTTGATTTGTGATTCAATTTTCTTGCTTGTTATGGGTCTGTTAAGAGTTTCTATTACTTCATGATTCATTCTTGGTCTAGGAATTTATTGATTTCTTCTAAGTTATCTCATTTGTTGGCATATAATTCTTCACAGTAATGTCTTATAATTCTTTGTATTTCAATGGTATCAGTTGTAATATCTCCTCTTTCATTTATAATTGTGTTAATTTGAGTCATCTCTTTTTTCAATCTAGTTAAAGATTTGTCAATTTTGTTTATCTTTTTAGTAAACTATTTTTGTGGATCTTTTCTATTGTCTTTATAATTTTTATTTAATTTATTTCTTCTCTGTTTTTTACTATTTTCTTTCCTTTTTTTTTAAAGGTTTTTTTTTTTAGATTTATTTATTTATTTGTCAGAGAGAGAGGGAGAAAGAGAGAGCATGAACAGGGGGAGCAGCAGGCAGAAGGAGAAGCAGGCTCCTCACTGAGCAAGGAGCCTGATGTGGGACTTGATCCCAGGGCCCTGGGATCATGACCTGAGCCAAAGGCCGACGATTAACTGACTGAGCCACCCAGGCACCCCTACTATTTCCTTTCTTCTGTGAACTTTGGGCTTAGTTTGTTCTTTTTCTAGTTCCTTGAGGTATTAGTTTAGGTTGTTTATTTGGATCATTCTTTTTCCTTAATGTAGACAATTATTCCCTTAAAATTCCCTCTTAGAACTTCTTTTGCTGCTTCCCATAAGTTTGGTATGCTGTGTTTCTAGTTTCATTTGTTTCAAGATATTTTTTATTTCACTTTTTGTTTTTTTAACCCATTTGTTGTTCAGAAGTGTGTTGTTTAATTTCCACATATTTGTGAATTTTCCAGCTTTCCTCCTGGTTTGATTTTTTAATTTCATGTCACTGTGACTAGAAAAGATAGTTGGTATGATTTCAATCTTCTTAATTTGTTTGTTTGTTTTGTGACCTAACATATGATCTATCCACGGGAATATTCTATGCATGTTTGAAAAAAATGTGCATTTTGCTTCTGTTGGATAGAAAGTTCTGTATGTCTGTTAGGTTCATTGGTCAAAGTGTCATTCGAGTCCATTATTTCTTTATTAATATTCTGTTGGGATGATCTCCCCATTGTTGAAAGTGGAGTGATGAAATCCTCTGCTGTTAATTGAATTGTTGTCTATTTCTGCCTCCAGATTTGTTCATAATTGTTAAATATATTTATATGCTTTGATATTGACTGTGTATATATTTACAATTGTTATATCCTCTTGATGAACAGATCCTGTATCATTATATAATGACTTTCTTTGTCTCTTGCTACAACTTTGACTTAAAATCTACTTTGTTTCATATAAGCATAATGACCTCTGCTTTCTTTTGTTTCCCATTTACATGGAATATGTTATTCCACCCCTTCCTTTTCACCCTATGAATGTCCTTAAAGCTTAAGTGAGTCCCTTGTAGGCAATAAATAAATGGGTCGTTTTTTTAATTGTTCAAGTCACTTTATGTCTTTTAACTGGAGAACTTAAATTATTAGCATCTAGAGTAATTTTTGATTGGTAATCACCATTTTGATAATTGGTTTCTGATTGTTTCATAGTTCCTTTGTGCTTTTTTTCCCCTCTCTTGCTATCTTTGTGAAATAATGATTTCTTTGTTGTGGTATGTTTGGATTCTTTTCTCTTTATCATTTGTGCCTCTATTATAGGGTTTTGCTTTGTGATTACCATAAGGCTTTCATAATACATCGTATAGTTATAACAGTCCATTTTAAATTGATAACAACTTAACTTCAATTGCATAAAGGTGTTCTACACATTTATCTGTTCCCCACATTTTATATTGTTTATGTTATATTTTACATCTTTTAATATTGTGTGTCATTCACAAAGTATTGCATCTACAGCTCTGTTTAACAGTTTTGTCCTTTAATCTATCTGCTAGATTTAAAAGTGAAAACAGTGGAGGAGCCTGGTTGGCTTAGTCAGTTAAGTGTCTGCCTTCAGCTCAGGTCATGATCTTGGGGTCCTGGGATGGAGCCCTGCCTTGCGTTGGGTTCCCTGATCAGTGGGGAGTCTGCTACTTGTTCTGTCTTTTCCCCGCTGGTGCACTCGAGTGCGTGCTCTTTCTCTCTCTCTCTCAAATAAATAATTTTTTTTTTTAAAGTAAAAACAATGTCATGAATTGGTTTTACTGGTTTGTACTACATTATCCTGGAGAAGATTGGTCATTTTAAAACAGCTAAGATTTTCTAAAGTTTGTATTCTGTAAAAAAAAAAAAAGAGCAATCTGTTTTATTGATAGGTGATTAGAACTGTACAAAGGAAAGTGTTGTAGGAAAATAAGGTATTGATCAGAAAAGTGGATAAATCTCAGAGGAAAGACATGTGACTGATTGTATTTGCTAGAGATATCTGCAGCTGAACCTCCCTTTAAGTCCGTTTTTCTGTCTGGAAGGGTTTAGGAGGTGCTACCATAAGTCTCTTGGAGAAATTAAAAAAAAAAAAATGTTTCACAGTAATCTTTACCAGGTGATATTTTCTTTACCAAGAGATATTTTCTTGTAGCACCTTGAACTTGATCTTTGCTTTGAAGTCTCATGATGGTTATCTTATATGTCAACTTGACTGGGCCACACAGTGTCCCGATATCTGGTTGAACATTGTTCTGAGTGTTTCTGTGAGGGTGTTTTTAGGTGAGATTATCATTTAGATCAACAGACTGAACAAAGCTCATGTGGGTGGGCTTCATCCAATCAGTTGAAGGCCTTTCCAGAGCAAGGCTGACCCTCCCCCTGAATAAGAGGGAACGCCTCTTATCTGATTGGCTTTGAACGGGGACATCAGTTTTTATCCTGATTTGAGACTCAAACTCAAACGTCAGCCCATCCTTGAGTTCAGGCCTATTGGCCTTCCGACTGGGACTAGACCATCACCTGTCCTGGTTTTCTAGCTTGTTGACTACAGGTATTGAGACTTACCAGCCTCCATAATCATGTGAGCCAATCCCTTATAACTAATATACATATTTTTATGTGTACGTATATACACATAATATATACATATATATTCATATATATCATCTATGTGCAAATAGAGAGACAGATGGACAGACATCCCATTAGTTCTGTTTCTCTGGAGAACCCTGACTAATAAAAGCCTTTGATAACCTTCTGTTGGGAAAACTGGTAGTTGTAAGTAGTCTTATTTTCAAAAACAACAAGTTGTTGATTCTTTGTATTTCTTGTAAATTGTGCTTGAAACTTAATAAATAATTCCCTCTTTAGCTTGTCTTTTTCTAAACATACCTTATGATACACAGCTAACAAGAAAAATACAACTGATGCTTTTGACATTCTACAAGGAAACACTTAGCAAGACCATCCATTCATACGGCACATCTTTTCTATTTTGCACACAGCCATAAATGATAGTTTTGCTAACCTTTTTGCCACTACACATCAGGAATCTCATTTCCTCCTGCTTGTAACGACATTTTCCCCACCGATTTTTAATCCCACATTGACAGCCTCTTTGAGGCCCCATCAGGCTCGCACCAATAGTTTCAAAAACATTCCAGTTTCTATCTGGTGTGGTCCCATAGCCACCACCACGTGTTTTTGGGCAATTTCCTCTTTCCAGGTGCCAAATTCTGTACCTTTTCGTGATTTCGTGGGTCAAAAGTTTGAACAGGAAATGGCAGGAATGTTTCACAATACCAGGAACTTCATCTGGCAAGACTCAAAAGCATGGGTGACTCAGTAGTAGAGGGGGAGAAAAATCAGCTATAAACTTCTTTACTTACATGACTTACGCCTAAACTGGGTTGATCTGAAGACTAGAACTGTTGGCCAGACTGCAGGTGATCTCCCCATGTGGCCTAGCTCTTTGATATACTGACAGCTTCGGAGTAGTAAGACTTCTCAGATGGTGACTCAGAGTTTCCAGTGTTGCTCAGAGAGAACCATCCTGAAGCCTTATGGTTTTGTTTGACATAGCCTGAGAAATTGCACAATGCATTTCTGCTATATCGTACTTGTATTAGGTATAAAACCAAGGTCAACCCAGATTCAAGGCAAAGGGACATAGATTTCCTCTCAAGGCAAAGGGACATAGATTTCCTCTCTTGGTAGAAGGAGTATAAGAAAAATTGCTGGGGATGGTGGTAGAAGCCTGTAGGCATCAATAGTTTTAAAAGGTTTCCGAGTGATTCCACTGTATATATAGCTAATGTTGGAGTCCACTGACTGAGCCGATCCTGAGGTCATCAGGAACATTGTCAACCTTCATTTTAATTGACTTCTAACAGCCCAGGTTCACTGATAATGGCTCCCTAAGACAACCCTAATAGTGACTATGGGCTAATAATTGCATATATTGAGAGCCTGAGAAAAGTCAACTCTTACTGGAGTTGTTAGATAATGAGCCTGGAGTCCTAAGCCTTCTAACATTCTCCAAAGTTTCTGAGTCCAAGAAAGACATAATAGAAAGATTTAAAGAGGCAGGGTGACTGGGTGGCTCAGTGGGTTAATCCTCTGTCTTCGGCTCAGGTCATGATCTCAGGGTCCTGAGATTGAGTCCCATCTTAGGGAGCCTGCTTCCCCCTTTCTCTCTGCCCCCACTCATGCTTGCTCGTTCTCTCTCTCTCTCTCTCTCTGTCAAATAAAGAAATAAAATCTAAAAAAAAACCAAAGATATAAAGAAAGCATACAGGGGGGAAAAAAGTATAGAAAGCACCATGGTTGTATTGAGCTATAATTGATTATAGTCAAGCTTTGGGAGAAATTCTTACATTTTTACATTTCTTAAAATCTGCTGTATATAAAAAAAAATCTGCTGTATAAGGTAATCTACTTTCCTGTTGAATTTTGTATGTTCAGTGTGCTAGGACACTTATGGTGCCTTTACGTGTCAGCATTAGACACATATATACGTGTTTCTTTCTCCAGTTTGGTTTCGAGGCTAGGAAGCACGTGTTATTAACCACTGCAACCTAAGCACCTGGAAAATTATAAGGCTTGGTAACATTTGTTGAGCTAAATCACTGGACTGAGAAACCAAGAATCCTGTTAAGACAAAGAGAAGAGGGGCAATTTTCATAGTAAGTGTCCAAGTGGGGAAACATGAGGTTGAATGTAGAAAGTACATATGAAAGGTTTTGAATAATTTAGCAAAAGAAACAATGATGATGATAATGAAATGATATGAAGCTATGAACATCACACACACAGACACACACTTGCACATGCACACACGTGGACACACACACTCATTACACCATTTTACTTACATTACCTACGTGTTCAGCCTAAAAGAAAGAATAGTGGTATGCACCTAAGAAAGCATTCTTTATTTATAACTACTGTAAATAGAAAAGGTACACATTATTTGTCCTGGATTTTTATTATTTTAAAAATTGTAACATATGCAACAAAGACTTGGGAATGAGATTTTGTGTGTGGCAGCATTCTTTGAGCGAATAAATTGCTCTGGTGGCCAGATTATTATTAGGCAGCATTTATTCAAGGGGAAAAGAACTCTGGGAGAGGTCTACCCTATGATTTCCTGTTTGAACCCAAGATCCTTAGCCCACAGAAAGTCGGTTTCTCTGAACTCACATTAAGCATTCAGATTGAGCTCTTTGGCCTTGACCACAGATAAATCTTTGCTTGTGTGCCTATAGATAACTTTAAATTGCCATAGGCTGACTTTACCCTTCAATCCAGCAGCTCCAAATATTGAAAAAGGCAGTATACATTTAGTATTCTTGAGAAAATACTATCATTTCCTGAAGACATTTCCAAAAAGTTTTCTATTGAGAGGATCCTGATTATGAGTAAATTCTAGGTTTACGATTAGATATTATCTTAGACCAGGTCCTTTCAAGAGTAAAGGAACCAGGATATTTTCATGCCGAATACAGTATCCATCGCCTTCTGCTTCTTTCTGCCTCTCTCTGGCCCTGTGTATAAAGAATGTATAACTGGGCTTCAAATACAACTCTGACATTTCTAAAAGATCCGATGTTTGCAGACACTGCTGAAGTAGCCCAGCAATTAGAAACCCAAACTCCACTTTATCTTGCCCCCTTCCAGGACCAGGAGGCACAAAGGGGTTTCATTCCACCGGACTTCCGGTGATCGTTTACGTCATAGATGGATCTCTCTGTGTGAATTTACCAACATTGGATTTTAACAAGAGGAAGAATTGCTCTTAAAATCTCTCCATGTAAGCACACTATTTTCTTAGCTTCCTTTTCCTCGAGCTGCTTCTTTGTGTATGTGGAGCTTCATTATTTAAATTCAGACAGATGCATAGAGCTGAATGGTTCTTTGGAGACTTGAAAGTCTAGCCTTTTGCTTATTCTGGGATACTCATTATAAACCAGACATAACAGCTTAAGAAAATATCATAAATGCTCTGTCTCCATGTAATAGCATCATGAATATTGATGTTCAGTTTCTGTCAATCCTGTGGCTCTTTTTTATTTCATTGAAGTGATAAGATAAGAAGACAGTCCTGCTATGATGTACATAGAATCGTAGACTGGAAGGTCGCGCATAATACTTTCTTAGGCTTTCGCCTTGGAATGGAAATACGAGGCAAAAGTGTCTTTGTTCCTACGGTAGCAATACCCATTTTTCAGAAGAGAAAATTGAGTCTCCAAGTGTTTGTTTGCCCCAAATCTCACTGACTAGCTAATAAGTGGCAGAGCCATATCTGAATCCAGATCTTCCCTGTATGAAAGTACAGCGACCTCTCTATATCTAATACTATGTTAGCATTTTCTCAATAAATGGTGTATGAAGAAATAATTAAATAAAGGAACGATTGATCACGCCACGCTGATGGCCTGGATTACAAACAAGCAAACAAATCAACAAAAACAAATTTAAAACAGCTTTTTCCAGAATTAGAGGATCTTCGGCTGCTAGGTACCTATTTCATGTACCAGGGCAAGGCAGGCAGCTATATTCAGGCTCTGTGTCCTCTCCAACATGGTAATCAATTCTGTCAAAGAACGGAAGTTCTGTGCACTGGGAACAGCCAGGTCACAGAGGATATATTCATATGAAAACTGATTTGCTATCACTTAGTTTCAACATAATAGAATGATTCACACATTAAATTGAAAATGATAGCTTTTATTTCTATTTTTATTTTTTTAAAGGATTTTACCTATTCACCTGAGAGAGAGAATGAGACAGAGAGAGCATGAGAGGGCAGAGGGTCAGAGGGAGAAGCATGCTCCCTGCCAAGCAGGAAGCCCGACACAGGACTCGATCCCAGGACTTCAGGATCATGACCGAAGTCGAAGGCACTCGCCCAACCAACTGAGCCACCCAGGCCCCCCAAAACGATAGCTTTTATTAATGAATGAAATGTGGTCAAAATCAATTGACTCTGTAGAAATGTACCACATCCAAAATAAGAACAAATATGAGACATTTATTTTACAAGGTTTTATTTTATTCAAAGCAGTAGACTAAGAAATGTTGATTTATGTCAAATGGGTGGTAGCGAATATTCTAAATGTTAGGTACTAACTGGTCAAATTGCATCACTCACCAGCAGAGGGACTGGTTGGGACAGGCGGTCGGAGCTATGTTTTCAATAGTTCAACACCTTCTAGCCACGCTAACTAGTATGTAAGAACGTCATATTAATCATATTAATCTCCAAGTTTTAAAGGAAACTGTTATCTCTACCTATCCTCAACTTGTCTGAGAAAGCAACCTTAAGATTAATGCCTATTCATCTAAAAATGTGGATCTGGGGCGCCTGGGTGGCTCAGTGGGCTAAAGCCTCTGCCTTCAGCTCAGGTCATGGACTCAGGGTCCTGGGATGGAGCCCCGCATTGGGCTCTCTGCTCAGTGGGGAGCCTGCTTCCCCCCCCCCCAACCTGCCTCTCTGCCTATTTGTGATCTCTCTCCTCTCTGCCAAATAAATAAATAAAATCTTTAAAAAAAATAAAATAAATAAAAATTAAAATGTGGATCTACTTTAGACAGGATCCATCATGCAAGATCCGAAAGATTACAACAGATTAACATTCCAGACGGTTTGGGAGGATTAGAGATTGTGTCTTGAAGTTTCTTGGTGCAGAAAATCCTTATATAGTTAAACAGACACGGGCAGCACAGGAACTGTAAAGTAACCAGAAGCTAAATATAGTGGCAGCAGGTTTTCCCACAAGATATTAAAGGCCTAAAAGTTAAGCTTGAATCGCAAAACATTTGGAAATCAGGGATTACAATCCATCTGGAATCATTTCCTCAGTCTGAAGAACTTCATCGAGGATTTCATGAAATACAGGTGTGTTGTCAATGAATTCTTTCACCTTTTGTGTATTTGATAAGCCCTGATTTTCATTTATTTTTGAAGGCTACTTTTCCTGGGTTTAAAAATTCTATGTTAGAAGTGTTTCTTTCTGTATTTTAAAAAAATATTTTATTTATTTATCTATTTATTTATTTACTTGAGCAAGACACAGAGAGCAGGGGGAGGGGAAGAGAGAGAGGAAGACAGAATCTCAAGTAAACTCCATGCTGAGTGTGGAACCTAACGCGGGGCTTGATCTCAGGACCCTGAGATCATGATCTGAGGCGAAACCAAGAGTCAGGCGCTTAACCAACTGAGCCCCCCAGGTATCCCCTTTCTGCATTTTTAAAAGTGTCATTGCATTGGCTTTTGGCTTTCATAGTTTCTATTGAAATGTCATTTCTCCACCTTTTGTTCTTCTTCTGAAGGTAATACATCTTTTTTTCACCAAATACTTTGAAGATTCTGCCACTATCACTGGTTTTCCACAGTTTGGCTGGCATAAATCTAAGTTTTTTATTTGCATTTATCCTGTTTGGAGTTCACTGAGTGTTATGAATCTGTAGCATGATAAAATATTTGAAAAATTTGGGGTTATTATGTCCACAAATACCGTTTCTTTCCTGTTTCTTC
The DNA here is from genome assembly GCA_028646535.1 of Procyon lotor. Taxonomy (NCBI): domain Eukaryota; kingdom Metazoa; phylum Chordata; class Mammalia; order Carnivora; family Procyonidae; genus Procyon; species Procyon lotor. Next base: position 27,320,911 of record CM053612.1, read on the forward strand.
TCTCTCTTCTATTTTTTTTTTTAAGATTTTATTTATTTGACACACACAGGTAAGGGTTCTATCCCAGGACCCTGAGATCATGACCTGAGCAGAAGGCAAATGCTTAACCAACTGAGCCACCTAGGTGCCCCTCTCTCCTCTACTTATAGGATAGTCATACTTATTTTGACCTTGTGATTAAGTTTTGCCTGTCCTGTGTCCTTTTTTCTCCCTCATTTTTTTCTTTCCATGATTCTGTTCAAATATAACATGGTATAAAGTACCTAATAATTTCCTAATTTTGATTTTTTTTTCTGTTCTAGAGTATCCATTTGATTTTTTATAGATTTCAATTCTTTGTGCAATTACACGTTTTCTTCCCTTTCCATATTTTTTCCCATGTGCTTTAATCATTTATAGTTATTTTTTTTTTAATTTTTATTAACATATGATGTATTATTTGCCCCAGGGTACATATCTGTGAATCATTAGGCTTACACATTTCACAGCACTTAACATACATAGCACATACCCTCCCCAATGTCCACAACCCAGCCACCCCATCCCTACCCCCCTGCCTCCCAGCCACCCTTAGTTCATTTCATGAGTCTAGGAGTCTCTTATGGTTTGTCTCCCTCCCCATCCCTTCCTGTTTCATTTCTCTCCCCCAACCCCCCCAAACTCCCGCCTTGCCTCTCAAATTCTTCATATCAGAGAGATCATGTGATA
>CM053612.1:27321718-27339712 GCA_028646535.1 Procyon lotor
GAGAGAAAGAGCACAGACGGAGGGACAGAAGAAGGAGAGACAGAATCTCAAGCAGACTCCATGCTGAGCATGGAACCTGACATGGGGCTTGTCCTCAGCTTCATCTCACGACCCTGAGAACATGACCTTAGCCAAAATCAACAGTCTAATTTAACCAATGGAGCCACCCAGTTTCCCCAAGAAGATTTTTTTAAATGGATAGCTATATCATACTGATGGGTATGTTGAGAATTATCATTTCAGTTCTCCTGAATTTGGTCTAGATATTCAGTCCAATCCTGTTCAAAACTCCATCAGTAATTTTTGTAGTCCTTGGTGAGTTACTTCTAGCATGCACCTTGGTGCATATTCAAGTCTATGAATGAAAGACTGAGGGTAGCTAAGACATATTGGAAAAAAAGGAATAAGATGGAAACATGGTCTGTTATATGCCTGGCCTGAAACATGGCCTGATTTATTTAATAAAAAATATATATATATTTATTAAAAGCAGTGCACAGTGTAAAGAAATAAAACTAGAACAGATTAGAAGAGCCAAATATCAAAAAATGTATGTACCTTTATTGTATGGAGGACATAGTGGTATTGCAGATCTCTGGGTGAAGAAGAAACTGTTCAATAAATTATGTTATAATACTTGGTTTTCTATATGAAAACATGAAATTGGATCCTTATACATTGTTCACAAAAATCGGTTTCAGACTGATTCATGACTCAAATACGAATGCCAACACTAAAAAATATTTAGAAGAAAACAGGGGAATAAATTTCTCAGCTAAATGTAGGGAAAGATTTTTAAATGAGATGCAACCTGCTGATCATTTTTTAAAAATGATGAACTTGATTACATTAAAGTAAGACCATTAGTGTATTTTGTTACGTCAAAATTAAGAATTTTATTAATCGAAGAGACTTTCTTTTTTCCACTAGATATTTTTTCCTGTTTTGTCACAGATTATTTGACCATAGAGTTGCGGGTCCATATCTGGGCTTTCTATTCTGTTCCACTGGTCTATGTGTCTGTTTTTGTGCTAGTACCATGCTGTCTTGGTGATCACGGCTTTGTAGTAAAGTTTGAAATCAGGCAATGTGATGGCCCAGCTTGGTTTTTCTTTTTCAACATTTCCTCAGCAATTTGGGGTCTTTTCTTGTTCCATACAAATTTTAGGATTGTTTGTTCTAGCTCTTTGAAAAAAATCGGTGGAATTTTGATCAGGAGGCATTGAAAGTCTAGATTGCTCTGGGCAGTGTAAACATTTTAACAATGTTTATTCTTCTGATCCATGAGCATGGAGTGCTTTTCCACCTTTTTGTGTCTTCTTCAATTTCTTTCATGAGTGTTCTGTAGTTCCGCGAGTATAGATCCATTACCTCTTTGGTTAGGTTTATTCCCAGGTATCTTATGGTTTTGGTGCTACAGTAAATGGAATCAATTCTCTAATTTCCCTTTCCATATTTTCGTTGTTAGTGTATGGGAAAGCAACTGATTTCTGTGCATTGATTTTGTATCCTGCCACATTACTGAATTGCTGTATAAGTTCTAGCAGTTTGGGGGTGGAGTCTTTTGGGTTTTCCATATAAAGTATCATGTCATCTGCGAAGAGAGAGAGTTTGACTTCTTCATTGCTAATTTGAATACCTTCTATTTCTTTTTGTTGTCTGATTGCTGTCACTAGGACTTCTAGTACTATGTTGAACGATATCTAAGATCTATAAAGAACTCCTCAAACTCAACACTCAAAACACAGATAATCACATCAAAAAATAGGCAAAAGACATGAACAGACACTTCCCCAAAGAAGACACAAATGACTAACAGACACACGAAAAAATGTCCATCATCATTAGCCATCAGGGAGATTCAAATCAAAACCACATTGGGATACCACCTTACACCAGTTAGAATGGCCAAAATCAACAAGACAGTAAACAACAAATGTTGGAGAGGATGTGGAGAAAGGGGAACCCTCCTACACTGTTGGTGGGAATGCAAGTTGGTGCAGCCACTTTGGAAAACAGTGTGGAGATTCCTCAAGAAATTAAAAATAGAGCTACCCTATGACCTTGCAATTGCACTACTTGGTATTTACCCCAAAGATGCAGATGCAGTACAAAGAAGGGCCACATGTACCCCAGTGTTCATAGCAGCAATGGCCACAATCTCCAAACTGTGGAAAGAGCCGAGATGCCCTTCAACAGATGAATGGATAAAGAAGATATGGTCCATATATGCAATGGAATATTATGCCTCCATCAGAAAGGATCAATACCCAGCTTTTGTATCAACATGGATGGGACTGGAAGAGATTATGCGGAGTAAAATAAGTCAGGCAGAGAGAGTCAATTATCTTCTGGTCTCACTTACATGTGGAACATAAGGAAAAACATGGAGGACATCATGAGAAGGAAAGGAAGGGTGAATGGGGGGAAATCAGAGGGGATGATGAACCATGAGAGACTGTGGACTCTGAGCAGCAAACTGAGGGTTTTGGAGGGGCATGGGTGGGGGGTTGGGTGAGCCAGGTGGTGGGTACTGATGAGGGCACATATTGCATGGAGCACTGGGTGAGGTGCATGAAAAATTAATCTTGTAACACTGAAAAAATAAAAGTATTTGGGAAAAAAATTTTTATCAAATTACATCATAAAAAGAATGAAGAAACAAGCTACCACCTGAGAGAAGGTACATGCTACAGAGATTAATAGAAATGATTATTATGATGAATATATATATAAATGTATATATACATATAAATATAATATATGTGTATAAATGTAAATATAAATATATGATGACTATGTATATAAATAAATATGGTAATATTTATATATGAATATATATAAATATATATTATCTCTTATATAATATATTTATAATATGTAAGAATCAATATGAAAAAGAAAGAACAACACAATAGAAAATAGGAAAAGATATTAGTATGCATTTTTATAGATAAAGAAACAGAATGATAGATGAAGATATGAAAACACGCTCAATTGTATTAGTAAATAATAAAATACAAATTGAGACTATTATACCTACTGGTCTGGTAAAAATTAAAGAAAGTATGACAATACCCACTGCTGGTGGTATTTTAAGCAATTTGGTACTATTTTGTAAAGCTACTTCAGAGCCAAGCTCTTCATTTGCATGTTCATATTTTGGAGAAATTCTTGCACACCTGCACCTGAAGATATGGATAATAATGCTTCCAGGGGCACCTCGGTGGCTCAGTTTGTTAAGCGACTGCCTTTGGCTCAGGTCATGATCCTGGAGTCCTGGGATCCAATCTCCCATCGGGCTCCCTGCTCAGCAGGGAGTCTGCTTCTCCCTCTGACCCTCTCCCCTCTCAATGCTCTCTCTCTCAAGTAAATAAAATTTTAAAAAAATAATAATGCTTGTAACACTCCTGTTCATAGAAATAAAAAATGAAAGCCTAGACCAACTTGAATATCTATTAACAACAGACTAGAAAAATTGTAGCATATTAATAATTAAGTGCTGTATGGCAGAAAAAAATGAAGAATACTATACACAAAAACCTAGATGGAACTTACAAATATAATAATGAAAAAAAGAAGGCACAGCATAATATTATTTCTAAAGCTGAAATATATACAAAACTAAATATTTGGGGGCATGAATGCAAAGTGCACAAGAGAATATTGAATAAAGATTCAGGATCATGATTATTTCTGATGAAAGAAGCAGGAAAGTAGAGGAGAAACCAATCATACATCGACACAATGTTGATAATATTCTAGTTCTTAAGTTGAGAGTCCATGGGTTTTCATGTTATTGTGCTTTACAACTTATATATGTTTATATGTATATTTTGTATGAAGTTCTATGTCAGAATAATAATCTAAAAAGTCAAACCCTTAAAAAAGAAACAGCCCACAGATACCCATACACTAGAATATGGGCTTCTTTAATAGACATCTAAGAATATAGTCTGCTGGAATGAGGCATAGGACATAATAGAGAGAGAGCTAGCTAGCTAGTAAAGGGATTCATAACAGGCCTTCCCAAGATACACCTCTTTGATATGCAGAATACTTTGAGCTGAAAGCAACCAAGACCCTGTGTGCTTAAGGGAAATTTTGCTCTTTCCTTAACTACCTTGAAGAATCTGAAGTGGGGTCTTTCCCCAACTAAAGGTCATTATCAGAGACAAATTTTATCAAGTAACCCAACTGCATGATAGAGCAAACATTTAATTACCAAACATTTGCTCTTTGTTGCCCTATGAATTGCCCTCTTCCCCTTTGGAGCCCCAGGTCCCTATCACATTCATTAGCTCAGGATGGCATATATACCTCATTAGATCTGTCTTTGAACTTCTCATGTATGTGGAGTCCCCATATGTATAAAATTTAATTTAATTTTCTCTTGTTAATCTGTTCCATGTCAATTTAATTCTTAGGCCAACCAGAAGAACTTTTAAAGGGTAGAGTTAAATTTTTTCTTTCCAGCACTAGATAGATAGGTAGGTAGATAGAGAGATAGATGATAAATAAGAGGGAAGGAAGAAGAATAAAAAGAATAATAGTAGACAAATAAGAAGCACTGAATAAAGAATTTTGAGGGGCGCCTGGGTGGCTCAGTCGTTAAGCGTCTGCCTTCGGCCCAGGTCAGATCCCAGGGGCCTGGGATCGAGCCCCACATCGGGCTCTCTGCTCTGCAGGAAGCCTGCTTCTCCCGCTACCATTCCCTCTGCTTGTGTTCCCTCTCTCGCTGTGTTTCTCTCTGTCAAATAAATAAAAAAATCTTTAAAAAAAAAAAAAAAAAGAATTTTGAAAGCACCAAAGCCAATTTGCCTCCTATTCCTACTTCCAGTCAGAGCATTATAATTAATTATAATTAATAATTCCACAATTATTAAGGGCAGATGAGAATCAGTGAGGTACCAGTGAAGTAGATGCATTGTTCAAGAATATAATTAGAAAGAGCTAAATTTAAGAAGATAGAGGAAGACAGTAATGTATAGATGTCTTGAATTTTCAATCTGTTGAAATTTCCGAAAATGTGCTTAAGCTCCAAATGACTTTAATTAGTGAAATGCCAAACTCGATTAGCCTGAAATGAGTAGAGTTAAACAGCAGAGTGTCTTCTAAACTAGACAGAAATCTGTTTTACAAAACTCATTTCTTAATCAGAAGTTCTTAAAAATCAATCCTGCTGAGTTTTCAGAGCTTCTCAAGATTTTGAAATTCTGGCTTCAACTGTATTTGGGCTTATTTTAGGACAGGCATAATAGCAGCACACCCACATACAGATTGCTTTGTGCTATCACACAGCTCTGCTATAGGGTGAGAGAACAAGAATGTTCCAGTGACAGTCAATCCATTTCTCTATGTGCGTGTATGTGCACGCGCGCTCACGTGCCCATGCAAACGCGCATACATACGCTTCTCTCTCCTGATGTACCATAGGGATTTTAAAATTTTGACTTTTTGACTATAATTGGTAATGGAGCAGTGGGGAGAATTGAATCTACCTACACAATCAATGCTGGTTTAGCTTCCAATCATTCCTAGTGCCCTGTTGATAGTAGCATGTATTAATCCAAGACAAGATAATAGGTCTATCTATATTTCTGTATTACCTGAAGACTGAAAAGAGTGTGAAGGGAAAACTGCTGAAATATTCAACATACAAAGGACAGGTGTCTTTGGTTAACTTCTATCCTTTGAACAATCCCAAATCCCTGGTTTCTCTAACAGTGTCACGATCGGAACTCATTCCACTTTGAAAGGGAGCAGAATTTGCCTCCCCCAAATATGACTCTTTTGGTATAATGATTATTTGAGGCTGATTACTTTTAAGAAATAGTAAACAAAGTAAAAACTACAAAAAATGAGCAGAAGTTCCCCTTTTGTAGGAGACATTTACTCTTATAAGGGAGATCTCCATTTGTAAGGGTTTTGCTCTGGATGTACAAGGAAAAGGATGATTCTCAATCTCTAGAAACTCTCAGGGCACGAGGGTGGCTCCGCGGGTTAAAGTCTGTCTTCGGCTTACGTCATGATCTCAGGGTCCTGGGATCAAGCCCCATATCCAGCTTTCTGCTCAGCGGGGAGCCTGCTTCTCTCTCTCTCTCTGCCTGCCTCTCTGCCCACTTGCAATCTCTCTCTCTGTCAAATAAATAAATAAAATCTTTTAAAAAAATCTCTAGAAACTCTTATCAATGGACTTAAGTCTGCATAACAACCTTACCCTCGTTTACTGGGCTTTTCCTGGTAACCTCCCATAATTGGTCCCCCACCCAACATCTCTTGCCTTTAGCTGTAGGTGGTGTGTAAAGAGATGGCTCGTACCATTTGGGGGAGTTACTCAGTTTTCCTGGGTGTGTCCTAGATATACTGGAGCATATACATGTAATATACATGTATATATGTAATTACATGTACATATACATATACATGTAATAGTATACATGTTATTGAACTTCTGTTTGTTTTCCTCCTTTTAATCTGTCTTTTTATTATAGAAGGCTCTCAGCCAAGAACATAGAATAGTAGAGGGAAGATTATTTTTCCTCCCTTACACAACACAGGCAGATTTCTGGGATCTGGTTCTTGTCAAGTCACTAATGTGAAAAGGTGGTGCTGTCACTGTGCAGAAAGAGGCCAGACTGCATCATTTTAGGCTACACGTGTGTTTTCCTCTTTCCTTTTGCAAGATCTGTTTCCAGCTCTGGATTCTGTTTTCTTCTGTGAAGGGTCTCTGATCACTCCCATAGAACTTCAAGGCAATAAAATAACATATTCACAGAAAAGAAAAGCTTTCCCATGCAAACCGATTATAAAGGATTTATACTTTGAGGGAAAATGGCATGAGAAAAATTGGTATTCTGAATGCATAACAATATTTTGCCTTGACCGTATACAGCATCAACGTACAGTATTTACAAGGACTTTTTCCTTCCCTTTCAACATTGGAAAATTCGTAAACCCAGTTCAACTCATTTTCCTCTTTTTCATTTATTTGGATGCTATCAATGTTACATCTGTTACAAAGTAGCAACCGTTAAATCTCTGTGTGTCTTTGCTACAAAGAAGTGAAGTCACGCATACGTACCGTAAATATCACACATGGGAAGATTAATTGGATCATTTGGCTCTTTTCTTCGTTTGGGGTCAGAAGCTACCAATGCTATATAGAAAGGAAACCAACTGCCCTCTTGCAACCCCAGTGCTCTCTGCCTCCATCCAATTTTTTCAGTTTCTGTCTCACCACTGGTTCCTTACACCATCAAGCATAGCTCAGCTTCTCCATTCTGTCATTTGTTTAGTTGACCCTGATTCCCTGTCTAGAAATTGTTCTAGTTTTCTACCATATCCTAGTTTCGAAATGATTCAACTTGCAATACATATGTTCTTTCCCCATTTCCTCATGATCTATACCTTTTTAAAAACTGAGATGCAGGGACGTCTGGGTGGCTCAAATTGGTTAAGCACCTGCCTTCCACTCAGGTCATGATTCCGGGGTGCTGGGATTGAGTCCTGCGACGAGCTCCTTGCTCGGTGGTGAGCTTGCTTCTCCCTCTGCCTGCCGCTACCACTGCTTGTGCTCTGTCTTTCTCTCTGACAAGTAAATAAATAAAATCTTTAAAAAAAATTGAGATGTAATTTGCTATAACATTTGCCATTTTTAAGTGTATAAGTCAATGGTTTTGGTATATTTATAACCATCACCACTATCCAATCCTGGGATGTTTTCATTACCCCAGAAAGGAACCCAGTACTCATTGACAATCACTACCCAATCTCCCTTTTGACCCCAAACCCAGCAGCCACTAATTGTCCATTCTGGACATTTCAAATAAATGGAATCATAAAATATGCGGCCTTCCGTGTTTGGCTTTTTCACTTAGTATAGTGTTTTCAAGGTTCATCCGTGTTATAATCCAAGTCAGTACTTTATTCCTTTTATAGTTGAATAATACTCCATTTTATGCATATACACTATTTTGTTTCTATGTCTATCAGTTGATGACATTGAGATTGTTTCTATATTTTGGCCATTGTGAATAATGCTACCATGAATATCTGTGTACATGTTTTTGGGATTTTTGTGTGGACGTGTTTTCAATTCTCTTGGGTATATACCTAAGTGTGGAATTGCCATGTCATATGCTCACTGTGTTTATAATCTGAGGAACTGACAAACTGTTTTCCAAAGTGTTTGCACATTACAACATCCCCATCAGCTATATATATGAGAGTTCCTGCTTCTCCACATCCTTGCTAGTGTTTGTTATTTGTCATTTGACAGACACACCTGGTAGGTATGAAATGTCTCCCACTATGGGTTTGATTTGCATTTTTCTGATGACTAGTGGTATTGAGCATCTTTTTCATGTGCTTATTGGATATTTGTATAATCTGCTTTGGAGAAATATCTACTTACATCTTATGTCCATCTTCAAATTGAGTTATTTGTCTTTTCATTATTGAGTTATAAGAGTTCTTCATATACTTTGGATACCAGATTCTTATCAGACATATGATTTGCAAATATTTTCCACCATTCTGTGGGTTGCCTTTTCACTTTTTTAATAGTGTCTTTTGAAGCACAAAAATTTTAATTTTGATGATTTCCAATTTATCTATGTTTTCTTTTGTTATTTGTGCTTTTGGTGTCATATCTAAGAATATGTTGCCAAAAAGATATATTGCCAAATCTAAGTTCATGGAGATTTACCCTTATGTTCTCTGTGAACTGTTTTATAGTTTTAACTCTTATGTTTAGATCTTTGATACAATCTGAGTCAATATCTATATGTTGTGTGGTAAGGTTCTCAGTTCATCCTCTTGTATGTAGATATCCAGATGTCCAAGCATTATTTGCTGAAAACATTCTTGGGTTGTCTTGACATCCTTGTCAAAAATCAGTTGCCCATAAATGTGTAGGCTTAGTTCTGTATTTTCAATTCCATTCATTTGATCTTTATAAATATATGTATACATATATACATAGCCATTTTTTAATATTTTATTTATTTATTAGAGAGACAGCGAGAGAGAAATCATGAATGGGGAGAAGGTAGAGGGAGAAGCAGACTCCCTACTGAGCAAGAAGCTCGACTCAGGACTGGATCCTAGAACCCCGGGATCACAATCCAAGCCAAAGGCAGACACTTGACCAACTGAACCACCCAGGTGCCCTGTATATAGCCATTTTTATGCCACTACCAAACAATCTTGATTAAAGAATTTAAGTTAAAAAAAAAGAAGAACTTAAGTTATGATGTTGGGAAGTTTAATCCTCCGACCTGGTTTTTTTTTCAAAATTGTTTTAGCTATTTCACGTCCCTTATAATTCATTAAGAACTTTAGGATGAGCTTATCCATTCCTACAAAAAAAAAAAAAATACAGCTGAGATTTCAGTAAGATTTGCTGTAAATCTGTAGGTAAATTTTGGGAGTATTGCAATTTTTTAAAATTATTTTATTTTTTTAAGTTTTTATTTTAATTCCAGTTAATTAACATATAGTGTTATATTAGTTTCAGGTGTACAATATTGCAATTTTAACATTAGTCCATGAAGCTGTCATAAGACATAAATGTCTTTAATTTATTTCAATAATGTCTTTACTGTACAAGTTTTGCACCTTCTTAGTTGCTTATTTCCAAGTATTTCATCCTTCTTGATATTTTTTAATGGAATTGTTTTCTTAGTTTGCTTTTCAGATTATTCATTGTATAGGAATTGCATTGGAATACAATATTGGTGTAAACAATTGTACATAGTTGTAGAATTTATTTCTGTATATTGATCTTGTGTCCTGAAACTTTGCTGAACTTATTAGTTCTAATAGTTTTTTGTGGGGGGTATACAAGGTCATGTAATCTGAGAGTAAAAGTAGTTTGGCTTCCTTTTTTCCAATTTAGATTCCTTTTATTTCTTTTTATTTTTTAATTCTCTCCAATTTGGATGCCCTTCATTTATTTTTATTTCCTAATGCTCTGGCTAGAACCTCTTAGGGGGAAAGCTTTTGGTTTTCCCCATTAATTGTGATGGTATCTCTGGATTTTTCAGAGATGCCCTGTACTCTGGTTGAAGAAGTTTCCTTTTATTCCTAGTTTGTTGAATGTATTTATGAAAGCCTGTTGTATTTGGTTAAATGCTTTTTCTGTGTCTAGTGAGAATATTGTTCTCTGTGCCATTTGTATGGAATATTTCATCAATTGAGTTATGTGTGTCAAGTCAACCTTACAACACTGGGATAAATCTACTTGGCTATGGTATATACTCCTTTTTTGCATGTTGCCTAATTTAAGGTGGTTTTCTCCATATTTTGTTTAGGATTTTTATGCCTCTATTTATAAGGGATATTGATCTCTAGTTTGCTTTTTTTCTCTCGTGATGTCTCTGGTTTTGGTACATTCATTCCCTTTTAACCTGATAGTTATCAAAGTTCACCCCCACGGGGTAACTGCTCTAGCAAAGATGATCAAATCCAATGCCCACATCTTTTATCACTGTCTCTGAAGCATCTGCTATTATTAATCGTGATTCGTTTTCACCTCCTCAGGACCTTCTCTTCCATCAGCATTTACCCTCTGGAGAACTTAGCACAGGAGACACTTCTTGTTTCTTGTCACAAGGCTGGAGGGCAAGGGGGAGTTGGTATTTATGGTTAGTAAGGATTTTTGCGGACCTGTGACCAAGTCAAAGAATCTCTGCGATTAGTCTGACCATAACAAAACGAAGAAAATGAAACCAAAGGCGATTTTATTAAACAATGAATTTTGCTTCTTCTACACAGCGTTCCAGGATCAAACTGCCTGGACGCACCCTGCTTCCATCAATCTGCACCCTTTAGCAAGTTCTTTAACCTCGGAGTCTTCATTTCTCAATTGTACCATGGGAATGATGATAGCGCCTACGTAAGAGCGCTGGGACTGCTATAGAAGACGGTGCACACAAAGTCCCCAATGCACCCCCCAAGACTTCACGAACAGTGACTACCGTCATCGTAAACACATCTAAGAGAGATGGACGTGCCTGTGCCCTGCACGCAATGTGATTCCAACGGGAAGCCCCTATTTCAGGGGCTTCTCTGGCCTTGACTCACTTCTAGTCTCCTCGTTGAGGCTTCGTGACATAGGGGTCTGAAAACTGTGGGATCACTATCGTTTGCCAGCGCGGAGAGAAGGACAGCATGCCTCAACGTCCTCAGGGCGACATTCATTCACTCATTCCCTCAACCAGTACTTATGGAGCATCAATTACGGGCCGGCCAAACGCTGTCTTAGGGGAGGGGAATGCATAATTAGTAAGATATCGCAGCCCAGGCTGTCACGTGACTTACTTCCTGGGGGCGGGGCCTGGGTATTATCTCGTGGCACGGGGGTAGGATAGGAAACTATTTTCCTCGTTGGTCACCGGCCTGGTGGGCTCCGTCACTATTAATAAAAACCATGTGGGTGTGGTGCAAAAGCAGCCGGGGAGAGTCGCCTGACCGTGTTCCAATAAAACTTTATCTGCATAAACAAGCGGGGGCTGGATTTTGCCTAGGCTATAGTTTGCTAATCCTGGCCTACACCCATAATTGTAAGGGAAGGAAGGGAAAAATTGAGGTTTTTTTTTTTTTTTCTTTTTTTCCCTGCCTATGAAAGCAGGCTTGCATTTACCTCAGCCTTCACTGTCCATTTCAAAAAAAGAATGGGCCTGTGAAGTCTCATCTCCTTCCTGGCTCTGGATTCCGCCCAGTGGTCATGAAATATAAAACTGCACACTATTGTCGTCTGGGTGGCTCAGTGGGTTAAAGCCTCTGCCTTCTGCTCCTGTCGTGATCTGGGGTCCTGGGATCGAGCCCCGCGTCGGGCTCTCTGCTTGGCAGGGAGCCTGCTTCCCCCTCTCTCTCTGCCTGCCTCTCTGCCTGCTTGTGATCTCTCTCTCTCTCTCTGTCAAATGAATAGATATAATCTTTTAAAAAAAAATAAACTTTAAAAAAACCACACGCTCTTAAAGGAATTAGGGTATTGGTGAGTAACATATGCAAGGTTTGTCACAGAAGGCTTTTATGCACTTCTGTGTTGCTGCTACCAAACAAATTAATCTCAAACTTTTAATTTTCTGTGTCACAATATTGGTGGCTTTTCACGTTCGCATCTATATAACCCAACATCATCATGTCTACTCCAGACCCTAAACCCTGCCCTCTGATAATTTGTTCTTGTGTGGGCCTGAGTAAGAAAACAAAAAACGAAAACAAAAACATGTTACATCCGAGGTTAGTTTCAAGAGTAGATCAAGTTTTAGATTTGCTTTTATTTTTTTCACTGGTTATAAAATACGTTCTTTGAGGAAAGCCAGGAACAAATGAGTTGCCTGAGATTCCTGAGACACTGCAGAAACCACTAGAAGTTACTCTTTGCCCAGACCTGCCGCTGGAGATGTGAAATCTCTTAAAAGAGTCATTTTAAGTAGGGGGCTGCGATAATAATGATAAGATCATCTCTTCTTAAAAACTCTCTTATTTATTTATTTTTTACTTTTTTAATCTAAATTCAGTAAGCCAACATATAACACATGTTTAGTTTTTGATGTAGTGTTCAATGGTTCATTAGTTGCCTATCACACTCCGTTCCCCTCACATCCCCTAGATGTTGTTCTTTGGAAGCCACATGCTTTGTTCCCTGGCAGCTTCTTTTGGCGAATGGGTCCTATTAATACGCAGCAGTTTTGAAGCATTTTAGTTCATTCTTTGATAAAACATGAAAGTCTTTAAGACATGCTCACCTTTGTTGATCTGTTCGGATTCTCATTAAAGGTTTGGGTATGCAGCTAGATGAGATTTTTTTTTCTCTCTCTCTCCTTTTCTCTTTTTGTTGTCAACTTGGAGCTGTGCATAAAGTATCCGAATTTTCTTGGTTAATATATTCTGTGATACAGGGCTGTTTTCTGTAGTGGTTTGACCTTTTCAGCCTTGTACGTTTCTGTTGGCGAGGAGGGAGTGCCTACCTTTCCCGGTCCGGAGAGATTAGTTTGTGGAAAGGGCGCCACCTGCAGGCAGTGGTCGGGAACAGACAGTAAGCCTCCCTGGAATAACAGCACACCAGGGGAACTTCGTATCTGCAGCAAACTTCCATGTGAATTAAGTTTTCGTTTTAAATAATTTTTGTGACCCTAGATTCCCCATCTTCCAGGCTGGGATTGAAACTTTTGCATTACTAAGGAAAGATTAATCTTCCAGTTAATAAGTATTTCTGCCTGTGCTTTACAGTTTAATGCAAATTGAGAAGAGCATAGACAGTTACACCCACGTCCACACCTACGTAAGTATGAATAATGAGCCCCTGAATCTTCTGCTATATGTTCTTCACTAACTACATATTAAGAGAGGAAGAATTCAGAAAGTGATTTCAAATACTTCCCTCCGCCTCCTTTAATATTTACCGTCAAAAGGCTCCTATTTTAAATTTCTTATCTGCGACCGGTAATCAGTAGAGAGATTTCTAGGAAGGCATACACGATCAATTTGATTAATAAGAAAAAAGGTCATGTTGCGTAAAGCAGAAGACAGATAAAATATTAGACAGGTGCTTGGAAAAATAATGTTAGGAACATTGATTCTTGTCTCTAAGCAAGCATTTCTATTACTGCTAATCAGCCACAGATAGTGGATGAACTGAGAAGGCAAATGAATGGGTCTGGGAGGGACCAGAAATTGAAGATGGAGAGAGTGTGGGGCCATGGAGCCCACCGGGCAGGCTTCAGAGCAGGAAGAATTTCATTTCCACTATAGGCTTCACTGTAAACAGTTGCAATCCAAACGGGATTTCCTTCTAAATAACCTGTCCTCATTTGCTCTTGCTAAATCAGAATGAAAGGAGAAGTAGAGAAATAATCTTCTTTTAGGTCAAAGTTGTCCAAATACGAAATGTGTTCCTTCTAGAAGTGGTTAAGTTTCCTGTTACTAGTGAGTCCAGCTGTAGGTCGATTAGAAGCCACTTGGGGGTAGTAAGAGCACATGGCCCAATCAGGCTTCCCTCTAGTTTCAGCGACAAAGTGAGGGAGAAGCAACAAGGAGGCTGCAATAAGAAAGTAGTGGAAATAAAGTGTTTTCTTAATAGAGAGCAGCACTGAGAAATTTAAGACTGAATTATGTTGGTTGGTCACAGGTAATTTCCTTATCTTCTTCGAGACGGTGGATCATTAAAAACCAAGAAAAAAAGTATCCTACTACATATAGATTCAGTCTCCTGGGTTAAAAATGAATTTGATTCACAAGACCAAACAGTTTTTAAAAATTACTCTATAATGTGAATTCACAATATCTAATGCATTTTCTAGTTCAAAATTCTAAAAATAAAGAAATTGATAGTGCTTTTTATTTAGATAACATACAGACCATTACTGAGTGTGGGGTGAAAAGTAGGATGTTTTCTAATGATTTCAAACGGTATCTCTGAAAAGGTTTGGTCCACGCATAAAGAATTTGAGAATGCGGTAAAAACAGAAATACTTAAATGCACTTAGCATTTTATTTTTCAGGTATTTTCCAGATATCTTTTCACCCATGGTTGCTGACAATAAATACCATGCCTTGTAAAAATTCTATTCTATTGACATGAAAAGACATTTCTCCGGAGCAGATACATAAATGGCTTAGAAACACAAGAAAATATGCTCAACATCTTTAGTCATCAGGGAAATGCAAATCAAAGCTATAATGAGATATCACTTCACACCCACTAAGATAGCTAGAATTTAAAAAGAAAGAAAACAAAATAACAAATGTTGGTGAGGATGTGGAGAAATTGGTACCCTCTGACATTGCTGGTGGGGATGTAGATTAGGAAAGCCACTTTGAGACAAAGTTAACCCTAAAGTTACTGTATGATTCAGCAACTCTACTCCTAGGTATTTACACAAGAAAAATGAAATCATACGTCTGAAAAATATATGAATGTTCATAGCAGCATTATTCATAATAACCTCAAAGTGGAAATGACCCAAATGGACGCATACTGATACATATTGTATAGCCATACAATGGAATGTTATTTGGTAGTAAAAAGAAATCATTCATGATTCATGCCACTTTAGGAATGAACCTTGAAAATAGCGAGCTAAATGAAAGAAGCCAGACAAAAAAGACCACGTATTGTGTGATTCGGTTTATATGAAATGTCCAGAAGAGGCAAATTCACAGGGACGGAAAGTAGGTTAATGGTTGCCAAGAGCTTGGGTTGGGGGTTAGGGGTAAATAGGAAGTGACTGTTAACGGGCACAGGGCTTCTTTTTTGTGGTGGTGAAAATGATGGTTGCGCAACTCTGCAAATATACTAAAAACTAACTGTAGAATTCAACTGGGTGGATTTCATGGTATGTAAATTATATCTTAATGAAGCTGTGTAAAAATTATACTCTATTTTCTCCCAAAAGGTATTTAAAATGCCCAGTGATTATATAATTATCACAGCCATTTCTATAAGATGAAAAGATTGCTTTCAGGGAAAAAATGATCAACAGTTGTTCATAATTTTAAAATTGTAATGGCTTTTGGCTAGCAAATCCTGATTCAGCCACTCTCAGTCTCCCACCAAAATATATATAAGGATGTCCCAAAAGATAAAAGATAAAATAAAGCATTGAACTGGCAATATTACCAGAAATTTGGCTTAAAAAAATTAAGGGATGATTTACAAGCAACATTTAGACTAAACATGCCAACCTGTAGAGAGATGGGAAGTGCTTTATCTCTTCATGGTTATGTATGTGCCCTAGACCTGATACTCAAGAATCAGATCAACCAAAGAACAGGATAGGCTTCTTTCTGCTTCAAGGGAGCTGTTCTTTGGGACAAGGCAAGGATTATTCCACTATCTCAATCTCTCCACTCTTCTTGATTTCATATAGGAATTGTAATCACCAGAATATAGCATGTCAAGAAGCCTCTGGTAGATATTGTATCCTGAGAGGTAGAATTCAATAAGTAAAGTCTGTGAGTGGGAACAGAAATGAAAAGAGACTTGTATATATGAAAAGAGGATTGGGTCATCATTCTTCTGGACAAAAGAGGGACAAGTATAATGTACATACTTTATTTAATGGCTATCACCAAGTCTGGATAGATCTTGCTTTGTTCAAGAATACACACACACACACACACACACACACACACACACACACATATATACATACATATATATAATACATTTTTGCTTTGTTTGATATATATGTGTGGGTATTTATATATATATATACACACATATACACATACTTATCCTGTATATTATATATATATATAAATATATATATACTACACATCACTCCATATATAGAGATCAGTATGTATGTGTATATATATCTACATCTACATCTATAGTGATGGGGTGATGAAAATGAATGAAATACATTTATACACATACCTGCTTTGTTTATAAGTATAAATTCATAATTCCTAAGAAAAAATTTTGGACAGAAAATGAAAACATTATCCTATAGATCCATTGAATTTATGCTTATTTTTAATTATTTAATATAATTTCATAGAAGTGGAATTTCTAAGTCAAAGTTTTCATGTTTGACAAATATTTTAAAGGCTTTTTACATGTATTATTTAATTTCCTTACCTAAAGTTTCTGGTAAATTACAATCTCACCAGCAAAGTACGAAAAATTTCAATTTCTTGCCAATACTGGATATTTAACCGTAAAGAAATGTGTGTCAACTTGATAGAGAAGCTAGAGAAGCAACATTATCACAGTTTTTTAGCTTAAATTGAACTACTAATAATATGAAATTGATTTTTATAGGTTTACCTTTTGTATTCCTTCTTTTGTATTCCTTCTTTTGTATTCCTTCTTTTGTGACTCCATGTCTTGTCTTTTTAAAAATTTTTAAATTTTTTAAAAGATTTTATTTATTTATTTGAGTGAGAGAGTGAGTGGGAGAGAGAGGGAGAAAGAATCCGGAGCAGACTCCACGCCGAGCACAGAGCCACATGCGGGGTTCAATCCGAGGACCTTGAGATCATGACCTGAGCCAAAACCAAGAGTCAGAGGTTCAACTGACAGAGCTACCCAGGCGCCCACCATGTCTTGTCCTACAAACGTTTTTCTATTGGGATATTCTCAGTTGTCTCATTTCTTTGTTAGAACCCAACACGGTAAGGGTACCTACCCTTAACCTCTCAAGTGTTGTAAATATTACCTTGGTTTCAATAGCCTTTGTGTTTTTAGTATAATTATTTGTGAGTTTTTTACATACAGATTGTTTTAAATGGTCAGTTCTTAGTTTTTTAAATTTTTTTAAAAGTTTTTTTTTTAAAAGATTTGATTTATTTGTTTGACAGAGAGAGATCACAAGTAGGCAGAGAGGCAAGCGAGGGGGCAAGATCCCCGCTGAGCAGAGAGCCCGATGCAGGGCTCAATTCCAGGACCCTGAGATCATGACTTGAGCCGAAGGCAGAGGCTTTAACCCACTGAGCCACCCAGGCGCCCCTTTTTTAAAGATTTTATTTATTTGACAGAGACACACAGTGAATGAACATTGAGAGAGGGAACACAAGCAGAGAGAGTGGGAGAGGGAGAAGCAGGCTTCCCACTGAGCAAGGAGCCAGGCGGGTCTCGATCCCAGGACCCCGGGATCACAACCCTAGCCGAAGGCAGCTGCTTAACGGCTTAGCCACCCAGGCGCCCCTAGATTTTTATTTAAATTCAATTTAGCTAACATATAGTGTATTATTAGTTCAGGGGTAAAATTTAGTGATTCATCAGTTGCATGTAACACCCAGTGCTCATTACATCATATTCCCTCCTTAATGCCCAGCACCCAGTTACCCCATCCCCCCTCCCACATCTTCCTTCCAGCAACCCTTAGTTTGTTTCCTAGAGTTAAGAGTCTCTTATGGTGTGTCTTCCGCTCTGTTTTCCTCTTATTTTATTTTTCCTTCCCTTCTACTATGTTCATCCTGTTTTGTTTCTTAAATTCCACATATGATTTCAATTCTTAGTTTTATTCTATAAAG
>CM053612.1:27339812-27373576 GCA_028646535.1 Procyon lotor
ATCCCAGGACCCTGAGACCATGACCCGAGCCGAAGGCAGAGGCTTTAACCCACTGAGCCACCCAGGCGCCCCATGCCCCATCATTATTTTCTAATTTGGAACATACCACCTTTATAATACATAAAGTTCATAGACATTGATAAAGACACAGATTATATAAAGACTTTCTGTTCTCTTGTATCAGTTACACATTGACTTATTTTAGCTTTGCAATCCATAAATGTTTTCAATCTGATAGTGCAAGTTCCCTTCATTATCAAGTTCAAAATTATCTGAGTGATACCACTAAATTAGCACTTAGAGATGATATTTATAACCTGGTCATCAAATTCTCCTCCTGTCAAATGATAATAGATCTTTTTATTTACAAGAATTTTCTCCTTTATTTACGAAAATAAAGTTTTATGGCTTGCAGAATCCTACACATTTTCTAAAGTTATTCTGAGGTATTTTGTAATTTTTGTTGCTAGTGTAGGAGTTTTTTCTTTAATCTCCTTTTCTGTTGATATTAATATCTGAACAGAGTATGTGTTTTCTGGTACAATATTGTATATTTTAGAACAAGATGATTAAATGAATTATGTAAATGCACAAAATCTCATACATTTTTGGTTACCTTGATGTGTTCAATTCGGAGAAGAAAAATCTGGCCCCTGATATAGATTTTTCTGCTGTTTCTTCTTGCACATTCTCCTTTATTCCCTTTATGTAATCTGAAGTATGTTTTCCAACCAGAATGTCTGTTTTATGAACATGAAATAATGATTTTGGCCCAATTTACTCTGACTTTTTTGGGTATGAACATGACAATACTTGCTTTCTTTGTATTGTCACTTAATTTGTTTGTACCTTATTTTTAAACTCTTTTGTTTATCATGCTGTATTTCTTCTTCATTAAATAAGAGAAGGAGATCGATTCTCTGCGTCAGTAGAGGGAAAGATATCAATAAAAGACTCTTGATTTTTAGGCCAACTAACGGGGTTGATTGTGATACCATTTACCACACCAGGGCATTCTTAGAGGAGAATAGGTTTTGGAGTGCTGAAATAACACTGTCCAAAAGAAATTCCTGTGGTGATGGAAATATTCTAGATCCGTGCTGTCTGACACAGTCACTACTAGCCACAAGTGGCAATTGGCTTCATGAAGGTGGCTACCATGACTGAGGAACTGAATTTCTTCTAATGGCCAAATATGGCCGGTGGCTACCATATTAGTGCACTTTGAGTCATGGAGAAAGACAAAGACAGCAAAGTGCGTGTTTGGTTCATCAGTTTCATTGGAATGACAGGAAGCTGGATTAGAGTGGGCTGAAGTGTGAATAAGAGGGAAGATGCAAATTCATTGTCATGTGAAGGAAAAAACCAAGATGCAAAAGTATGTGTGGAGAAAACTCTCTGTTTTCTAAGAGCGTAGAAGAAGCATAAAAAACCTGAAAAAAAGATATCCACTAAGAATAACGATGGGTTATCTCTGAGTAGTGAGATAATGCTCCATTTTTATTTTCTTCTTCACAAATTTTTGTGTTTTCTAAATTTTGACAATAGGTATGTGCTATTTGTGTAATTCTAAAAATGCAATAAATAGTATTTGAAGTGCAAATCTGAAACATTGAACAATTTGAACTATTATTCCATGTTTGATGAAATTGAGGTATTTGAATATGATTATCTCAATGATATTAAATGTGTTAGGCCAATACATTATGCTTTTAGACAACAGAACTAGAATTTGAGAAACTCAAAGAAATGATAAGATCTTTGACCTGCCATTAACTCATTAACTGAACATAATATGAATCTTTCTGAAATTTAAAAGGCTGTTAATGGGCATCAGCTCAGTGTCATTAAATTGTACAGTTCCCCTAATGATTTTTACTCTAGATCTAACTTGTTTTTTTACAAACATGATGGTTTAGGGACTGATCCCATATTTAAATTATTTAAATATAATTATAACTTCCAATTTCTGAGAATTCTTGAATACCCTTAAATATTAAATAAGACCAATATTTCCATAAATTATGGAAGCTCTTTTTAAACAAAACTAAAGCTGATTAGTAGATATCATCAGATACCAAAAATGTCTAAATACTGTAACGTTGGTATTTCATACACATACTTCACTGTTATTTAAACTCTAATCTTTTCCTACTGGATTTTTTTTCAGTTTCATATTTATCTTCATTTCCCTGAGCATGGGTATACTTTTATATGAAGTGTCATATTGCTTTATTGCCTATTATATGAAAAGAAAAAAATTAAGATTTGATTAAATTTGTGGTCCTTTATTTTACGAATCTGCCATATGAGTTTGTTCTGAGATTGTGGGCAAAAGGGAGAAGGTGTTTGGCTTCTGAATATTCCATATGATTTTGGTTACAAAGCCACTGAATTTGCTTTCTGTTTATAATCATTTTAAGCAGAAATGAGAGAATGGTATCCATTTGGGTCCAATAAAGGAAAAGCTTAGACCACTTCATTGTGCTTTGCACAGCATTGCAAACACGTTAACTTTGTCTTTCCCCATTCTTCAAACTCAGACTCCAGAATTCTCACTATAACTCTGGCAAAAACATAGAACCAAGACCCAGCTTGATCCCAAAATGCACAGGAAGGAAGATAGCTGTCCATGTCTTCTCAAGATAATTCTAACAGGTCGTTAGATGTGGCATAGAAGAAAGACCTTTAGATTAGGGGTAAGAATACCCAGATTGTCTTCCTGGGCTTCTGCTTGTTTCCAGTGTACGTGCCATTGACTCCATTATTACATCTATTTGCACTTCAGTTTTCTTATAGAAATATACATTTTATGTATATTTTTTCATTTGTTTATGAAACGGAGGCCATAATGGTTCTTACTCCATGAAGTAGAGTGGTGATAAGGGGTTTTGTTTTAAGATTGATTTATTTATTTTAGAAAGAACGTGAGAGAGTGCACTAGCAGTAGGGGCAGAGGGAGAAAGGATCACAAGCAGACTTTGTGCTGAAGGGGGAGACTGTCTTAGGGCTCCATCTCAAGATCCTGAGATCACCACCTGAGCTGAAATCAAGAGTCAGATGCTTAACCGACTGTGCTACTCAGGCGCCTCTGGTAATGATTAAGTTTTGAGACAATTTTATAATGCACCAGAATTTCCAACTTAAAATAAGTGTTAAATAAACATTGTCCTCCTCCTTCCAGAGAGACCCATGAAGTTCATCAAATCAGGTTCCACTCCCACTCAGCCTCTTTCAGGTCTTGGGATTGAGAGCCAGCTATTTAACTTTTCTAGCCTCAAGCTTTCTGTTAAAAGAAGATAATGCTATTACCTACCCACTGAGACCCTCGTGAGGATTTTAGCGTACTGTAGCAGAACATATATGAAGTTTCTCAACAAGACAGTAAGTACAAAATATTATTATTAATGGTTTATCCTGAGCTTCCTTTAAAGATGTACCAACACTAATATACGCAGGATGTGAGCAACACAATTCTTCCCATTCCCACCTTTTTTTCAGCAAACATTGGGAAGATACCCTAAACCTTCATAAAAAGGCACAAAAGAGCTTTCACAATATATTAATTTGGACTGGATTGGGACAATATCTTATAAATTATTGTCATGATCAAAGGAAGAAAAGATATGGAAAGTAGGTTTGAGATAGAAAACTCAGTAAATGTTTTCCAAAACACTTTCCTTTCCTTTGAAAGATGAAATACATTCCAATTTCTAAAAATTTTTTTAATTTTTATTAACATATAATGTTACATTCCAATTTTGACCCAATATAATGTGATAAACTTGTCAACTGCCCAGTTCATTCATATTATATGACAAAATGTTTATGAAAGACCATATGCCCAAATTCACTTTCTTTTTTTTTAAAGATTTATTTATTTGAGAGAGAGAGAGAGTGAGTGAGAGAGCATGAGCAGGAAGGGGGCAGAGGGAGAGGGAGAAGCAGGTTCTCCACTGAGCAGGGAGCCTGACCTGGGGCTCAATCCCAGGACCTTGGGATCATGACCTGAGCTGAAGGCAGACGCTTAACCAACTGAGTCACCCAGACTGTGCCCCGCTCCACCAAATCCACTTTATAATGATATTTGTGAACACCTTCACACATACAGTCAAGTGAGTCACTGAAGCACTTATGTGGAGAATTCTGGCCCAATCTCTTACTTCATTAAAATTAATAATAATAAAGCTACTAATTTAAAGGGGGAAATCTTCAGTTTAAACTTTATAAGAACTTGCCTCAATTTTTCCTTTTAATTTTCACATCCAGATACATCATAATGAAAAAATAGATTTAAAATACTGCTACTCGTGGCTCCTGGGTGGCTCAGTCAGTTAAGCATCTGCCTTCGGCTCAGATCATGATCCCAGGGTCCTGGGATCGAACCCCACATTGGGCTCTCTACTCAGCGGGAAGTCTGCTTCTCCCTCTCCCTCTGCCTGCCGCTATGCCTACCTGTGATCTCTCACTCTCTCTAATAAATAAATAAAATCTTTTAAAAAATAAAATAAAAATAAAATAAAATACTGCTACTACAGAATGATATAAACTTTAAAGTGATTAGTTTGAGGGGCAAATGAAAAAGAAAGTAAATAACTTTTTTTTTTCTCCAGCCTTAACGGAGGTATAATTGACCAGAATGGCATCTATTTGAGGCATATGATGCGATGGTTTTCGATATGTATACATTATGAAATGGTTACCACAATCATGTTAATTAACACATCCATTACCTCACATATTTACCATTTGTGTGTGTGTGTGTGTGTGTGTGTGTGTGTGTGTGGTGAGAACAATTAGGAAGTACTCTCTTTGCAAATTTCAAGAATGCAGTGGAGTGTTATTAGCTATAATCACCGTGCTGTAGATTGGAGCCCCAGAACTTATCGACCTTATAACTGTAAATCTGTACCCTTTGACCAACATCTCCCCATTGCCCCACCCCCAATCCTTGCTAACCACTGTTTTACTCTCGGATTCTGCATGTCTGACTTCTGCAGACTCCACCCATAAGTGAGATCACACAGTATTGCCTTTCTCTGCCTGACTTATTTTACTTGACTTGATATCCTCCATGTTCATCCGTGTGGTCACAAATAGCAGGGTTTTCTTCTTGCTTATGGATAAAAAAATACTACTCATATATATGTATATATATCATACTTTCTTTATTCACACACTTAGGTTGATTCTACATCTTGGCAATTTTGAATAATGCTGCGGTGAACATGGAAAGGCAGATGTCGCTCCGAGATACTGATTTTATTCCCTTTCAATAAATAGCCAGAAGTGAGATAGTTGAATTATAGGGGAGTTCTATTTTTAATTATTTGAGGAACCACCATATTGTTTTCCAATTTACACTGCCACCAACAGTGCACAAGGGTTCCCTCTTATTCACATCCTTGCCAACATTTGTTATAACTTGTCTTTTTGATAAGAGCCGTCCTAAGCATCTCATTGTGGTTTTTATTTGCCTTTATCTGATAGTTAGCAATGTTGAGTACCTTCCCACATACCTGTTGTTCATTTATATCTCTTCCTTGGAAAAATATCTTTCCCGGTCCTTTGAGCACTTTTTAACCAGTTATTTGTCTTTTTGCTATTGAGTTGTATGACTTTCTTATATATTTTGGATATTAACCTTTTATAAGATGTATGGTTTGCAAATATTTTTTTTTTCCATTTGGTGGCTAGCATTTTCATTTTGTTGATGGGTTCCTTTGCCGTGCAGAAGCTTTTGAGTTTGATATAGACCCACTTGTCTATTTTTGCTATCGTTGCTGGTGCATTTGGTGTTATACCCAAAAAATTATTACCAAAGCTAGTTGTCAATGAGTTTTTACCTCTACGCATTCCTCGAGGAGTTTTATTAAAGTTTCAGGTTTTATAGTTAAGTCTTTAATCAAGTTTGAGTTGATTTTTGTATATAAGGGTTTGATTTCATTCTTCTACGTGTGGATATCAGTTTTCCCAACACCATTAGTGAAGAGATTATCCTTTCCCTGTCGTGTATTTTTGGTGGTTTCATCACAGATCAGTTGATTGTATATGCATGGGTTTATTTCTGGGTTTTCTGTTCTATTCTATTGGTTTATGTGTCTGTTTTTATGCCAGAACCATACTAGTTCAATTGCAGGAGCTTTGTAATACAGTTTGAAATGTGTGATGCCTTTAGCTTCGTTCTTTCTCAAGATCGCTTATCCCTGTGAAAAAATAAAAATTTCAAATAATTTTGCCTTATTCTACAATTTATAAACACTTGGTGAAAAAATAATAGAAACTACAGAGTGTAAGGGAAAACATCACTGGCAATTCACTGATACCTACCATTAGCATAAAATATATTTAAAAATAGGGGCACCTGGGTAGCTCAATCAGTTGAGTGTCTGACTCTTGATTTGGGCTCAGGTCTTGATCTCAGGGCTGTGAGTTCAAGCCCCGTGTTGGGCTCCATGCTGGGCATGGAGCCTACTTAAAAAAAAAAGTTTATATATGTATGTGTACATATACATGTACATATACATGTATATATACATATATATACACATACATATGTACACATACATATACATGTATATATGTATATATATATACTTATATACTTAAGTGTAAGTCATCTAAGTATATAAGTATATATACACATATATTTAAAAATAAAAATAAAAAAGCATTAATTTGCATTTGTTGACAAAGAACTATATGATTGTATTACGGATGATCTCACAAATTGTAACGTAAGACTGATTCAAATAAGCAGTAGTTTGGCCATTTTGTGGCAAGGGTTTTGTATAGTAAATAAATTTCTCCTGAAGTTAAAAAAAAACACTCTAGTATACTATTTCTGAGTAAAAATAAATCCTGACTGTCATATTCATAGTTTGTATGTTTTTTTAAATTAATTTATTAACAAATGAAAACACATGTCCACAAAGACTTATATACAAATGTTTAGAGTAGTTTTGCTTGGAACTACCCCTAACTGAAAACAACTCAAATGTCCATCAACAGATAAAATGATTAAAAAAATTGTGGTATAAGAAATAAATATAATGAATTATTGATAGACATAGCAATACATATGAATTTCAAAATGATCTAAGTAAAAGAAATCAGAAAATAAAGAGCAGCTTCTATAAGATTCCGTTAATATAAAACCCTAGAAAATACGAAGTAACTTACAGTGACAAAATGCACACTTGCAGGTGCTGTGTAGAGGAAGCAGGGAAAGTTATGAAGATAGGGTGGTATGCTTAAGGAGAGACAAGAAGACAGGACTACAAATGTACAGGAGGAAATTTCTGGGGATGTTGAATTTGTGGATTTGTGACTGTCTTGGTTATGGTGATGGCTTTACAGGTGTAAACATATGGTAAAACTTACCAAACTGAACACTTTAGAGACAGACATTGCAGTTTATTACACATCAATTATACCTCAATAAAGCAATTAGCAAAAGAATATGCCCAGGGCACCTGGGTGGCTCAGTCAGTTAAGCGTCGGCCTTCAGCTCAGGTTTTGATCCTGGGACCCTGGAATCGAGCCCAGAATCGGGCTCCCCACTCAGCGGGGAGTCTGCTTCTCCCTCTGCCCCTTCCCAGCTCATGCCTGCTCTCTCTCTCAAATAAATAAATAAAATTTTTTTTTTTTTTAAAAGAAAAGAACATGTCCTATGTCCTGTTTATCTTGGTTTAAAAAAGTAAGAAAGAAAAGAAAACTATAGGCCAGTGATCTTTATGAAACTTCCTGATGTTTTGCGCCTTTGCTCTGTGATGCTCAATGATCAACCCCACTGGGACATTACAGGTTCTTCCAGAGAGGTAGAAATGAGTATTTTTTTTTTTTTTAAGATTTTATTTATTTATTTGACAGAGAGAGACAGCAAAACACGGAACACAAGCAGGGATAGTGGGAGAGAGAGAAGCAGGCTCTCCCAAGCCAAGCAGGGAGCCCAACGAAGCGCTGGATTCCAGGACCCTGGGATCGTGAACTGAGCTGAAGGCAGACGCTTAACTGGCTGAGCCACCCAGGCACCCCAGACCTTAACATTTCTAAGAACTTTTTTTTCTTTCTCTCTCTTGTGTTCTTCTCTCTCTCTCTCTCTTTTAAGATTTTATTTATTTACTTGACAGAGAGCTAGAGCACAAGTACCCAGAGCGTAGGGCGGAGGGAGAGGAAGAGGCAGGCTCCCTGCTGAGCAGGGAGTCCAACCAGGACTCCATCCCAGGACCCTGGGATCATAACCTGAACCGAAGGCAGACACTTAACCGACTGTGCCACCCAGGTTCCCGATTGTGTTCTACTTTCATCTGTGAAATTTCTTTTTTTTTTTTTTTAAGATTTTATTATTTAACAGAGAGAGAGAGAGAGATCACAAGTAGGCAGAGAGGCAGGCGGAGAGAGAGGGGGAAGCAGGCTCCCCGCTGAGCAAAGAGCCCGATGTGTGGCTCGATCCCAGGACCCTGAGATCATGACCTGAGCCGAAGGCAGAGGCTTTAACCCACTGCGCCACCCAGGCGCCCCTCATCTGTGAAATTTCTTAAAGCCAACTACTTGAAGCAGTACTGAAATTCCCATTTTGCAATAAATGGCTACAAATATTTAAAGTTTTCTCTAAACAATGATGAAGAATCCAGTAATTCTGACAGCAAGTTATGCAGTTACCAGACTCAAACACGTGAGCAGAAATGGACCTTGGAAGACAAGAAATTAAATGAACAAGTTTTTCTATGGCTCATGACAAAACATTCCTCATTTTTGCTCAGATAAGCTTCTTGTTTGTATTTAGTTTCTATAAGTGCTCTATTTTCCCTCCTTGGTAATATGATAATGTGTTAAGAATATATATATATATTCCTTTGGAACAGAAGAAAAACTTACAAACAGGTTTGGATGAAAAACTGTTTATGAAAAATTTGAGGATCCATTCTGAATGCGTTCTATTTTCTGGAAGGTTTACAGAGAGCCATCAATATTTTTTAATAACATCTTTCTCGAGACATAATTCACATCACATAAAATTTAATCCTTTAAAGTGTATGATTCGATATTCTTTAGTATATCCATAGACTGTGCAAAATTCACCACTTTATCTAATTCCATTATATTTTAAACACCTCCCACAAAAATCCTTACACAGAAGCAGTTTCCATTCCTTGCTTACCTCCAGTCCCTGTCAAGCACCAATCTACTTCTTGTTTTTATGCATTTGCCTATTCTAGACATTTCATATAAATGGAATTATATAATCAATGGTCTTTTATGACTGTCTTCTTTTAGTCTTCACTTGCAATGTTTTCAAGGTCCATCCATGTTGGATTATATATCAATATTGAATTCTTTCCATTTTCAATGTATATATCAGCACCTCATTCCTTTTCAATGCTGAATAATATATCTCATTTTTTATCCTTTAACTGACAGACATTGCTGAATACTAATCCATTGAATGGCTATACCACATCTTGTCTGTCCATCAGTTGGTAGACATTCAGGTCGTTTCCATTTTATTGACTCTTATGAATAATGCTATCATGAACATTTGTGTAGCAGTCTTTGTAGAAATATGTTTTCAATTCTCTTGGGAATGAAATTGCTGGGTTATATGGTGACTCTGTATTTAACTTTTTAAGCAATCGCCAACCTGTTTTCAAAAGCAGCTACACATTTTACATGCCCTCCGGCAATGTTTGAGGAGTCCAGCTTCTCCACAGTCCTCACCAATGTGTGTCGTTGTCTGTCTTTTTTGCTGTAGTCATTTTAGTGGCTGTAATGTGATATTTTTTTGAGGTTTTCATTTGCATTTACCTAATCACTATTGACATTTAGCATCCATTATATATTCATCAACCCTTTTTGGGAAAGATTTTTATTTATTTGAGAGAGAGAACACGAACGTGGGGAGGGTCAGAGGGACAAGCAGACTCCCCACTGAGTGGGAAGCACACTGAGGGGCTCAGTCCCAGGACCCCGAGATCATAACCCAGCCTAAGACAGATGCTTAACTGACTGAGCCACCCAGGTGCCCCTTTATTGACCATTTTTATATCCTCTTTGAAAAAATTTTATATTTAAGTCCTTTTCTCCTGTTTTAATCAACTTATTTGTGTTTTTATTATTGAGTTATAAGGTGTCTTTATATATTCTAAATATTACACTCTTCTCAGATATATGATTTGCAATTGTTTTCCCCTGTTAAGTGAGTTATACCCACTTTATTGAATGTCCTTTGAGATACAATTTTTTTAATGTCCATTTATCAATTTTTTCCCTTTGGTTGATCTTTATTTTGGTGACATATCTAAGAAGCTATTGCTTAATGCACATTCGTGAAGATTTACGCCCAAGAAGCTATTGCTTAATGCACATTCGTGAAGATTTACGCCTATGTTTTCTTCTAAGACTAACAGTTTGAGCTCTTATATTAAGCTCTTCAATTCATTTTGAGTTAATTCTTGTGTATGGTGTAAGGTAAGGGTCTTACTTCATTCTTTTGCTTGTGGAAATCCAGTTGTCTCAGCACCATTAAGTAAAGAGACTTTTTTTCCCATTGAAATGTTTGGTACCTTTGTCAAAATCAACTGGCAATAAATTTATAGGTTTATTTCTAGGCTCTCAATTTTATTCCATTGATTTATATATTCATCTTTATGCCAGTAGAGAGTAGAGCACTGTCTTTATTAATCTTATTTTATAGTGAAAACTAGCAAATTTATGGTTTATTTTTAAAATTAAAAGAAATTCAATTGCCAAAGATTTGTTTCTACATTCAGATGAAAAAAAATTTCTAAATCTTCCTTAGTATACTGACCACATGAAAGTTCAATGTTTTAAAATTCCCCTCATCCTTTTCTTCCTCATAAGAGATTTTAAGTGTGATCTATTATATTTTTACTTGTTTATTACTCTTTATTTCATTCCAGAGAAGATTTAAGGCAGCCTAGATAAATTCTCATTCTGATGCCACACATATTTGTTTATTTTTCTATTTGGGAAGAAATAAAAGATCTGGTATTCCTCATTAATTTCTTTTTTTTTTTAAAGGTTTTATTTATTCATTTGACAGAGAGAGAGATCACAAGTGGGCAGAGAGGCAGGCAGAGAGAGAGGGGGAAGCAGGCTCCTCGCTGAGCAGAGAGCCCGATGCGGGGCTCGATCCCAAGACCCTGAGATCATGACCTGAGCTGAAAGCAGAGGCTTAACCCACTCAGCCATCCAGGTGCCCCCCTCATTAATTTCTTTAAAGATTTTATTCATTTATTTAACAGAGAGAGAGAGAGCATAAGCAGTGGCTTATGGGAGTGGCAGGCAGAGGGAGAAGCAGGCTCCCCACCAAGCAGGGAGCCCAATGTGGGACCTGATCCCAGGACTCTGGGATCATGACCTGAGCCAAAGGCAGACGCCTAACTGACTGCCCAAGGCAGATGCCCAAATGGCACCCCTGTTATTCCTCATTTAAATACCAAACCAAACTACCATCTTACCCCTCCTCACCCACATTCTTATCATGAACATGAAATATGCTTCACCCCTAGCTTCCCAAAGACTCAATAGGCAAGGAGAAAATCCTATAGACCCGTGAGCTTTCTTAGATTTATCTGAGCATAGGACCTTAGTCAGTGCTGTCTTCTTTTCTGTTGATTTTAGCCTCCAGGGCTCCCCACAGTTCAGCCTACTAGTTGATCATAACTACAAGACCCTCTCAGCTTAGTTTCCAAGCTGATATGGACAGAAGCAGGTCATATAGCAATTGTACTCCTTAGCCCAGCCTGTCCCTCAATTCTCAGTCTGCATTTTGTGGAGCTTGGAGTGTTCTTGCAATTTAAGACTGATTTCTTGGGGTCCTGCCCCAGCTGTCAAAGTCACAGGTGGCCCCCTGCACTGACCCTCAACTCTCCCCTGGTATCCAGATTCAGAATCGGAGGTGTGAGGATGATTCCCGTCTTCTTTGTAGCTGGGATGCGGAAATTTCCTCAGGGACAATAAATAAGACAATGCTGCTTCTCTCAAGGAGCTGGTAATTCCACTTCCTCTCAAAGGAAAGTAATAGCCTTGCATTCCAGCCTACTTGACCAGAGCCTAATATCTTAACTGGCCCTTGTGGGCTACTTATCTGGAGTAGAAAAAGCGTTTTTGGTCCTTTGCAGCAAGTGGCCAGTCAAGAGGGGCATCATGAAGCTCCAACAAGGCATAGACCAATGACTAATTTAGGACGAAAGCCTGGTGGGAGAGGTAGACGGGAATTAGCCCAGCTACTGATGTTGAACTGTGAGAGGCAGTTCTGATACTAGTCCTGACTTTGAGTCTGTCTGCAAATGACTATCTAAATATATTAGTGAACCACAGCACCATGAACTCCAGATGGTATGGTTCACACCTGAGAGACAAGATGTCCTTGATGACCCCTACAGGGAGGCACCAGAACTCTCCTTTCAGGGAAGCATTGTTACAGAGTTCAGGAGCTCCTCCATTTCCTGACACAGTCTAAGACTAGAAATACCTGAAGTGCAAAGAAATAATTTAATGAATGGAATTTTCAACTAATAGTTTACGTATCATGGACCACGATCTATGTGCAAGAAATTTATACGTATTTGGGGGAAGTGATACATAAGACTAAGGATTAGTAGGAGTGAATGTTCCTGTTTATTAAAAATAAAGTGTTAGTTACTCATGCATTCCTGTTTCAACAAATATTTATTCAGCATCTACTATGTGCTAATCTGTCCAAAGCACTGGGAAGCCAGCATTGCAAGAGACAGGCTAAAAGATTGGTTGACAGTAAGGGATTTTAAATGAATTCCTTTTTCCTCAGAATTATGTGCTGGGAAAAATAAATAATAAATGAACCCCATAAGAGATAAGGTTTTTCGTTTTTTGTTAAAACTTTTTTTGTTTTAAGATTTTATTTATTTATTTGAGAGAAAAAAAGCATGAGAGGGGGGAGGATCAGAGGGAAAAGCAGACTCTCTAGGAAGCCTGACACAAGACTCGATCCTGGGACTCCAGGATCATAACCTGAACCAAAGGCAGTCGCTTAACCAACTGAACTACCCAGGCACCCCAAGAGGTGAGGTTTTTTTTTTTAAGATTTTATTTATTTGACAGAGAGAAACACAGCAAGAGAGGGAACACAAGCAGAGGGAATGGCAGTGGGAGAAGCAGGCTCCCTGCTGAGCAAAGAGCCCGATGCGGGGCTCGATCCCAGGACCCTGGGATCATGACCTGAGCCGAAGGCAGACGCTTAACCACTGAGCCACCCAGGCGCCCCAAGAGGTGAGGTTTTAAGGATAATCAGAAAACCAAGGTTTGTAGAGGCAGAAAATCCTGAGTTTAAACCTGCTTCCATTGACTACTTGGATGGCTTTGGGCAAGTTAGTTAACCCATGTAAGTTAGGCACTTTCTTGAAAGTAAGAATTTCCTTAAGTAGCAATCAGAAGTGATAATTATTTTGAAATATTACCGTGAGCGTCTAACGAAGCAACATATGTAAACTTACTAGTATGGGGACACGATGCACGTCACATTCTTTCCTTATGAGAATAGTAGAGGCAGCCAGACTTTTGGTCCTTCTGGTACCAGGCATTCTTTTCCATTATCTTTATTCTGAATTGGCAACATCTTCCCCTCTTGTTTCGCTAAATTCATTGCAATTGTGTTTTTAGGACTCCAAATTCAGTTTCCCTCGCAGGTATTTATCAAGCATCTACTCTCGGGCAGAAAACACACCAAATTTCCAAAACTACAAACACGAGTCACTGATTTCTCCCCTCGTGTTTCTCATGGTCAAGGAGGAGAAACAGGCAAAGAACCCATCCCAATTCTTTGCAAGATGGCACCTGGGCGATAACACAGAATCACAGAGTGCTCTGATAGGACAGAGGAGGGGCATCTAAGCAAGATTGGAAGGAAGGAGCTTTGGTGACGGCTTCCTGAAGCAGATGTTGTAAAGAAGAGCCAGTCATTTTCTGCAAAGTATGGAGATACATGAAGCTAAAATTCCTCTCATCGTAAGCCAAAGGCAGATAGCTCAAGTGTCTGGGACAATACCCCAACGCTCGTTTATAACCATCCCATTTGCATAGCAATTCCTCCAGCACACTTAATCAAGAAAAGGTCTCTTTCGATTCATTCAAGAGAACAGGCATTTCCCTTGTAGCCTCAAAGTCAGTGATTTATGCTTATAATTTTAGAGATGCATCATGATATCGTTTGGTAGTTCTCATCCTTGGCTGCACTGTAGGATAGCCTGGGTGAGGGGCTCAAAAGTCCAAATGCCTTGCTCTCACCCCAGATGAATTAAGTCAAAATCTTTGGGGCTAAGGCCCAGACATCTGTATTTTTAAGAGTTCTCCAAGCAACTCAAGTGCACAGTGAATGTTACAAATAAGTGGTATAAGTAGGATAAACAGCTTTCACAGGACATGTGTTCTCTTCGTGGTTCAATCATGAACTTAACCTTGTGACTTGAGTGAATCATTTCATTTTTCTTGTCTTTAATTTCCTTGTCTGCAAGATGGGATGACCTGCAAGGTCTCACATCCTCATACCATGGCTCTCTTCCTTTATTTCTGGATAGTATTTCTTCTGCTCATTTACCAGAGTACAAACTTTGGTATTTTGATTGCTCTTCTATTTACTTGATTCAAACACATGGTGATTCTCAAACTGATTTATACTGTGGATGAAAATTAACATTCTCAAGGAAGAGATTTGGCCAAAGAAAATTTTTCAAAGACTTATGTAATGAAATCAAATATAATAACACTTGAGAGAACAGTTTTTCGTGTAATGAGAGAATCCAGACTGTGATATATTGGAAGGGGTTACTCTCTAAGGAGCAGTATGCAATGATAGATGGGGTTGAGTTCAGACAGCCAGACTCACTACCTACTTAGAACTTAGCCTAAAGGAAAACTGAGCTTCTCAGGTGCTAAATATGCTTTCTGTTTATTTCTGGAAAGGTGAAGACCCCAAAGGAACTTGTTGGTTAGGGCCAATTTCAGGTTTACGTCTCATAAAAATATACCTGAAATATATACAATGGATCACATATAGGTGACTGTGGCTATAACTGTAAAATAAATTAGAATTATTTTCAAACTAGAACCTCTGTGGCCTACAAAGGATTGTTGGCATTAAGAATATCATCATCTGTACCAAAAGTTTTGAAACGAAAAATCTAATGCCCTGAAATGGCCAAATCGTTATTAATGTATTCCCAAGGAAAGATGTGGTTGGGGCACCTGGGTGGCTCAGTGGGTTAAAGCCTCTTCAACATCAGCCACAGCAACTTCTTTTAGGACATGTCTCCAAAGGCAAAGGAAACAAAAGCGAAATTGAACTTTTGGGACTTCATCAAGATAAAAAGCTTCTACACAGCAAAAGAAACAGTTAACAAAACAAACAGGAAACCCACGCAATGGGAGAAGATATTCGCAAATGACACTACAGACAAAGATCTGATATCTAAGATCTATAAAGAACTCAAACTCAACACTCAAAAAACAGATAATCACATCAAAAAATGGGCAGAAGACATAAACAGACACTTCTCCAAGAAAGACATACAAATGGCTAATAGACACATGAAAAAGTGTTCATCATCATTAGCCATCAGGGAGATTCAAATCAAAACCACACTCAGATACCACCTTACACCAGTTAGAATGGCCAAAATCAACAAGACAGTAAACAACAAATGTTGGAGAGGATGTGGAGAAAGGGGAACCCTCCTACACTGTTGGTGGGAATGAAAGTTGGTGCAGCCACTTTGAAAAACAGTGTGGCGATTCCTCAAGAAATTAAAAATAGAGCTACCCTATGACTTTGCAATTGCACTACTTGGTATTTACCCCGAAGATGTAGATGCAGTACAAAGAAGGGCCACATGTACCCCAGTGTTCATAGCAGCAATGGCCACAATCTCCAAACTGTGGAAAGAGCCAAGATGCCCTTCAACAGATGAATGGATAAAGAAGATATGGTCCATATATGCAATGGAATATTATGCCTCCATCAGAAAGGATCAATACCCAACTTTTGTATCAACATGGACGGGACTGGAAGAGATTATACTGAGTGAAATAAGCCAAGCAGAGAGAGTCAATTATCATATGGTTTCACTTACATGTAGAACATAAGGAAAGACATGGAGGACATTGTGAGAGGGAAGGGAGGGGTGAATTGGGGGAAATCAGAGGGAGAGATGAACCGTGAGAGGCTGTGGACTCTGAGCAACAGACTGGGGGTTTTGGAGGGGAGGGGGCTGGGGTTGGGTGACCCTGGTAGTGGGTGCTGAGGAAGGCACATATAGCATGGAGCACTGGGTGTGGTACATGAACAATGACTCTTGTAACACTGAAAAAATAAAATAAAAGTATTTGGTGAAAAAAAAAAAGCCTCTGCCTTCAGCTCAGGTCATTATCTCAGGGTCCTGGGATCGAGCTCCGCATTGGGCTCTCTGCTCAGCAGGGAGCCTGCTTCCCCCCCTCTCTGCCTGCCTCTCTGCCTACTTGTGATCTCTCTCTCTCTCTGCCAAATAAATAAATAAAATCTTTATTAAAAAAAAAAAGAAGAAAGAAAGATGTGGTTGATGAGTCAGAATGCTTGTCTATTGTTCTAGTCTACGGTCAGTGCTATTCATAGCACTTTATCCAGTGGTGGCAAGAGGAAATCACTGATGGGTTATACAGCATGATTGGAAAGAAAGCAGAAATGTCCCATCCCTTAATTGGCTTTGGTCCCCCAATTCAAGTTTATCCAAAGTGGAAATAGTATAAGAAACATACTAATAAAGGAACTGAAATCCAAGGTAATTGGATAGGAAGTACCTGGCTTCTTGAGGGGAACTCAAGTTTCCAGGCCCAGATAAATTGGTTCTCAGCCTGACAGAATAGCTTATGGACTATGAAAGACAGGTGATGTAGATGCTGAAGGTCATGAGAAGTTTAGAGGGTCAAGAAACAGTGAATACATTTTCTCATTCCTTCCTGCCACAGTAAAAATATCCAAAGCTATATACACTTAGGACATGGTGGCCTACTAGAATAAGAAGGGACTTTGGAATGGCACATGGCTTCACATCTCAGCTACACCACCGTGACCTGGAGGAAACCACTTTAATTTCTGAGTCTCAGTTTTCTCGATTGTAAAATAAAAATAAAAGGCCAATTTCACTGTTTTGTTGTAGAGATAGAAGTTCATGTATGAATGGCCCAGCAGAAAGCTTGGTACATGGTAGACATTCAATAAATAAATAACAACCCCTCTATTATTAAAATAGATAGGGCCTTACTTAGGCTTGATTATTTCCATACTCGTTCTTAAGTTTCTGGGAGCCTTGAACAACTTATTGTGAAGATACATTATATAATCACCAATGTTGATACATCCTGTGATTGTGTTGAATAACTGCTTTCTGAAGTTTTTTGGTGATACGGAGTCAGACTCGATTTTTCAACTCCTAGGGACAGACGTTTTATTCTTTTTTTTAAGTAGTGTTAAGCCATTTAATGTTTTGGATTCTCTCTGTAGTTAAAAAAACAAAAAAACCCCACAAAATACAAACAGGAAAACACATACCTCCCAAGCTGCTTGTTTAAAAGAAAATAAGAGTTAGTGTTTGTTTCATCTCATTTGGTTTAGCACATGACCTCACAACTTCTTTTGCCATCTTTTTTTGGTCACCTGTGTGTTCTTTATCCCGTGGGTTGGCGCTCAACAGTGATGATATATGTGTGTGTTTTGGAAAGCGAATTGGGAGGAAATGTAAAATAAAGATATAAAATATAGCTCCCAACAAGCTTATTTTGAAGCTATAAGGCACAAAGGTCTTAATGACATAGTACAGGAAGACGGTTCACAGCATAAAAATAGATGTGATTGGAAACATGCTGTGTTTTTTTCTCTAAAGTTTTGCTCTATAATTTGGGTCCAGTGCTGGAAAATTCCTGCCTTCTGAAGGGTATGTAACTCTCTATTGAACAAAACAAGCACTCAAAATAGATGTGCACGTAACACATACATGAATGAATGAAGAATGTGTTTTATAATCTGGTACAAAAGTAAGCATTGAGTACAATTGTGTGGGACGTCTCTGCTGCTTTGATATCAAGCACTATTTAGTGACCCAAACTCGTAAACTTTCAACATACCTCGGCATCGGGATATTGTAGGTAAATTGCCCCTGAATTAAGGTGAGCAAAACAAATTCTTGAAAACATTTCTTAAAATACATTTGAGTTCAAGGCATGAGAACTGGGTGTTTGTATGTTGTAAAAGACAACTCTCCTCTAGTCCTAGCCTTGCCAACAACTGGTTTTGTAGTGACTCACTCAACATCTCTGAGTCTCAGAATTCCTGACTTCCACTCACTCATCCTTAAATTCCCTTCTAGCATTCTTTGCGATTCTACAATTCTACGGAAATTATATATGCTTAAACTGTATATAAATTTATACATAAGTCCTCCCAAAGCATTAAGATGTCAGTCAATTTTTCCCAAAAATAAATTTTACGTGTGTGTGTGTGTGTGTGTGTGTGTATAGACAGGTATAGATTTAGATATGTTATAATTCTGTAATACCCATGGTTAAGTGTTGTGTACTTGTTTACATGTTATCAAAAATGAGGGCTAAAGTGTCTGATGATTCTGCTCTGTCTTGTGAATTCCAGTGAGCACAACCTGCCTACATTTATAGTGATGTGGCTGCATTGGCCTTAGGAGTCTAAAACTGAATGAAGTCAAGAAGCTGGCTTTTTGCTTCTCCCAAACAAGGTCAAATTAGACCTTTCATCTTATAATTCTGATGTGAGGAAGTGAGAAGTAGAAGTACAGCCTGCTATCTGCCCATGCCTCTTCAAACCAAGGCAACAGACCAGAGTTAAGAGTTCTGAACTGCCTAGCCTTAATAAATTTGGATAGGACACAATGGGCACTCTTCTGATAGATGGGTCCACCAGTAAGTATGAAATTGTCCTAATAAATAAAGTACAACAGAAAGAACGCTTTTTGATATAGTCCCATGACAACATGTAGAAGTCCGATGAAAGACGTTACAAACAATGTTGCTTTTGGAATTAGCATGGAAGTTGGAAAATGGTTTCAGGTCCCTTTTGTTGAGTGTTGGCTCTTACAGATGTTGAGTGAGTCACTACAAAACCAGTTGTTGGCAAGGCTAGGACTAGAGGAGAGTTGTCTTTTACAACATACAAACACCCAGTTCTCAGTGGCTCTTACAACAGTACCTGGGATCATAGTAACCATGGTATCCGAATAAAACACTGGACCTAGCCATTGGTTACAGAAGACTTGTCTTTTAAAGAAAAAATATCGAGATTAAAGAATCATATACTTTGAAAATACCAAAATAGATTAAGGAAATATTTTTCAAATCTTCCATTTTACAAAGGAGGAGACTGAGGCCTAGAACACTTTGCTATTATACATGAGACCATATGGGAAGATACTTTTCATCTATGGAAACTTTAAAAGAAAAATTTATGCAGTAATGGACATAGTTTTCATTTAAGGAAAAAAATAATGTCCTAAGTCATCACTTGAGTATCATAAACATCCTGATGTATGAACATTTAAATTTAACATGCAAAAGCATCAACCATACTCACATTCCAAAATCCTTTTTTTTTGGTGTTCTAATTTATTTATTGTATACAATTATTCCACTGTATATGACTTGATAATTGTTACAAAAGCTCAAGCTCACAATTTACTAAGGTCGTATTTCTCCCTATGATGAGCTCAGTATGGTAGAAAAAATTTTAAATTCTCGACTCTATCTAAAATATGTAATCAGAAACATAATGGTTTAATTAGTTTACTGATAGCTTGGAAATGTGTAGAGTTTCTTATAGAAAATAATAGTGAAGACAACATTTCTATGTTCATTTTACCTATACCTTTATCTTTTATGGTCCACAATTTCCTATTTTCCCACAAGCCAACAATAAAAACTGATATTTTGAAGATGTGTCTTTCTATCTTATTTATAATACTTATTTGTAATTAAAGTGTGTCTTTTTATTGACACATGCATTAATCTTACATGCTAACCAATAACAGAATTACACCCATTGAGATGGAGCATGAAGAGACGGCATTTCCCCGGAAATATACCTATGAAATATTCAGCCCGCTCTTATTTTTCTTTTAGAATCATATAAAAAATAATCTTTTGGGAGACGCAAATTAGCTCAGGTACTGAGAATGAGCACCTCATTAAAATGTTCCTGGGTAATAAGCATGCTGAAATGCCTCAAGTGTAAGTAGACGGTACAGATGGGTAATTTGAATATGCATATATTCTTGCCTTTATGTTGCTCTGCCCTACTTAAACTACCATTCATTTGAGTTAATGCCACAGCATCTCTATCCTTTCCTACATCGCATCCAGAGTTCAGGCTGAAATTATTCCTCTGTGCTGTATTATGGATGAAAGATTTGAGTAGGATTTTTTTCTTTTTCAGTGCCCGTCTTAATAACATGAAACTGAAGCCTCCACACTTACCATTACACCTAGGGAGTGTGGGCGTTCTCACTTCGATAATCTCACTCAACACTGCCTGGTATCTCTTTTTAGCCCATAAAACATCTGGCCTGACTGTTGATTACCATGGTTCCAAACTCACAAATAAACCTGATGAATTCTCTGTATGCTAGATCATGTCAGATTTCAGTAAATTATCATCTTGTGACATGTAGTCATCGCGGGCTACCCAACAGCAGTTCAATTGCAAACAAAGTAGTGCACAAAAGGAAATTAACTGAACTCTCCCAATGTGCTGAATTCCTCAAAGTAAGTGCCATTCTTTCTAAAACAAATAGACACAAGGTGATGACATGAGTGGACAATAATGAAACGTAATAAGAGTTTTAGTCAATTTGTTCATTTAGTTCATTCCATGTCTTTTCTTAATAAGAAATAGAGGAAGCTGGGGGAGCATATATATAATATAATAAATTAGGGAGTACCTTTTATTTATTTTTCCTTCTCATAACACAAAGAGAAAAGAACATTGCTCTAGCTTTTCTTAACATTTGTTCCTCCTTGCAATCTCTGGAATTCCTACTGTGAGCCAGAATGCTGACACAGTTAGCATGCACACTTTTGTCCTACACGGTCTCACATTTTATTAAATTAGTAAGTGTCATGATTGGATTGTGCTATTTGTCCCTCTGGAAAATGTCTTTCTTTTTCTTCTCATCTCCTCCTTCATTTATACTTGTCCTAATGCTAATACCCATTTCTATTTAGATCTTGGGTTTTAATCCAAGGTTGAACAGACACTGGTTAAGATTTTTTTTTTAAGCTGTTAGGAAGAGCAGCGGGCCAGGAAGAGGAGGGGAAGAATTAGAAAGACCGGAATGGCAGAAGGGAAGAGGGTTCCATTGCTGACAACTGCCTATTGACCTCCAGGTCTCTCGTCAGTGAGATCTTGAGCCATAAATGTGATTATGGCTGTTAGTGTGACATCCTTTAGAGAAGTGCATAGGAAATGGGGCTAACCAAAGAAGCCATATCTGTGGTTAAGAGAAGAAAGAAGCCACTTACTCTAGGAACAGAGAAGAATGATGAGCTTTGCATTCAGAGCAACCTGACCAAGTTCATCAAGTGCATTCATACAAAAAGCTTTATATGCTCTTGGAACTTAGCTGAGGTCCAGCAGTTTGTCTTTCCAAGATACAAGCAACCGGACTGCAACTCAAAAGATCTTCTAGACCTCGTAAGATGTCTGAAACTTGAAATTCATTTTTCAATAAAAATACAGTTACAAGTTAAGTTTTTATTTTTTTTAGGGTTTGTATTGCTGAGAAGATGTAAATTCTCTCTCTTTTAAAAATCATTATGTTTAGTTAGTTAAGTTCTTATTTCAAGTGTTGCAGGTTGGGTGCACTTAGAGACGTGGGTGTTCTGTTGGAGGTTAGGAATACAACCCACATTTGTGGAGGAGGAGTGAGAGCAGCAGGCAGGGCAGAGGGAGAAGTGGAATTGTGGTCACAGCAAAGACCTCAGCTGATCTCCTGGGGAGCTCTGGAGCTGGAATGGCTTCTCAGAATGATCTCATGGAGACAAGGGGTGGGACCTTGTACCCTCACACTGACCAGTCATTGAATGCAAGCTGACCTTGAGGAGAGGGCATGATTTGGGTGAAATCTCTGCCCAGATTTTGGGAGAAATCCCAAAGAGGGATATCACTGGAAGCCATCAGCTGGTCAACACCACCAGAGCTGGGGCAATGAGTGCTTCGCGATGAAAATGGAGTGAAAGGTGATCTGAGCTGCTGACCACAACATCCACTATAGTAACCCACACAAGTGGATTTCATCCTTCACACACTTGCACGGTCATAGTAATGATACATGTGGGCCACGTAAGAAGAGAAGGAGCTAGCATTAAGCAAAATTTCAAAGGAGACAACAGCCACCATCGTCATCCTTCCACTTCCCTCTATGCGCTCCTTCCTCATGACGGCCTAGTGACTCATTCCTCAGGTGGTAGGTTCTCCACGTCCCAGACCACTTTCCCACACCCTGCACCTCACATACGCACGGCAGCATTCCACTCCTACTGACTCTATCTCATACTGTGCTCCAGCTCTAAAATCGTCAACTTCCATTTCACACTCACACTTGTCCGTTCTCTCGTGTAGCACAACTGAGTTCAAAGTGGAGGCAATTGTACTATGATATCCACCAGAATGTATGAAAGCCTGATCAGCTTTCTTCCTCTCACCAACATCCCCATTTAAAAAAAAAAAAAAAAAAGCCGTGGAGGGTACCTGGGTGTCTCAGTCAGGTAACTGTCTGCCTTTGGCTCAGGCCATGATCTCAGGGTCCTGGGAGTGAGTCCCGTGTTGGGCTCCCTGCTCAGTGGGGAGTCTGCTTGTCCCTCTGTCTCCCCGATGCTCATGCTCTCTCTCACTCACTCTCTCAAATAAATAAATAAAATCTTAAAGAAATTGAAAAAAAAAAGAAGCTGTGGGAAACTTGACTGGATCCCTAACTGACAGAATTTCAGGAAGCATAATTAAGGGAAATAAAGATATGAGATTTAGGAGCAGGAATTTATCGGCCCTTGAGTTAGCCCTCCTAAACTGATTCCATTTAGAAGTACTTTAGAAAAAAAAAAAAAAAGAAGTACTTTAGAGCTCTTTTAAGAAGACTTCACTCAAATCTCTTCAGAAATATGGCTGGCCTTTCTCTCCAGTTCTTAAGAAAAGATCATCCTTTAGCTTGTAGACTTGTAGTTGAGAGTCACGGTAGCTATTTTTTTGGTTTTGTTTTTATTTAAATTCCAGTTAGTTAACATAGAGTGTAATATGAGGTTCAGGTGTACAATATAGTGACTGAACACTTCTATAGAGTGCCCTGTGCTTATCCCAACAAGTGCCCTCCTTCATCCCCATCACCTACTTG
This sequence comes from Procyon lotor, assembly GCA_028646535.1. Lineage (NCBI taxonomy): Eukaryota > Metazoa > Chordata > Mammalia > Carnivora > Procyonidae > Procyon > Procyon lotor. Next base: position 27,363,251 of record CM053612.1, read on the forward strand.
CCCCCACCCCTCATCCACCTCCCTTCTGGCAACCATCAGTTTCTTCTCTAAAGTTAAGAGTTTCTTTCCTGGTTTGCTTCTGTCTGTTTTTTTCCCCTTTGCTCCTTTGTTTTGTTTCTGAAATGACACTGATGTGATTCCACAAGTTGATACATTATGTTATGCTCCCCATTAAGTGTAGCTCCCATCTGTCACCACATAACACTATTGTAATCCCATTAACTATATTCCTTATGTTGTACCTTTTATCCCCTTGACTTAATTCATTCCATAACTGGAAGCCTGCATCTCTTCGCGCATTTTGCCCATCCCCCTACTCCACTGCCCTCTGGCAACCATCAGTTTGTTCTCTGTACTTACAAGTTCTGTTTCTGTTTTTTTGTTTGTTTATTCATTTTTGGGGTGATATCGATAGTATTTTATCCTTCATGGATTCATCGTGGTTTTTACACAGAAAGCTCAGTGGTTTTAGTGACAAAAATATATTCTAGCAAGTTCAGTATTAAAGACTGAACTCAACGTGTGCTAGTGATTCATCTACAATGAGAAATCAGATGACAATTCTGTTGTAGACCTAATTAAAAATGTTGTTGAGGCGGGCACGTGGGTGGCTCAGTGGGTTAAGGCCTCTGCCTTCAGCTCAGGTCATGGTCTCAGGGTCCTGGGATCGAGCCCCGCATCAGGCTCTCTGCTCGGCGGGGAGCCTGCTTCCCCCTCTCTCTCTGCCTGCCTCTCCGCCTACTTGTGGTCTCTCTCTCTCTGTCAAATAAATAATAAAATCTTTAAAAAAAAAATGTTGTTGAGGAAATGGATTTTTAAAAGCCTAACCTTTCCCCTTGAATTTTTAAACACATAAAAATATGAGAAGAGATTAATTTCCAGTGTTCCACATATGCCATTTTATTAAAAAAATTCAGGAAGAATATGATTCAATTTCATCTAAAAGAGAATTCTAAAATCAACCAAAAATAACACGCCAGTGATTTTAATTAATATTCACCCACAGGGTCCTTTATGCTTGCATTCTTTTGTTCCATTACGTATCTTTTTGGTTTAAAAATAATTGCACAACTTTACATCTTTTGAGGATATTGCAAGAGTAGCAAAATCTCACAGCAAAATTCATTCATTGTTTAATATAACACACATTTATTAAGTGCTTATGTATTCTTTGGGGGGCTGTCAATATTAGAGCAACTCTATACTAGACATAATTACAGCATCAAGTTGGGTAGCTGGGCTCATGGTAAAGATCACACTCAGCACTTTGGAGAAAAAAACAAATATCTAAGCAAAACTAGGGCAATTCTCTAGGTTAACTGTATACAGGCTTTATAGTATAGGAATAACTAATTCCAAAGGTCTTCTGTGGGTATGGTCAATAGAAATCACTTTCTCTCTAGTGTATAGTCAAAATCATAAACCTGTTTCTCTGTCACCTGCCCTTCTTCTGACTTAATAACATTTACTGAGTAGTTTATATACAGGATAATTTTATTCACCAGTCACTATAGGCAAGGTCCCCAGGCCCTATCAGTTTTTCAAGAAAACCCCAAATTTATTTGCAACATTAAAGATAAAAACTTTTGGCACCCAATGAAGAAGGGAAAACTTCAAATCGGGATTATTAAATGCTTAATTAAATGTTTAAAAAATATAACATTAAGTCAACTTTATTAATTGCTAAATTTAGTATTCATAAAAATCTAATTTCACTTGAAAAAATTTATGGGCTAGGTCTTCTCATTTAGAAAAAATTTCCAACTGTGGATAATGATTGCAGAGAAATCCCAATCAATAAGTAAATGAATAATTTACAGATAAATAATTTCTCCATGCAAAATTACTTAAAAATTCTTTTAAAATGTCGAATGAAAAAAAATAAAATAAAATGTAGAGTGTTTGGGCCCCACAAATGTATTAAAATTATCCTGTATGCATGTGCAAAGCACTGTTCTAGCTATCTGAGATAGATTATCTAAATTGGTCGTACCACTTCAATTTAATTCAATTTGAAAAACCTTTGCTGAACATGTATTAGAATTGCAGAACAAGCTCTCAAGGTGTATACATTATCTAAATTGAACTTCATAAATTCTTCTCAATTCAGTTTAACAGCAATTTCTTCTCTACTCCATGTCTGGTGCTGTGCTAGCTATTCCGGGTACAGAAATAAAGTGGTTATACACCCTCCTCTCAAGGAGCTCAAAGATCAACGAGAAATGCAGACGAGCAAGTAAAAATGTGTGTGAAAATGTGGTAGGTGCTATTTTATAGGTAAGCATGGTGGTCTGTGACATCATCTAGGAAGGAAACTTATTCCAGATTTGGAGGAACAGAATTGGCTTCATGGAGGAAGTCACCTCTAAAATTGAAACCAGTGGGATAAATTGAAGGTAGTCAAGGAAAAGGGGTGAAGAGGGGCTTGAAATTTCCAGAAAGAAAGGGGAAGAGCACATGCCAGTCAACAGCAAGGGAGAAAATGGTACATGGAGATGACTGAATGATCAGTAAGAAGATGTGCTTTCCATGAGAGACTGTGGACTCTGAGCAACAAACTAAGGGTTTCGGAGGGGAGGGGGTGGGGGGTTGGGCGAGCCTGGTGGTGGGTATTGAGGAGGGTACGTATTGCATGGAGCACTGGGTGTGGTACATGAACAAGGAATTTTGGAACACTGAAAAAAATAAAATTAAATTAAGATTTTTAAAAAAAAGGTGTGCTTCTGTGCCCTCTAAATACATACAAGAAGTGCTGACCACGTGACCAAAGGCAAACAGAAATCTCCAACAACCCATCAAAAGATTTTTGCATCAAAAACTGCCTTTGATCCAACAGAATCCAGCCTGTTAAAAGAAAAGCTGTAAGGGGGGGCCCTGGGTGGTTCAGTTGGTTACACGTCACAGACTCTTGGTTTTGGCTCAGGTCAAGATCTCATGGATTGTGAGATTGAGCCTGAGTCGGCCTCCACACTGAGCTTGGGATTCTCTGCCTCTCCCTCTGCCTCTGCCCCTCCCTCTGCTTGTGCTCTCTCCCTCTCAAATAAATAAATAAAATCTTAAAACAAAAAAAAGAAAAGCCGTCAAAATCTGCATTAGGCAAATGGATTTCCATATCAAGAAACCAACGTCTCCACCCATGTATTCAACTTTATGCCTTCTCAAAATGTCAGTTGTTATGTAAACATGACCTTTGAAAGAAACGATTTGACTAAGGATTTCAAAATCGTTCAGTGAAACCATGATCCGGCTGCATCATCGGAATGAAAGTGAATGGCCCATGCAGAGCCACTAATATGAGCCATTAGCCATATTGTGCCTTCAGGAGAATTATATGACCTTCCAAAGTCGATCTGAGGGCTTAAATGTTCTAGGGACCCATCATGTAAAGTGTAACCGATAAACAGCTTGTCTAAGGCAATAGGGGCCCACATTCTTAAAAAAACAGCAACAAACTAATGAATCACTGAACACTACATCAAAAACTAATGATGTACTACATAGTGGCTAAGTGAACATAATAAAAAAAAAGTGGAAAAAAAAAAACAGCAACAACAAAAACTTAGGTGGCTATATCTCATAAGAACCAAGTCGTTTGTATTACAATTTCAGGTTACCAAATAGCAACTGAAAGAAATATGATTAATAAATGACTGCTGGAAGACAGTTCTTCATGGGTCCATTGCATTTCTGGATGTCCTTAGAACAGGTGAACTGATTGCCTTTGATCTAAACTAGCCTTTCAAATACGCGGGTTTAGCAAATATATTTAGAAGATATAGTGTCTCCCTCCAAAGCAAAGGGTAGGTTTGTTTACTCTCCAGTAGCACAAAGAAAATGTCTTCTTCTAAAGCAAGCTGGGGCAGGTTTGCTTGCAGCCAGTTATAAATGATTAGGGCTTCCCAAGCTTGAGGTTCCTCTGGTGTGATGTAAACTCACCACGTGGGCCGCCCTGCGTTACTCGTGTGGTACTTGGAGGGAGGGCTCACACTGCCTCCTGTACCCCGCCTTAAAAAGTCTTTTGTCTCTGACCAGGAATCTCGTGTCTTCTGTCAGCGTCGTCTGACTGTAGCAAGCTCACTTGCTAGCTTGCAAACAGAGTGGACTCTCTGACCCTTCGCCATTTTCACTTTCATGGGTTTGACCTTTTCACTTTCATGGGTTTGATAACAAATCTGTATTGATGGGATTTATATAAATACTAATTTATTTAAAACTTTTATTCAGTTTAAATAGGTTAAACTTTTGCCTGAGCTGAACTTTCTGACATCACAATTTGCAAATGATCCTTCTCTAATAAGATTAGATATTCATTATAATCAGACAGATTCATTTCTGCCTGGAGATAATTCATAAGTCATAGCAATATTGTGAAGTAGTGGTTCACCAAGACCAAGTCGTAATATGAGAATTGACTTGTTTTCTCCTGCCGCAGAAGGATTCTTAGGGTTAGATATTAGAATGATTCATAAAATACTTCTTGAAACTTAATTTCTACTCTTAAATGAGGTTAAACCATGACTGTAATCAAGTTCTGAAATTTTATGGGATTTTTTTCCCCCTGTGGTAAATCATGGGATTCTGAAAAACAAAAACAAATTAACCCAGGCTCTGAATTTTTTCCCCAAGTTTCCAGTCACTACAGTTAACTTGTTTTCCAAATTGACTTTAATACCTTAAATGTATGCATCAAGCATTGACTGATCTGAGGTATTCTGCTGCATCCTGAAGCATATAGGCGTACTCTCGTGGGTCCTAGAACTGGTATCAGACTTCAGTTTATGTTACTGAGTGGCTGCACACCAAAATGGCTGCACTGTCATTATCATTACCTCAAGCAGGATGAACAGCCATGGGAAAGCAGCCAACAACCCATGGTAGAATAAAATCTTAATAAAGGCTTCAAAATGTGCGTCTAGAAGGCTACCAACCCTGTAGCTAGTAAGTACCCTCACAACTTTAATTCTGACCTTCTTTCAGAGAATTGAGTTTAAACCTAATTTTGAAAATGACGCAAAGTGGGTTAAGCACATAGAAATGTTAAAAATGCCTAAAGCCAATAAGGGGTTCATTATTTCATATCTAAAAAGCTGCTAATAAAAAGAACTTCAGTCCAATCACTTTATGACAAACCTGAAATGTTTAACTTCCAATATTTTACTCATTAAATATGCCTACCTTTCTTTCTCATATAGCAATTAGCTTTGTTTTAGTTTCCTTGAAAAAGTCCATATAAACCAAAGCTGAAATCGTTTTTAAATAACTTTCAATTGGGAACACAATTATGGTATTTTGAATTGAAGCAAATTTTCTCATCTCATTACCTTTGTTTAAAAAATAATATTGTAGGCTATCTCAAAAAATAATTACTTAGCTTTTTGACACAAGTAGATTGGATTTAAAATTGACCTGAGGGTATGACAAACTTTGAGGTTAGGTAAACTTACTGGATTTCTTTTCTAAACAAATGGTCCACCATTCATATAAACATACTAAAGGTACAACTCTAAGGTCAATAAGCTTAGTCTAAGATTTTACAAGTAAGTTTATTATGATAGTATGAGTTAAAAATGTACAGAAGTACAACTCAAGGGGCGCCTGAGTGGCTCAGTCAGTTAAGCATCCAACTTTAGGTAAGGTGATGATCTCTGGGTTTTGGGATTGAGCCCCACATCGGACTCCACACTCAACGGGGAGTCTGCCCATTTCTCTTCCTCTGACCCGCCCTTCCCCCCACACTTGCTCTCTTTCTCTCTCTTTCATAAATAAATCAGATCTTGAAAAAAAAGTACAACTCAAGTAGCTAAATTCCATGAAGCAATATATTTTATTTGCAATACATAATAATATATTTTTTCATTCATTCACCAGTTATTTACTGGGCATCTGCTGTATGTTGGAAACTATACAAAGCTTTGAAGATACAGATGTGAGTAAGACACTGAAGGAACCTTCTCATCTTCAAGGGGCTGGTAGAGATTTGGATAATGATAGAAGTATGATAAAAACATGCTATGAAAGCATTGAGTAGGGGCACCCAACTCAGTCTGAGGTGATCAGATGAATGGTTTCCTCGGCTGAGTTGTCCAGGAGGCGAGAATGGAGAAGGATGTATAAGATAGTATCCATACAAGAAAGACTTGAGAATCTAGCTTATCTGGTAAAGTAGAGGTGAAGTTACTCATAAAAAGCATGAGGCAATGTGTTGTGTATTGGGACCCTCCACAGAATGGCGATAGCTAGGGACGTCAAAGAGCTGTAAATCCATTACCAAAAGAGACTATGTCTCAGTCTGGAGACTATGATTATTTTTATAGAGTATATTTGCCAGTGCTCATTAGACTGTTCTTACCTGTTTTAAAATAGAGTCCATTTAAATTAAAGAGGGCCTAGCTCATAGAGTTGTAAGAAAGAACTCCGCAAAGAGAAGGGCTATCGCAATATGAATTATAGTGCCCATAATGCTTCCAGGTTTGCTTCCATCTAAATTGATGTGTGACCTTGCACAGATCATTTCACCTCTCTGCTACAGATGTCATTGGTAACTTGGGAATAATATCACAAATGTTACAAAAATGTGAGGCTTCATAAAGCACTCTGAGAGACTCCTACGAAGGGATTATAGATGCGTAAAGTGCATTATGATGACAAGAACTAATAATAAATTGTTGCTTGTCTCTTTGCACACTAATTAGAAGTGCAACCTGTTCCGGAATATTAGAGTTGCAACTAAGTAGAGGATTCTGTTTCTCATCTCGCTGTGGCTTATAAATAGGGTGATCACATAATTTTTGTCCAAACTGGGACATTGTTGATAGGGAAAGAGTGCACTAACCAGATGGGATGCTCGGACGACAGGCATAAATGTGGACTGTCCTAGGCAAGTCCTGTTGTAGAGTCACCCTCCTTACATACCTACCCCTTCGTTGTTTGGATACACATAGCATCTTTTATAAAAGCTCAAGGTCCTCTCTGGGAAATTCCGAGCGTGATGGTTGCCATTTGTGAAACAGGACATGACAGTTATCAAAGCAAGTGCGAGGTAACTATGAACATTTTAACAGAGGCACAAGTCTAGTGGAGGAATGTTATTGCACTCTCCACCCTCAACCCACACTTTGAAACGGAGCTCTCATAGCTACAGAGCCTCTAATTATGCATGCATCTCGCCCTCATTCTCAGAAAAGTCCCTGACCTACCAGATGCACTCACGGTATTAACATAACGCATTGGTTCTGCTCTCTGTATATAAAACTGTGGCATATTTGAGCTCTGGCTTATGCAAGTCATTTCACATTTCTGAGCTTCACTTGCCCCATGTGAGAGTCCAAATGTTATCTAAGTTTCCTTATGGCTCTGATAATGCTGGATTTTATGTTTTCTTAGTATGTAAGAATGAGAAAGAATATAAATGAAGATATTGTGTGTGTGTGTGTGTGTGTGTGTGTGTGTGTGTGTTCTGTTTTAGCTTGCAAATTCCTAGAGGTTGAAGACATTGTTTTTCTCACTGCTTTTCCTCTCTCTCCCCAACAGACACACACATATGTACATACACACATACCTCATTCATAGTTACATAGAAGCAGCAGCAAGGAGAAAAGGCAGGGCAGCAGGAAGTAGTGTTGAAGAGGTGAAAGGGCTGTATAAAAATAGAAGAAGGAAGGAAAAGAAGAGTGGGAGGGGAGAGGAGGGAGGCAGAGCCAGGCACAGTGCAATGGGCAGCTTGCATTGTCACGTACGTTCATGATTGCTAGTCATGATCATGGGTTGTGAAGGCAAAAAGAAAGACATGCTTTTAAAAGTGATTTCCATTTTACATTTTCAATCTGTAAAAAAACGTTTAATAATATGCAATCAGTCAATAATTTGCAAGATCATTAAACTCCTACAATAGAAGGAAAGAAGTCGTTAATTCTTACAGACCTTCCTGGTGGCGATTCTCAAAAGAAGAAGTAATAGAAGTTGGTTACTAGGTGCAATCCCCGAACTCAAGTTCAAAAGATGTCTCTCACTGGTGTTATCCCTGGATGACAATAGGGCTGGGGCAATTCGAGTCATGGGCTCGTTCAAATTAGAATGATCTTATTTCTGTTCCAAGAGCACAGCTTTCATGTAATACAAAATCACAAGACATAAGAAATGATATGTAATAATATGATTGGATCCCAGAGATAAGCGCATTTCATTTCCTTGTTTCCAGGCTAACCATTCACTATTGTTTGAATAGAGCTGATAAACGCAGACTAATGAGCCTTGAACTGAAGACCTAAAGGTAGAAGACTGTTTGGGTGTTGAAGCATGCTAATTATGAAGCAGCAAAGTGGACACATAAAATCTTAAGTCTGCCCCATATCACTAGCAGGATAATGTAGCAAACAATGCTTCGAACTAAGTATCAGGATATCCATACATTATGCTTGGTTCCTTCATTTAGTCAAGAAGCATTTGTTGAAGACCTAATATGTGCCAGACATTATGTCTTGTGTTAGGGAAATAAAAAGTAATGAGCTTTGACTAAAGCATAGAATGGATGTAATGGAGTTGGGAAGGGAATAAAAAGCTAGCAAGGGTACAAGTCAGATGGTGCAGACCTCTGTTTAAGGAGTTGAGGGTTTATCTTGAGAGAAGCAGGGTGTTACTGAACCATGTTTAAGCTGATAAGTGACACTCATTTTTGTATATTCGAAGATATTTCTCCAGGTAGAGTATAGAGGAGGTATGGGGGTAGGGTCTCATATTGTATGCCAGAAGGCCAAGTAGCAAGTGGTCGCAGTGGTACAAGCAAGCGATAATAATGGCCTGGACAAGTTCTCACAGATCTTGTTGAACAATTGGATGTTTGGGGAGGATGTGGACAGTAAGGAAGAAGGAAGGGTCAGGAGTGATTCCCAGGTTTCCTGTTTGGTCAACTGTGCTCAGTATGTGAAGCCACATACTGAAATAGGGTACAAAGAAAGAGAAGTTTCCTAGTGGAATGACAAGTTCGTTATTGGATATACTGACCCTGGTGTCTCTGAGACACTGAAAGAGAGATGTTGAGTAGATATTCAGTTCACAACTTAAAATGGAGATTTGGAAGCCATCCACAGAGGGATAATTTAAGCCATAAGAGTAGTTCAGATTACCAAAGAGCACTGTGTAGACTGAGAAGACAAAACAGGCACATCACAGTCTGAAAAACACCAGCATTTAAGAGATATGCAGAGGAAAATCATCCTCAAAAGAAACTAAGAAAGAGCTAGAGGAGAAGCTGGTGAGCGTGGTGTTACAGAAATCCAGAGAAAGGAGTGCTTCAAAAAGAAGTGAAGGCAATACTTCCAGGCACTTGGACAGGTCAATTTTCCTTTCTTGACCTCACTATCATCTCTGTACAATAAGAAGATTGGACTGATGTACCTTAAAAGTCATCCCAGATCTGATCTTTTACTACTTCATAGGAGATCTGAAATGTCTCCCCTTATTTTGATTAATGAGGGAAGAACCTTCTTTCCAAGATTAGCCCCCCAAGAAAAAGTCCTGGAGCCTTGCCATTAGTCTAATCAATGCTTTTACATCAAGTAACAGTGACTACAATTAATAATAATATTAAAGAAAACTAGTAAGTTAACAGCAAATAAAAACAATGTATAAACAAGAGCTGTATGTCCTTGACCACCTACTAAATGACAGGTATTGCCCTGATTTCTTTTTGTACTTTAAGTCACTCATTGCTCATAATGAATAACTATCCAGGGATGCCTGGGTGGCCTGGTTAGTTAAGCGGCCAACTCTTGTTTTCAGCTCAGGTCATGAACTCAGGGCTGTGAGATTGAGCCCCATCTCAGGCTCCATGTTCAGCATGGAGTCTGCTTGAGGTCCTCTCTCTCCCTCTCCCTCTGCCCCTCCCCTCACTCTCTCTCAAATAAATAAATAAATCTCTAAAAAAAGAAATAATTATCCATATTTTACAAAGGTTAAAACCAAACTCTAGATAGAAGTTCACCAAAAGTTCACAGTGTTAATTTATGGTAGAAGTGAGATTTGAAACCAGGTCTACCTAATTCTAACTATTTTCCTTAGTGTGAAAAGTCCCAGAGATGGCATCTCCTCACTTCCAGCATTTTTATCTCTTATGGAGAATAAATTCATTTTTCCTTTAACCTACTGTCTGCTCACAGCCAGTCAGAATTTCTAATTAAAAAAATGCAAGCCAGGGACGCCTGGGTGGCTCAGTTGGTTAAGCAGCTGCCTTCGGCTCAGGTCATGATCCCAGGGTCCTGGGATCGAGTCCCATATCGGGCTCCTTGCTCATCAGGGAGCCTGCTTCACCCTCTGTCTCTGCCTGCTTGT
>CM053612.1:27383868-27424428 GCA_028646535.1 Procyon lotor
CTGGAAAGTCAATATTTTTATTGTCAGTATTTTTAGTTTGTAACACCTTTTTTGATTTCCTATGTGGTTTAAAACACAAATGCGTAAAACAGTAATTATAAATCCATGTTAATAGGCAAATGGTGTAACAGCATATAATTTATAACAATATAAAAGGGATGCAGAGATGTTTAGAAACAGACTTAATGTATGACATTGAAGCTAAGCTCACATGAATTCTACATAGATTGTTACAAGTTTAGGATGTTAACTATAATTCACTTGGTAACCAATAAGAAAATAACTAAAATAACCAATAAGAAAATAACTAAAAAATCCACAGAAGAGGTGCTGGGGTGGCTCAGTTGGTTAAGTGGCTGGCTCTTGAGTTCATCTCAGGTCATGATCTCAGGGTCCTGGGATAGATCCCTGTATCAGGCTTTGCACTCAGTGGGAAGTTTACGTAAAGATTCTTTCTCTCCCTCTCCTTCTGCCCCTCCCTCTCTCATGTGCTCACTCTCTCTCTCAAATAAATAAATAAATAAATAAATAAATAAATAAATAAATAATATATAATTAATATATATCATATATCATATATTATTACAATAGGAAATGGGAGAGGATCAGAATGGCACACCAGAGGAAACCAAACACAAAGAAAGGCATTAGTAGAGTAACCAAGAACCAAAAGTTATATAGGACATAATGAAGACAAATAGCAAAATGACAGAAGTAGGTTCTTCATTGTCAGTAATCACTTTAAATATAAATGACATAAACTCACCAATTAAAAACAGAGATTGGCAGACTGGACACACACAAAAAAAATCCTCTCATTTATTTTGCTTCTCAGCTCTGGAGTTTCTTTTTGGTTCCTGTTTATAATTTCTGTCTTGATTAATATTATTTATTTGTTCATACATTGTTCTCCGGGTTTCTCTTAGCTCTATGCCCAAGATGTCTTTTAAGATAAGCATACTTAAGAGAGGTGACATAAAAATCTTTGTCTAATAAGTCCAAAATTTTCTTGGAGCAATTTCTATTCATTTCTTCTTTTTCTGTGAATGTGCCATACTTTCTTGCTTCTTTGCATGCTGCATAATTTTCTTGTTGAAAACTGGGCACTCTGAATATTAGAGTGTGGTCATTCTAGATGTCAAATTCTCCTTCCTTTCCATGGTTTGTTATTGTTGTTATTTTTTTGTTTTAGTTGTTTGTTTACTTAGTGCATTTCCAGAATTAATTGTATAAGGCGTGTATTCTTTTTTGAGTGTGGCCTCTGAAGTCTCAGCTAAAGACTGGACAGAGAGTTCCTTAAATGCCTAAAATCAAGAAATCTCCGCACCTTGGCTTAGGAGATGTTTGTGTATTGAAGCATGCCTTTAGCCACATAGGTGACGACTTTACCTTAGCCTTTACTTCCTGCTTGTGCAGAGCCTCAAGGTTAGCAGACTTGAGAGCTCGGGACCTACAGGTGTCTTTTCTGAGCATGCACAGTCTGGGTATGCACACATGTGTGTGGATTTCTAGATTTCCAGGAATCAGTTGGAGATTTTTAAAGCCTCTTATGTTTATCTTTACTTTTTTTTTTTTTTTTTTTTTTTTGGTGAACTTGTTGTTTGTCTCAACTCATATCACACCCTGAGGCAGCTGTGATTTTAAACGATTTTTATTTCTTGTTTTAGACAAATACCCCCGGGGTAAAGGCTATCGGCACTGGACTGTCTATGTATCCAACACATAAAGATAAGCCTAGCGTGGGTTTTCTAGGACACTGTCAGGTCAAATAATGACAATTCACTACAAATGGGGCTTTGAAAAAGCTTAAACTTGACTCTGACCAGTCCAGGAACTGCTAGGCTGCTTATTTAAACTATGTGGGCCATTTTTCTTTTTATAAGATTTTATTTAATTATTTAATTATTTATGTATCTGAGAGAGAGAGAGAGAGAGAGCGTGCATGCACCAGCTGGGGTAGGGAGGAGAGAGCAAATCTCCAGCTAACTCTGAGCTGAGTACAGAGCCCAGATCAGAGCTCCATCCCATAACCCTGAGATCATGACCTAAGCTGGAACCAAGAGTCTGACAATCAACCACCTGCATGGCCCAGGTGCCCAGTGGGCCATTTTTCTTGATTTAGCACTCTCATGGTTGTTGCAGGCCTTTGGTTAATTTCCAGAGTTCAAAAAGTTTATTTTGACAACTTTTTCCAATGTTCTTGTTACTTTTATGAAGGAGGGGATATCAAGGAGTCTTTATTCTACCTTTCCCACAGATGTCACCCCCCTTAATTTCCATTTAATCTCCAACTGTGGCTACATCTAAAAAATTTTCATATGTTGACATTTGTTTCTCATTTAGCTCAAAATGTTTTTAATTTATAGCTCTTTTTGCCCTTTGTTTATAAATATATATCTTAATTCTAAATGTATAAGCATCTCCTCGTTTTCTATCTGATTTTTAATAAATCCAGCTCAACGGCACCATGATCAGAGAATATACTTTTCATAATTTCAAAATTCTATTCTTTGACAGTTGAACTATCATCTAATGTTCCCCAAGGCAATATGTTTTTATTTTCTTCTGGATGCATTTAATACTTGCTGTTTCTCCATTTTTTTCATCACCTTTACAACACCTGGATTTACTTTAATTAGTATTTATCTTATTTTGTGTTCATAGGGCTCCTTGAACATAAAATATTGGATGAACCTCAAAATCATGCTGAGGAAAGGATTACAGACACAAAAGAGTATATATTACATGATTCTATTTACATGACACTTGAGGAAATACATATCTCCTCTATGGAGATAGAATGAAGATCAGTGGTTATCTGAGGCCAAAGATGGAGATTTACTGGGAAGGGGAAAAAGGTATCTTTGAGATGATGACAATGTTCCTTGTTTTAAAAGTGGTGGAGGGGGTGCCTGGGTGGCTCAGTCAGTTAAGCATTTGCCTTCAGCTCAGGTCATGATTCCAGGGTCCTGGAATTGAGTCTCCTTTCGGGCTCCCTGCTCAACAGGGAATCTGCTTCTCCCTCTCTCTCTGCCTGCTGCTCCCCCCACTTGTTCTCTCTCTCTCTCTCTCTCTCTCTCTGTCAAATAAATAAATAAAATCTTTTAAAAAAATAAATGTGGTGGGGGTCTCATAAAATGTTGTTTTAAGCCATTAAGTTTTGAGATGGTTTATTGCTTTGTAATAGGTAACATTTATAGAAATCAGTATGTGGAAGCATAACAAAGCACTAAAAGGTATTCCACGGTCTGTGGGACCAGGAAGCAGACAGAAGCTAAGAAAGCAGGGGGGAGTCTGTTAGCAAAGATTTGAGGAATGTCAAACAGCTAGTGAAAACTAGAAAGGCAACCAAGAACTGTTATTCGAATCTGGGAAAAAGAGAATCCACATTGTATAATAGCAAAACAATTAGCAAAATGTCACCTAAGTGATCTTGGAGAATAGAAAATATACATAAATGAACTTAAAGCTTGGGTTAAAAACACATCTCAACACAATGTTGAGCATGACAGTTGTCTTCTCCTAGCTATGTATGACAAAGTTCAGGAAAGAAAAGATGAATTTGTTGATTAGTTCCAACAGTTTTTTGGCGGAGTCTTTTAGGGTTTTCTATATATAATATCATGTCACCTGCGAAGAGAGACAATTCTTCTTCCTTTTTGGTTTGAATGATCTCTCTCTCTCACTCCTTCTCTCTCTTTTTTGTCTAATTGATCTCGTGAGGACTTCTAGTACTATGTTGTTGTTTTTTTTTTTAAGATTTTATTTATTATTTATTTATTTGAGATAAATAAATAATCATGAGAGGGGAGAAGGTCAGAGGAAGAAGCAGACTCCCCATGGAGCTTGGAGCCTGATGTGGGACTTGATCCCAGGACTCTGGGATCCTGACCTGAGCCGAAGACAGTCACTTAACCAACTGAGCCACTCAGGGGCCCTTTCTAGTACTATGTTAAATAAAGGGCATCCTTGTATTTTCCTGATCTTAGAAGAAACATTTTTGTCATTGAATATGATATTAGCCATGGGCCTGTCATGTATGACCTTTCTAATTTTTAAAAATTATTAATTATTTACTTATTTGACAGAGGGAGAGATCACAAGTAGGCAGAGAGGTAGGCAGAGAGAGAGGGGGAAGCAGGCTCCCTACTGAGAAGAGAACCCAATGCGAGGCCCGATCCCAGGACCCTGAGATCATGACCTGAGCCAAAGGCAGAGGCTTTAACCCACTGAGCCACCCAGGCGCCTCTGACCTTTCTAATTTGAAGTACATTCCCTCTATACCCAATTTATTCCCTCTGTACCCAGTTTGTTGAATTTTTTTTTAACATGAATGGATGTTGGCTTTTATCAAATGTTTGTTTCTGCATCTATTGAGATGATCATATGATTCTTATCCTTCATTTTCTTAATGTGGTTAAGAAAGCTCATTGATTGATTAGCATGTGTTAAACCACCCTTGCATCCCTGGAATAAATCCCCCTTATTTGTGGTGTATGATCATTTTAATGTACTGTTCAATTGGGTTTGCTAATATTTTGTTGAGGATTTTTGCATCTGTGTTTATGGGGGATATTGGACTGTAATTTTCTTTTCTTGTAGTGTCCTTTTGTGGCTTTAGTATCAGGTACTGTTGGGCTTGTAAATTGACTTTGGGAATGTTTCTCTTTGATTTCTGGAAGAATTTAAGAAGAATCGGCATAAATTCCTCTTTAAGTATTTGATAGAATTCACCAGTGAATCTATCTTGTCCTAAGCTTTTTTTTTTTTTTTTTTCAGGAAATTTTGGATTATTAATTCAATCCCTTTACTAGGAACAGGTCTGTTCTAATTTTTTATTTCTTCATGATTCAATCTTAGTCACATATGATGAAAGATGGATAGTGGGAAGAAAGGCAGGCATGGAAAATGGAATCCCACCCTAAGTGGAAACCACCCTTAAAACTATCTTACACCACCTTGGAAGGAGCCCTCCATCCCTTCCTCTGTGAAAGGTAGATGGCAAAGGCAGAGGGAGGGGTTAATTGGATTAAAACAGCCAGCCAACAATCACAGTAAAACCAGTGGCAACTGTCTCAAGTATCCTCCCTCTTCAGGAGCTTTGCACTATGACTTTACTATCCCTCAATGAACTTTGCTTTGCTGTCCACCACTCTTCGTCTGGTCTACCTCTTCATTCTTTGAAGTGGTGTGACCAAGAACCCCAGGCACCAAAGGAAAAAGAAATCCTGTAACAAACACATGTTTCTAGAAATTTATCCATTTCTTCTAGAGTGGCCAGTTTGCTGACATAAAATGGTTCATACTTATCTCATGATCCTTTGTATTTGTATGGTACTAATTGTAATATCTCCTCTTTTGTTCATAATTTTATTTGAGTCTTCTCTCTTTTTCTCTTGGTAAGAATAGCTAAAGATTTGTCTATTTTATTTATTTTGGGGACCTCTCTTTTTTTTTTTTAAACGGAAGTGCCTATTGTAGGTATGGTAGCCTTATCTTAGCTTTGGATATATCTGAGGAAGGCAAATAAAATGACTTTTTATCTGACAGGTCTTAGGATCAAGAAGAGCTGCACTTCCAGAAACATATTAGATGAACTACTTGTAATGAGCCCAATCTGCATCTAGATCAGACTTAGATAATGCGATTAAGAGTTTGAGCCTAAGCCAAAGGTCATAACGAGATTTGAATTGGAGAAGAAAGGATAAACTATCTTCTACAAGGTGGGAACGTAAATAATTTTGCCTAGAAGGGAGCTTGGGTAGATTGAAAACCATTGCTGAGATATATTACCCCTCCTGCTATGGATAGGTGGTATGTTTTCCCCCAGTGCTTTGACTGTAAACTTCTCTTGTGAGTTATTTTGATCAATAGAATATAATAAACATGTGTGAATTGCAGAGCCTAAGGCTACAGAGAAGTTCTTGAAATTTTGCCTTCAATCCTTTAAAACAGTGCCCTGAAACTGACATGCTCTTGAAAAAGACCAGGGTTAAAGATGGAAGAGAAAGGTCCGGCCATCCCAGATGTTCCAGATGAGTCAAGCCCCTTGAAAACTTGTCAGCTGAATTGCAGCCACTTAAGTGAGTCTTGGCAAGATCAGCAGAACAGCCCAGTCACTCCACAGAATAGTAAAGATCATAAATAAGGCCTTGTTGTTTTAAGCCACTAAGTTTTGGGGTTAGGGTGATACAGTGTATTGGTTTTCTATAGTTATTTAAAAATCACCCTAAAAATTAGCAGCTGAAAACAGCCAGCATTTATTGTATTACACAGTTCCTGAGAACCTGGAGCCTTGGAGAAGCTTAGCTGAATTTCTGGCTCAAGGTCTCTCTTGAGGTCAGAGTCGAGCTGTTGGGCAGGGCTGCAGTCAATTCAGATCTTGGCTGGGACTGGAATATCTGCTTCCAAACTCACTCAGTGTTTGTTGGCAGGTCCCTTCTCCTTTCCGGCTGTTTGCCAGAGGCTTTGGTCCCTCACTCTGTGGGCCTCTCCGCAGGCTAGTTCACAGCATGGCAGCTTGTTTTTCCCCACAATAAGTGACCCAAGATGGGTAGAGCACGTATGTGAGAGAACTCATGAAATAGAAGCCGCAGTCTTTTTTTTAACCTAATCTTGGAAGTGACGTATCATCAGTTCTGTTGGAGGCTATTGGTCACACAGACTAACTTTGGCACCATGTGGGATGATACTGTACGAGAGTTTGAAGACCAGAAGGTGGGGATCATCTGGGGTCATCTTGGAGGCCGACAACCACATGTGGCAATAGGGAACTGGAACAGATTTTGCGGAATTATTCTTCATTTTGTTAGCTGTGAGAATGACAAGGTGATTTTCTACTAAGTTCATACTCTCAGAAATGCCTGCCAAAGATGGACAGTGTAATGACATGGGCCATAAGATTTCTTTAAAATACTTCAGCAAAAACAGTAATAACAAAATGGATAGGTAAAGCAAGCATGGCGATATCTTAAAAATTGTTGAATATCAGTGATGGGTAGAGGGAATGCATTATCATATTCGTGGAGGCTGGACATTTTTCCTATAAAACTTTAAAGTCAACATTTACGATGTGCACGATGTGGAACACTTTGCCACTTCTTGAACTTGGGGAGATTTTAGATCTCAGCTTAAAAAATGTGCGAGGGAAGAGCTACTTGCTCAAATTTCTTTTAAGTCGTGCGAGGGAAAGAAAAAGAAACAAAAGACCACTGGTAGAAGAGGATGTTGAGGCTGACTTTACTTTTGCCTTGGAATTGGGATCTGTGGCCCAAAGCTGAGAAGGAAGAATGGTTAAACTTTTCACATCTGAAAGAGGCCTCAAGGCCCAATCAAGAATTGGGGCCAGACCTCTCTCTCTCTTTCTCTCTCTCAATTATTATTAAAAAACTGCTGAACTGACTCTGTTAGCCTCGAGTATCTCTGCAGGCCACTCCCAAAGTCTATGAAAGCAGAAGGCTAATGAGAGGGCAGGCAAGCCAGCATGTAGTAAACACTTTTCTCCCTCCTTCCTCTCAAGGATCAGGAGATAAGTATCTCGCTGTTGGCACGATGCTTGTTCAGACCTGCATGCGGCACTGGTAGGAGTGTAGTAGTTGGGGGTGTGGGAACTTGGGGGAAAGCTTGACATGTCCCTCTTGGAGTTTGTGTGGTATCTGCAGACTTAGCTACCATTGCCTGCTTCTCTACTGCGAAGGCGGAAAGCTGGTTGGTAAATCAAATCCAGTGGCAGCAGATCAAAGAAGGAACATGGTGTGGTGTTCTTGGTATGAGGGGGAGAACCCTCACCCAGGAAACTCCCCAGGACTCCACAGCACTGGAGTGTGCAGGAAGGAACCTCAGCAATCCCCTTAAATCCACACGAAGGGGTAGGAGGTGCAGGAGGGACAGAGGCTGTAGGGTTTTATAGGCAGACAAAAATTGAGGAAACATTTCACCCAGAGAAAGGGTTGGGGTGTGACTCTAACATAATATCAGGAGGCTCCCTGAAGATTACTGTACAGTGCCCCCTCCAAAACAAATAAACAAGACATGTGGTAGGCATTACCACTATGCTTCAATACCCAGATTCTTTCCACCTCGGGCCACATGGAATAGTTTCCCACTGAAGCTGTGGGAAGTGGCCACATGATGCGATCTGACCAATGAAATGGGGCAGAAGTAGCATGTATCACTTCTACATGGAAATACGTGGAAGTATTTCATCACCAATGCTTGGTGCTCCAGTCTACTTTTTCCGCCACTGCAGTGAGTGTAAAAGTATTTATTCATGGAAAGCCCATACTGATGGAAACATCCTAGAGTGCCGAGCCAACATAGAGAAAAATACGAACCAAAGGGTCACCTACATCCCGGAAGATTTTGAAAGGTTAACTTTTGGAAGTTCTTTTTGTAAGCCCCTGAGATTTTGGAGTTGTTTATTACCATAACAGAGCCTAGCGAATCCTGGCTGTTACTCTGTCAATGAGGACGCATTAGTCAAAGTCACCAGTAATTGACTAGTCATGTCAGATGATCCCTACTATCCCTCTCTCATTCTCTTTTTTTTCAATTCAGAGACTCACTTTATATCTTTTAATTTTTAACTTTTATTAACTTCTTTTATTTAAGTTCAATTAGTTAACATATAGTACATTATTAGTTTCAGAGGTAGAGTTCAGTAATTCATCAGTTGCATATAATACCCAGTGCTCATTTTATCACATGCCCTCCCTAATACCCATCACCCACTTACCCCATCCTCCCACACACCTCCCCTCCAGCAACTGTCAGTTTGTTTCCTAGAGTTAAGAGTCTCCTATGGTTTGTCTCCCTCTCTGACTTTGTCTTATTTTAGTTTTCTCTCCCTTCTCCTATGATCTTCTGTTTTGTCTCTTAAATTCCCCATATAAGTGAAACCACATGATAATTGTCCTTCTCTGATTGACTTATTTCACTCAGCATAATACCTTCCAGTTCCATCTATATTGATGTGAATGGTAAGATTTCATCCATTTTGATGGCTGAGTAATATTCCAGTGTGTGTGTGTGTGTGTGTGTGTGTGTGTGTGTGTGATCTGTTGATGGACATCTGGGATCCTTCCATAGTTGGCTATTGTGGACATTGCAGCTATAAACATTGGGGTGTAGTTGCCCCTTCAGGTCACAACATTTGTGTCTTTTGGGTAAACACCTAGTAGTGCGATTGCTGGGTCATAGGGTAGCTCTATTTTAAACTTCCTGAGGAACCTCCATACTGTTTTCCAGAGTGGCTGTACCATTCAAGAAATGGGCAGACAGACATTTCTCCAAAGAAGACATACAAATGGCCAACAGACACATGAAAAAATGCTCAACATCACTCAGCGTCAACGAAATACAAATCAAAACCACAGTGAGATACCACCACACACACACCAGTCAGAATGGCTAAAATTAACAAGTCAGGAAACAACAGGCGTTGGTGAGGATGCAGAGAAAGAGGAACCTTCCTACACTGTTGGTAGGAATGCAAGCTGGTACAGTCTGCTATCTCTCTTATTCTCTCTTCTCTCTCACAATCCTATAAGAGCTTTGCTTTAAAAAGGTAGAAGAGGGGCGCCTGGGTGGCTCAGTGGGTTAAAGCCTCTGCCTTTGGCTCAGGTCATGATCTCAGGGTCCTGGGATTGAGCCCCGCATCGGGCTCTCTGCTCAGCAGGGAGCCTGCTTCCCCCTCTGTCTCTGCCTGCCTCTCTACCTACTTATGATCTATCTCTCTCTCTCTCTCTCTCTCTGTCAAATAAGTAAATAAAATCTTTTAAAAAATAAAATAAATAAAAAGGTAGAAGAAAAGGTTAGATTCCCCATCAGTGGTGGGGAGGTGTCTCTTGATATCACTCTGAGGAAAGCTTTGAATCCAATGAGATTGGATATTGGAGTTTTTAAATTATATGACTTTTTTTAGAATGGAATCTTGCCATTTGCAACGATGTGGATGGAGCTAGAGAGTATTACATTAAGCAAAATAAATCAGTAAGAGGAAGATAAATAACAAACAATCATAGGGGAAAAAAAGAGAGATGCAAAAACCAAGAAGCAGACTCTTAACTCTAGAGAGCAAACTGATTGTTACCAGAGGGGAGGTGGGCAGGAAGTAGGAAGAAATAGATGGTGGGGAGTGCACTTGTGTTGAGAATTGGATGGCGTATGGAAGTGACGAATCGCTATGTTTTACACTTGAAACCATCATGATACTGTATGTTAACTTATTGGAATATAATGAAAATCTTAAAAATATAAAAAACACATGTATCTTAATGAATAAATAAATAAATAAATTACATGACTTTTTAAATAACTGAATGTGACCAGTGACCAGAAAGCTATGACATCTGGTCAAGGTAGTTTTAAGGTATTTGTCACGTAATATGGAAGGGATATTGGAAGTAGCAGAGTTGAAAGCAATGATGAGAGGGAACAAAAGTTCCATAATTGTGAACCCACTAAGATCACACAGATCGAGTCCAGTAAACCAGTGACACCTCCTAAAAATTCAAGAATACACGATATACAGAGAGTATGATTGATAATAACTACGTCTGTGCTACTACCATCTGAAAATCAGGTGCCGGTTTGTTCTGTTCTGTTTTGTTTTGTTTTGTTTTGTTTTGTTTGGGGTTTTTGGCCATTTCTCTTCCGAAGACCAAATCCTTGGGATTCATAGCTCTCCCTGTGCTACTTTTCCAAGTATTCTAACTACACAGCCCCCAGTGAAGAACTTTCCTGTTGAAACCCCACAGTACCCAGCAGTGGTTCTTACATTGTGCCTACTTACATAAATATTTGCATCTGGCAGATCTTACCAGAGGACAAAAGAAGTTTCAGGATGCAAGCTATCTATGGAGTTAGACAAATTACAGGCCCAGCATCTCACTTATTACCCACACTTGACTAACTTCACGTAAATCCTTACTTGGTGTTTTCTGTCGTTAATACTTGGTTCTTGTACCTGATTTCCCTTTCAGCTTCATCTGTGGGTTTATACTGTCTTCTCTTGATCATGTAATCTTGTTTTTATTTACCAACCTATTTATCTCCTCTCCTAGGGTATCTAAGGAAGTATCATCCTTCTTGAGTGTTTGCTCCTCACCACCACCCACCAACACCATTCCAGAAAAAAGTCCTCTTGACTCAGTGGCCTCCATGGCCTTAAGATCGAATATCCCTGACTTGCTTCTTCCCCTTGAGAACTAGCTCAGCTCCCCTGAACTGTCTCTTCTCTGGACCTCTATATATCTCTTGTCCCTCTCTCTATCAATCTTTCGGGCTAGAAATTCTACTGCCTCTTCAGATGCACGCATATACACGGGCTCGGGTCCTATCCCAGCTGAGATCGCTCATGAAATGACATGTGGTTTTAGGGCAATCATTTACGGATCCCAGCAGATACTAAAACAATCTCTCACTGTAGCTAATAAAAAATTGTATGGAACTTTTCAATTTGGTTAGTCATTTCAGAGTCCAGTAGTTCTGTTTATTCATAGAGATTAAAACACATTCTTGAATCCTGCTATAATATAAAATAAGTCTAAGCTAAGTATTCACTTCCAAATACCTTGCAATTCTCATTTAACTCTGAATACCCTCATTTTTCTACTTTATAAAACAATTCTAAACAATTTGTAAATATTGTGGTTTCAATGCAGTTTTAGTCAACTTACTTTCAGAATTACCCATATAGCTTTAATAAGAATCACTGACTTTAAAAAATGGCAAATTTAAACAACATATCTTATTTTTTCATTTGTTTTCCTTCCTTTTTGAAATTCTCTCCTTTCTTTGTTTTGGTGACCTGGGTATCTCTTCTCTACATGTGTGGTCACTTTTTAATTTCAGTGGGTTGTTTTTTTCTCTATTCATCTCTTAAATGTTGATTTATTTCAATGCTCCATATTGGGACCTCTTTTCACATTATAAGATTTCATGCGTGATCCATCTACTCTTGTGACTATGTTTAGTATCCATATACAATGAATCTGATGCTGGAAATAGATATGTAAACAGGGGCGCCTGGGTGGCTCAGTCGTTAAGCGGCTGCCTTCGGCCCAGGTCAGATCCCAGGGGCCTGGCATCGAGCCCCGCATCGGGCTCTCTGCTCTGCGGGAAGCCTGCTTCCATTCCCTCTGCTTGTGTTCCCTCTCTCGCTGTGTTTCTCTCTGTCAAATAAATAAAATAAAATCTTAAAAAAAAGAAATAGATATGTAAACAAAATGAAGTCTTTCATTCGGTTTGTATTCTAAGTTAATGAAGGTACAAATAAATATATCAATTGGCAGTAAGTGCTATAAAAAATAAAACTAGTTAACGGATCAAGGTGCTGTTTTACATAAGAGCGTCACTAAAGGCTTTAGCAGGATAATAACATTGGGTTGGGACTTGAATGAAATGACAAAGTGAGCCATGTAGATATCTGTAGGATATATATTCCTGGCATAGAGAACAGATAGTGCAAAGGCCCTGAGGCAAACACATGCCTGGCAGGTTTAAAGAACATCAAGACCAGGATGGTGGGAGAAGAGTGAGTGAGAAGAGAGTATTAGGTAAGACAATGGAGTGGGGCCTTTATCTAGAACATTATGGGCCATCATTAGTACTTGTCCTTTCAGTCTGATTGAAATGGGGAGCTATTTTATAATTTTCATCAGGGGCATGGAAAGATATGGCTTATAATCTTTTACACATTTTTAAAAGATTTATTTATTTATTTGTGTATTTGAGAGAGAAAATGTGGGCTTGCGTGGGGGGAGGGGCAGAAGGAGAAGGAGAGAATATATCTCAAGCAGACTCCCTGCTGAGCGCAGAGCCCGATGGCGGGCTTAGGACCATGACCCTGAGATCATGACCTGAGCCGAAATCAAGAGTCAGATGCTTAACTTAGTGAGTCACCCAGGTGTCCCATTACATTTTTTAAACATATAAATTGTATATATTTAAGGTATAAAACATGGTTTGACATACATATACAGAGTGAAATGATCACCACAATCAAGCAAATAAACATACCACTTCTTCACATAGTTACCATTTTGTATGTGGTGAAAGTTTTAGAATATTAGTATTTAGTATTTAGCGAAGGCAGCCGCTTAGTCTTAGTATTTAAAATACTAAATCTACTCTCTCAGCAAATTTGTAGTACTTAATACAGTATTATTAACTACAGTTATCATGCTGCACATCAGATCTCTAGATTTGCTCATTTCATATAACTACAACACTGTACTCTTTGACCAGCATCTCCCCATATCCCTCACCTCCCCACCCTTGGCAAACCATTCTACTCTCTGCATCTATGTATTCAATTTTTAAGATTTCACATATAAGTGAGATCATGCAGTTTTGTTTTTTCTTTCTGTAAGTGGCTTATTTCATAATACATGATGTCCTCTAGTTTCATCAATATGGCTTATGCTTTAAGAGTCACAGTGACTAATTCATAGGAGACCACGATGGGGATTCAAAGCTAGAAGCAGAAAGACCAGTTGGGAAGCTGTTGTTATAATCCAGGCAAGAAAGAGTGATGATTTGCCCTAGGTTGATAGCAGTGAAGTAGGGAAAAATTAGGACGTTGAGAATAAATTTCAAACTTTGAGCTGACAGGATTGTGATTTGTTTATTTGTTTGGATGAAGGTAGGGGCTCAAAGATGATTCGCCATTTTTTTGACCTGGCCAACTAGTTAAGTCTGTGTCTGTATCCAGACCTTTAGATCCACATAAATACATATCTAATACCCACTGAATTACTTCCACTGGTTGTCCCAGGGCATCTCAGATTCAAAAGTAAACTCATCTTCCCCTAAATTACTCCTTCTTTGAATAAATTGCATGTCCATCCACCCAAATGTCCATATGCCTTCTTCTTCACCCTCTCCCAATCTAATTATCCCCCAGGTCTTACTGAAAAGATAGAATATCTTCTGTCTGTTCATTTCTATCTCCACTCTCATTCCCTTTGCTGTCTTATTTCATGTCCTCAACCGTTGCCTGGACAATTGCAGTATTTCCATAACTGATATTGCTGCTACAACTAATATTGTTCAACCATTTCTGATAGATTCATAGCACCCGATATAGTGGTTAATAAAAAGTAAGCAATTAAGTTTGTTGAATTGAATTTATATATGAACTCCTGGATAATGATTATATATGTCAACTGGAGTGGACCATGGTACCCAGATATTTGGTCACACCTTAAGTCTAGATGTTGCTGTGGGAGTATTTTTTAGATGAGCTTAATATTTAAATAAGTGAACTTTGGGTAAAGCAGATTACCTTCCATAGTGTAAGTAGGCAAGCGAGCCTCATTGAACAGAGCAGTTGAAAGCTTTAAGAACAAGAAGACTGTCATCTCCTGAGAAAGAGAGATTTCTAACAGCAGACCGCCTTTGGACTTGAGCTGCACCAACCCTTTCTTAAGTCTATAGCTTGCCAGCCTACCCTGCAGATATGGTTTTGCCAACCTCCACAGTTGTATGGTTGTATGAAGCTATTGTGTGTGTGTGTGTGTGTGTGTGTGTGTGTAGGAACCAATAGGAGATTTTATATATATATATATATATATATTCTGTTTCACTGAAAAAAACCCTGACATCAGGGCATACAATTTCAGTGACAGATCCAATAATATTTCATCTTACAGGCAGATGAGGCAGATGTTATTTAAAAGTATTTATAATAATCTCTTACCCTGGGACATAGACAGTTGAAATTCAATTTGGAAAGAGAAATTAAAGGAACCACACAAAAATTTAGCACTGCTTAGCAAGACACTTGCTCAGATTAGCAAGTCCCTTTCCTGAGCCTACTTCCCATAGGCTCCTCCCAGTAGGGTCAATTCACCCCAACCCACTTCCTGACTCTGCAGCAAAAGGAATATATGACCTTAGATATATATCTTGGCAATGAAGCATCAAGCCAGCTCGAGCACTACCAATATTTTAAAAGTGTACCCTGCTTCTAGTAAATTCAGTTTTTTGCCTTACTACAGGACATAAAGATCTCCCTTTATGGTCCAATTCTTGCATTTGGGTCACGGTTTTGCTTTTCAAGAGTCCTTGCCTCATAAATTCTCTCTCTCGCTCTCTCTTTTTTTAGTGTTTTTGCCCCCAGATACTGGAGTTCTAACCTTGAATCACTTCTGCCTTCAGTCAGTCTCTTTTGAGACTGTGGGTTTCTTGCCTGGCAATCTATCTTTCTGATGTTTGTCTCTGGAACTCCTTGATGCCAAATCTCCCTGAGTCTGCACTTCTTTACCTTACATGCCCCAGCCTCGTGGATTTATCGACTCTCAGCGTTCTCGATGTCCTTCTGTGCCTTTTGCGCATCTTACTGCTTGCTGGTTGTACGTCAGTCCTGACAGGGAACGTCACTGCTGCAATTCAAGGAACTGCCACCAGCTAGCTGTACGACGGCACCAACGCTAGTAGGTGACACCTGTTTGAGAGGGTGGGCAATTTTGTCAGGAGCAAGAGAGAGAAATTCATACACGTGACCCAGATTAAAATGTTTTCAGATGTATTTTATATATTAACATGAAAGTGCTAATGTACAGGTTGTATCTAATTTACCTCACCATCACTGAAGAAAATCAGCTGAGTAGAAGCATTTATTAGAGTTGGAAACCCAGAGACTCAACCTCCAAAAAATAAATGTGTGAAGACAATAAGGCAAAATACCTGGTTTTACAAACATGCTATATAGTAAATGTACCAGAAGGCACAGCGTCAAGAAAATAGGAAGATGAAATTACAGATCTGAGGACTTCTGACATATAAGGCTGTATTAAAACCACTGAAGATTATGTAGACTAAAGGACAATGGAAGAGACGGAAGGAGCCGCTAAAAGTTGGAAAACTTTAAGCGGGCCATTGAGAATTCATGTTCCTGCGACCACATTTTTCTTCCCTTAATATTTAAATGCCCTTTCACAAAACAACTCTAAGCCTCATCTTCCCTAGAGAAACAACATAGTCCTAGTGATTTAGAAGACTGATCTCTAAACATTTTTGACTACACTCCTATATTACTTTGTGAATTTTTTTTTAAATAATCTCTACCCCCGAAGGGGGGCTTGAACTCATGACCCTGCATTTCAGAGTCGCTTGCTCTACTGACTGAGCCCTACAATCCTAAAGCAGTTTTTAAAAAGTACACTTAATATATGCATTCATATTTATAGGTTGTAGGCATAATAAGCCAGTGTGTTAAGAAACTTAAAAAAAAGGCTTATACACAGGTATGATTAAGTTTAGAGAAGCATTATCAAATATCACATAGAAACTTCATGATTCTAAACATTGGTGAAGTGTTTGTCGCAATTTATGTTCATGTTCAAAGTGGGTGGTTTTTAAGGTTTTGCTAATCAATATAGCTTCATACTATCAATACATAGCTCAAGACATAGTATACATTTGGAGCGGGATTCATTCATTGTTAATGATATTGGCTGTACATCTGCATTTCACATAGATTCCAGAAAGTTTAAAAATACAGCTTGGCCACCTTCCAACCAGATCTGTTTGTACCATCATTTTTCCTCTGTTTATGAGTGGTTAAAAAGAAAAGCAACAGGTGCTAGAACTGTCAGCCCCATCTTTTCTTGTTGGTTTGTGCTTACATTTCAGTATCACCTATAACCAAAGTGTTCTTAAATAGATAAACAACTTCCCATCGAAAACTGCACAATGGGGGCGCCTGGGTGGCTCGGTCGTTTAAGCATCTGCCTTCCGCTCAGGTCATGATCTCAGAGTCCTGCGATCAAGCCCCACGTCTGGGTCTGGCTCCTTGCTGTGTGTGTGTGTGTGTAGGGTCTGCTTCTCCCCCTGCCCCCCATGCACTCGCACGTGCATGCATGCACGAGTTCTCTCTCTCAAATAGATAAATAAAATCTTAAAAAAAAAGAAAACTGCATAATGTAATCCACAAATGGACTGAAATGAGCATACGGAAATTGGAACTCGCGGCAGAGTATTACCACCTTCTCCTCCACCGAAGGAAATGCCCAGGCTCTCTGGGACAGGTTATGTACTCAGTGTAGTGTTTGACCATCTGACATGCACATTTAGTGAGGGTGCCTGTGTCAATCTATAATACTAAATATTGGTATCCGTTCGCTTTTATTTTCACTTAATATGTAATTTATTATTAACTTCCAGAACCCAAGTGACCTTCTTGCACACTTGCTACTGTATGTGAATCCACCTTTTTTATTTGTTTATTTATTTATTTATTTATTTATTTATTTATTTATTTATTTATAATCTCTGCACCCAACGTGGGGCTCGAACTTAAGACCCTGACGTCAAGCCTTGCGTGCTCCTCCAGCTGAGCCAGGCGGGCGCCCCATGCATGAATCCACTTTTAAGATCGTGACTTTAGAGCACGGATTTACCGTGGCACATCTGGGTTTCTATCTCGGTTCCACCGCTCACCAGCTCTGTGACCTCAGGCAGACATGACCTCACTAAGTCTCATTTTTCTCATCTACAAAATGAAGATGTGACAATGTTTATTTCACAGGGCGGCAAGAATTAAATGAGATAAATGGGTGTAGAACAATTGCAAGCAAACTCAGCACATAATTACTACACGGCATATCTTGTCCATTATTAGCAGGATTATTTTTCTAGGCTCAGAATCTCCAGAAATTCATCACTGGAAAGGGAAGGAAAATGCCTCGTGGTTAATAGAATTGTCTTAGAGGACAGCCATTTGGGATGACACTCTCTCCAACATTGGCCGTGCTTCAGAAATCAGTGAGCTCACAGGGAATAGATCTATTGGTGCCTGGAGAGAACATTTTCATCACTGTTAACTTTCTGGGATACTGTACATTTCTTTGCTCTGTTTGTTGCCTGATTGGCACTTCTCAGAGAGGTAAGTTCATACCAACTTGCTTGATCTTACTCTTCATCTCTGCTTTCTATTTCAAACCAAAGGTTTATAGATTTGGCAAGGGTTAAGACACTAAGTAAATGAATTTCAGTCATTTTTCCCTATATATCAATTATAATTGATTGCATACTTTTCTTTTTTAAAGATTTTATTTGTTTATTTGACAGAGAGAGAGACACAGAGAGAGAGGGGATACAAGCAGGAGGAGTGGGAGAGGGAGAAGCAGGCTTCCCGCTGAGCAGGGAGCCCGATGCAGGGCTCGATCCCAGGACCTTGGGATCATGGTGGGAGCTGAAGGCAATCACTTAAGAACTGAGCCACCCAGGCGCCCCTGTATATTTTCTCTTGATAAACTTTCGAATCGTCTTGCTCAGTAACACAGGACACCAATGAAATTTGTGTTGCCCTCGCAATCTAATTTTTCAGTGCTAATATTTCTGTTGCCTCTTCATGACTTTCCCCGGTGCATTTCAGCAAAAATAACCCCAATGGAGGAAACACAACTCTTGTTTACACAAGATGTACATTAAATTATTCTGCTGTCCTATAGTTTAGTATCGTCAAATACCGTGTATACTGTTTTCGTACTACTTCTGATTCACTGGGATTTGGTCAGACAAAAGAGTGAACATCTTGCTCTCATGAATTGTTAAATTCATTTTGAAAACGAGTGAATTTGATCATGAGAGGCTATTCGGTTAGTTTCTCCCCTTTTAAACAGCTCCCTTACAAATCAGGATTGCTATTTCTGTTCCTGCTTCATCTCCGGGAGGGTCCCTGATGCTGAAGTTTATCACCAATCCTGCCTCAGGGGTCACTAGGTCAGGATAGGAAGTTGTGGGGGCTTTTGATACCAAAGTAACAAAAAAGAAAGAAACAATCTGAAACATGTTACATGTTAGGGAAAACATCTCTTTGAGAGAGCTTACCATTCCGGAAATCCTAACCTGTTCCGTGGCCTCCAGCTCAGAAAATATTTGCCTACACTGGTTGAATATTCTCACCTCAAGTTATTAACACAAACGAAGTCTGTCAATTAGCGGTATCTTTGGATTAACCAGACTTCTCTTTAAATAATTTAAACATCGGGACTGACAAAAAGGGATTATGAGCCATCCATGCCTGAAGAGGGATTTAAAGTAGGTTGTTTCCTTCTTGACACAGAGGTAGGAGATGAATTATCTGAACGAAAGGCAGATAAAACGTAATTTTATTACGAGCAAATAACATGGTAATTTTGGATCCAGCAGCATTTTAAGAAGCGGGTCAGGCCTGCTTGGAATCCCACGGTAGGGGGCAGGTGGTGTATTTAAGACAGACTGAGGGCACAGAGTTTTTATGTGGTTCCGAGGACGTTGGTATGTGTCCCAAATCAAAGACCACCCCCCCCCTTGCTTGTCTTAGCAATTTACCTTGAACTGATCATTTGCCTTGAAAAAAGGGTGAAAAATAAGAGAATCATGACCCTTTATTTCATGATCCAAAACCAGGACCTACGACTGAGTTGAACATTACATTCTGGGCTTGGAGGTCGACCTGGCTACTCCTTCAGTAAGTTGTCTTTAACGGAAAATGCATTACAAATGCCAAGCAACCAGCTTACAAAGGAATATGGGAGCCCACCCATTTCCTTAGGCTGAGGTCTCCCTCAATTCCTATATCCTGACGATTTTGGGAAGATATACATGAACTCCTTGCTAATATTGTAGAGGTGAATATTTAAGATTATTGTATCTGTTTAAAAAAAAAAACTGTATCGATGTCATTAAAGTCAAAATTGTTCTCTATTCTGCCTACTGAGATTTTCCCAGGAGTGTATGCAGAGCGGTTGAATATTCTTTGTAAATGTTTGGTCCACGTGTCTCACATTGTTAGTCGCCTTGTTCTCCCTTCTAATGAATTGCAACCTGAGAGGTTGGTAGATTGAATCTGCCCCC
This sequence comes from Procyon lotor, assembly GCA_028646535.1. Taxonomy (NCBI): domain Eukaryota; kingdom Metazoa; phylum Chordata; class Mammalia; order Carnivora; family Procyonidae; genus Procyon; species Procyon lotor. The sequence goes on from CM053612.1 coordinate 27,403,714, forward strand.
ATTCTGGGGACAAGCTAAGAAAGCCTGCTGAGAGCCTCCGGTACTGTGTATCATTTTGATGTTTGAGGTAAAATATCAAAATAAATTGGTTCTCCAAAGAAAGATATCAAATGCATACTACAAAACTCTGCCATTCCCATCAAACTCCCAGTGACGCTGCCATAAAAGTGACTGATTTGTATTCCTTGGTATCATCTCGCGTGCTCCCCCTCTCCACCCAGCCCATCTGGCGGGTTTCTGCAGACGGTACCCTGCATGGTTACTGCGAATGGAGCAGGGCCCATTGGGGAAGAAAATCAATTATCAGTTTCTTTTGCTCTTTCCACTGGAGGCAGGCTTGCTCTGCTCCATTGAAGAAACCTTCTAGTAGATTACGTTGTAGCTTTCTTTGCTTTAAGCTTGTTCTAAGACTTAACCTACAATGCCTCGGTTTCCCTCCTTTGGTTCTGTCCTCATTCCCATTGCTCCTTTTTGTCCCTCTTGTATGCTCCCGGGCAGTATCTCTCCAATATTTTAGGTGCTTTCTTTATTTCTTTTGGTCTAGAAGCGCTAAACCATGTGTTAACCTTTTACCGGAAGCCTCCTTTTCCTCCTTTTCAGTAGTAACTACAAGAGATTCTTCCCCACCCTGCTCACACACACCAAGTTTTGTTGGTTTTTATGTATTTGGGTAGTAAAGTCTTAATGACCCAAAGTACATTCTGCCAGTGGAGTCTTATATCATGTTTTCGATGGTAATTCTCTTAGTTTAAGACAAGAATGGTTGTCGAACCAACTCGGTTTATGGACTTCCAGCTCTCTCTCAGTCTGTGCCTATGGACTTGGATTAGAGGCTGGATTTAAAGAGATAGCTCCACCCTAAACACTTCAGCAGCAGGGAGAAATTGAATGACTGGGAAATTGGGAGATGGTCTTGATTATTTCTCAGCGGGAAGCTTTCTGTTTCACAGCTCAGTGTTTCAATCTCAGCCTGAACAACTGCTCTTTCACTTGACTTTCAAAAGAAACGAATCTGTGTTTAATGGACATGATTTTTCCTTTGAAGATGATAAAGTTCTAGAACTAGACAGTGGCGATGCTTGTACAACATTGGGAATGTACTAAATACTGTTGAATCGTACACTTTGAAATGGTGAATTTCATGTTCCGTGTATTTTGCAACAATAAAAAAGGAGAGTCTGGGGAAAATAGAACAGGACCAAAATTACAAAGAAGATCAAGTTCCCCTTCGTGACCTACAACTGCCCTTTTCCTACGCATCTGCCAATTTCTAGCTCTCCTTTCCCTAAGTGTATGATAATGCTCGCTCTGTCTGTCTATACAGAGACGCTTTTTTCTGTTTCTTCCAGGTCTGCCTTTCTGACTCAGTGCTGTATGTTGTCCAGATCAGAGCTATGTTGTCTCTTCAGCCTTGCCAATAATCACATAAATGCTCATTCCGTTTGCAGTGTAGGAACATATCCACCCTTTGGATGCCAATGTTGCTACTGAAATGGCTCTGTCTTTCCCAGAAAGTGATCAGTGTGAACACACTAGTGGAAACCAGGAGAATTGTGGCATAGTCTGCTATTGTTAAAGAAGCAAAGGGTTTGGAATCAATGGAGTCCACCCTACGACTTAGTATATGCCATGGTAAAAGTGAATTATCATAAGCCTCAATTTGTGTCTATAAAAATGGGATAACATCTGTCGCAGAGGGGAGTAGTGAACTTTAAAGATGAATATGTTTAAAATGATGTTACAGGGGCACCTGGGTGGCTCAGTGGGTTGAAGCCTCTGCCTTCGGCTCAGGTCATGGTCTCAGGGTCCTGGGATGGAGCTCCGTGTCAGGGGTCTCTGCTCAGCGGGAAGCCTGCTAAGAATGAATAAGGAAGATGTGAGATCTATCTCTATATCTTTATATATAGCAAATAGATATCTATGTATCTATCTATCTCTCTGTATAATGGAACTTGCCTGGGTGGTTTAGTGGGTTAAAGCCTCTGCCTTGGGCTCAGGTCATGGTCTCTGGGTCCTGGGATGGAGCCCCGCATCGGGCTCTTTCCTCAGGGGAGAGGCTGCTTCCCCCTCTCTCTCTGCCCACCTCTCTGCCTACTTGTGATCTCTCTCTCTCTGTAAATAAATTAAATGAAATTAAATTAAATTTTAAAAAATGATGTCACATATGAGACATAGTCAATAAATATGAGCTCCATCTCTTGTGTCATCTAGCTCTATCACTAATTAAATGTAGAATCATCACCAAGTTCTTGAACCTTTTTAGCTTCCATTTCCTCTAAGTAATACGAGAGAGAACAATGATTTAACAGTAAGACAGAAGATGGGTAGATCTTGAACAACACCAAAAAGCTGCACCTCTCTAAAATTCCTCTGGGTTATTTTCATTTTAAGTCATGCAGGACTCAGTAATGTTGAGACCCCTATCCTTATCATTTCATGAAGAGCAGGTCCATTAGGTAATTCTGTTCTTTTTTACAGAAATGCAAACTAGCAATTTCCAAAATTCACACAGAATCGTATGTTATGACCTTGAATTATAAAAGCAAATCTATTGAGCACATGCTTGTCATACAAGGTGCCGACACTCGGAAAGATGGAGCTTCTTTTTATTTATTTTTTATACATTTTTTAAAAAAGATTTATATATTTATTTGAGAGAGAGAGTGTGTGCGCGTGCATGAGTGGGGGGAGGGGCAGAGGGAGAGAATCTCAAGCAAACTCCCTGGTGAACGCAGAGCTCGGTTCCATGACCCCTAAGATCATGACCTGAGCCAAAACCAAGAGTCGGACACTTAACCAACTGAGCCACCCAGGTGACCCAGAAAGACAGAGCTTCTAAAATGTCTTGAATTTTTCTTATTCGAGCCAGGCTTCATAGCCTCATCTTCGGGAGTCTTTCATCAAACTAGTTTACTCAAATTTTTGTCCCACTAAGCTGAGAGAAAATGCAGAATTGCACCCTTAGATATTTTAAAGTTCTTGCAATAAAAATATATGTGAGTTAACACTGAATGTCTTTTTTTTTTTAATTTTTATTTACTTATTTGACAGGGAGAGAGAGAGAGAGAGAGATCCCAAGTAGGCAGAGAGAGAAGGGGAAACAGGCTCCCCGCTAAGCCGAGAGCCCAATGTGGGGCTCGATCCCAGGACCCTGAGATCACGACTTGAGCCGAAGGCAGAGGCTTTAACCCACTGAGCCACTCAGGTGCCCCAACACTGAATGTCTTTTATGCAAATATTTTTGTGCCAATAATATGTCCTGGTTGCTTCTAATAAGTTACTTAAAAATGCCTTCTTTTGTCTACTCAACCACTCACGTGGAAAAATTGAACCAACAAAAAGTGTATGATTTGCCAAACATTGTGTTTCTCTGCCCTCACGGACTTTGTGGTCCCATAGGGCACATTGATGCTAATATGCCATACAAATTAATATAAAATTACATTCTAAGATATGCCACAAATAAAGGTCCATGGTGTTATGAAACAGTATAATATGGAGACGAACCTAAAGCTGTGGGTTTCAGGAAAGGGTTATTATGAGCTTATCTTTTCATAATACCACACAGAAGCCTTCTCTTAATTTTTATATTCTAAGTTGGATAATGATACTGCTGTTCATTCAGTCACCCACACTTGAATTTCCAAATCATCCTTGATCTAGCCTTCTTCCTAGACTTTGGCCACCTTCAGTCAATCACTATAGCCTATCCTTCTGGGAAATAGCCCACACTTCTTAGCTTTTCTTTCCATGTCTAGTGTTGCTCCCCATAATTATTAGCTACCGCCCCTCTGTTGGACTATGAGCACAGTGGTCAGTTTTAGTGGGCCTGTTTCTGCCCTTTTCACTCTTCCCACCCTTCCTAACACTGAGGCCAGAGCAATCTTTATTAAATCGCCTCAACATCTACCTTAGCAGTCTGTCCCTAACTTGGTGATTTTGATGCGTGGAGTGATTGAAAACCACTGTCTCAACCCACGTTCTTAGCCCTATTTCCCTGTGCTTCCCTACATGTACACAGGACTACAGCAATTTCTTACATACCATCTGCCTTTTCTATTTCTTCGTCTAGACTCTACTGTTCCCTCTGCTTAGAGTGGCCTCCTCACTTGTCTGCCAATGACAATCGTATTTATTTATTTATTTATTTGAGAGAGAGAGAGCACAAGCACAAGCAAGGGGAGAGCAGAGAGGGACAGCGACCAGACTCCCCACTGAGCAGGGAAGTGGGACTCCATCCCAGGACCTTGGGATCGTGACCCGAGCTGAAGGCAGACGCTTCACCAACTGAACCACCTAGGCGCCCCTCCAACCCTTGTTTTCGAAGGTTTCATTCCAGAACCACTTCCTCCACTGAGCTTTGGGACCTCTCCCAAGATGGTACTGATTTCCCACTCTTCTTGAGAACTCCAGGAACATTTTGTTTATAGCCCTTGTGTGTGCTATTAGAATGTCTTGTCTCCCTTTGTAGACCATAATCACATAAAGACCTTTTTTAAGATCATTTATACCCACTGTAATGCTTAGTTTAGTTCTCTGGGCAAAGTAGGTGGTGTAAGATATTTTTGTTGAGAAAATGAAACAAGAGTAAAATTGCCTGTGACTATGCTGCTATCAGAACAACTCTCCCTTAACTGCAAATGTTCTTGAAGTCTCCACTGGCCATCTCTGCTTTCCATGAATATAAACTTAGCTATAGATATTAGATATACAGATACACGAACCTACATGGCTCCAATATACCCTCTTTTCATGAATAGAAAATCTATACAGTTTCTGTCATTCACTCACTTTTACCTCGCAGTCTGACTTTTAATCCACCCATTTTCCAATAGCAAAGGAGATGAAATGCTTTCCCCAGAGGCGCTGCTGGTGGTGCCGTGCTGTGAATCACAGAGAAAACAGCCTTGGAGCGAGGACTTTGCGGCACTTCTTCAAGTAGATTTTCCCTAGGTCACTTCTAACGTTTGTGTATCTTTAACTCGTTCTCATCCAGTGAATTCATTTACATTGTGGACTAAAATTCAAAAAAGACAAAAAAGTGGTCCTGCTTTACAATTTGTGGCATGATGCTTAAAACTTCAAAAATAGTTAGATTTGGGGTGCCTGGGTGGCTCAGTCGTTAAGCGTCTGCCTTCGGCCCAGGTCAGATCCCGGGGTCCTGGGATCGAGCCCCGCATCGGGCTCCTTGCTCGGCAGGAAGCCTGCTTCTCCCGCTACCATTCCCTCTGCTTGTGTTCCCTCTCTTGCTGTGTTTCTCTCTGTCAAATAAATAAAATCTTTAAAAAAAAAAATAGTTAGATTTATACAAAGACATAGGTCTCATATACCAATAGTCTTTGTCATGAAGGATACATCCCTTTAGGAATTGTGAAATACGTTTCACGTCTCCTCTGGAACCCTCTTTCTGTCTCCCCTCGTTGGTGTCTTTGTCTTCCTGCTGTCGTCTGCTATACGAGGTTCTCTACGATGATAATCTTTTCCTTTCCTGCCCAGACTTAAAACACTTTCCCACAACAAAATTTACCCCATTTCTTCAGGAGTCATGCAGATAAGTGCTTCTCAACCTTTACTATGCATGTATCTTATTAAAATGTAGATTCTCATTCGGTAGGACTGGGTTGGAGCTCTTGATTCTACATTTCTAACCAACTCCTTAGCGATACTCACATCTGCTAGTTTGGGGACAGCACTTTGAATATCGGGGTTTTAGGTGACAGAAAAAAATTTCAATCAACTTCACTTTTATCTTCTAATGATGGTTTCAAAAGCTTTACTTTGTTCAGGAAAATGTACATTGTTAAGTAAACCTTCAATAACTCACATGTAAATATGATATGGAATTTTTAAATACTGCAGTAATATCCGTGGAAGAAATATTAAGGGGACAATTGTCACCGAATGTTTCAAATCATGCAATAGAGTAGACAGATGCTTTACTTATAAAACAGCGAGGCCTACTAATTAGAAGACTTGGGAAGCAGATATTAATTCTCCCACTTTATGGATGAGGAAACTGAGTTCTAGCAATATTAACTAACTGGTCTGAAGTCATGAAGATGGTAATTGGAACAGAGAGGCTTTGAATACTGATTTTTCTGACTGGAAAAATCTATGCTCTTTCTACAATGTAATCACACCTACCTGATAACTAAAAAAATTTATCAGAGTCGTAGGCTGAAAAATCCTTCAAAGGATTTTAAGATTCCAAAAATCTATCAGGTAGATGCAACTGGATTCTAGGGAGAGAGAAAACAACACTTGTTAATTCATTTTCTAATAATACACACACACACACACACGCACGCACATAATATTACTAAGAGCAAAAATGTAAAACTCTATATTCAAATAAGCCTCTAAACTTTATACGCGGTGAAGTTGATTCAAAAAAGGTAGCAATTAACATTCAAAACTCATAGCTGAATTTAAGTAAATAACTTGCTAAAAGATAGTTTTGTTACTATTTTTAGAGTTATATGAATTTTTGTTCAACCTTTTATTTCACCACATTTTCTTATCAATTTGTAGACTTGCATTATTTATTTATTTAAAGCTTGACTCCTCTGAGTGTAATTTTAACATGTTCTGTACTGAATTCTTACAATATAATTTGAAATAAAATTCAAGGAACAATAATAGCAGTAGGATTCTAAGTCCAACGTACTATAGGCTGATATCAAAATAGAGTCCAGAATAATGGTCACCATTATCAGCTTTAGGACTGAAAGAGACCAAGAAATAAATAAGATGTAATGGGAAGGAAAAAAAAGAAGTCGAGTTCATTTTATGGTGCCATTCTTATTTCTCTGTATTCAGTCGGTCACGGCCATTTCTTATAGCTGAATAAATAAAGCAAAACATAAGAACTAGCATCTTAAAACATGTATAAAATTCAGTAATAATCGTAGGCAGCAATATTCTTTCAATTGAAATGACTGCAATTTTGTCGACATGGTTTTTCTCCAAAGTCAAAAGTACCCATATTTTAAACCACTTTTCACGTGCAGTCTGTTCTCCAATAGCAACAGGGCTCTGTTAACAGGGAGACAAGGGGACAACATTTCCTTTCAAACTTATTATATGACTTAGGTCAGGGGTTCCACGCAATCTTCACTGAGTTCAGCTTATTGTCTCCTCTCCAGGGAAGGCTTTCATGCAAAAATACTGAACTATGTCCAGCGTGTAGAACCTATCAGAACAGGATCTGATATTTTGCAGAGACAATGCTTTCTAAACCATAGAAATGGTGGGCTCACCCGCATCCTGGCCCCTAACTGAAGATTGCGTGGGGCAGTCTCATTTCCACCTCAGACATATTTCGCCATCTTTTTTGATGAACTTATCATCCATAATGCATCTCTTTTCTCTTCTGACTGTGAATTACCCTGGTCATCATGGCCAGCTTCTCATTGCATTTGCCCACTCCTTTGATTTCTCTAACTTGCAAAGTGTCCTTGGTAATGCCCCACCAGTGGAGATGAACAACCTCAGCAATTACCAGGCATTATTTTAACTACGTGAGGTCCACACATGGAAAATCAATAACCTAAACTCGAGAAATGATACAAAGCAAATCATAGGTTATTTCAAAGATACACATGCCATGTGATGTTTGTTCATTATACCAACGTGATATGAGGAGTGTTGTCAAATATGCCCTATATTAGTCTGAAAATAAGACCCCTAAAAGCCATAAAGTTTAGTTGTAGTCTTTGTAGTTAAGCATACAATTGTATGTTCTTATGTTTGAGACTCAGAAAGGGATCTTTTTCTCTGTGAGAATGGTGAAATGAACACATCTCCTCGTAAATGATCATGAAGGCAAGTAGAAAAGCCTACCAAACAGTGGCCTCTTAAACTATAAAAAGGAATGTATATAGTGCTTTCATTAATGTGGCAAACTGACCTAACAACAAACTGGACTCTAAGGACATGTAAACACTGAACAAAATATAGCTATTTTTATTTATCTATTTGAGAGAGAGAGAGACGGAGAGAGAGAGAGAGAGCACAAGTAGGGGAGAGGGGCAGAGGGAGAGAAAGAAGCAGGCTCCCCACTGAGTAGGGAGCCCAACATGGGGCTCAAACCCAGGACCCTGGAATCGTGACCTTAGCCTGAGGCAGACACTTAACTGACTGAGCTACCCAGGTGCCCCATAGCTATTTTAACAATCATAATGAATCTTGAAAGAAACATTCCCAGCGGACAGAAGTCTAAAAAGAACTCAAGTTCTCAGCTCCTCCCTGTTCAACAGCCAGCCCCATTTTCTGATGCAGTGTCAGCCATGTCCCCGAGACACCATGATGAAAGTCGGAGTAAACAGATTTGACTGTATTGGGCTTTTAACTCTGGCAAAATGGATATTGTCACCATCAATGACCCCTTCATTGACCTCAACTACATGGTCTACATGTTCCAGTATGATTCCACCCACAGCAAATTCAAAGGCACAGTCAAGGCTGAGAATGGGAAACTTGTCATCAATGGAAAGCCCATCTCCATCTTCCAGGAGCGAGATCCCACCAACGTCAAAAGGGGTGATGCTGGTACTGAGTATATTGTGGAGTCCACTAGGGTCTTTACCACCATGAAGAGGACTGGGGCTCACTTGAATTATGGGGCCAAGATGGTCATCATCCCTGCCCCTTCTGCCTACGCCCCCATGTTTGTGAGGCACATGAACCATGAGAAGTATGACAACTCCCTTGAGATTGTCAGCAATGCCTCTTGCACCAACTGCTTGGCCCCTCTGACCAAGGTCATGCATAACAACTTTAGCATTGTGGGCCACAGTAACCATCATCACTGCCATACAGAAGACTGTGGATGGCCCCTCTGGGAAGCTGTGTCATGATATCTGAGGGGCTGCCCAGGACATCATCCCTGCTTCCATCCCTGCTGCCAAAGCTGCAGGCAAGGTCATCGCTGAGCTGAATGGAAAGTTCACTGGCATGGTCTTCCGTGTCCCCACCCCCAACATGTCACTCATGGATCTGACCTGCTGCCTGGAGAAAGCTTATGGTCTACATGGCCTCCAAGGAATAAGTGTCCCCTGGACCACCAGCTGCAGCAAGAACAAGAGGAAGAGAGAGGTCCTTGGCTGCCAAGGAGTCCTTGCCTCAACTCATTCTCCGACACACACTGAGAGTCTCCCGACCTTTACACCATTTGCATCCCAGACTCCCTGAAGAAGGGGAGGAACTTGGGGAGCCCTACCTTATCATGTACCATCAACAAAGCATACAGTGTCCAGCCAAAAATAAAAAGGAACGCAAAACCAGAGGGATAAGTAAATTAGCTAGTATTATAGTGATGTAAGGGCTCTCTGAATGACATATCTAACAAGCATTCCAGAAAAAGAAGAGAAGAAGTGGGGAAAAACAGTAGTGAAATGAGGGGAGAATTTAAGGAAGACATGAATACTCAGATCGCAAGAGCAAAGCTCCAATGGAGATGAATCAAACTAAAGTGACATGTGGAAACAAGGTAGGGAAACTGTAGAATAGCAAATGCAAAGGAAAAGATTACAAATAATCCAAGGAAGGATATTTTCCCCCAATAAAATGGCAATCATAGAGACAATAGATCTCGTATCAACAACACAGGCCAGAAGACAGTGGACATCTATCATCCCACAGTTGAGGGAAAATAACTGCCCACCTAGGGCTGCTAAATATTCAAGAGTGAACGTGAAAAAAGACATTTTCAGACAAACACTGAATGAATTTACCACTCACGAACGCTTACTGAAAGTGTGACCAAAGATTATCCCAAAATGAGAAAAAGGCTGAAACTTGAAGGAAGTAATGGAAATGCAAAAGGACAGTGGTGAACAAAGAAGTGGGCACATATGTGAGGAAAGCTTATGAGGCATCACTTGTAAAACATATACTACGAGGACCACTTTGGGCAAATTTAAAAACAAGTTGGGACCTCCACTTCTGGGAAGATGGAGATGGATTTTCCCTATTCCTCCTACTAAGTACAACTGAAAATGCCAGACATTAAATATAAAACAAAAATATAAAGACTCTGGAAGTTGGAAAAGAAAGCAAGTCAGTTATGGACTTTTGTGACCAAAGAATGCTACACTGCTGAGTTCTCAGATAGAAGGATAGATACATGATAGAAAGACATAGAAATAGATATATCTCCATCCCATGAATATCAACAAAAGCAGACAAAAAAGAGACTTATTGTTTCTAACCAAAGAACCAGGAAGGGGGAAAGGGGGAGCTCAATAAGACAAAAATCTTCTAGACAACAACCAGTCGACTGCACTCAGACACCATGGAAGAAACTAACCTGACTCCCACCCATGAAAGCAAAGGCCGAAGGGAGAACCTAGACACCCACTCTCACAAAGTCGTAACAAGGTTCTCCGACAACACTGATTAGATGGTTCAGAGAAAATCATATTGAAAGCAGGGACTTTTAACCCCACTGCCTGTTAATGAATCCCACCCCCATGGTGTCAGAGGATACAGTGTGGGAAGCCTGAGTTTACGCCCCACCCACCATCAATGAGGCCTTGTGCTTCCTCCATGCTGGAGTTGTGCAAAAGGAGGCCTAGTGGAGAGTCAGGACATTTACCATTTTGTAGAAGAAAGGAAGTGACCCCACCATGATGTCAGTGGAAACCACATGGCTAGAAATCCAATCCTATCCAACAGAAATGATTGTACCCCACTCCAATGCCAGTGTCAGTGGAAACCAAGCTGGGAATCTTTACTTCGACTCCACCTTACAATAATGAGGCAGCCCTTCTTCTTCCTCCGCCAGAGCAGTGTCAGAAAAAAGAGAAAGTTAGCAAAAAAAAAAGATTTCAATAAGCTCTAGAGCCTCATAAGATAAAATGAATATGCCCAGCTTTTAATAGAAAAATCATTCATCACACTACGCACTAGAATGATCTCAAACAGAATGAGAAAAGGCAATCAGCAGATGCCAAGGTTGAGATGAAAGAGATGTTAGAATTATCTGAAATGAAAAAAATGGCACCCCCTTAAATATATACCCAGCAAAAGTACCCTTCAGGAATAAGGAAGAAATCAGACATTGTCAGGTGAAAGAAAAACTAAGAGAATTCATTGCCAAGAAACATGCTCTAGAAGAATGGCCAAAAGAAGTTCTCTAAACAAAAGGGAAATGATAAAAGACAGAACCTTGAAGCATCAGGAGAGAAGAAAGAACATGGCAAGCAAAAATCTGGGTAAATACAATAGGCGTTTCTCTGTCTGAGTTTTCTAAATTATATTTGCTGTGGTTTTAAATGTAGGCAGAAGAAATATTTAGGACAATTATGTTATAAAAGGGGGAGGGAAATGAGACATAAAAGGAGGTAGGAGTTCTACACTTTGCTCAGAATGGTAAAATAAGGACACCGGCAGAAACCTCAATTGAAGGACGTTCTACGAAATACCAGACTTTCTACAGGAGCCTAAGGAAACATGATGGCTAAATGTATCGCGATTTCCTGGATGAGATCCTGAAATAGAAAAAAGACATTCGAATTTTTAAAAACTGAGGAATCTGAATAAAGGAGACTTCAGTTTAAAATAATGTACAAATATTAGTTCATTAATTGTGGCAGATTGACCCTACTAATGTTTATAATAGAGGTCTGAATATATGAAAACTCTCTGCTATCTTTGCAATTTCTCTGTAAATGTAGAACTATTCTAAAATTAAAAACTTTCTTTAAAAAATTGCTACACCATAAAAATATTTATGCTCAAGAACTGATTTTATTCAGACCACCTTCTCTGAATACAATGTGGTAATAGAACAATAGGAAAGAGACTATAAATATCTAAAATGAGAGATTAGGGGTGCCTGGTTGTCTCAGTCAGGCAAGCATCCAACTCTTGATTTCAGCTCAGGTCTTGGAGTCCTGGGATCAAGCCTCGTGTCATGGTCTGTGCTCAGCAGGGAGTCCGTTTGAGGATTCTCTCCCTCTCTCTCTGCCCCTTCCCCCACTCATGGGTGCTCTCTCTCCCTCTCTTGTTCCAGAATAAATAAATAAATCTTAAAAAATAAAATAAAAATCGCTTCTCGGCCTTTTGGCTAAGATCAAGTGTAAAAAATAAAATAAAACAATTATGGACATTATAAAAATAAACACGAACCACAAAACAAAATATATTTTGCACAAAATAATATTTAAAAATAAAATATTTTTAAATAAAAAATTTAATTTTTTTCTAAATGAATGATTCAAACAAATCATAAAGGAAATGGTTATATAACTGTAATTGAATAATCACAAAAATACTACATATAGGAATTTACTATACAGTTATAGTAATTAAAACAATGCAATACTGGCAAAATGAAGCAGTTAGGCTAATGAAATGGAACAAAGCCAAATATATATGCACATATTTTACATATGTGAAAATTTAGCATATAACAGAGATAACTGATATTAAAATCAGTTAGTTAGATGGGGTGCCTGGGTGGCTCAGTTGGTTAAGCAACTGCCTTGGGCTTCAGTCATGATCCCAGGGTCCTGGGATCGAGCCCTGTGTCAGGGTCCTTACTCAGCAGGGAGGCTGCTTCTTCCTCTCCCTTTCCCTGCTACTCCACCTGCTTGTGCTCTCTCTGTCAAATTAATTAATTAAAATAAAACTAGTTAGGAGAGCACAAGCTTTTCAGTACATGGCATTGGATCAGTTGAGTATATACATATATGAAGAAAAATAAAATTGGGTCCCTGCATCACATAATAATAAAAATCAATTCCAGATGGATTTAAAGACCTAATGGGAAAAAAAAAACTTTTAGACAAAATACAGGAGACTATCTTCATAATTTGGAAATGTCAATGGCTTTCTAACACAGGAACCCAAAGCTAAAACTACAAAGTAACAGATCAGGGGCGCCTGGGTGGCTTAGTGGTTAAGCGTCTGCCTTCGGCCCAGGTCTGATCCCAGGGTCCTGGGATCGAGCCCCACATTGGGCTCTCTGCTCTGTAGGAAGCCTGCTTCTCCCGCTACCATTCCCTCTGCTTGTGTTCCCTCTCTCGCTGTGTTTCTCTCTGTCAAATAAATAAAATCTTAAAAAAAAAAAAAGTAACAGATCAAAGTTTGAGTATGTAATAATTTAAATTTTTTTGTATGACAAAAGACAAGGTTAAATTAGAAGATATGACTGGGGGAAGACATTTCCAATACGTATACACCAAAAACACATTGGGCATCAAGAATCCATAAAGAAAAAAAATAAAATAAAAATAAAAAAAGAATCCATAAAGAACTCCTATATATTTGTTTTGTTTTATTTTAAGCAGTTAAAAGTTGGTCAAAGAACATGGACAAGCAATTCTCAGAGGAGAAATATGAACAGTCAATAAACACACGAAAGGATGTTCAATCCCAATAATGATCAAAGAAATACAAATTTAAATAAATATCTTTCACACCTGACAAACTGATGAAACTTTAAATCTGACTGTAAATTTAGGCAAGGATATAGAAAAATGGTTCTCTCAAATGCTGTGCAGTTGGACTGCAGTTGTTACAACAATCTTGGAAAGAACTTTATTTACATAATGGAATTCTACTCAACAGTAAAACAAATGAACAAGGCCAATATGGATACATCTCAAAACAAAATGAATGACAAAACAAGTTACAAAAGAATTCATATATAACAGTAAAATGCTTATAAATTTTTTTAAAAATCACACAACTTAAAAATAAAATACCCAGTTATTGAACCAGTGAAAATGAGTATATTTGGAAATAATATAGGAATTGCTGTCCTGGATATGCAAATTAAGGCAAACCATAGTCAAGTTCAAAGAACTAAGGAGCAGAGCCTGCTTTTATAGAGGAAAGGAGGAAGTTGAGAAGGGTTATTTTGAACAAAAACTCACTGGAGGAGATGGAAAGTTCAGGGTAGTGGTGGTTTCTCATTGGCTGGGTTGTTGCTAAGCAAGGAGAAAAACCATTCTTCCTGCTGGGTATGGAAAGAAAACTGGGAAGAGTGGTACATGAGTGAGAAACCTTCCTTCATGGATTCCCCACTCCATTTTGAATTAGGTTTCCTGTATTAATTTTCACAACAGTAATGTACTGTAAATGGTTTATGGAAACGTTTTTTAAAATGGTGGCTATTCCAGGAAAGGAAGGCATATTGGGATAGGTTCAGGGTACAAAGTGGGCTTCAACTGCATCTATAAGTTTTATTCTTTAAAAAAATCTCAAGCGGATAAAACAAAATCTTAATATCGGTGAAGGTGGATGGTAGATTCTTAGCATCCAGATTATTGGAAAGAACAGAAAACCTCTCCTAATCCCACCATCCAGAGTTTACCATCGTTAAACTTGTAACACATTTCTTAAGAGTCTCTGTGCTTCTGCCTTGTGTTCTTATTCTCTATAGTGTGTGTGTGTGTGTGTGTGTGTGTGTGTGTGTGTGTGTGTGTGTAGTAAATTGGGATCATGAAGTTGTACATCCTAATTTCTTCATCTAACATCATATAGTAAGTATTTGAGCATTTGATAGATAGCTATTTCAATACCTTCCAGTTTTTCACTACTTATATAAACAAGAAATTGTTGTTTCTGATGTGTATCTTTGGCCCCATCGCTGGATAGTTTCTTTGGATAGATTAGTTATGTGGAATTCCTTGGATATTAATACTTTAAGGTTTTTTGATACCTATTTTGCTATATTGCCTTTGAGAATATTTGGGTTAATTTAATTCCTATCAGTAAAACGAGTATCCATGGCCATCACAGAGAATTAGTACCTTAAAAATATTACTCAAATACATATATATACTTCATTTTAATTTTTATTTCTTTGATTGCTAATTAGGTTGGGCTTTATTACTTTATTAGTTTTTTTGGTCAATTGTTTCTTTTCTTTTTTATGTCTTCATCAATTTTCTATGAGAATATTCATCTTTGTTTCGAGTTTTCTAATCTATTTCCATTGTCTATATACTCCCTTTCCAACACCACATTGGGGTTAAAGTGTTCCTTTTCTACATTTTTATATAAGCAAGCATCCTCTCTTTATTTTTGTTGTTCAAAAATTTCTTGGCTGTCTCATGTTTTAAAACTTCCAGATGAGTGTTAAAGTCATTTTCTCAAATTTCAAAAATCCCACTGGGATTTTGATCTGAATTACAATAAACTTACATCTGAATTTTTGAAAACTTGGCATGTTTATATTGTTTAGTCTCCCTATCCGGGAACATGTTATTCTTCTACGTTTATGTAAATCTTGTATCTCTCCCAGTAAAGTTGTGTCATTTTCTTCAGCCAATTTTTAATTGGTTGTTTCTGGGTATTTTGTACATTATGTTGCCATTTTAAGTGGTCTTGTTTCCCTGTAATATTTTCTAACTAGTTATTGTCAATATGTAAGAAAGCTCTTTAGTTTGTTTGTTTCCTTTGTATTCGGGCATTTGACTAAACTCTCCCATCAGTTCTAAGATTTTTAATGCAGAACCTTTTGGATTTTCTATCCAGATATTTCTTGTTGCATTGGCTGGAATTTCTATGCCATAATTGTAAGGATGAAGCACGCTTGTCTTGTTCTTAATTTTGATTATAATGTCTCCAGCATCTCACTGTTATAGATTATGTTGGTTATTGTTTTCATCTCAATATCATAATATTAAGAACCTATTCCTTCAGCATAGGATTTCAAGAAATTAATGCTAAACTTCATTAATCCAGAAATGGGTGTCAAAATGTAGCAAATGCCCCTTTTGGTCATATATTGAGATAGTCCAGTAACTCAGTTTTCTTTTAACCTCTGGGTATGATGTAGTAAGAGATTTCCTAATGTTGTCAGGCTGATATTCTGGAATAAACTATACTTGGTGACATTATTTTCTTTTCAATACTGGCCATATTAGATTGGCTGATATTCTGGAATAAACTATATTGGTGATATTATTTTCTTCTCAATACTGGCCATATTTTATTGACTTAATGCTTTATGTTAGTTTTTTTTTTTAATTTTAAGAGAATCACTCTTTAATTTCTATGTGTTATCTTTGGTAAGATTTTGTATCAGGGTCAGGCTAGCTTCAAAAAATATGCTCAGGAGCCTTCTTTCTTTCACAATGGTGTGATTTAAAAAAAATTACTGGCTAATTACATATTCCATGAAAATCTGAAAAAAACCCTATAAATAATCAGTCTGGGAATTTGAATAGAGCTTCTCAATAGAGTATAATCTGCAAGGAGGACTTTTGTCTCTTGTTCACTACTGTATTTCTACTATCTCGAACAGTTCCTACATGGAGTAGGTATTCAGTAAATATTTGTTGAATAAATGTAATGGATAGTATCAATTTGTTGTATTGTTTAGAAGGTTTCTTTCTTTCTGAATTATTCTGTATTTTGCTCAATAAAGCTCTTTTAGTGTATCACTTAACACACACATGCACACACACACACACACACACACACACACCCAAAAATCTGGTTTATTTTAGACAACCAAAGTATAGGTGTTACTAGAAAGATCATGTATTGTGCTTAAATTCCCCACTGATATTAAGAACAATTATCAACATTTTCTAAAGTTTTCCAATATTACAAGTTTTAACAAGGCTATAAATTATACTTCAAGAAAATTTTCAAGCTAACATTTCAAAGTTTCAATGACAGACATAATGAATTGTTAGTCTCAATTTGAGATGGATGTGTAGCTCATTCTCTCAGTAAAAAAGCTAAAAGCAATTTCTCTTCCAAGTCCCTTAATACTTCCCAGAACACATTACAGATATAAAGGTCACTTAAAATAAGCTCTAAATGTCACTTAAAGTAAAACTATGTCACTGAAAATAAAATATCAAATTTAAGCATCACCGCTCAGATTATATAATCATTTTCTTTTGCCTATATTACGACATCAGGGGTGATATGAGGGTAGAGGAGCAAAACATATCTCAGGTTGGGATTGATCATGATATATGGTTTTTAATCCCTTTCTTTTCAAACAAAGAAAGGAAATACAGTCTGATAATATTGACTCAAATATGATTAATTTTAAAGAGCATGACCTCAGCAAAATACTATGGTAATTTTTATGTAGTGACTTCTTGATTATGGTGTCACGTAGATCAATGATCTATGGTTTATTTCAAAATACAACATACCACTTATTTATTTGACCCTGGGTAATATGATAAAATTCCAAATGAAAGGAAGCTATGATTGAACAGTATAGAGCAACTAAAAAAATGAAATAAACCTACAATGCCCTCTGTTGATGAAATATGTGACTACAGAATGCATGGTTGAAAAGGAAAAATTCAACATACGTTCCTTAATTCATTTTTGTATCAGTTTAAAGTAGTTTCTCTAAAATGTGTCTTAATTTAATTTCACAAAATGAATGTTCCGTTTTTATAGCAGTCAGCACAAAATTATATAAATTAATAGGAGAAAAATCAAAATAAAGATGGTTAATGCAGTAGTTCCAGTCACATGGCCTTGAACTGGTATGATCTAGTCTGGCCTCGTTCCAGGAGAACAATAAGGAGGAAAGAACCATTTTTAGAGATTTTCAGCTAGGGCAAAGTGGAAGAGGTAGATGGGTGGTCTTCTGAACAAGTCTAATGGCTATTCTCCCCCTCAATTTCCCTAGTCTTCAAATATCGACCACGTCCTTACAACTGATGGAGTTCACCCATGGCTTTATGGGTGCAAGGATGGGTTGGTACCCTGAAACAAAATCTAAATCCCCTCTTCTAGAAGCTGTTAAAGAGAATGATAGACTTCCTTTGATAACTCTTCTTTGTCTGCTTCTTAGTAACATAATCATTAATTTTGGTTGAGCGTATTGGTACCCAGCATAAGCACTCTATTTCTTAGCCTCCTTTGTGGCTAGATTTGGCCATGTATCTACATTCTGGCCAGTAAAATGAAAGTAGTAGTAACATATGTAACTTCCAGGAAATATCTTTAAAAGAGAGGGCACATGTCCTTCTTCACCTTTTCCACCAGCTGATAAGCGAGGACAGTTGGCAACCATCTTGGACCATAAGGTAGAACATATATGTCGAAGATGACAAATCAACAGAAAATAACAAATTTGTGTTCCAAATACACTTATGAATCTCCCCTACTCAAGCTGGACTGCCTGTCTCTTAATCAAGTATTTTTTTGTGTTATTATTTTGCATCTTAGCTATCCCTGAATCTAAACCTAAATGAAAACAAAAAGGAGTATTGGTTGAAAACTTTCAGAGACCATGACATCATCAAGCATTATGACAAGTTCCTTTATAGCGATTATTTGCACAACATTTACCACATTGTTCAAATATATTTGCATTCAATTTCCATTGAATGTATTAAAGATACATTATCTGAACCTAGGGTAAATTTTATTGTTACAGAATGAAAAACATAATATTTTCTGGATACCAGTTCCTTACTTCTGAGGTTATGTTGACTCATTTGTTAAGGAGGGTTTCCATGATGATTCAGGTTGAATATAGGGTGTCCTTTTATGTGCAAGGATTATTCTTAGGAACTCAGATTTCATTCTACACTCATACTACTCTTTCTTCAAAATCAAATAGAAATGGGCTCACACCTTACAGACACCAGGAGCTACTATACTTTGAACTTGAGATGTATGACATTGTTACGGAGGAGGTTAAATATGGTAGCATAACCCAAGAGAATCTCCTGAGCAATGGCAGAACCTTGATAGCACAACTAAAAGGGGCAAACATTTCCTTAATATCATTTGATATCCCCTCTGTCAATCTCACAACCAGAAAGACGATGGGTTGCTTGTCAATGGACCTGAGGGTGAACACTGAAGATTTAATGTGTATGGTAAACTGCTGCCAAGATATCTCCATTTATTCATCTTTTCAACACAGGAACCGAAAATTAATACCATAGACTATCTAACTTGTGATTCTTCTATATTTAGGGATAAATATATTGAGGCAGTATGATGAGAGGACACCAAATCAAGAGGTCTCGTTCCTAGTTAACTAATTCTGAGACTTTTTTTAAAAAAGATTTTATTTATTTTTATTTGAGAGCGAGAAAGAGTGAGCAAGACAGAGCACGAGTGGGGGAAGGGGCAGAAGGAGAGCAAAGCAGACTCCCGCGCTGAGCAGCGGGCCCAATGCGGGACTCCATGCTGGAGCTTGATCCCAGAACCCCAGGATCATGACCTGAGCCAAAGGCAGACACTTAACTGAGTCACTCAGGCACCCCTAATTCTGAGACCTTAAGCAAAGCAATTAAATCTCACCAGCTTCCTCTGCCCTAAAATGGGGATTACACTTGTCACATCTATCACACAGGATTATTGGGAGGGATTAAATGAAATCATGTAAATGAAGATGCTTTGGAAGTCATGAAAATGATAAACGAATATAAGAGCCTCACCATTCTATCCAGATTACTAGAGAGAGCAAACTCTTTCCATGAATAAATTGACCGTGTAACAAAATACACTAATCTAACTTCCATCACCATAGAAAGCACCGTCAGTGCTCTCACTATAATGTAAAAATCACATCTACTCAAACACCAGCCTTGGAAACACTCACCAAGTTGCCCACAAATATTTCATGATAATATCCATATGGCTGAGGAATCTGATATTTTCAAGTTTAATATTGTATGATGTATATGTCAGGACTTGGGGAAAACTGTAGTAAAATTTATACATGATGTCCTCAGTATCCTTTTTTCCCCCTTGATTCTTTCCTCCTCCCTACCCTCATATACCTCTATTAAACCTATTTTCTCATTTTACCTCCTTCCACCAGCAGAACCCCAGCAAGTAACTAAGGTAATCTGGGTATTTAAAAAATTGATGTCATGTACATCTTGGCATAAATTAAAATTTTGTGGGATTCCTCAGTGGCTCAGTCAGTCAAACGGTTGCCTTCGGCTCAGGTCATGATCCCAGGGTCCTGGGATAGAGCCCCACATCGTGGGGAGGGAGTGAGGGAGGGAGGAGGGAGCCTGCTCCTCCCTCTCCCCTTAGCTCATGTTCTCTTTCACTCTCTCTCTCTCAAATAAAAAAATAAAATCTTTTTTAAAAAAATCAAAAATAAAGTCTTGGGAGGGAGAAGTATTTTAGGTTTTATCTCTAAAACGTGGAGTAAACAAAAGCTTTCATGACCTCCTCCCCTAAGAATTTCAGCTCATTAGGAAGGGGATTAATCTTCTCCAGTGTAAAAACTGAAGTGGCAAAGGACCAGCCCATGGACTTTAAAACCACATTCTGTAGGCCTGTGAGATAAGTCAGATTCTGATGGGAAATCAAGGGCAAAACATACTTTTTCCATCATATCCCAACAATAGGTAGGCCTCTGTAATTCCTGTCTGAACCCTGTAATTTACAAAAGAGCGTTTATAAGACTGTAGCAGTTTAGCTTGTTAAAGACAATTCAATTAGAAGCAGAGTATTGCTGCTTGTTTCCTTTATTCTGGATAATTTGAGCTGCCCACCCCCCACCCCCCAATACACACACACTTGTAACCTCTCACCCTTCAACCATCCTCCTCAACCACACTTACTTGACTTGTTCCCTCCTAAAGGGCTTAATTTTTCCTGTTGCACCAATAGGCAGTTATCTAGTTCTTGAAACTCTGTCTGAACCGGGATTTCCATCACTGCCAACAATTTGCCTGAGGCGAATGCCTACCATCACATTTCATAGCAAACATATCCTTTCTGAGATACTTTATTTTTTTTTTT
>CM053612.1:27424928-27463612 GCA_028646535.1 Procyon lotor
GGGGCACCTGGGTGGCTCAGTAGGTTAAGCCTCTGCCTTCAGCTCAGGTCATGATCCCAGGGTCCTGGGATCGAGCCCCACATCGGGCTTTCTGCTCGGCAGGGAGCCTGCTTCCTCCTCTCTCTCTGCCTGCCTCTCTGCCTGCTTGTGATCTCTCTCTCCGTCAAATAAATAAATAAAAATAAAATCTTTAAAAAAAAAAAAAAAAAAAAAGAGGTACAGAAAACAACCAAAAAAATAAAATAAAGTGATAAAAGTAAATGTTTCCCCACCAGTAATTACTTCACATGCAAATAGATTAAACAGCTCATCAAAAAAAGCATATACTAAAAAAAAAAAAAAAAAAAAAAAACATATACTGGCAGAATGGATTAAAAGCAGAATCCGAGTGTATGTTGTCTGAAAGGGAGTACTTTTAGATGTAATATGCAGATATTGATAGTAAAAAAGATAGAAAAAGATATTTCATGCAGATAATAATCAAAAGGAAGTATAAAGTTAAATTGTTGATTTTTTTAAAAGGATTATTTATTTATTTATTTGAGAGAGCGGAGCAAGTGAGAACATGAGTTGGGGTGGAGGGCCAGAGGGAGAAGTAGGCTCCCTGCCCAATGCAGGGGCTCGATTCCATGATCCTGGGATCATGACCTGAGCCAAAGGCAGATGCTTAACTGACTGAGACACCCAGGTGCCCCTAAGTTATTGATTTAAGTCCTTTTTTTTTTTTCTAAAGAAAGCATTTAAACCTGTCAATTTCCTGCTCAGCTCTGATTTTGCTGCATTCCATAAGTTTTAGTATATTGTATATTCATTTGCATTTGCATCAAGATAGTTTTCAATTTCCTTTCTAATTTCTTCTTTGACCCATTGGTTGTTTAATAGTGTGCTGTTTAATTGCCACAGATTTGTGAATTAACCAGTTTTCCTTCTGCTATTGATTTCCAGTTTCATCCATTGTGATTGGAAAAAATACTTTGTATGATTCAATATTTTTACATTTATTAAGACTTGTTTTGAGTGCCTGGGTGGCTCAGTTGGTTAGGCATCTGCCTTCGGCTCAGGTCATGCTCCTAGGGTCCTGGGATCAAGTCCTGCACTGGGCTCTCTGCTCCAAGGAAAGCCTGCTTCTCCCTCTGCCTCTGCCTCTCTCTCTCTGTCTCTCATGAATAAATAAATAAAATATTTTTTAAAAAAAGACTTGCTTTGTGACCTAACATATGGTCTATCCTGAAGAATGTTTTCACATGAACTTGAAAGAAACATGCATTCAGCTATTTTTAGACAAATAACAGACCTAGAAAAAGAACAAGCTAAATGCAATGCTGGCAGAAAGATGAAAAGAATAGATATTAGAGCAGAAATAAAGGAAATAGAGAATATCAAAACAATAGGGGGGTGGGAAACCAAAACGAAGAGTTGTTAATTTGAAGAGATCTAAATGACCCTAGGTTTGGTAATAACTTTTTAGATATAATACCAAAGGACCTACTCATGAAAGAAAGAATTGGTAAGTTGGATTTCCTTAAAATTAAACATTTCAGCTCTGTGAAAGACCTTGTCAAGAAAGTAAAACTTCGGGGCACCTGGGTGGCTCAGTGGGTTAAAGCCTCTGCCTTCGGCTCAGGTCATGATCTCAGGGTCCTGGGATCGAGCCCTGCTTTGGACTCTCTGCTCAGCAGGGAGCCTGCTTCCCTCTCTCTCTGCCTGTCTCTCTGTCTACTTGTGATCTCTCTCTCGCTGTCAAATAAATAAATAAAATCTTAAAAAAAAAAAGAGATCACACACACACACAAAAAGAAAGTAAAAACACAAGTAACAGACTGGGGGCAAATATTTGCAAAAGATATACCTTATAAAGGACTTTTCTCTAAAACATATGAAAAACCCATATTCATAGCAACATTATTTACTATAACCAAAAGGTAGAAGCAACATAGTGTCCATTGATGGATAAATGAGTAAACAAAATGTGGCATATATATACAGTGAAGTATATTTTTTTAAAACTTTATTTGTTTCTTGACAGGGAAAGAGATAGCAAGAGAGGGAACACAAGCAGGGGGAGTGGGAGAGGGAGAAGCAGGCTTCCCACCGAGCAGGAAGCCCAACTCGGGGCGGACCCTGGGATCATGATAGGAGCCCAAGGCTTAACAACTGCTTAACAATATGCTTAACAACTGAGCCACCCAGGCGCCCTATACTGTGGAATATTATCTGGCCTTAAAATGAATAAAATTCTGACACATGCTACAGTATGGATGAAACTTGAAGAAATTATGTTAAGTGAAATAAGCCAGTCACAACATGACAAATATTGTGTCATTGTACTTCTATGAGGAAACCATTCTATCTAAATCTGTAAAAATAGAAAGAAAAATGGAAGTTTCTAGGGGCTGAGTGGAGGAGAGAATAGGAATTTAGTGTTTAATGAGGACAGATTTTCAGCTGGGGAAGATGAAAAAGTTTTGGATGGGATGGTGGTGATGGATTGCACAATCATGTGAATGTACTTATAGCCACAGATGTGTGCCCTTAAAATTGTTTAAAATGTTAAACTCTATGTTTTGTATATTATACTGCAATAAAAAATAAATGAAAAAACTCAGTGATTAGAAGAGTTCTCTAATGTGCTTGATGAGAATATTTTCAAAGGTCTTTGGAGTGTTCTCTTGGATACCAGTAGGGTCAAAATTCAAAATGCTTTTGTTAGAGACAATGTTACTGGGCTGCACTCAATTTTATTTGATGAAACAAGAAAGTTAGATGTCAACACAACCATAGTAACATACCAAAGGAAGTGGTGTTACCCAGTCATTAAATATTGAAATCCTTCCATGCTCTATTCTTTCTTTGTATGTCCTAAACTGACATGAGGGAATTTCTTCCATATCTAGAGCTTCAATTATCATTTATATGTAGATGCCTCACAAATTTATGTCTTCGATTATGTCCCCGAGCTCAACTATTTCATGTCTCAATGTCACCTCAAACTCAACATGCCCAACACCAAATTCATGATTGGTCATCCCATGGTTGGTTATTTCCCATCCATCTAATTGAATAAGCCCTAAAGCCAGGAGCATCATTCTCCTTTATATCCCATATCCTATTAGAAGTTCCTACGCCACCATGTATTTCTTGCTTATCTCATTAGCACTTTTACATTCATTTCTGTGAGTGTTTGATTAATGTCTGTCTCCCACACTACAGTGCACATTCCAGGTGAAGAGAGACCCTATTTCCGCTCATAATCATATCCCCAGAATATATCACAGTGCCCGGCCTTTACAAGAGTGATACGTATCTGTTGAATAAATAAATCTTTAAGCTCTGAACTCGTAATTGGGAAATAAGTTTGATGAGAAAAATGTATAAATAATTCCTTTCTTTCCTATCCATATGAAGATGTGAGTCATTCCCCCAAGCAGTTAGGGGTTATCGTTTGACCCTCATCTTGAGATTACCCTGGCTATTGTCTTGAGTTCTGAGTTTTTAGTTGGGTGCCATCTTGGACATCTATCCAGGTTTCTTGAAACATTTCCTGTTGAGTGCAATGATTTCTGTAACTGTTCTCTGTCATTAATATTAATCCAAATATACAGTTGAGTTCCTTGAGTGAGAAAATATTAAATACTCCATGCTTACAAGTCAGCGAGTACAGGTAAAGGTCCTGAGGATGGGGATGAGGGCAAGGGAATGGGGGAGTTTATCTCAGGACTCAACTCTGTGGATTCGAGTCCTGCTTTTGCTACTAGTTTCAAATGAGTTTGAAGTGTTTTTAAAAACGGAAGCGTTTTTAATACCTGACTCTGTTTCCACATATCTGAAAGTAGACAGAGTATTAAAAATACCTATAGCACAAAATTATTGTGAGAATTATCTGAGAGAATGTCTCTGGAATTACTTTTTAAACTGTACGGTGACACAAATGTACATAATTAGCCTCACGTGAATAGAGTTAGAGTGAATCCTAAAATAGCAATGGGACCGTGGAAGAGGTTTCCGGCAAAGACTCACGCAGTTTGTGGGTAACTACTTTTCACAGTACATTTCCATCTCATTTCTGAACTCGTTTTTGAAACGAATAATGGAGTGGTTGCAGCAAACACAAAGATAACTTAAAGGAGGAAAAAAAGGAGGGATGAGCAATTTTAAGAATCTTGTATTTAACCAATGAGTTTGGAGTCTGTATTTCTACCGTGTTTCCGCTTCCTGGAAATACCCACCTCCCCAGGTGGCTCTCACCGCCCTCTCTAACGACCTGATATGGCAACCAAGTAGGCTGATGTCATGCCGCCAGCTTGTGGGTTTTACGTCACCAAATTGTGACGCAGCGCCCTTACGTAGGTGCTCCATTGTGACATCACACGCCCTTTACAGTATATAAAGCCGAAAGCGGAAGCGTTTTCCAGCTGCACCAGGCAGTGTGGGATGTTTAGCATCGTTGCCCGCGGCTTCCCTAGTCCGGGCGACTAGTGTCCCCCTGCTTCCCAACTGCCAGCCGAGTGCCTCCGTGCCCGAGAAGAGAGAAAGACGTAGAAGAGGAAACATGAACATGCTGTTGCTTCTCCTGAGCGGCATTCTGTTTGTTTTTCTATTTGTCTTCTGGAAAAGCCGCTTTCAGGTAAAAGTGTGTAAGAGAAATTGGAATTAGATGAAGTTAGATGGTTCATGGACGGGAGGTGTGTGTCTGAGAGAGTAGAAAGATACCGAAATAGTAAAATAATTGTAAGGGAAGGTCATTTCATTCCTCTTCTCTTGGAAGAGCCCCCGATGATTACCTCCGCGCTTCATTCTTGACCAATGACTGGGCAGCTGTGGTCTGCTGTAAAAAGCGCTGAGTAATGTGGCCCGCTTTTCACCCACTTGAAAAGTAGAGCTGAAAGTGCCGGTTTTCCGCCACTGCCTATTTTAGGAATCTATACCTTCTCTCTCTTCTCTAGCTTCTACTACAGCCCTTGTGTTTGTTTGCCTCTTTTCCCCATGGTTTCAGCCATCTTTATGACAGGTATTTGGGCTTTCACAGATAATTCACGTCAGAATGTGGGTTTCCTGGTGATATTGAAAGCTACCAGTGACCTGAGAACTTTAGTGATCCTTTTAGTTAAGGATCAGGGTCCGGGTATAGACCTACTTTTCTGTCCAAGAAATGTGAACCAAAGATAGGACATTTTGATATTCAAAGGTTACTTTCATATATATTTTCTTCAGTGTTTAGGAAGAGTGTATTTCCAAATCAACATTGCTATTCAACAGATTTTCAGTCTCTAATTCTTAGGGGAGGACAGTCAGTTTATCTTGGTAACCAAGACTAAGCCTGTTATTTGGTAGTACAATAGACCCTTGAGCAACATACGTTTGAACTCCATGCGTCTTTCTCTCTCTTTTTGATACAGTACTTCAAATGTATTTTCTCTTCCTTATGATTTTGTTAATAACATTTTCTTTCCTCTAGCTTACTTTATTGTAGAAGTACAGTATACAATATACAAAATATGTGTTAATTGTTATCTGTAAGGCTTCTGATCAATACTAGGCTATTAGTGGTTACCTTTTGGGAGAGGCAAAAGTTATACATGGGTTTTTGTACAGAGAATCAGTGCCTTTAAACTCCCCCCTCCTTGTTCAAAGGTCAACTGTATTTGGAAATTGCTAAACTCAATAAATTACATATGTATAATTTCCTTCCCTTACAGAGCAGCGGTGGTGAAATGTCATCAAATTCGACTTCTCTTGCACTAGTAAGACCAACCTCTTCTACTGGGTCAACTAAGAGCAATACTGATAAGAGTCTTTCAGTCATCAGCCTCTCTCGGGATATCTTAATTAATTCCCCACACACGATAACCATGCAGAAGCGAATATTGGTAAACCTCAGGATCGTGGAATACAAGCTGGCTGAATTGGAACATTTCCTAGTTATCAAGGGTTTAAATGGTGCATTAGTTAACTGGAAATCTGACAGGCTTAGAGAATGTAATAACAGTGGAGGCAATCATTAAAGGCACTTTGAGTGAATTCATTTGATTATATGTGTTTATACCAAATGAATTGTTGTTTAAAAGGGGAGGGGATGCCAAGTCAGGTACAAAATCCAGACATTTATCAATTTGCTTTTACTGACATTTAAAGAATTGATTACATATTTTGTATATTTATACATTTATATATTTTATATATATATACGAGTTTGACAAGTTTATAAACATGTATAAACATATATATGTGTGTGTGTGTATATATATATATATATATATGTTTTACTGGGGAAGGAATGAGAGTACAATAGAGAAAGAAACAGTTCCTAAGTTTTGCGTTCAAAAATAAGCTACAGCAAAAAGAATATAGTTGAAATACAGTGATTTCAGTTTCACTCACATGTGAAAAATAGTTTTGGTGTACAACACAATATCACAAATGTCTTTTTGCATTCAAGTAAATGGGATTCGATGGAACTCTATTATACAGAATACTCTCCTACCACTGTCAAATCTGTAATAAGAGCTATCATTGAGCACCCTAAAATATGCCAGGCACTGTTAAGACCTGACTTTAGACACTTATGAAGATAGTCACACAAACCCTTTACTCTTGAAAGGGTTTTCTTTCTAGTCAGCTCTTGAAAGGGATTTCTTCCCCATTACCCTCTCCTCCACTGATTTGATATTATTTCATTAGAAATGTGCTTAAATCTTCCCTGAATTACAAGAATCACCTATAGAAAATGACACACGTTTTTCTATTGGGTGGAAAATTGACACCTCAGATAGCACCAAAGTAGAATGATAGAATGCATGTAATGTAATATGGATTAAAATGAAGAAAAAGTATTTCTCAACTCTAGTCAGCCATCTACTTCGAATATTTTATAAAATCCAGTGTAACTGAGGAATTAACAATCTGTTGAAGTTCACTAATGGCATTTGACTTACCTTCAGAATCCTCAGAATATCTAACACAAGTTCATTTTATATATATGTACATAGCTCACTGAGATTGTTCAATTATGGGCCTGTTTACCTACTGTCATGCCCCTTCTCTCCAAAATAAATTACCAGATTAAATTAAATACCTTAATCCCTTACTCCTTTAATCTTCAATCAAAAGGAAAAGTAATTTAAAATGTATCAGAAATTAAGGCTTAAAATGTTTCCTTTTATTCCTCACTTTCTGAGAACAAAAAGCCAGAAGTAGTGGTATATGTGGTTCTTAAACTTTTTTGTCACAGATCCCTTTGGTATTCTTATGAAAACTCTAGACACTCTCCCTAGAAAAATGCATGTACACATTCACATAGAAAGATATTATGTATATTGTCGATTTCACACGTTCTCTGAAGCCCAGGTTAAGAGCCTTAAGAACAGCTGAGAAGTTTCTTACATATTTAGGCACTGTTCACTATCCCGTGGTCAATATTGACCTGTGGTCAATAATATCAATATATAAGTCCATTAACGACACGGTTTCATTATCTTTTTTTTTTTTTAAGGAAACTGGGACATAGGGTTTTCTAATTTGCCTCCCCTCATTCTTGACGAGTTTGGCAAGTTTATCTCCTTTAAGTGTGTAAATAAGTTATCACCTGTAAGTAGTAACTTACTCAAATAAGACAAAAATCATTTTACTTGATCTATTAATGATATATTACAATCATAAGATCTTAGATTTGATTGAAGTCATCTCCTCATTAGTATTTTGTCCCATGTTCTATTTGAAAATCTAGATTTCAGAGATTATAATGAACAACTCTTGATTTTGTGAAACAGTAGAAATTAGGTGGGAGATATTTTCTTCCAAGTATAACCTAAGGAAGACATTATATGGAGAAAGAGATACTCAAAGCTTCTGGATTCCATTTGCTAGGTTTACCACTTACTGGCTATGGAATCCTTATTTTTCAGTCTTATTTCACTATTTGTAAGTAAAGAACATAAACACTAAGTTCACATAGAAAAAGAGACCCATAAATACAACAAAATTTTAGATATATTTGGATTAAAAGTATTAAAACTACAATGCTCATATACACAGTCCATTTTTCATATATGTATAGCATTTCTAGTTAAATGAGACCTTCAATTTTAACACTTTCTTTTAAATATACTGATTTATTTTCCCCAGCTTTATGGAAAAGATTGTATACTAAGAAAATATAAGCAAATCATATTTTAAAACTTGTGTAATAGAAAATATAACAATTTCCTAAATTACTGGCTCAAAATAAAGTCTTCAGTATATTAGAAAAAATATGGTAATATTTACAAAAGTGTTACTGTCACATAGGGACAGCCATGTATGTGTTATACAGATAGATAATCTAAAAAGAAATACAATAATCACATTGTTAAATATTAGTAGATTCACATTATATTACATTCCTACTTAAATGGGGGGAAAGCTTATACTATCATGGACCTATTATATACACTTTTCTACTAAGTTAACATACAAATAAATAAAATTTTCATCTGTTCTAAAATAATCACATTGTTTGACCACATATTTTAAAAAATTGGATCTCATTCTGGTTTTCTGCTGCCACTAACTGTAGGTATTTCATGGTCAGTCTCTTTTTTAGGATCTACCATATCTTTATATCTCTCCCCACGATGTCGTTCCAGGTATGGACCCCAGTTAGAAGCTGGTCTGCAGCAGCTTACAATGCGCTGAAAAGAAAAAAAAAAAAACTTGTTTTAGACCATAAGTGTTAACAAGTTGTAAACAAGCAAATATCAAACCATATTATTAAGTTTCTTTGCTAACCAAAATGAAATAGGAACCATAGAAAGGTTAAAAAAAAAAAAAAGTGACCATCGGAACTGTTAATAGAGTATCCTAAAAAAACTGATACTCAAATTTAACTGCTACTAGAATTACACTAACTACGAAACCAAAATAACTGATGAGTATGTAAATGATTTTAAAAGAAAGGCTATGAGCCTGTTTGAACAACAGAATCAATCCGCGTATTTTCACTGAATTGTCTGACGTTTCTGTCCTGCCCTTAGAGGGAGAGTTAGGTGAGGATTTAAATAAGTGTATACTTGGGAGGTTTCAAGAACCAAACAAAGGGAGCTCCAGGGACAAACCATTGATTGGGGCGGGCTTGGGAAGTTATTTAAAAATCTGCCTTCTGAGATTTGTCCTCATCATTGTCCTAGTGAGATGTCATAATCAACTCCATCCATCTACACTTCCATGCAAAGGATCACACAGGGTCTAAATTGGGTTTGAAATAATTTACCAGGCTTTTTCCAGTCCAAATACACTATGAGGACATGTATTATAACCAGACAGTGTATTTAAAGATTATAGATAGAAAGCAAAATGTTCATTTGCTTTGCACTATCTTCAGGGACAAAGCAATACAAGTATAAATATAACTTCTGCGTGCTTAGCACTCTCATAGTGCCTCAGGATATAGCAGCAAACAACATAAGACTCTCCCTGAAGGAGCT
The DNA here is from genome assembly GCA_028646535.1 of Procyon lotor. Lineage (NCBI taxonomy): Eukaryota > Metazoa > Chordata > Mammalia > Carnivora > Procyonidae > Procyon > Procyon lotor. The sequence goes on from CM053612.1 coordinate 27,434,387, forward strand.
TAGAGTCTAGTACGAGACGTGCAAATAGATATATAGTGTAAAGCTATGCCATCCACATAGTAATTGGATGATTGTATCAGGTAGTAGCCTAAAGGTTCCATAATCCCATTTTACCACCATATGAGTAATCTTCATTTTGATAAGTGCTTTCTATAAAGTATAAATAATATAAATGTGCTTACTTGAAAGATATTTCCTTCAGCTTGAATTACTTTTATGACGGCCATAATTGGAATCCAAATAATGCAGAAAATAATCATACACCATCCTAGAGCAACTCCCCAGTCAGGGTACGGAATTTTGGCATAATCAGGCCTATGAAATTTCACCAGTGACCAGATCAAAATTGCCTGTGAAAGTGTGAAGAGACAATGCTAAAGATTAGACTTTGTTGCACTAACGATTTCAGCTGCACTAATTATTAGGAATTTGATCCCATTTCTTAGAAATAACCTATCAAAAGCAATTAAAATGGAGATATAGTCAAGCAACTAAGATAGTCCAGTAACTAGCCAGAAGATAATACTAAGTGAACTAATCTATATAACTTGTATTTGTCTTTGAATAGATTCTTCCATAATGAGCACCTCCATATATTTATTAAAGAGATAAATACTCGTCTAACATGTTTTTCAGTAAACTACTTTGCCATGAATTATTTCAGATTGAAAATAAAATATCTGAACATTTCCATGATTGAACTTTTAACTTTCACTCATAACAGTATGGTTTTTTTCTATGCCATAAGCTAGCCAGCATATAAATTCAAGGAGAATGTAAGGTACCCTTTAGTGAAAATGCTTTACTCCTAGCTTAGCAGTTGTTTCTATTATTTCCCACTGCACAGAGCACCCCTTACTCCACACCCAAACACAGACACATTCATGCTCTACTGGTACATATTTGCTAAAGCACACTTCACATCCAGCCTCTCTTTGATAGAAAAACAAACTCAAGGTGTGTTTGGGTAAAACAGTGAAATCTGAATATTTTTTTTAAAGATTTTATTATTTATTTGACACAGAGAAAAAGATCACAAGTAGGCAGAGAGGCAGGCAGAGAGAGAGGGGGAGGCAGACTTCCCGCTGAGTAGAGAGCCCGATGTAGGGCTCGATCCCAGGACCCTGAGATCATGACCTGAGCCGAAGGCAGAGGCTTTAGCCCACTGATCCACACAGGTGCCCCGGAAATCTGAATCTTAACAAGGAAAACGCTCAAAAGCCAAGTTAAAAAAAAAAATTCTTTATAAAAAAAACCTACTAGACATGTTGCAGCATTAAAACTAATTATTTAGGGGCGCCTGGGTGGCTCAGTCGTTAAGCGTCTGCCTTCGGCTCAGGTCATGATCCCCGGGTCCTGGGATCGAGCCCCACATCGAGCCCCACATCGGGCTCCTTGCTCGGCAGGAAGCCTGCTTCTCTCGCTACCATTCCCTCTGCTTGTGTTCCCTCTCTTGCTGTGTTTCTCTCTGTCAAATAAATAAAATCTTTAAAAAAAAATTTAAAAAAAACTATTTAGAAACTGTAAAGTAAACAAAACAAAGTAAACAAAAACCAGAGTCACTTAGTAGTTTCTCTAAATTACTTAGCTGTCTAGGTTTTACTAAAATCAGTGAGGAAATGGAATGTAAGAATCTTTATCAAATAGGTATTCAGGTTTAATTTTAGAATTAACTAGATTAATTCTACTTAATTACAGTAATTTAAATGTATCTCCCAATTATCATAATTTTTTTACAGAGCCACAAGAGAATGGATGAGGGATACTGGAGTACTTACGACTTCACATCCCTTTATACAAAATAGATGATAATGTATATAATTTAATACTTTTACATTTGAAATTAAATCCAGTTGTCAAAGCCAAGTAGTCAATAAAAACTAGCTAGCTAAAAAGTCTAGTGAGAGCTTCTTAATTGATAAAGGGTTTATTTTATTATGTAGTTGTCAGAAAGAGGAAAACAATCTTTAGTACCACTGTCTAAATCATTTAGTTAGAATATGGAGCATCCAAAATATTTTAATTCAGTACATCCAGTCCCAAACTGCTCCCTACTTAAAACTGACCTTATAAAATGTGAACAAAAATAAAACTTAACACACTCTAAAGCAAACATAATACTTCAGATGTGAAGCAAATTCTGGATCAAATTATTTAGTGTCCTTTCCTAGGAAAAGGTTTGAAGCATGGAGACAATGAGAACCAAAACACATCCTCTATGAAGCTTTGCCCCCTCCCCCACGTCCATCACTGCAGTAATTCTCCATCCTATTAAGTGTTTATTTTGTCACTGACTGCCTTGAACTGTTATTTAACCACACCACGTCTGTATACTGGGTCTTTCCGGTGAGCTACCTTTTGCTTTCCCTCAGTTCCTAAATAGCACCAATGGTTGAATTTAATATAAACTATTGCCTCTGTTGACAGTGGTGAGCTTCTTTTAGTAATCTCAGATAGCAAATCCCTCCCATAAAGACAAAAATATGCATTAAAATCTGAGTGTTGTTTCTTAGCAATTAGTGTATTTAGATCACAGTCCCTGAAGTCTTAGCAGAGAGGTTAGGAACATTGTAGATGACGCAGCATATTTTTTAGGGAACCAGCAGATGAATGATTTATTTTTATTTATTCTATTGATAAGTCTATAGGAGCCTGCTCATTTCCTCAAATGGTAAGTGTTTAAACCTATAGCCTTGAAAACAATACTGCAAAGGCATTTTAATTGAGGCAACTTGCAGTCATAAAGCAAAAGTTGGAAGTCACTAATTTATGATCCTAGTTTGCCTTATTGTCTTCAATCTGAATTATTCAAGTTTATCTTAGAAATGTTCAAATATATGGGGCGCTGGGGTGGCTCATTGGGTTAAAGCCTCTGCCTTCAGCTCAGGTCATGGTCTCAGGGTCCTGGGATCGAGCCCCGCATCTGGCTCTCAGCTCAGCGGGGAGCCTGCTTCCCTCTCTCTCTCTGCCTGCCTCTCGGCCCACTTGTGATCTCTCTCCTCTCTGTCGGATAAATAAATAAAATATTTTTAAAAAGTGTCCAAATATATATATCATCACTGATACCAAATTCATGACATTAATACTTACAATCAGAAGAAGAGGTGTGATGACAAACCAGCAGGCTCTCCACCATAGCCAGAATATCCACCTTTTTGCTCCAATCATCATTTCTATATCTTCAATGAATCTGTTCCCACCTTAGGCAAAAAAAAAAAAAAAAGAGTGCGTTCAGTCCTTGCTCACGTTTTCCTTCATTAATCATTGTGGCCCCAAATTATCTTTCTGTCTCAACATTTTCTTATACTATAACGATGAAGTATACACCTTTAACTACATTTTATTCCTAATCAGTTTTTCCAGTAATATTCTACTTTACAATTTTAGTAAACATAATGAAAGTAATCACACTAAATTATTTTAATAAAACGCATAGATAATTCTATAGTTACTATGTACCATAAATCCAGATGATTCCTATTATTTCCAGGATAGCCGCAATCAAAATGCCCCATCCAGCACAGAAGTGGTCAATCAGATGCACCCAGTAAATTCCAGCCTACCAAAAAAAAAAAAAAAATACCAATTACATCTAAGTATATTTTTAATTATTTTTATGATTGGTGAAGTCTTTACATTGAATCTATTCATTTGATCTTAACATGTGCTCCTTGGTTTCTCCTGTGCTAAGTGTGAAAAAGGAATGTTTTCAAACATAAACACAAATGTGATTTCAAATATCTCAAAAAGGATGCACCTTTCATCCTATACTGTCACTGGAAAAAAATAAGCATTTAGAATAGTTGATGATCAAAATTATATGCAGTGTGTATGTGCTGTGTGGTAGTTGCTAAAAATATAATATGTGTTTAAAGTCTGTAACTTTATTGTAATTGGAAAAATTGTCCATTATTGGGTCTCCTGCCCTCTTCACAATATACTTAACTATCAAAATTGTACTGCGATGGGAAAAACTCTGGGCTAAAACTCAGAAAACCTTGAGCTGAGTCAGACTTGAACTTGTCCCTAACATCCTGTTAAACCTTTGTTTTTCTCATTTAGATTATAAAGTATGTTTCAACTAACGATGTGTCTATGAAAAAATACTATAGTAATACCTGAGTTACACAGACGAGACCAAGGAGAAACAAAACCAAGCAGCAACCCAAAGTTATAGGAACCCTCATTTTCTTCATCACTTTGGGAAATAAATCTTGAATCGTTGTTGTAATCGTTTCTTCAGATGGGGGAAAAAAAGATGACATGTCATATGTCAACTCATTTGCCAATAATTTTAATCAAAGAATTCAACTTTATTAGTCAAATTTATAAATATATGCTGAAAATATACTCTGAGTCCTATTCTTTGCTTTTGTTTGTTTGTTTAATTTCCCCTCAATGAAGTGCTTTATTTTTTATTTATTTTTTAATTTAATTTTATTTAAATTCAATTAACTAACATATAATGTATTCTTAGTTTCAGAGGTAGTGTTCAGGGATTCATCAGTGGCATATCACACCCAGTGACTACCCCTTGCTTTTAAAAATCCATAGGATCCTTTCTCTTGGCAGTCACCAGTTGTTGGTTTGGATAAACACCAAATGCTGCTCTCTTTCTTTGTTGTTTTTAGTCTGTTTTACAAGGTTTTTCATTGGTAGTAACTACAAGGTAACAGATCCCTGAGCACTGACGTAGATTGAAAGAGGGTTATGGGAAAGGAAGAATTCTAGGAGACCTTTTAAAAAAGGCGAATATTTGAATAAATGGCATGGAAACAGAAAGGCCTTCTAGGTTTAAGAAATAAATCTGTTCATGAAACAGAGTACTGGCTGATAGCAGAAGGATGTAGGGGTGAAAGGATTAAGATACCAAGCTTGAAATTTCCAAGGGCTTTGAAAGTCAAATGGAGGCGGCCAGACTTTATACTGTACATAGTCTGAAGTGTGTTATGTAAGACTGATCTGATGACTAATGTTTCAGAACGTCTAGGTGTGTACCCAAGGGAGAATCCCTATGTGTACGTAGAGCCACGTGCAAGAACAATCATTGCAGTAGCGTGTGTAATTTGTCAGAATTGGAAATAACCCAAATGCCCATCATTTTGGCAACAGATTGTGAATTAGCTCTATCTATATGAGAGTATAAATTAACACAGATTCACAATACATGTAAAAAACAACTGTCAGAATGATACGTGTGTTATGAAACTTCATGTTTGTGTGACAACATTTATATGTTATTTATGGATACAAATATAACGGATACAGACATGGACTGGATAACACACATAATCTATGGTGACAGTTGCTTCTAAGAAGGAAGAAATGTGAAGTGTATTAGGGAGAGAAACAGAGGGGACTTCAATTTCATTTCTGAAGCAAATATAAAATATTAAGATCTGTTCCTTTTGGGTAGCTACTAGACAAGTACTTTGTACCTTTCTATATTTAAAATTGAGTTAAAAAGAATTTTCAGATTCTAAGAGTAAAAGCTAATGGGGACAACAAGGGTAAGGAAAGAATGTTTTTAAGTGGAGGAAACATGAGTAAAATAGAAGAGGGATATGATAACACCGAGAGTATTACTTACCAATGGATGCAAACTGAGAGTCGAGACCCAAAGTCAAAAGCATGAAGAAAAATAATATGGACCAAAATGGCCCCCCTGGGAGTTGGGCTAGCGCTTCTGGATAAGCAATGAATGCCAAATCAAAACCTAAGAAAAATATATGACATTTCATTTAAATTAGTTGCCAAATAGCTCACACATTTGGACATTTTCAAAACAAGATACTAGAAAAATTACATTTTAATTTGGCAACGCAATCCAAGATACACTTTCTTGGGCAACTATTTCACTTGCGCTTTTAAAAATATTTGACTTGATTGTTCAATGAAGTGATAATGCAAGCAGGTGATGTGAATTGAGCCAGTGAGATGAATTTTGTAAATGGTACATTGCTCACATAAGAAATCTTAACTATTTCACGATTTTGTTTAACTTATTTCATTTTTTTAGAGAGTCATGAAGAATAACAACTGTCTTAAACACCAGAAGCCTAAATTAAGCCTAGAAATTCTAAAAGAATCACACTATCAAGAAAGCTATGCTTACGGAACTACCTTTTTAGTCTTCAGCTGTCTTTCCAAATGTTCACCCAGAATCACTAGCCCTAGTGCCATTTTAATTGGTATATGGACACTTGCAAAATTGTATGTAACAAAACTAGAAATTGAATCTTATTTTCTATTTGATGCATATTATTGTTAGAGGTGCTTTTGATTCTTTTTTCAATCATATTATGTGATACTTTGTTGTTTAAGTATTTTAAGTTTCTCCAGACTCCCAGAGGACTGACCTAGGAGTCAGCTTCTAGCCTAGGCTTTGTCACTTCCTAATGATTTAATCTTCTACAAGACATAACATTTCTGTGCATCAGTCCACTTCTCTGTAAATGAGGAGCTGGACACTAACTTATCTATTCCTAACATTCTACAGTCAAAAGATACTGCCCATGAAAAAATTTAGTGAGGGATTCTTACTACTAACAATGCTAGAATTCTTTTCCTAAGAATCTTAGCCAGATAATTAAGCATCTCTAGCTAATGTCTTTAAAGTTAGGGAGTTCAATAATCAGATTCATTTAAAGATGGACACAGCTGGACATTCAAAGTTACCTGGGTTTCTATCTATATGATATTAATGTGTTTTAAAAATTCAGACCCAAGGCTGCACTTGTACATGGAGGAATACACACATGCATACACACATATGCTCTCATATAGTCATATATACATATATGAATACACACACATACATATATACATAAATTAAATGAGGATAATGCACGTAGAGGGATCCATGATGCCTGATACTTGTACAGTAAGCAAAATTCAGAAAATTATCTTCTTAAACAATTGTTCCTTAATATAGCCCTGTTTTCTCAGAACATTTAAGAACCATTACATCATTAAAGTAATCAAATTATATAAGAAGAAATGAGAAAGAAAATGCAACACCCTAAACCTTGCTTGAGTGCTTTAAGTAAATTGCTATGAGTTATATTAGTGTTTCTTAAATGAGCTACACCCGATTAATCAAAGTTATTAATGTATAACACCACATACCTGATTTTACGACTTGAGAGACTTCCTTTCCAGATATATGAGCCATGTGTCCCAATATAGAAAAAATAGCAAATCCAGCGAACACACTAGTGAGGCAGTTTGTCAAACAAACTACAATAGCATCTGAGAAGCAGTTGTTATTGAACTTATTGTAAGATGATAGAGCAACCAAGCCACCCCAGGCCACTGAAAGGGAGTAAAATATTTGAGTGGCAGCATCCTTCCAAACCTATAAGAGAAGATAATTTAATCTTGAAAAACATACACTTTAAATGTTTTACTTCTACAAAAGACTTCATATATACAAATGAATAAATATGAATAACGATGAAATAAACACCGGAACACCAAACCCACTGCTCAGCTTAAAAAATGGCATGTTGGGGCGCCTGGGTGGCTCAGTGGGTTAGGCCTCTGCCTTCAGCTCAGGTCATGATCTCAGGGTCCTGGGATCGAGCCCCGCATCGGGCTCTCTGCTCAGCAGGGAGCCTGCTTTCCCCCTCTCTCTGCCTGCCTCTCTGCCTACTTGTGATCTCTGTCAAATAAATAAATAAAAATCTTTAGAAAAAAAAAATGACATGTTAACCAGTCTTTGGAAGCCTCCCAGTGCCCCTTTCTGATCCGATAGATCATCCTTCACCCCCAAGGGCTAACCGCTATCCTCACTTCTAGGTTTCTCATTTCCTCGTTTTCTTTGGATTTTTACCCTAGAAACATGCAAACCCAAAACAATATGATATTTAGCTTTTCATGCTATGGAGTTGATAGAAAAGTTTTCTTCATGCATGTAAACCTATACACCTTGCCTCTTTTCATTCAGTATTGTATGCGAGTTACTCGTTATCAGTTTGAACCTGATATAGATAATATAAACATTATATATAAAATATAAAAAATCAAGACAAACTCATATGGTTTAGCTAAATATATGTAGTTCTGAAAATCTTTTTCACTGCCGTGTTGCCTCAGTTGTATATACCACAGACCATCCCCTATCTTGTTGAGGAATATTTAGGTGGTTTGATATTCTGCTATTAAAAATTATGTAGCTGTAAGTATTCTTGTGTGAGTCTCCTCATACCGAGTTGAGGAATTGCAATGTCAAAGAGTATACGCATTTTCTCCTTCATGAAATGTTGCCACATTATTCTACCGCTTTGGACTCTCACTAGCTAGGTGTGAGAGCTCCCATTCCTTCACATTCTTGCCAATATTGATCAGAATTTTTAATATTCTCCAACCTGGTGGCTGTCAAGTGAGAGTTTTCATTACCCTAATTACCTATAAGGTTTAGTATGTTTTTATGTCTTTATATTCCACAGGGTTTTTTTCCCTGTGAAATTCCTGCTCGTGTCTTTTGCCAGTTTTTTGTTTGGGTTATTTGTCTCCTTTGATCTCTAGAAATTCTTTAGTTACACTGGGTTCTAATCCTTTGTCTATTATATATGTTATTTTTCTTCCCAATTTGTGGCTTACTCTTTTCGCCTCTTAACATTGTGACCTTTGATGAGCCAAAAATTCTGTTGTTGTTTTAATGTAACTAAAGGTGCCCATCTTTGCTTTTATGTATTGGCCTTGATTTCTCTGACTGAAAAAGAAATCTTTAGCCAAAGATTGTAGATACTGTCCTACATTTTCTTCTAAAAGATTTAAAGCTTTCTTCATATTGTCTTCAATTAACCTGAAAAATTGATATAGTACATATTGAAGTAGAAAGTCCGATTCGTTTTCTTTTCTAAATGGAGTATCAATTGTCTAAAAATAATTGATACTACCAATTATATCACTTGGATGTCAGTTATATCAATTGGATAGTTTATCTTTTCCCCATTGATCTGCATTGCCACCTCTGCCACAATAGCAAATTCCAAATGTTCATGAATCTGATTCTTAGACCACTATTCTGTTCCACTGGTCTGTAAGTCTATACACTAACACCACATTATTTTAGTTCCTATGAGCATTATAATATTGTTTTATATCTGGTAGGGCAAGTCTTCCTTCTTCAAAAACACTTTTTTTTTTTTTGCCTTTTTCTCTTGCACGTAAATTTTACAATCCATTCACAAGATCTAAGGAAAACTATGCTGTCAATCTGATTAAAATTCTCTTGACTCTACGTACGAATTTGGAGATGTTAGATCACAGTTCCCTCATGCCGTGTTAGCTCAATTAGAGCCTCATGTAGGAGGCCTCAACTCTCTCTCTTTTTTTTTAAGATTTTATTTATTTATCTGACAGAGAGAGAGAGAGAGAGAGAGACCACAAGTAGGCAGAGAGGCAGGTAGAGAGAGAGGGAAGCAGGCTCCGATGCGGGGCCTCAATCCCAGGACCCCGAGATCATGACCCGAGCCAAAGGCAGAGGCTTCAACCCACTGAGCCACCCAGGGGTACCCCAGCCTCAACTCTTTAAGCAGCCTCTCACTCACTCCATCTAATCTGACCCTTTTACTAGTCTGCCTTTTACAATTTACCCTTCCCATATCTTTGCTAATGGATAATAATCTTAGAAACTAATCTAAGCAAATCCATATTAACAGTGAAATTCTGTAGATATGAAAATACAAAGGAAAAAAACCTAATTGTGTAGCTTTCAAATAAATTGGCAAAGATTTGGGCAAAAGTGTTTTTTTGTTTGTTTGTTTTGCTTTGTTTTGTTTTTAGTCCATTGAAAAACAGGACTGCTCAGTGAAAAGCAGGCAATATAACATGGCGACAAAGAGCTCTAACTCTGGAGTCAAAAAGAATGAAGTTTACATCCAATACCTCTTACTCTCCTTGACTTCAATTTATCTAACATTTTTAAAAAAGATTTATTTATTTATTTGACAGAGAGAGATCACAAGTAGGTAGAGAAGCAGGCAGAAAGAGAGAGGGGGAAGCAGGCTCCCTGCTAAGCAGAGAGCCCGATGCGGGGCTCGATCCCAGGACCCTGAGATCATGACCTGAGCCGAAGGCAGAGGCTTTAACCCACTGAGCCACCCAGGCATCTAACATTTTTAAGCCTGTTTGTTCATCTGTAAAATGGAGATGATGAAGATGGTGATGGTGATGATATAAGTGTCCTAAGAATGATGTGAGAATTGAATAAGATAGCATACATAAAGCAATTAGCACACTCAACAGTTGCTATTATTGTTATTATGGAAAAAATCATAAAATGATACTTGGTTTCTTTTATGGAAATTAAAAACTGTAATTTCCCCCTTGAAAGGTAAGTAGTCTATTTCCAATTTCAATAGAAATAAAAGTCATTAGGGAGTAAAATTTATTAGGTCCTCAGAATGTGGCTTTATGTTAGATTATTATTACATTATAATTGCTTTATAATGGCAGGCAGCCAGTAAAAAGCAAAGTGAATGGATGGATGGATGGATGGAATAAATAGATGTAGATAGATAGATAGATAGATAGATAGATAGATAGATAGATAGATAGAAGATGTAATTTCACTTATAGCAAAATCATTACAAACAAAATGCTCTTATTTCTTAGGCACCTGTGCATATTAAGAGATGAACAACATGCTTATGTTGATGTCTCAGCTGCTTTTACTTGATGTATTTTGTATTCATATGTGAGCTAGGAGGAGCTGGAAATTGATCTGGCAGGTCTGGATTCTATCAAAATGCTACTGCAGACCATGATGTGTACCTAGGTGGCAAATAAAGTGAAGCAAAACTCCAAACATAGTTCTAATCTTCATATCTATCAATCTCAAGCTACATACAAAATTACTAATTCAGGGATTAGAAAATCTTAATTCAAGATGCACAAACTGGCTGTGTAAACTTAACACATGAATCTTTCTGGGTGTCAATTTCATCACTGTGAAATGAAGGCATTCGTAAAATAATCACTGAGGACCAGAAGACACTTCTAGCTATAAATTTGTGTGGTTCTCTGCTCTCCTAAAGATTGCAACAAAGTTCAGATATTCAAAGAAAAGGAAAAAGTATATATTCATGATCCCATGCTCAGAATATGGATTGCGAGAAATAAAAAAATATCTAGGAAAAAATTCTCATTACCAGCAAACCCAAAGAAGGAGTGGGGGGTACTGTTTGTATTAGGGTGAAGAGGAGGGAGGATTAAATTGTATGTTTCCAAGGGAACGTTAGGTTTAGGTCTGATATTTTAAAGATAATAGAGACATTGAAACAGACCAATATAAAAATAATCATACAAATTTCTCAGGAACTATAAAGCTCAGGTGATCTGAAGCTTGAAATAGTCACTTAAAGACTGTCAAAGGGGCATTTCATCTGTGCCCAAAGTTAAGAAGTTGAAAGAAAATGGAGGGTCCACTTCTAGGGAAAATATTGCACCCATAATAGTAGAGTATAATATATCAGCAATAATTGAAATCATTGTGTGCTCATATTTGTATAACAGTTTTACCATTTTGTAAGTGCATTAATTAATATTTTATCTTGTTTAAAAACCTAACAGAGAGAAGTTGATGAATCCCAGCTTCCATTTTATTTGTTTCTTACTCATCATCGAAAATTGTCTTCGAGTTGGGAAGATATTAACAAACAAGGTTAAAAGATGTGAGGCCCAAGATAAACGAAGAAATAAACAAATGGCCTGTGGACACATCAAACTATATTAATCTCCAAGACTAAAATAATAAAAGTTCATAGTTCTAAAATAATGTAAGGCCATTGTGGTTAATTACTGAGTGAAAATTATTTGGGTACAGGAAACCAAAGGCCAGACACTGACATTTCAATTTTCAAAAAAAAGTAAAAGATGACTTGCCATGACTAAAAACTGATAAATTTGACTTGCTTACCAGAAAAATTCTACAACAAATAATTAAATATCCAGATTGTGGGGTGCCTGGGTGGCTCAGTGGGTTAAGTGTCCGACTCTTAATTTTGGCTCAGGTCATCAATCAATCGATCAATAAATCTCAGGGTCATTAGATCAAGTCTGTGTCGGGCTCCACTCTCAATGCAGACAGAGTCTGCTTGAGATTCTCTCTCTCACTCTGCCCCTCTCCCTGCATGATCTCTCTCTAAATAAACAAAGTCCTCAAAAAAAAATATCCAGATTGTAAGTATTTAGAAAATAGCAAATTCCTGGAAATTATCATCAGTTCCTCAAAGAATACCATAGTGAACAAACTAATATCCATTTTGGATAGCACTGCTAGTATAGAAGATAATAGTAACATAGCGTTTCTTGACTTCAGCATAAGACCTGGTGTAAGCTGGCCAGAAGCTTAATGTGTGCCAAGAATGTGATGTGATTACTGACAAAGTGAAACCATTCTTAAGCTGTGTGAATAGAAGCATCCTATATAGAGTACACTTAATCTATATGCTCTCTACAGTCAAAAGTGTAAAAGATTTTATGTATCCCTGATACACACAGCCAATATCTGGAGGTCGACCAAAGTTAAAAGAGGGTTACCCAATTCATATTCATGCAAGTAACAGTTTCATTTATGGAATGCTTCATTCATTTCAAACTTCCTAATCTATTAAGTACACTTTGATCTTAACTTGGGGATATTAACTTTTTAAGACAATGAAAATGTGTCTTAGACCATTAGACTTTCACCTATAATTTTGAGATCTCTTGCGTTTATCCAAGAAGTCTCACCATCCTACCCATCAACTTGTAGGTAGGTATCCCAACATGAAAGGTGCTTTCACAGATTAATAGGCCTCAAATCCTTTTGGTCAAATAGAATCAGTTTTATGAATAATATGACTTTTAAAACCTTACTGCTAAAAATTATTATCTCACTTCCAAAAGGAAAGCACTAGTGTCATGTTAAATGGCTACATTGGACTTCCTAGTGGACAGAAACACTAATACATTTAATTGCATATTCTTTTACCAGCCACATTATGACACACACATGCAACCAAAGATTTTCAGTGCTCGATTTTAAGGTTTACCTCCTTGGATCATTTGAAATCCAAATAAAGTCTTACCTCAGCTTCCCTAAGCTTTGTAAAATTTGACTGTGCTCCAATATAGTATGAAATGCCTTTCGATGCACCCTCTAGAGTCGCCCCTCGGATTAGCAGGATGAGCAGGACAACGTAGGGGAAAATAGCTGTAAAATATACCACCTATCAAGAAAGACAACCAGAGGTGGGTAAGTCAAATTTTTAAGTCCTGTTATGTAATTGTATATGAACAAAGTTATTAGCCAGTTAACATTAGTAAAATAAAGTATTAAAGATTTCATAAGTTATCAAGAAACCTGGTGATACCAATACCCAAACCGGCATAATTTTCTCTTTCTCTTCTCCCCACTCTCAGATGATCCATTTTCGGAACACTTTGATGTATGGAGCAGTATTTCCTGGGTTCACATTGTAAATACACGTTGGAATCGAGGTCGAGTATTTTCCTAAATATGTCTTTATGAATGTCTGAAGGGACTGAATATCACTTCTTGGTAAATTACTGCATTGAGGTGGGGAGGGAAATGATTTTATACCTGCAATAGTCAGTATATATTCCGCCCCCAAGGAGAAGGAAAATAATCTCCTAGTAGATGTCCAAATCCCATGAAAGCTAATTAAAGTGAATACCAAACACTTGATACTATTATCCTTAGAGCTACCATTAAAAGAGTTTGCTAGCACACATGGCAGTGTTCTTGTATCCTGGATAACACACAGTTCCAGATGAATGGATTGCCCCTGAGGCCAGCTTTTCATTACTGTGGACCATTTCTTTGATCCATAGATGTCCTATGTTTGATAATATGCCCAAGGAGACAATTTAAAGTCATCCAGAGATCAATAAAAATTAATCGCCTAGGCAAATGGCCTTTAATGGATTATTTCAATATTAACGTCAAAAAGGATCCACGGGTTTCAAAAATGTGCAACTGAAACATTACTTTGGAAAGTTTCCACTGACTTGGTGAGGTTCATGGCATTTTTGTGGTCTAAACAGAGTGTCTCGTTATAACTTAGCATTAACTGAGTGCGCTAGATGTTATACCCGGAATACAAAGAGAGTATCCACAGTTACCCTTGTCTTTTGTCTTTAAGGAGATTTCAATCTAGTAGTTACACATAGATATTCACTTTTCTGGGTACCGTACAACTGTTCACAGAGAAAATTTCATGTTGTTCCCTGAAATTGCCACGATGCCCTCGCGAAAGTTTAAAAAATAAAACAATAAAGGGGGAAAATATGTTTTTCAGAAGAGGACTCTTCACTAAAAAAGAGGGTTCTAAGTCAATTCTGGCCAGCTTTAAGAGAATGACTGCATATTTGATTTTTCTTTCCCTGTCTCTCATCAAGGGAATCCTGACACTAACCCTATATAACGAAGATCTAAGCTTGTCAAACCAAACATCGCAATATATAATTCCATCCAAGATGCTTATTTGTATAATAGGACACACAATTTTAAAAAAGACACTCAAGGGGCGCCTGGGTGGCTCAGTCGTTAAGCGTCTGCCTTCGGCTCAGGTTATGATCCCAGGGTCCTGGGATCAAGCCCCGCATCGGGCTCCCTGCTCAGCAGGAAGCCTGCTTCTCCCGCTACCATTCCCTCTGCTTGTGTTCCCTCTCTCGCTGTGTTTCTGTCAAATAAATAAAATATTTAAAAAAAAAAAGACACTCAAGCTAATATATTTTTTTTCAGTAAATACAGTACTGTAAATGTGTGTTCTCCCACGATATTCTTCATAACATTTCCTTTTCTCTAGCTTACTTTTTTGTAAGAATAAGGCAGATAATATATATAACATACTAAAATAGGTGTTAATTGACTTTAGGTTATCAGTAAGGTCATTGTGGGGGAGTCAAAAGTTATAGCTGGATTTTCAACTTCAAGGGCGGGGGTTGGCACCCCTCACCCCCACGTTGTTCAAGGGTCAGCTGTAATTGCACAACCTTGGTACTAGTTTTTGCTTGTTGTGTTTGTACCAATAGCAGGGATCTCATGTTATTTTCTTACAGCTAGGCTGTCTAGTTAGAAAGCTTTTCACACATTCGAATGTTCCCATTATAGAAAAAACATGCATTTGATTATGCTTGACATTGAACGGCAATGACATTGGAAAAGAGCTACATCACTACCTAATGTGTTTTCCAAATTACCTTGCCAGAAGACTTGATTCCTTTAAATAGCGCTGCTCCAACTATGAGCCAAGCCAGAAGAAGACAAAGTGCTAAATACCACACAATTACTCCAGTCTCATCCATTCCACTTGACCGCTGGAGCGCCACTTTACTGAAAACACACAAGTCCTTTTTATGAACACAGAATCGCTTGTCTTCATACACTGAATTTTCTAATATCTATCATCCAGGGAGATGTCTCAGGAGTATTCTATCTTATTAATACATCAATGTCATGTGAGCTTTTTATTTTTTTAAAGATTTTATTTATTTATTTGAGAGAGAGGGTGAGAGAGAGAGCAGGAAAGAGGGGAGGGTCAGAGGGAGAAGCAGACTCTCTGCTGAGCAGGGAGCCTGACGCGGGGCTCAATCCTTGGACTCCGGGATCATGACCTGATCCCAAGGCAGTCACTTAACCGACTGAGCCACCCAGGTGCCCCATGTGAGCCTTTTACTGATACTATTGTACAGAGGGGCAAAAATAGTTCAGTGAAAAGCTAGGCTCTGAACTTTAGGGTTAACTGTAGCCAATCCAAAATTCCAAACGCTAGAATAAAAGATCCACTAATTCCTTTAGCTGTGATTCACCCCCTAGTATTTCAAAGGTCTTTTATGTAAAATAATAATAATAATAGCTTTACATCAGATTATTTCTTTTATTTATTACGGTATATTTCTCAAGGTAAAAAGATGAAGACAACATCTAAAATTAAATTATTCATCATTCTTGTAGTTAGCATCAAACCTAAACGATCCCAATTTTTATGCCTTTTTCAAAGGCTTTCTATAAAAATCAATTATTTCTATTAGGGACATGCATGGATCTAGGATTTTAATTCTTAGCATGATGTTCGGGAGCATTTTAAGATCCAAATTTTAAAAGGGTCCCACAGAGCATGAATGTGTAGATGAGGAAGGGCTCATTACAGCAATAATCAAGGTAGTTTGGTAAGAGTAAGAGGTAGATATAAGTCAGGAGAGTAAAGAGTGATCAACTGAAGTTAATACAAATAACTATAAGCCTGAATGTCTATTTTTATCATGTAATGACAATTATAAGCAAAATGGACAATGAAGATTGCAGCTTTAAATAGCAACTTTGCCCCCAATATTACTCATCACCCAACAGTTTATTATTTGAATTTGCCCATTATAGCCTAAAATTTGAGTATTCTTTTCTTCAGAGCAATGCCCTAACTTATCCATGATAAGCACTGAACAAATCATTACTGACAGTATTGCGCTCATTTGATAATCAATTTATAGATGACAATTTGTTGACTAGAAGCTGATCTTGCAGGTTACTACTACCCATACCGGCTAGGTAAGCTTTTGAGTCCTAGCAAGTATAGTTTGCTCTAATTCTCCTTCTATCCTACTTACATGAGATAAGGAACGAGCTGATCCATATTTTACTGATATTTCCCAAACCTTTTAAACAATACCTGTTTAAGAAGTAGATCATCTAGCGTACTTACTTCCAATATTGTTCACTGGGAAGCTGTCCTGGCTGATACATTTCACTTCCATTGATGCAGTTTAAGTTGTGGGTGTCTGCCCAGCTTTTATTCACTCGGATGCTCTCCCCGACCATTGTACTGACATTACAATAAGTAACTAAATATTATTTAAAAAAAAATACACACACAGACACATATTAGTTTTAGACAAGTACTTTCCTAAAAAAAAAAAAGGTTTTTTTTAAGATTTATTTATTCATTTTAGAGAGAGAGAGCATGCGAGTGGAGGGGCAGAGGGGGAGAGAGAGAGAGAAGCAGACCCCTCACTGAGCGTGGAGTCTGATGCAGGGCTGAATCCCAGGACCCTGAGATCATGACCTGAGCCCAAACCAAGAGTCAGCTGCTCGACAGACTGAGCCACCCAGGCACCCCTCTTGAAAACAAGTTCTGATGGTAAAATTATTAAGCCATTTAGATTGATACTTGGTGAAGGCAGAGGAGAAATCTTACAAGTGGAATAAGCCATGCACATTCAGCAACTTAAATCTTCTCTGCTACTAAGCTGGGGTGAGTAAATATCTGCCCTTTTAAACTGTGATTATGGGGCGCCTGGGTGGCTCAGTGGGTTAAGCGTCTGCCTTCAGCTCAGGTCATGATCTCAGGGTCCTGGGATGGAGCCCTGCATCGGGCTCTCTGCTCAGCTGTGAGCCTGCTTCTCCTTCTGCCTGCCTCTGCCTACTTGTGATCTCTCTCTCTCTGTCAAATAAATAAGCAAATAAATAAATAAATCTTTAAACTGCAATTATATGTATAGTAATAACTGCTATAAAGTAACAATCATTTTGGGACAGGACTTAGTACCCTAAGGAATTTTTAGTATGTGGACTTATTTAACCTCTGTAGGTAAATGACACCTTTAAATTCCTAAGAAGACTCAAAGCTTTATTACTCTACTCTCTGGTATACATAGGCAATCCCAGTGGTTAATAGTCTACAACATCAATACTACGTAATCCCAAAGATCGGCAATTTACGATGTGGATGACACTCGCGAGTTCCTGAAGCACAATAGTACTATCACGGATAGTGCTTGTCTCTACCACTTTCTCACTTTCTTCATCCCCTCCTGCCTACTCCTAAGGATGGCTTGGCTTTACTGGTGGCCCTCAGACATTGACATATTGCATTAATCAACTTTCAAAGTTATCCACGCTTTATCCTGCTTTCATCTATAACCCACAGCTCACTTTAAGATTTGATTTTTAAGTAATCTCTACACCCAATGTGCTGTTGGAACTCACAACCCCGAAATCGAGAGGCTCATGCTCCATGGACTGAGCCAGCCAGGCACTCCACCCGTGGCTTACTTTAAATTGCCCCTAAATTGGTTAGAAAATCACATAACCCTTGAAAAGATAGAATGATTCTCCGTTCACAATATTTTTAAATAAATAAATGATGTTTACCTATAGGCGACCTGCTACAGTTCTTGTCTGCCCAAGATGAGCAATTTTTCCATGGTAGTTCACTTTGGAAAGAAGCAAACATGTAGTAAAGACTATAGGCAATTATGACATTGTAATAGATTGTCACAAAAATGGATATCAGGACCATTGTAATCCCCACACCTGGAAAAGAGAACAATTGAAATTAAAAATATATATGTATAAGTGCAATTTCTTTTGTTAATTCATAAAGGGCTGCATTTCAATTTCCACAAAATCTATTTGAAAATGAGAAGGCGGGTTCAAACATCATCTTTTCTATTTTTTTGGCAGGGGGGTAGGGGACTGGGAGGAAGGAGTACTGTCTAAATAGCTTTCTTCTCATATTTAAAATTATTTTGATGATTGGCTATCTGAAAACAATTTTTTTGTTGTTAATTAGAAAATGGTACTAAGATTACGGGCAGAAGACCTGTGAACCATCAAGTTCACATAATTCCCCATGGCCATTACTCTCTTACTATGTCTGAAACTTCTCGTCAGAGTGGGTCCTGTTCTTAAAAACAAACGCTATTCAAAGCTCATATCCAGGGGCACCTGGGTGGCTCAGTGGTTGAGCGTCTGCCTACGGCTCAGGTCATGATCCCAGGGTTCTGGGATGGAGCCCGGCATCAGGCTCCCTGCTGGGCAGGAAGCCTGCTTCTCCCGCTACCATTCCCTCTGCTTGTGTTCTCTCTCTCGCTGTGTTTCTCTCTGTCAAATAAATAAAAATCTTAAAAAAAAAAAAAAGTTCGTATCCTATTGACCCACTAACCACTAATTACATCTTCATCTATAAACCAATTTTTGGCGAGTAGAAGATAAAGGATCGAAGTTAATGTATAGGATTTCTACAAACACATGTAAAGAAAAGTCAATAATTTAGTAACAATCTGAATTTAAACTTGCGAAATTTCTTGAACGCTGTGGTTTCAAGATGCGGTTTAGCATACTGAATACAACCCGTGTGCTCAAGGCTCGCTTTTGAGGTGGCTTCCTTAACATTCCCACACAATGTTCCATTCGCCTCATTCTAAATTTATTTTTGATACTGCACTGAGGCTTTTACAAATAGTTTTCAGCCTCTAATGCACACCAAAATGATATCTAACCTTCACACAGGAAGGCGGTTTGATGTTTAAACATTCGAGGCACTTTGAAAAACTTCATCAGTGTCCTATTCTATAAGGGAATAGTCCAGAAGATATGGTGACCTGCCCTTCAACTTTTCTGAATGAGGCATTATAAAAGATACGCAAAGCAAGAAGACAAAAGACTGCACATGAAGGAGAAAAAAGCCAGAGCCGCGAAGGGAACGCACAACAGGACTATAACCGTGTGCCCTGGGGATTGTAAAAGGATTGTTAATGTAGGACAATAACAACACCCTTACAACCCCCTCCGGTATCCTCCCTAACCCCATCTGTATCTTCAGCCCAAGAGAAACAGAAATACAAAGTACCATTTGGTCTTTCATTTCTCTGGCAAACATTCAGAGAAACAACATCTGCTTCTTTGCCTTTACTGGATCCAAATACGAAACATTTCCCACCCCTTAGTGAGGACAGCTATAGATGCCGAGAGACTGATAGGCACAATAAGAGAACTATTTGAATACCAACCTTGGAACAATGGGAGAATCCTCCAAACTGAAACTGGACCTAAGCTAGCAAATTGTCCCAGCGAACACTCCAGGAAGAATAGAGGTAAACCAGCCAAGGCCAGCATGATCGCATAAGGTATCAAGAAGGCACCTAGAAAATGCAAAACAGAAGCAAAATGCTATTAGTTTCCCAAACATTGATGGCACGTTGATAACCTGCCTAACATTTTGAAAGCATTCTGATATGGTGGAGTCAGAGTCCTACGTTTAGGCCCCAGATTTACTAGTTTCTGTGAGAAAGTAGTTGATTCTCTAAACCTTGGTTTCCTCATCTGTGAAATGGGATTCTTATATTACCTAAAGAGGTTACTGTGGTTATTAAAAACAATAGCCTGTAAAAAAGGAATCCAGAGGCGGTGAATGATCACAGACTTTGGAGTCAGATACACCTAGGTTTATATCCTGACTCCACCATTTACTAGTTATGTGACCTGGAGCAATTTACCTAACCTCTCTGGAGGTTCTCTTGGGTTCCTCCTAAATGGGGAGAGTGACGCCAGCTTTTCAGTCTGTGGTAAGGGTTCAGTTATAAAGCCTCTGTGAAAACACTTGGCAAAATGGCAGGCACACAGTATCTGTTCAAAACTAGTTTCCCTTCTTTCTCCTCTCCAAATAAATAGTCTGTTTTTGTAAGACTTCGGGTGATTCAGAGCAAAAGTTACTCCTGCGGCTGACTGGATTATTCTCCAAATAGTCATCAAGGTCTTTCCTCAACGTTAGTAAGAAATTTCCTGGCTTTGTCACAAGATTCTGGTTTTGAGGTACATTCAAAGTTAACTTTCTGGGGTGCCTGGGTGGCTCAGTTGGTTAGGTGTCCAACTCTTGATTTTGGCTCAGGTCATAAACTCAGGGTCGTGGGATCAGCATCGGGCTCCACCGTCTGCACAGAGTCTGCCTGCGGTTCTCTCTCCCTCTCCCTCTGCCCCTCTCTGCATCAGCACTTACACCTGTACGCACCTGTTATTTCTCTCTCTCTCTCTCTCAAAAAAAGTTAACTTTCATTTTAAAAGGAAGGACCAATGCTCCTACATTTAGATTATCCAGATCCCTTTTTGATGTTTTTTAAATTTTATTACTTTACTTTTTTTTTCCCACCCACTTTTGGGACATAATAAATTGCTCATTCAAACTTTGGCCAGATTGTTGGTAGAAGCAGGGACAGAATATTAAACTTATTGATCAAGTACTCTACAAGTCTTAACAAAGTTTAATAAAAAATGGGATCAGTAGATAAAAAATGGGCTTTTGGATTGCATACATTTCATTGACCTATGTGGCACTATTTTCCTCATGTATTTTTCATATTATGATATTGTAATGTCATACCTGGGAATTACATTTTTCCCAACCCTCAAAATATATTCCATTAAAAATAATGAGACAATAAAATACTTGCTAGTCACTAGAACATAGAGACAAATATGTTTTTATAGATGTTGCAATGTACATACCATCACTACTATGACTAATAGAAGTTAGTCTTACCAATGATAAATATGAAGAAAAGTAATACAGACTATCCTTGTCTACAACAGTAAGAGAAATTTTACTAGCCCGTTATAAATTGTTTTGGAAAAAAGGATTATTTTCCTGAGTGACATATATAGCTTTTTACCCATTATATTATTGTTTTTATTATCAACCATAATTGGTAAATTGTTGATATAATACCCTGGTCCCAAATTGTTGATACTTCTATCTTAGACCCTGTGGTTGTATGATACTTGTCTTTCATAAACTAGTAAAAGAATCTATAAATAAAAATGATTCCAGATTTTAGCCATAGTTTTCCAAACCTAAGCATATTTAAAAATCTGATCTATTAACACTGGGCAAATCTGAATTTCATGTTCCCCTCCTACACTTGGACAGAAGAGAAAGAAACAATCAAAAGAGCCTAGATTACCCATTACCCAAATGATACGATCTTTACAAACTGAGAACTGATGTGATATATTAATTTTTAGAGGAAAAGGTGAGAGAGATAATAGTATACAATGAATAATAGCATTGGGAGAGGGCTACATTTCAAATTCTCTATTAAACCTAGTTTAATATAGATCTTGGAAGTTTATGGCCACCACTGGGCCAATATATGATGGCAAGTCACAGGGGATTTCTGAACCTGTGGTTTTTCTGAACCTGAGCACTAGAGGCTGGAAAGGAGTCTGAATGCTCTTCACTACACGAGGCCTTAGGACTTAGACACCCATAGGACTGTGATTCCTAACTCATTTTTCCAGTTCAAATTTAGACCCAACCCATGACTAAATGATGTAGGCTCCAGAGAGGGGAGTTTATTGCCACCAACACTTAAAGTGTTTGATAAACAGAGCTTCTCTCTTAAGTCTCTACAGGACAATATGAGTGTTCTAATGCAACCAATTAACAAGCACTATAAGATTGAAACATCACCGCACAAAATCCTATTATACCAAGGAAAATAATTATAGTGGCACAGTTTCACTGGTTCCCAATTATGAAATCTAAGGGCATGTCACCTCTACACTTCTAATAGAACCTGTAATTACCAGTAAATAAAATGTGGTGTAAGTGAAAAGTTGTTTCGACACTACTAGAGAATTGGGCAATTCATTTTGTTTCCCTTTGTGTGTCACTTCAGAGTTATTTTTTTCTCCTTGTTCTAATTGAGTCTTCCTTAATGATCTCTAAGGTATAAACAGTATCTTGTTGCAGAAATTAAACACCTAATCTTGAACTAAAGTCTGTTGCATTCTAGAAGGATCCTCTACATACATGGTCAATCCAATTCGGAATACATGTAGTTGAATATTATAGCTTAAAATACTAAACCTTTACTTTTTCATCAACTTCCTCCACATTTGTATTTCCAAAATGCAATCCTTACTCTACTTAAACAACCAGTGTACTTGAGCTTCATCTTAGAATGAAAATCCCCAACCTCTTGCTTAGATTCAGTCCTAAACTAAGCCAAACACAACTTGAGTCTGAACAGATTATCACAGGAACATGTTTAAATGAAGAAAAGCAAGTCATAGTGGAAGACTACACTGGAACCTAAACCAGAGACTCAGAAGTGCTAAACGTACAACTTGTACCAAGTTTATACCTGAGGATTTTGCAAAGCCAGCTTCCTAACTTGACCTACCAATGCATAGTCTAATGACCCAAACTGTCATACACCTTTCCTCAGTTCTTAAAATAGCCTCAGAGGCCATACAGCACATCATTTCAACTGGAAGGGAAAGAAGTGTTGGGGGGGGGGGATACCTCCGCCATTGTTGTAGGTCAAATAAGGGAATCTCCACACATTTCCCAATCCCACTGCGTATCCAACCATAGACAGAAGATAATCCGATTTTTTGGACCAGTTACCACGGTCCTGATTCTCATCATTTTCACCAATGTGGAAATTCTCAGACGAAGCCGTCACTTTCTGGAGAAGAGAAAATATCCAGAGTTTGTCTTTCTATTATTAAAAATCCACAGAAGCATAATTTTATACACACATGCGTGTGCACATGCACACACAGAGGGGGGTGTGGGGTGAAGAGAATGAACCCTGAAAACCTTAGCTGAGAGAAACACTTTCCAAAGGTTGAGGAGATTTCTGCTAATGGCTACTTGTACTTCACAAGATTTACCCCTTGAAATGAAAAAAAAAAAAAAAACAATACAAAACCCAAACCAAAAACCTCTTCAGGTGGCTATATTTACTACATCCTTGGGTGAGATCATCCAAATTTTGGATGGTTACATGTGGTACCCAGCATCAAGGACAAACGGAGGTGGGCAAATGCTTCAAATACAGAAATCTTAGATGAATTAGGTAAAGTCAATACTCTTGAGTTTGCAGGAGATCTTTGAGAAGAAGGCTCCAATATAACTTCTACTAAAACAAACAAACAAGGAATTTATAGACTCCTTCTCCTATAGTCTGATAGTTTGGGACATACGGAGTTAAGGCAAGTTTAACTTCTCTTCCTACCCCTGGCTGGAAGCCACAGAATAATATTCAGGGACAAATTCCCATGTCCCACCAGGTGGAGTAGCTCTCTCCACCTCAGAGGGAAGGAGTTCCCTCCCAGCCTGTTATTTGCTCTGGGGTATGGACGGTTCCTCAGGTCAGATAAGGACAACGCATTTTCTCATTT
Organism: Procyon lotor; assembly: GCA_028646535.1. Lineage (NCBI taxonomy): Eukaryota > Metazoa > Chordata > Mammalia > Carnivora > Procyonidae > Procyon > Procyon lotor. Next base: position 27,458,367 of record CM053612.1, read on the forward strand.
CCCTCCAGCATATGGACACAGTCTGGAAAGGGACAAAAACCAGGATTGTGTGGGCATACCCAAGGCAGAGGTTGAGGTGACCGATGCCAAGTCTTCTGGTTACCCCAGTAAGAGTTGCTCTCTTTTCCCTCTTGTTCTCTTGTCCCTTATGGGGACATCTCAGGCACACTTGAAGGTAATTGAAGAGAAACATGGAGAACCGGGAACAGCAGCAGAAGGCAAAACCTGAGACAGCCTCCCCTGAAGTGTTCCCTGCCCAGGACCCCCACCCTTCCCACCATTTCCGGACCCCTACCTCCTTCCCTCTGCACTTGAAGAAGCTCGGGCACTTCAACTTGTCCATGGTTGACTCACTCCCTCAGCTCGCTCCGCCTCGTCTCGCAGTCTGGCTGAGCTCGACCTGCGGCAGGTGCACACTCCCCTGTCGCTACCTGCCTGAGTGAGCCACCTTGCCCAGGGGTGGGACCATTTATGGAGGGAGCTCTCCCCTCCCCCTGCAGGGCGCCCTGTCGTGTCGATTACCGGAAGGGACCAAAGTGAGGCTCTGGTTTTTCCCCAGGTAAGCTGGCATTTAGCAATCCCCTGCCCCGGCCCCGGGAAAGGGCTGGGCTGTTCCCCAGCCGAGCAGCCTGAGCCCCAGTGACTGACAGCCTTTGACTCAGAGCCCTGCAGGTGCCTTCGCAATCTCGCCTCCTTTCCTGGGTTCCCTGCTTCCTCCTACCCTCCTCTCTTAATCTGGTCTCTGTCCTGACGCCAAGTGCTGATCTCCACCGGCGCTGGGGTGGGGGTGGGGGTGAGGGTGGGGGTGTGAAGGGCACGGTCTGTGGGGCGCGCTCTGTTCCCCCAGATTCTCCTGAACAGACCCTATCGTCCGGGGCCCTGGGATTTCTCCGAGTTTTGCCCCTCACCTGAAAGCACGTGATCCTCTGGGGCGAACGCTGCTCCCAGAGGGAAAGCTCCCGAATTGGGCACCTGAAAAGCAGCCACCTGAGATAAGATTACTCAGCTGGCTCTGCCTGAAAAGAGCGACTCTGAGCCGCTGTCCCAGGACCTTTCTCAGCCTTCGGGACAGCGTTGCCCTTTACAGGGGTTGCTTTGTGTAGTATTTCAAAGAGGGCAAACAAAAACAAATGATCCAGCGGGTTTACGGGAAATTCTAACCCTAACAAAGGACTCCACTTTGCAAGAGTAGGACCTAGAAAGTAAACTATGAGGAAGCCTCTCAGCTTGGCCGGGGAGGAGAGAATTATTCTAATGTTTACCAGGATAGCACCTTTTCCTCAGAAAGCTTAAAGGATTTAATCTGATTCGGGTCAGAGAGGGTGGAATCGAGGCACACAGAGGAACCAGCAGAGAGTCAAATTCTGTAGCTCTCCATCCACCAACGTGAATTTCCCACTTGCAACAGAAATACACCCCCAGGAGTCTGGGCAGGTAAAGCAGAGGGAAGCTCAGGAGGACAGGTGGTCATGAGAAAGCATTAATGAATTTCATCTGGCTTTGTGTTGAACATAGCACAGGCTGGTGTGTCTGTGTGTGTCTGTCTGTGTGTGTGTGCATGCACGTGTGCCTATTAGTATTATATACACACAACTAGGAGTGACCTAAAGGCTAAAATGAAGGAATTATTGGCCTGTCTCAGACCTAGAAGAGAGGAGAGGCAAAGGGACATGTAACCCTCTTTGTAAAAGGATGAGCTGAAAAGTGAATCTAATTGCATGGGCCCAACTATCTCACGGATATTAGAGGGACCCACCAAGGGGCGCTGGAAACAAATGGTGACTATGGGAATAGAAAGAATAGGAGTCTTCGGGATAGATAGATTAAGGGGATATCGAGGCAGGGGTGGGGGATGCAGAGGAAGCAACCAGCCATTCTCCCCGCCTGTTACACAATAAAGAAGCGTCTGGCAACTTCGAGAGCTTACAGCATCAGGGGCATAACATTTAACATGGAAGGTATTTGGGAAAAAATATTGTCTGTTTTATTTGTTTGAGGGATATTTTCCCATTGTCGTGCGTCTCTTGCCATTCTCCGCATCAAACTCTGAAGTTTGCATGCCGCTTCTCACCTCTGGGCCTTTGCTCATGCTATTTCTTCTGGAAATTCCCACCCTCCTCATTTGGCTAACTACTACTCATACTCTAAGACTCTGCTTAGGTGTCACCTCATCCAGGTCTTTCCACACAGTCGTACCCTGATTACGGCACACTGGGTTTGGACGCCTGTCCTCCGTAGTCTTATGCTGCCCCACACTCATGTTACGTGGTGTGAAATTATTTGCTTATGGTCCCCTAGACTGCCGGTTCCCCGAGGGAGGGCTAATCACTTCATGGTCCAGAAAGGGAAAGGACGACTGGTTTACCATCCATCCCCAAGAGGTCATAAAATACCTGGACTGCATTTCCTTCTTTTTGGGTTCTGACTTATTAACTAACAAATTGTGTTTGTGGATTTTTATTATTATTATTGTTATTATTTATGTGAGACTTGAAAGAAGTATAGAAGTTGAGTGGGTAGGGGCACCTGGGTGGCTCTGTCGGTTAAGTGTCTGCCTCCCGCTCAGGTCATGATCACAGGGTCCTGAGATCGAGCCCCGCATGGGACTCCCTACTCAGCAGGGAGCCTGCTTTTCCCCTCCCGCTCCCTCTGCTTGTGCTCCCTCTCTCTCAGTCAAATAAAGAAATAAAATCTTGGAAAAAGGAAAAAAGAAGCTGATGGGCGTAAGAGAGAGGGAACTACATAAACCCAGTCACAGGGGTATGAATGAACATGATGTGGGAGAATCTGAGGAGAGTCTGCTAATTGATAGGATAATAAGAAATAAGGCTGGAGAGATAAAGTGTAGTCATCTATGTACCTTGAAATCTAGGCCTAAGCTGTGGTCTAGTAGGCAATAGTGAAATGATTGTTACCTTGGGAATGGCACTTAGTACACTCTACTTCAATTGTGCAAATACACCTCAAAATTTTAATAACGATCTCCATGCACCAAGTTGTGCAATGCTGGACTTTTCACTGTGGGTCAGTTCTTCCAGGACACCCATGCCACAGCCATGAATCTGCTTGGCTGTTAAAAAAAAAAAAAAAAAAAAAAGCACTGACAGCTGCTTAAAAATTTAGTAAGTTGCCAGCAACTGAAGATCACCTTGTAAGGGATTTAGCCAGGAAAAAAGTTAAGAATTGATCCAATAGTTATCTCCCACATTCTTTGCCCTTAGTACTAACAATCAATTTATGTCATTATTTAGGGAAGTCCCTCCAATATTTTTAGTCACAAAGATAAAGGAGACTCATTACCTAAAGATTTCTTCCAGCTATTTGGATGTGAAAAGTTTGCACTAATCAGAAGGCCTTTGAACAATCTCACAAATCCAGTGTCTTATTGAACTTATTGAACAACACTGTTCTGGGGCCCTCTCCCGGAAGAAGCCCATTAACCTTCAACCGGTTGAAAGACTTAAGAAATCCAACCCTACTAGTCTATCAACAGAAAAAAGAAATAAATATATATTTTTAAAATTCTATCATAGTAAATGTGTGTATATGAATTATCCTTTCCAGGTCTATCATTTCAGGGGCACCTGGGTGGCAGAGTTGGTTCAGTGTAAGACTTTTGGTTTCAGCTCAGGTGATCATCTCAGGGTTGTGACATCAAGCCCCATGTTGGGCTCTGTGTGGAGTTTACTTACGACTCTCTCTCCCTCTCCCTCCACCCCTCCCCAACATGTTCTCACTCTCTCTCTAAAACAAATAAATCTTAAAAAAAAAACATATAAAGTCTATAGTTTCAGACATTAAACACTTGATTAAAAAATTAGAATCTAGGGCCACCTGGGTGGCTCAGTCAGTTGAGTGTCTGCCTTTGGCTTAGGTCATGATCCCAGGGCCCTGGGATGAAGTCCTGCATTGGGGTTCTCGCTCAGTGGGGAGTCTGCTTCTCCCTTTCCCTCTGCCTGCTCATGCTCTCTTTCTCTCTCACATTTTCTCAAATAAATTTTTTTAATTTAATTTTTTCAGTGTTCCAAGATTCATTGTTCATGTACCACACTCAGTGCTCCATGTAATAGGCGCCCTCCTCAATACCCACCACCAGGCTCGCCCAGTCCCCACCCCCTCCCCTCCAAAACCTTCAGTTGGTTGCTCAGGGTCCACAGTCTCTCATGGCTCATCTGCCCCTCCGATTTCCCCCAATTCACCCTTCCTTTCTTTCTCACAATGTCCTCCGTGTTTTTCCTTAGGCTCCACACGTAAGTGAAACCATATGATAATTGACTCTCTCTGCTTGACTTATTTCACTCAATATAATCTATTCCAGTCCTATCCATGTTGATACAAAAGTTGGGTATTCATCCTTTCTGATAGAGGCATAATATTCCATTGTGTATGTGGACCATATCTTCTTTATCCATTTGTCTATTGAAAGGCATCTTGGCTCTTTCCACAGTTTGGCAATTGTGGCCATTGCTGCTATGAACATTGGGGTACATGTGGCCCTTCTTTGTATTGCATCTGCTTCTTTGGGATAAATACCCAGTAGTGCAATTGCAAGGTCATAGGGTAGCTCTATTTTTGATTTCTTGAAGAATTTCCACTGCTTTCCTATACACTAACAATGAAAATATGGAAAGGGAAATTATAGAATCAATTCCATTTACTACTGCACCAAGAATTATAAGATACCTGGGAATAAACCTAACCAAAGAGGTAAGGATCTGTACTCGAGGAACTGCAGAACACTCAGGAAAGAAATTGAAGAAGACACAAAAAGGGGAAAAGCATTCCATTCTCATGGATCAGAAGAATAAACATTGTTAAAATGTCTATACTGCCCAGAGCAATCTATACTTTCAATGCCATCCCGATCAAAATTCCACATGTTGTTTTTTTTTTCAAAGGGCTGGAACAAACAATCCTAAAATTTGTATGGAACCAGAAAAGACCCCGAATTGATAAGGAAATGTTGAAAAAGAAAAACAAATCTGAGGGCATCACATTGCCTGATTTCAAGCTTTACTACAAAGCGGTGATCACCAAGACAGCACGGTACTGGCACAAAAACAGACACATAGACCAGTGGAACAGAATAGAGAGCCCAGATATGGACCCGCAACTCTATGGTCAAATAATCTTTGACAAAACAGGAAAAAATATCCAGTGGAAAAAAGACAGTCTCTTCAATAAATGGTGCTGGGAAAATTGGACAGCTCTATGTAGAAGAATGAAACTTGACCATTCTCTTACAC
>CM053612.1:27464112-27485792 GCA_028646535.1 Procyon lotor
GGGGCGCCTGGGTGGCTCAGTCGTTAAGCGTCTGCCTTCGGCCCAGGTCAGATCCCAGGGTCCTGGGATCGAGCCCCGCATCGGGCTCCCTGCTCGGCAGGAAGCCTGCTTCTCCCGCTACCATTCCCTCTGCTTGTGTTCCCTCTCTCGCTGTGTTTCTCTCTGTCAAATAAATAAAATCTTTAAAAAAAAAAAAAATTTAAGTGGGGGGGTGGGCACCTCGGTGGCTCAGTTGGTTAAGCGTCTGCCTTCGGCTCAGGTCATGATCTCAGGGTCCTGGGATCAAGCCCAACATCAGGCTCACTGCTCAGCTACGAAGTCTGCTTCTCCCTCCGTGTTCTCTCTTTCTCTCAAATAAATAAATTAAATCTTTGAAAAAATAAATAAAAAACATGATAAAATCAACCCTTCGCTAATCTTTTTGTATAGCATCAGCATTTGAATTTCTGTACAATTTTTAAATTTCTTAATAAGTGTTGACTTACCAAAATGTTGGATTGGTGATTAAACGACAAGAAAGGAGATGTTATAAATATCTTCCCCATTCCTTTTTATTTGTTTTTGCTACAGAGCAAAGAGCCGTCCAGGCTGTAGGGAAATTGAACTACCATTGATGCTGGAAATAAATGGCTCTTCTCAAAGCCAAAAATGTTAGCTCTCTAAGAGAACTTAAAGATCACTGGTTCAACCCTCTTATTTTACAGATGAGGAAACCTAGTTACAGAGAGGGAAATGATTTGTTTTAAGGTCATTCAACCAACTTACTGCTGTTTGTATCTTTTTTTTTTAAGTTTTTATTTAAATTCCGGGCTATTAGCATGCAGTGTCACATGAGTTGCAGGTGTACAATAGAGTGATTCAACACTTCCATCCATCGCCCAGTGCACGTCACAGCGAGTGCCTTCTCTCCATCACCCATCCCCCCACCCACCCTTCCTCCTGCAACCCTGAGTCCGCTCTCTAGAGTCAAGAGTCTGTTTCTTGGCCTGCCTCCCTCTCTCTTTTCTTGCTCACCTGTTTTGTTTCTTAAATTCCACACATGAGTGAAATCACATGGCACCTGTCTCCTTCTGGCTGAACCACTTCACCCAGCATAATACTCCCCCGCTCTGTGCGTGTCGCAGCAAATGGCAAGATGTCATTCCTCTCCACGGCCGAGTGATATTCCACAGTATATATGTATGTATGTATATGTACATACATATATATATCCGGCTACTGTAGACATTACTGCCATAAACTTCGGGATGCACGGATCCCCTCAAATTAGTATTTTTGCTGGACCATAGGGCAGTTCCATTTTTAAGTTTCTGAGGAAGCTCCATACCATTCTCCAGGGTGGTTGCTCCGGTCTGCACTCCCACCAATGGTGCAAGAAGGCTCCCCCCTCCACATCCTCGCCAGGACCTGCTCCCTCCTGCCCCCCATGTTGCTGATTTTCGCCATTCTGACAGGTGTGACGCTTAACTACTTTCTGTTGAAGGGAAAAGAAGAACTGTGAGATCCATAAAAATCAGAGGGTTTTATACCTTAACACACACACAAACACGCACACACACGCACACATGCTTGTCTTAACTTGGCTAGTCCAGCTTTGGGTGACAGGTATACAGTGGAAACCTGGGAAACCTGACCAAAGAGACCAGATTTACTATCTTCAGCAAGCAGACATCTGTGTTCAGAACTGCAGGAAAAGGGCCGCCTGGGTGGCTCAGTGGGTTAAAGCCTCTGCCTTCAGCTCAGGTCATGATCTCAGGGTCCTGGGATCGAGCCCCGCATCGGGCTCTCTGCTCATCGGGATCCTGCTTCCCCCTACCTCTCTGCCTACTTGTGATCTCTCTCTCTCTATTAAATAAATAAATAAATAAATAAATAAATAAATAAATAAATAAATAAAAGAACTGCAGGAAAGACAATTTGTAAACTTTCAAATGACTGGTTAAGCCTGACTAAAATGTCAACTCGTACATACTTATTACAAGGCTGCCTGGGCTATGAAAAACCACTTGCCCAAAGAAGAAACAATTTACAAATATATTGGTTCTTTACCTTCTGTCTCACCTTCCCAAATCCATTAAAATCCCTTCTCTGCCCACTGGGATTGCACCAGCGGTGGCCATGTTCCTCTGTAACCCTAGCCCCTGCCTGTTTCTCCCCATCTGCTTCCACAGGTCCCAGCTCTCCTTGGCCTGGAGATGAGAGCCTCCCCCTGTGGCTTGTCTTCAAGTACCTCACCATTTTTTCTTGGTTCCCTTTAACTTGCTCAAACCCCAGGAAGAGTCCCTTCATTCCATTTTACTCAGAATCCAAATTGCGTGTATGTCCCATCTCCTGCCAAAAACCTGGCTGATACATACATTTCTCACACAATACCTCAAATTGCACTGAGGTCTTATACAGCATCCTGTAGGAAGGAAGAAATGGGCACATTGTAGCCCCAAAGAGCTGGCTTCTCAAGATTCCTTCTTTGGAATCTCTAGGTATCCCTATTTGCATATTTCATTTTTAGTATATTGCCCTTGGCAGAAAATAAACGTCGAATATTTGCTTTCTAGAAATAGAAACAGTTCTAGAACTTTCTTTCTAGAAACAATTCTGCACATTGTAACAACAGGTTTCCATTTTAATAAGGCCTGAATGGAACACAACAATCTCACCGGCTTGTCAAAACTCATGAATATAGAATGCATCTGTGTAACTACTTCTTGAAGAACCATTTTTATTTTTTATTTTTTTGAAGATTTTATTTGCTTGTCTATTTGCCAGTGTGAGAGAGAAACAGAGAGAGCCAGCACAAGCAGAGGGAGGAGCAGGATCCTCATTGAGCAAGAAGTCTGATGCGGGACTCGATCCTAGGAGCCCTAGATCGTGACCTGAGCTGAAAGCAGATGCATAACTGACTGAGCCACACAGGCATCCCTGAAGAACCATTTTTAGACAGTTTTTATGAAAAATACCCATAGTATTCCGTCAAGGTAGTCCTGCTTCTCTGGGAACTTTAGAGTATCTCTGTGGTGCTCATGGAGCATCTCTGTGGTGCTTATGGAGTATCTCTGTGGTGCTTATGGTGCTTATGCTTATGGTCTTATGGAGAGATAGGGAGAGACCTGAGTGTGAACCCAAAGTTAATTGAGGCCAAGGAGAGGATAATCTGCTCCTTTCTGGGCACTAGGGACTTACTGTAGCTCTTTTGCCATGAGAACTAAGGCAACAGCTACACACACATACAAACACACACCGAGTTCCATTAGGGATTCTCTACACTTTCCTTCTCTACTTTGAAGGAAGTTGTCCCCCCCCCCTTTTTTTTAGCAATACGTCTCTACCCAAAAAAAAAAACCTCTTGCCAAAGAATTATAGATTATTTGATTTGAGTATTAGGTATCATGGCTTCTACCAACCTAGCCCATACATACACAGCCTGCCAAAATTATTCCTGACACCCTCAATACCTTGTAGTTGCTCCAAATTGTCCTTATGGAACTTTTCTCTAAACCATCATGGCAGGCACCTAACTCATAAAGTCACATTCTTACATTTAAAAACAAAACAAGCCCACTTTCATTGACGTTCCATTACTCTCAAAATTAAGCTCAAATTCATTTACATGCCATACAAAGTCCCTCATTATCTAGTCCCTTGGAACCTCTTTAAAATGTTCTTACACTTCTCCAATTTTAATTCTGGCGTCCAGCCAAACACAGTGCTCTCACGCTTCTATGCTTTGGTTCATAACATGCTTTCCCCCTTCCTCTCCTCCCCTTTGACTTAACTTATGGTCAGGTGTAAAATTAGACAGCACCTCCTCCAGGAAGCCTTCGCTAGTACCGCAAGTTTAAGTCAGAGTTTCATATGCTTCCACGGTATCCTACAATTTCTCTTTTTCAGTGCTTATCGTAGCCTAATGTAAATATCTATTTATTTTTTCAGTCTTCTCCACTAAACTAGAGGTTCCTTAGGACTGAGAATTATATCTAACTATGTTATGATTGGATCCCAGGCACCTGACACAATTCATGGTACATGGAAAGTATGCAATATGTGTTTATTCAATGAAAGATAATATCTGCTTTCCTGTGGCTTTTTACCTATACGACCACCCTCTGGAGCCACATAGTTCCATTCTTAGATCAATAGATGGTAAGTGAAGGGGAATCTTCTTTGAGAAGAAGTCTTGCCCCAGCTCTAAGTCATCTCTGTTCCCCCTAAATGTCAAGGTCGTTTTGAGCCACCCCATAGTGGGTCCTTGATGGCTTCAGATTAGACTAATGTGAGAGATACATTTCTGAGTGCATTTGTAACCCAGGGAATTCATTCCTTCATTTATTAAACAAATATTTATTTGTTGCTTTATATGTAAGGCACTGTTCTAGGCACTGAAAGTAGGGTGTGGTTAATAAGACAGGCAGCAGTCTTTGCCCTCAGGGAGTTTATATTCTAGGTGGGATGAGATGGAAATAAACAAAACGAGTAAACTATCAATCACTAGAATGTGATCAGTGCTAGGGAGAAAAATAGAGCAAGAGAGAAGGAGAAGGAAAGTCAAGAGGGGATGAAATTTTAAGAGACAGAATGAGCTGGGGAGATATCATAGCATTCCAAGCAGAGAGAAGAGCAAGTGCAAAGGTCCTAAAGCAGAACTGTTCCTGTGGTCTTCAGTCAGAGAACAGTGTAGAGACCAGCAGAGCTGGGGCAAAGTGAGCAAGGAAAGGGGGTAGGGGAGATACAATCAAAGAAGCCATGAGGTGGGAAGTGGGGTGAAGCTGAGAAGGCATTGTAGACAACTGGAAAGGTTTCAACTTTTACTTTAAATGAGACGGAGAGTTACCGGAAGGTTGCGGGAAGTGACATGACCTGATTTAATGTTTTAAAAAGACCACCCCAGAAGCTGTCTGTAGAACAGACTATAAGGGAACAGATTGGTTAAAAGCCTATTGGAAGAATTCAGCCAAGAGATGGTAGAGCAGGGAGGAGGGAGCGGACAGAGGAGGAGGGAGCGGGCAGCAGTGGAGGCAGCGAGAAGTAGCCAGATTCTGGATATATTTGAAGGAAAAGAGCCAATATGATTTTACATAGATTGGATGGGAACTGTGAGTGAAAGAAATGGGTCAGAGCTTAATAACTAGAAAGATGAAGCTGCCATTCATTGAGATGGAAGAAACTGTGGGAGATGCTGAGCCAGGGGAGTTTTTGATGTGTTGACTTTTGAGATGCCTATTGTACATCTAAGTCGGAGGTCTAAATGGCTGCTTGGGTGGCTCAGTTGGCTAAGCACCTGCCTTCGGCTCAGGTCATGATCCCAGGGTCCAGGGATTGAGTCCTGCAGCAGACACCTTGCCCAGTGGAGACTCTGCTTCTCCCTCTGCCTGCCGCTCCCCCGCTGCTTGTTTTTTCTCTTTCTCTGACAAGTAAATAAATTTTTTATTTTTTTTTTTTAAGTTGGAGGCCCAGAGTTAGCCATTGGACATTTGAGTTTGGAGTTTCATGGAGAGGTCTGGAATAGAGATACATTCAGGAACTGTTTACAGGTAAATGAGATTTCAAGCTATAAGATGGGATGAGATCATCAAGAGACGGAGAACAGAGGAGAGGAAGAGGAGGACTGAGCCACTGAGAGGTGTCATGTCCCTTCAGTGTTGAGAGATAGGATAGATGAGGAAGCACTAATAAAGACAATGAAGTAGGAGGGAAGAGCGGCATCCCAGAAGCCAAGGAAATAGAGTGCTGCAAAGAGGACGGAGTAATCAACTGAGCTAATGCTGCTGATGGTCAAGTAAAATGAAGGCTGAGAAATGATCATTGGATTTAGACTGCAGAGGTTACCAGGACTATTGACTGGAGGAATCAGCTCGTGGTGACAACAGAAGCCTGATAACTGGTTTCAAAGAAGATGGGACTGGAAGAAATGGAGACAGTGAATATCACAACTCTTTCAAGATTGGAACTTCAGCAGCGACAGACAGATTGAGGTAGCGTCTCAGGACTTCAGGTTACAGATAGGCCTACAAGGTTCAGCACATAAAAATGCAGAACACCCAGTTAAGTTAGAATTTCTCAGAGACAGGTCATCTCAGATAAATCTCAGATAAAATTCCAGATAGGCTGCTCTTCGTATAAATATGGTAGCTGCAATCTTTGGTATATACTTATACTAAAAATCTTTCTTTGTTTATATATAATTCAAATTGAACTGGGCATCTTGAATTTTATCTAGCAACTCTAAGTACAAATACCTCTAGCAGGATTGATGTGAATTTAAAATGTCCAGCACTTCCAAACGTGTCTGGATCTCTGAAACGTTCCTGGCTTCCTGGGCCAACTCAGAGAACAGGGTGACTAGTGAGGTAATGTCAAGGTCCGGCACGTCTAACTCTGAGGTCAGGAAAATAACTGATTAATATTCTCTTCTCGCCAGGCCCCCTGTAGAAAGGTTAAATAAATAACATCGCCCAAAGCTGCTCTTCGGCAAGAAACTTGAGCGTACTCCACCATCCTGAGATGATCTCTAGCCATTTAGAAAAGGATAAACAAGATACCCTTTCCTCTACCAAGCCATTCACCAAAATGAAGACAGAGATGGTAGAGTAGGGTAGAAGAACATTTTCATTCTATGATGGATGACTAAAGATGATTTAGGTCAATAAAGGGATATAGGCACCAAGCGACTTACCTCAATATCACATAGATGGTAAGTATTGCAAACATCAGCAGACATAACAAAGTTGCCTTGAGCAACTACCATGGATTGGCCATGCAAAGCTAAGAGGCATATAAGACTGTGCAAGACTCACACCCCCTACAAAGAGTTGAAAAGGAGCAGAAAGTTGAAAAATCTCAATAGTTCATACTTCTCTTTGACCTCACTTCCCACCTTTCTCACTCCAATCCACTTCTGAGTCTTTGTTCTTGCTGTTTCTTCTGCTTGTCGTGTTCATCCTCATCCATGCTCAACTAGTACCTTCCAAGGAGTCTATCTATAACCACGTGATAGAAAATAACATCCATCATTCTCTGTCTGCACTCTGCTTCATTTTCTTCCACAATACTTAACCACCTTATGAAATTCTATCCATTTGCTTGTTGAATTGTAGATTACCTGTATGTTCCAATTAGAATGCTAACAACATCAAGTAGATCCTTGGTCTGTTTCCTTTCTCATTGTATCACCGGCACCCACAATGATGCCTAGTACCAAGTAGGAGATTGGTATTTGCCGAATGAATGATACGGTCTAGCTCTTCTAGAAACTGTGCTAAGCAATTTAGATATATGAGCTCATTTAGCTTAATCTTCACTGCAATCCTATGTAATAGGTAGAATTCTTCTCACTTTCTTTTTTTCTAAAGAAGATTTTATTTATTTATTTGAGAGGGAGAGAGCAAGCGCTGGGAGGAGCAGAGGGAAAGGGACAAACAGTCTCCATGCTGAGTGCAGGGCCAGAGGCGGGACTCGATCAGGACCCTGAGGTCATGACCTGAACATGTTATGTTACGTGGCAAAGTATTAAGGAGTATAGAAGGAATTAAGGTTGCTAATCAGTTTGCCTTAAAATAGGGAGTTTATCCTGGATTATTTCAGTGGGCCCACTGTAATCAAGAGGGTCCTTAAAAGTAGAAGAAAGAGTCAGAATGAAAGTCAGAGTGATATGATGTGAGAAGGACTCAACTTGCCAATCTTGTTTTGCAGATGGAGGAAGGGTAGCCACAACAAGCCAAGGAATATGGCCATCCTTTAGAAGCTGGAAAGGCAAGGGATCGGATTCTTTCCCAGAGGCTACAGAAAAGACTGGAGCCCCACCAGCACCTTGATCTTAGCCCAGTGACACCCGTGCCACACTTCCACCTTCCAGAACTGTGAAACGATACGTACATTTGTGTTGTTCTAAGTCACCACACTAGTGCCAATTAGTTACTGCAGCAAGAGAAAACAAATACGCTGAGTTACATAAGATGAACTAGTTTGTGAGAGAGACATGGTTTAAACCCAGTTTGGACTCATATATTCTGCACTGTTTCAGGCAGCACAAAACGCTATGGGAGTTCAGGGAAAAGAGAGATCACTTGTAACCAGGGAATGAGGACAGTTTTCATGACAAAGTTAAAATTTGAACCAGGTCTTGAAGGATGGGTAGGGCTTCAAATGATGACTATATCAAAAACGACCCAATGTCCACTTATCAAGGAATGAATAAACAAATGGTGGTGTATTCATACAATGGAATACTACTCAGCAATAAAAGAAGAACCAATTACTGTATATCAAATAACATACATAAATTTAATAAACAATTTGGAAAAAGAAAGAAATCAGATAAAACATAGTACTCACTATATGGTTGTAATTATATGAAGTCCAAGAATGAGCAAAACTGTATTGTTAGAAATCCAAAAGTGGTTTCTGGGAGGGAGGAAAACTAATTAAGAAAGGGTACAAAAGAATTTTCTGGAGCAATAAAAAATGGGGTGGGGGTTTTTTTTGGTAGTAGTTAGATGGATGTCTAGAATTTTCAAAATGCACGAAACCCAGCACTTAAAATTTCTTCAATTTATTGTGTGTTAATTATACCTTTAAAAAAAAAGGTTAGTAGGAGAAACAAGATATGTGGCTCAAATTTAGAAAGCAAAAAAATCACTCAATTAGCTTAGAAAAGTTCTCAACCCCAGTTGAAACACCTGGGGAGCTCTTACACATACATATGCCAGTACCAACCCAGAGAATCCAGTTTAGTTGGTTTGTGATGAGCCCCAAGTATCAGTATTCTTATAAGGTCCCCAGACACTTCTTATACGAAGTCAGATTTGAGAACCAGGAGCTAAGAGCATAGATGATGTAGGATAGATGAACCGTCAATGTCTTGGAATGCATGCAAAAGAGTTTTCGTTCATTTACATGGGGTATATAGACACAATAAAAGTTTTTGAATAGGAGGGGGAAAAATCAGAGCATTAAAATCAGAGCATTAAAAACATTCAGCTCACGTCTGTGTCCTCTGGAAAGGAGACCTGGAAGTGGAGAGGTGACATCAAAGGTGGGCCCAATGATCCAGGCAACGAGCAATGTAAGGCAGAGTGAATGGGGTGGCTTTGGAAATGAAGAAGGGGGCAGATGCATGTCTTTAACTATTCGGTTAGTGGTTACTCATCTGTCTAAAGAGAGATGGATGAGGGCACCTGGGTGGCTCATTAGGTTAAATATCCAGGTCTTGATTTTGGCTCAGGTAATGGTTCTCAGCATTTAATGAATAAATGCTTGCATTTATTCAACCAACATATTTTTATTGAGCATTAATCTGTCAGTCTCTAGGAATAAAGTACAGAAAAAGACAGATGTGCCTGCCTTCCCCAGACTTGCATTCTAATGGAAAGCACCAACATTTTAAAGGCCTGAGGTATTTTCGGAGAGGCAATGAAAGAGAGAGAGAAAATTCAAGGGTGATTATGGATCAAAAGATGGAAGTCAATAGAAGGAAAGACTCCTTTCAGATAAAAGAAGGAAAGGAGAGCAGGTTTGTTTGGTCTCATTTTTACATGTTTGTGTTTGTAGTGTCTGTGGTATATCCAGGTAGGTGTGTCTACTAGATAATGAAAGACTTGGAAGTATAGGGGCACCTGTGTGGCTCAGTGGGTTAAAGCCTCTGCCTTCGGCTCAGGTCATTATCCCAGGGTCCTGGGATCGAGCCCCGCATCAGGCTCTCTGCTCAGCAGGGAGCCTGCTTCCCCCTCTCTCTCTGCCTGCCTACTTGTGATCTCTTTGTCAAATAAATAAAATCTTTAAAAAAAAAAAAAAGACTTGGAACTACAAGTTTAAGAGAGAGATCTAGGATAGAGACATGGGTGTTAGAATCACTCAAGTCAGTGATGTTCATTAATTGTGAAAGTACAAGGAAAGAAGAGGAAAGGAAAGACTAAGCCCTCAGGAATGCTGACTTCGGAGCTCAGAAGAGATAACATCAAATAAAGAGTGATATTTGGAATAACTGACGATCAGGAAGCCAAGGGAGGGGATTAATGATGTAAAATGCTGCAAAGACACTGATAACTAGATTAGCCTGTTGAATTTGAAATTGAGGAAGTCATTGACAAAGTTGCTTTAGTAGAATTGGGTGGAAATAGAATGAAGATTAGAAGTTGTTGAAGGGTATGCAGGATTCAAAACCGGCCCTCACAGACACCCCAGCCTCCGTCTCTGGAATGCCTTAGATCCTTTCCTCCATCAGGTCACGAAAGCTTCCAGGGCATGTCTTTGAACCTGCAGGACAGAGACATGAACATTGAATGAAAAGAGCGTATTCCATCGGTGGCAAATTATCTTGGTTCAAATCCTGACTCTGCCACTTTTTAGCTGCAGGATATATGGATATTTCACTATTAGAAACAATGCTGTGGGGGCATGACGTCAGCAACATGGCAGCATAAGAAGTTTTACTCAGGTGCCTGCTGGCCCCAGCAGCCCCAGGCAGCTCCCATGACACCAGGTTCCCGTCAGGCTCCCATGAATCCAGAAACCCACTCGCCCTGGCTCCTGCCCACTCTAGGAGTCCTGAGCAACTCCCAGGCCTCCGGGCAGCTTCCCCTGTAGAGCTCCCTGCAAGCTAATGGGAACTTGGGCCACCCTCTTACCCTGGCACCTGCTGGCACCTCCACAAGAGGTGGCTCTTGCGACACAGAACTCCCAGCGGGCTCCCAGGAACCCACAGCCCCGTTACCCCTCCCTCAAGTCCGGGCAGCGCAGCACAGAAGCCCGCCTTCTCCATGGGAGGAGAATAAAGTGAGTGCCCAACTTCACTGCAGACACCAGAGTCAACTCACTCAGCACCATACTGACTCCCAAAGTCCCCAGTGACTCCTTGTGGAATCCTGCTGAGGACCCTGACGATGACACCTGCAGGGTCCAGCAGCCTCTGGTGGCTCCTAAAACCCCAAATGATGTCCTTGGAGGGAGGTTTCTGGTGGGTTCTGGTGAACCCAGATCTGGGCTCACCCTGTGCCTGCCTACTCTAGTGATTGGCACAGCAAGGATCCCTGCAGGATCCCAGGAGTTCAGGCCCTCCCCTCACTCGGGTGCTTGCTGGTTCCAGAGGCTGCAGGCAGTTCGTTTGATACCACTCCCCCAGCAAGCTCACCCTGGTGTCTGCTGACTCCAGCGGCCCCAAGAACCTACCATGGCCCCAGGCAGCTCCTACGGAAAGCTCCCTATAGATTCCTGGGAACCGGGGCTCCTATCTCACCCTGGTTCAAGGAATCGCTCATGGCTGTTTGGCACCTCCGGGCAACTTGTATGGCAGAGCTCCCTGCAGGCTCCTGGGAACACAAGCCCTTGTCTCTACCCAGAGCCTTCCAGCTCCCAAGACCCCTGTTGGTTCCCATGGCCCTAGGCAGTTCCTGTGGTCCTAGGCAGTTCTCGTGGTCCCAGATTCTCAGCAGGCTCCCACAAATCTTGATCTCTGGGTTACCCCAGTGCTTGCCAGGCTCCAGTGGCCCCAGGTGACTCCCCTGGCTCAAGGTGATTTCAACAGCTCCAGGCTCTCAGAGGTCCCCTACACGAAGGCCTCCAGCCCATCTGGCTGTTGGCCAGCTCCAACAGTCCCAAGCAGCTCAGTGACCGCAGTTGGCCCCTGCAGCTTCAAGCACCTTCCTTAGCTTCAGGCTACTAGAAAGTTCCCACGTGCCCAGGCACCTCATCCACTCCAGCACCTGCTGTCTCCCACACCCCCCAGGCAGCGCCTGGGGCCAATCCTTCTGGCTCACCCAACATCAGCTAGCTCTCACCACCTCCAGCAACTCCTGGAAGGCTCCAGTAAAACCCTGGCTCGCAGGACATCCCAGCATTGGTCAGACCCTGCAGCCCTAGGTGAATCTTAGGTTCTCAGCCTCTCAGTACCCATGAACCCAGGCTTCAGGGGGGGAATCTCCGAATCTTGGCCCAGCATCAGGCTATCCAATGACTCCAAGAGCAAGCCCACTCATGGACACCACCAGACTGCCCACCAGAATCACTGGACCAGCTGACTGGTAAAAACCTTTGCTTGCCAAAGCCAGTCTGTAAAGACTGGAAGAGGTGCTCATGTCCTCAAATGCACAGACACCAAAACAAGTCCTCAAAGATCATAATGAAGGAAACATGACACCACAGAGACACACACATACACACACACTCATACACATACACAAACACTAATACACCTCCAATGAATGATGCTAAAGAAATGAAAATCTATAAACTGTTTTATAAAATATTCAGAAAAATCATCTTAAAGAAATTCAGTGAACTACAAAAACACAGATAAGCAACTACATAAAATTAGGAAAACAATGAATGAACAAAACGAGTTCAAAACAGAAATAGAAACCATTAAAAAATTGAACTGAAACTGTAGAGTTGAAGACTACAATGACCAAACTAAAATATTTAATAAAACTTAAACAGATTTAGTGCCTGGGTGGCTCAGTCAAATGTCTATCTTTGGTTCAGGTCATGATCTCGGGTCCTGGGATGAGTCCTGTATCCTTGCTCAGTGGGGAGCCTGCTTCTCCTTCTGCCCCTCCTCCTGCTTGTGCGTGCTCTCTCTCTCTCTCTTTCGTGGGCACATGCATGCACACATTCTCTCTCAAATAAATAAAATCTTTAAAAAAAAAAAACTTAAACTGATTCAACTAAGTAGAAGAATTTGTGAACTAGAACACAGATCATTTGATTCATCTAGTCACAAGAAGAAGAAATAACAAACAGTAAAAATAGCCTTCATGGATTACATGATACCATCAGTGGAATCAATACATGCATTATTGAAATTGAGGAAGAGGAAAAGGAAGAGAAAAGAAGAAGGAGGAGGAGGAGGAGGAGGAGAAAGGGAGAAGAAGAAGAAAGGGAGAAAGGAACAGAGAGCTTATTTAAAGAAAGAATTGCTGAGCAGACAAGTGGCCTTAAGAACCTAGCTGAGGGCAGCATGAATTCTCATTAAACCACATTAGCCTAGCCTTTACTTCAATAAACTGGAAATTCTTGAGTGAAAACACAGTAAATGGTGGCTACCTAGATCTGGAGATCAGTCAAACAGTATGGAATAAACCCAAGAGGATAGAAAATTATAGGGATTAGCAAAGTGCTGTTGAAATGGTTCCCTATGGGGTCCAACTGAGAAAAAAGGTGGAATAGAGCTGACCAGCGTGAAAGATTGAATAAATAGGATTAAAGAGATCTTAGGCCATAATGAGAACAATAGGAAATATGCAAATTTAATTTATTCAGTAGGTGGGAAGAAGTGAATGTGGGGGAGAGATGATAGTGAATTCTGGTTCCTAAATGCAAAGCTTTTCCTCCCATGGTTTCTATTAAATTTGAGTACTAAAATTTCCTATTATCGTATTTTACCTTATGAGAAAGAATGATTTCGGGTAATGAAAAAAATGAATGTGCCTTCGGCCGTAGTGGCTTTCTTGCAGATTCTCAAATATGCTGTGGTCCCTCTCACCATAGGACCTTTGCATATGCTCTACCCTCTGCCTCAGTCAGTATCGACCTCCCTCACCTGGTTAGCTTATATCATCTCTCAATTCTTGGTTTAAGTATGACTTTCCCTGGGAAGAGTTCTTGGACCTCTCAGGTAAGAATATGTTTTCATAGTGCTTATGTAGCTCTTTTTCCTGGGGTTATTACAGTTGCAATTTTAAATTCATTTGTTTGATTATTTTATTACTATCTGGCATAAAGTAAATATTCAATAGACATTTAGTGAGTAAATTAATGAATGGATGTTATCTTTGAAAAAAATATGAGCCATAACAAATCAACTTGCCTAAGTTCCTTTTAGCAACAAAATAGACATTCTTATATAGTAATTATACTGTTCAAATTACCACCCCAGAACCCCCTGCTGAGAAAATGCTTTCAGAGCTTAGAATGTCTACTTTTAATTTATTCATTCTTAGAGGGTAGAATTGAGGTTGGCCGATAGCAAAGTTATTCATTATCGACTGTGCCTTACAGAAGCCCAAAGTATTAGAGAGGTGGCTAAACAAGAGGATAATACCATTTGGGTCCCAAACTAAATCCTGTTCTTAAAATGAATCATGCTATTCTTATGTGGCTTATCACCTATTTCCGAAGACAATTGGCAAAGGAGTTATACACGTGATTAAACATTCCCACATGGCTGCCCAAGTTGCTGTAGCACCGGGTTTGAACAGTCCTGAATATTACATCTGATGCACTTCTCTGCTTCATTTGCAACCTGGGAGCTACATGCACAGTGAACATTCAGCTTATATAGCAGCTCTTTGTATCTTGTTGATGCGTTTGGAAAACGATAGTTCCTTATGTATTATCATCACCAAAATCATCATTCCCAACCCCTATATTCTTCAAGTTACTCTAACTTAGAGGCAATGATAGCATTAAAATCATAGTCACAAAGCATGGTTCTGCTTCTGCCCGTTCTGTAGAATGGCAACCACCAACCCCCTTCAGACAGCTTCTGAATATATCGAGGACTACACAGGGAGTATTTCCCACATACTGTTTAGTTAGCCCATGGTGTTCACAATTCCCCTTCCCTCTTGTCTCCTTGCTTGCTCTAACTCTTCTCGACCAGGTACCCTTTACCAGCAATGCCACAAAGTCACAGCTATGCTGCTGACGTTTAGCCAAGGGGCCACTGATGCTGATGTCTGGCAGGCACTGCTTCTGGTTCCAGGGTTTACCCAGATGTCCATCAAACCTGCCGCTGTCCACCTTAGGGGGTGCTGATATCCACAACAAAGGGCGCTGTTCTGTTGCCGAAACCATGGGCATGGTCCTCTGCCTCTTCAGGAGCCACTGGTGCCACCTGACACAGAGACTAGAATGAAAACAGACCTTTTAGATTTTACACAGCGCCACTGCAGCCTCTCAGGCTAAGTCCCAGGCAGGAGTCCAGAGGGTCTGGGCCAGAGGACACCACAGGGCCCATCCTGAGTTTGGAAGACTCTCTCATCTCAAACCGTGGCACTGTTCTTTTAACCAAGCAAGTTTCTCTGGTTTCTTCTCAGTTGAAGTGCGTTCAGACTTTTGGAGGTGATGGATATGTTTATGTCATAGGTTGTGGTGATAGTTCCACTATTGTATACTCAACTCTAAACTTGTCAAGTCATATACATTAAGTATCAACAAATGGATGTATGTCAATCTTGCATCAATAAAGCAGGTTAGAAAATAAAATAAATAAAAATAAATGAAGTCCATTCTATCTCAGAGTTCCTTTCAAATAAGCCACTTGGTGAGCATGTTCCACCAGCCTCACTGACCTACCCAGACGTACATGAATTATCAGGAAAAAAAAAAAAACAATGTAGGCTGAAGCAAATACTTCTGCTCCATATCTAGACTCATATAATGGCATCAAAAATTACTGTGGCCAAATAGAAGAAGAGAGAACATCTAATTAGTGAAATATAATAAATAAAATGTCTTTTCAATATAAAACTTTAGTTTGAGGATGAAGGTCATAATATACAGCCCACCTAAGTACTATTAGGCTCTAGAACTTAAGAATAATTGCTAGTTATTTATAGACGATAAAATCAAGGCAACAAAACAAATGAAAGTCCACCTATATAAATCCACTAAAACTCTCTTTCACTTGTTCTTGTAAAAGAATACACTTAATGTCCATTAAATATGTTATCCTGAAGAAACCTTAGTATGGTTGTGCTCACATAAAATCTACAGAAACCATTGTTAATAAAAGTTACTTACTATTTATCTAGTCAGCACACACTATTTGTGAAATGCTGTGTGTGTGCATAATTTTCTTTTATTTTTACCAATCTTTGAGATAGGTTCTATGACCATGCCCAAGTTACAGATTAGGACTCTGGAGCTTAGAAAAAAATAATTAACCTTCGCGGGGACAAAAGAAGCCAGCAAGCAAGCTCAGACAGTCCAAACACAGAGCCTCTGCTTTTAACAACCTCCTCTCAAAGTTGCTGGCTACCACTGAAGACTGAGGTGCAGTAGCAAAAGGCAATGAGCCCTTACCCTGAGAAGCTAGGGGTCGACGATGTCCAGTCTCCCGCCAGGCCTCCTATGGTAGATTATCTTGTTGCAGAATCATGTTCCCACTGGAGACAACTATAAAAGACATATCACAAAATTATTTAAGGGTATGTGAGAGGTGTCAGGACCATTGAAACATGAGGGACCAAGACCTCAGAAAAGGGAAGCACAAAGAAGTGAATGAACACTCTATGAGAGGTTTTTCCTTTTAGGCTATTGGCCTATTCTAGGTATAGGGTGAGAGACTGATAAGGCAGAGGTTTGTAGCTAAGAGGCAGAGAAGTTGACAAAGCTTTTGGCAAACCTGCAGGATCAGAAGGAAAAAAAAAAAAAAAAAAAACAGAGCTAGGGGCTGTCAAGGGAACCAAAACTTGAAGGATAAACATTCCAGATGAAGAAAGGCAAAGAAAAGGGAGCCCAATGTTGTGCCCTTTTCCATCTCGAGGATTTGCTGAAATCATCATCTGTGTGGGGTGGTAGGCTGGGTAAGTAGAAGGCTGCTGAAAAGTGAGACCAAATTTTCAAGCCATTTCTTCGTTCTGCCTTCTCACACAGCAGGAGAGCTCCTAAGTAAACACGGCTGCTCTCAGATGAGCTTCATAAGGAGCTAAACTCGAGGTCTGGGGCAAAATAGAGACAGATTGAGGCTCAAAAAAGAAATCTTGCAACCAGATTCAGTCCCTGATTGGATCGAGGTGAACTATCTTTAAACAGCCTGCACACTAGAGAATCGGGTGAGCTCACTCTAGAGGAAGATAACATCATCCAGAGGCTCTCCAGTTTATCATATCCAATGTCAAAGCTATTTTTCACATATAGCATCCAACAATCTCTGAAACATAATGTCCAGCATTCAATCAGGTGGGTGAAGAAATAATTCCTTTCTAAAAGACAAAAATTCAGGAAAGGGTGAATGAAGGGCAGTGGAAAGATTTACATCTTAGTAAATATAAATTAACATTGACTACACAGAAAGTTAATAATAAAGTCTTGTGTTGGGGTGCCTGGGTGGTTCAGTGGGTTAAAGCCTCTGCCTTCGGCTCAGGTCATGATCTCAGTGTCCTGGGATCAAGCCCCACATTGGCTCTCTGCTGAACAGGGAGCTTGCATCCCCCCCCTCTCTGCCTATCTCTTGTGATCTCTCTCTTTCTGTCAAGTAAATAAATAAAATCTTTTAAAAAAAATAAACAAGGGCACGTATTGCATGGAGCACTGGATGTGGTGCATGAACAATAAATCTTGTAACATTAAAAAACTAAAATAAACATATTTGGGGAAAAATTTTAAAATAATAAATAAATAAATAAAGTCTTGTGTGTTCAAGAATATATGTAGAGTTAAGATACTTTAACAACAACACAAAATACTAAAGAGAATCAATTAACTTCAACTATTGCCAGGTCATGAGATTGTCAAGGAAGGAGAATTATCAAGGATTGGGGAGCCTGCTTGATATTCTCTCTCTCTCCCTCTCCATCTGCCCCGCCACACAAAAATAAATAAATAAAACTGATGTCCACGTCTTTTCTATTCTTACATTTTTTGTCTATTTCTTTTGTGGTTTATTGAGTAAATTATCTTCCGTTACGAAAGTAGTTCCTTGCATTTCTTTAGTTCCTCCAGATTTCTGTTCTATATATCTTGAAGCAATGAGTATAAATTGGGACAACTCTTGGAAAACTGATTGGCAGTATTTACTAAACTTGAGCATAATGTCCACCTTATGACCCATCAGTTTTGCTTTTAAGCATTTACCCAGTAAAAGCGTGTACAAATGTGCAACCAAACACAGGTAGAAATATATTCATAGTTGCTCATTCAGAGAGCCCCAAATTAGAAATAATCCAAAAATCTAGCTGCACTAGAATGGATAAATTATTCACGGTGTACTTAGTGGAAAACTATTGAGCAATGAAAAGTCACAAAATGGTACACAAAATAACAATGTGTCTAAATCTCATAAACATATTGTTATCAAAAGAGCTAGACACAAAAGAATACATGTTCCACGACATTATTTATATAAATTTCAAAAATTTTGTGAATGTAATCTAAAATGATGGATGTTTAAACTGATTAACTTTGGAGGTGATGACTGCAAAAGGGTATGCAGGAGGCTTCGGGGTTCTGGTAATGTTTTATGTTGTGGTTTGGATGGTAATTACCTAAGTGTGTTTACATTATAAAAATCCACGCAGCTGTACATGTATAACCTGTGTAATTTTTTTGTATGTTTGTTATACTTTGATATAAAAGTTTAGGGAAGGGGCGCCTGGGTGGCTCAGTTGTTAGGCGTCTACCTTCGGCTCAGGTCATGATCCCAGACTCCTGGAATGGAGCCCCACATTGGGCTCCTTGCTTGGCAGGAAGCCTGCTTCTCCCTCCCTCTCTCCCCCTGCTGTGTTCCCTCTCTCACTGTGTTTCTCTCCATCAAATAAATAAAATCTTTAAAAATAAATAAATAAATAAACAAATAAATAAATAAATAAAAGTTTAGGGAAAAGAAAAACAAACTTTATCTCCAGCCCCAGGTGTTCTCCTGAGCTCTAGATATCTCTGCTAGGATGCTTCTTAGGTAATGTACCCATCATCTTTCCATTCTTTTTTCAAATACTCCCTCCTACTTCCTTCTTTTAGATCTTTTCCTGCCTGAGTGAATGGCATCGCTCTCAATTCATTTACCTAAGGCAGAAACCTGAGAATCTGTTAAGTCTCCTCTCTCATAATACCCCACAATGTGACATTCAATTTCTCAACAAATTCTTATTTCTAGAACCTCCCCGGAGTCTTCTTTTTTCCATCCCCATTTTGTTATTTGCCCTACATTAAATCCCAGCATCTCTCTTATAGACTCTCTCAAAAACCTCTTGAATGGATTTCTGGGCCTCCAATCATGTTGTCTCGCTAATTTACTCTCCACACAGCCCAAGCGAAATTTCTAGAACCCAAATCCTTTCGTGTCATTTTCTTACTTAAAATCCTTTGATAACTCTCCATTGCTTTCAGCACAATATTAAAACACCTTAGCATTGGCTAGAAAGTACAACCCGCTTCCTGCCTCTTTAGCCTCAGACTCTTCATGATTATTCCCACCAACCTCAGAACTCTCAAGCTACTTTCCCATAGAAACTTTTCTCTTTAGTTATATTGAACTCTTATATGTTCCCCAAATTCATTCTTCTTTCTTCCTTAGTCTTCTTTACCTTTCATCTTGCTCTTAGTTGGACTGGAACACCATCTCCCTTCAAAAACACACCATTCTCCTTTCTTCCAACTTTCAACTAATTTTTTTTATTTTTAAAATTTTTTAAATTAACATATAATGTATTATTTGTTTCGGGGACACAGGTCTGTGACTTATCAGTCTTACACAATTCATGGCACTCACCATAGCACATACCCTCCCCATTGTCCATCACCCAGGCACACCATCCCATCCACCCCCTTCCCCTCCAGCAACCCTCAGTTTCTTTTCTGAGATTAATGTATCAAAAACTCAGCTCTTCCCAAAAACCTTTCTTTCTCCCTAGTCTGGATCAGGGGCCGATCTACTGGACTCCATAGCCCTTGCCATATTTGCCATACTGTATTATTACCTAGGTTAATATGTCTGTCTTTCTCTAGACTGAGCTCGTGGAGACCATATGCAAATTTTGTCTTACAGATCAGTTACACCCAGCATCTAGGCCAGTGTCTGGTACATAATAGGTGCTGGAAAAATATTTGTTGTGTCTCTGCTACTCCCAAGGATCTACTATGTGGCCTTCTTTCCTGACGGCCACGCTTTTTACTTTTAACATTTCTGAGCATCTAGGTGGGAGACATTGTGCTATGATTTTATAGACTTGTTGTGTTTAATCTTCTCAATGATGCTGTGAGGTCAATTCTATTGTTGGGCCCATTTTATAATTAGTGAGCTGATGCTCAGAAAAGTTGTGAAGCATTCTTGACAAAGAAAAAAAAAATCAGTCCGATTAAATTTCTAACTCTATCTACCAACTTCAGAAACTACAGAGAACAAAAGGTCATGTTAAACTACATCTTAAGGATAAAATCAGGGGCGCCTGGGTGGCTCAGTTGGTTGAGCGGCTGCCTTAGGCCCAGGTCATGATCCTGGAGTCCCAGGATCGAGTCCCACATCGGGCTCCCAGCTCCGTGGGGAGTCTGCTTCTCTCTCTGACCTTCGCTCCTCTCATCCTCTCACTTTCTGTCCCTCAAATAAATAAATAAAATCTTTAAAAAAAAAAAAAAGGATAAAATCAGCAGAACCCAGACTAGGAAGTTCCAAAGAATTAAAAAAAAAAAATCAGTTCCTCAGTAGATAAATGTTAAGGGGAAAAAAAGAAAGAAAAAGAAACGGGAAGGAGGAGCACCTGGGTGGCTCAGTCAGTTAAGCATATGCCTTCAGTTCAGGTCATGATCCCAGAGTCCTGGGATAGAGCCTCACACCAGGATCCCTGCTCAGCGGGGAGCCTGCTTCTCTCTCTGCTGCTCTCCCCCACTCATGCTCTCTCTCTATCTGAAATGAATAAATAAAATCTTTAAAAAAAAAAAGAAATTTAAGAAAATGGGAAGGAGAGCCATAGATTAGATAGACATAGAAAATATATCAAGCAATCATAATATGTGGATCTCATATATGATATTTATTATACAATTCTACATTTGAATGATTGTTGGGTGTGTGACGATACTAGGGAATTCTTGTAATTTTTTTGTATGCTAATTTTTTAGCATGTAACTATGGTTGCAGTTCAAAAAATTCATATCCTCTAGAAAATCATACTGAAATATTTGCAGATGAAATGGAATGCTATCTGGATTTTGATTCAAAATTATAGGGAAGGGAGATAGTGGGTGCAGGTATTGATAATACAATATTAACCCATGTTTGATCATTATCAAAGCCAAGTAATGGTTACATGGGATATCATAATATAATTATCTCCACTTGTGCATGTGTTAGAAATCCTCCATGATAAATTGTTTAAAGAGCAATAGCTAAATGCAACTTAATACGGACTCTAGCTCCTCAGCAAACACATTTGGTTATCAGTACTTATAGCCATTTAATGCCTTTAGGATACTTTTCTTCCATCTAAATCAAAGTTTAGGAATGCCTGGTGGCTTAGTCAGTTCAGCGTCTGCCTTCAGCTCAGGTCATGATCCCAGAGTCCTGGGACTGAGTATCGCATTGGGCTCCCTGCTCAGCAGGGAGCATGCCTCTCCCTCTGCCTGCCACTCTCTCAATTTCTCTCTCTCTCTCTCTCTCTCTCTCTCTCTCTCTCTGACAAATAAATAAATAAATAAATAATCTTTTAAAAAATAAAAATAAATAAATCAAAGTTTATAGATCTCAAAGTGCTAATGAATTACTTTCAGCTCTACAGGTCCAACAACTTGTCAATGAATGCAGAATTTCATCCCAACTTATCTCAAATCTTGAATCTTCATTTTATTTTTTTTCTAAATTTTATTTATTTTTTTTTTCAGTGTTACAAGATTTATTGTTTTGCACTACACCCAGTGCTCCATGCAATACGTGCCCTCCTCAATACCCACCACCAAGCTCGCCCAACCCCCACCCCTCTCCCCTCCAAAAACCTCAGTTTGTTGCTCATAGTCCACAGTCTCTCATGGTTCATCTC
>CM053612.1:27486292-27547779 GCA_028646535.1 Procyon lotor
GTTTTCCAAAGTGGCTGCACCAGCTTGCAATCCTACCAACAGTGTAAGAGGGTGCCCCTTTCTCCACACCCTCTCCAACATTTGTTGTTTACTGTCCTGTTGATTTTGGCCATTCTAACTGGTGTAAGGTGGTATCTCAGTGTGGTTTTGATTTGAGTCTCCCTGATGGCTAAAGATGATGAACATTTTTTCATGTGTCTGTTAGCCATTTGTATGTCTTCTTTGGAGAAGTGTCTGTTCATGTCTTCTGCCCATCTTTTCATGTAATGTGAGTGTTGAGTTTGAGGAGTTCTTTATAGATCTTAGATATCAGACCTTGGTCTGTAGTGCCATTTGCGAATATCTTCTCCCATTCTGTGGGTTGCCTGTTTGTTTTGTTGACTGTTTCCTTCGCTGTGCAGAAGCTTTTTATCTTGATGAGGTCCCAAAAGTTCAATTTCGCTTTTGTTTCCTTTGTCTTTGGAGACACGTCCTGAAAGAAGTTGCTGTGGCTGATGTCGAAGAGGTTACTGCCTATGTTCTCCTCTAGGATTTTGATAGATTCCTGCCTCACGTTGAGGACTCAAATCTTGAGTCTTTAGCAGAAAAGTTTTATCTTGCAAATATTCATGTAACTTATTTTAGTGAGTGAGTTGTACAGTTCTTCAGTAGCAGGTGAACAAAGTGTTTAGATAAGAATTTCTACTGATATACATTTATGGAATCAGTGAAGAGCCACCTTTGACTGTGGGATAATGATAATTAAGACATTATCCTCATTCCTCTGCCAGCTTATAATATAGTAATGAAAAGAAGAAATACACACAAATCATCAGAAAACAAAGAGCTAGTATGAAGAATGGACCAGATATTTGTATACACTACAAAGTGATAAAGACCGTAAATCTAGGGGCGCCTGGGTGGCTCAGTAGGTTAAAATCTCTGCTTTCGGCTCAGGTCATGATCTCACCATCCTGGGATCAAGCCCAGCATTGGGCTCTCAGCTCTGTGGGGAGCCTGCTTCCTCCTCACTCTCTGCCTGCCTCTCTGCCTGCTTGTGATCTCTCTCTCTCTCTGTCCAATAAATAAATAAAATATTTTTCTCCCAAAAATGTTTATTTTATTTTTCCAGTGTTACAAGATTTATTGTTCATGCACTACACCCAGTGCTCCACGCAATACATGCCCTCCTCTAAATAAATAAAATCTTAAAAAAAAAAAAGACCATAAATTTAGTTACCATCCAACACCATAAAATTGAACCCCTTTACCATGTCACTCACCTTCCCAACTCCTTTTCCTTCTGGTAAGCAGCAATTTATTTTCTGTGTGAGTTTGGTTTTGTTTAGTTTTGATTGTTCATTTGTTTTGTTTTTAGATCCCACATACAAGTGAAATCATACAGTATTTGCCTTTCTTTTTTTTTAAAGATTTTATTTATTAATTTGACACAGAGAGAGAGAGAGATCACAAGTAGGCAGAGAGACAGACAGAGAGAGAGGGGGAAGCAGGCTCCCTGCTGAGCAGAGAGCCCAATGTGGAGCTCGATCCCAGGACCCTGAGATCATGACCTGAGCCAAAGGCAGAGTCTTAACCCACTGAGCCACCCAGGTGCCCCAATATTTGTCTTTCTTTATCTGACTTACTTCACTTAGTGTAATACCCTCAAAGTCCATCCATATTGTCACAAATGGCAAGATCTCATTCTTTTTATGGCTGAGTATTTTTCCATATGGATATTTATATCCATAAATATATCTCATTTTCTTTATCCATTCATCCATTAATAGACACTCACATTATATTTATATCTTGACTACTGTAAATAATGCTGCAATGAACATATGGGTGACAATACCTTTTTGAATTACTGTTTTTGTATTACTCAGATGAATACCCAGAATAAAATATTTGGATCATACCATAGTTCCATTTTTAGTTTTTGAGGAGATTGCATAATGTTTTCCATAGTAGCTGCACCCAATTACATTTCCACCAACAGTGTAAAAGGACTCCTTTTCTCCACATCTTCCCCAGCACTCATTATTTTTTATTGTTTTGATAATAACCATTTTACCAGGTGTAGGGTAATACCTCATTGTGGTTTTGATTTGCATTTCCCTGATAATTAATGACATTGAACAGCTTTTTAAAAACATCTTTTCATGCATGTGTTGGCCATCTATATATCTTTAGAAAAATATCTGTTCAGATCTTCCACCTATTTTTAAATTAGGTTGGTTTTATTGTTGTTGAGTTGTATGAGTGTTTTATATATTTTGGATATTAACCCCTTATTGGATGTATGATTTACAAACATCTTCTCCTGCTCAATAGGTTACCTTTTGTTTTGTTGAGGATTTCTTTTGCTGTGCAGAAGTTTTTTAGTTTGATGCAGTCCCATTTGCTTATTTTTGCTTTTGTCTTCTTGCCTTTGGAGTTAGATCCAAAAAAAAAACTCTAAGACCAGTGTCAAGGACCTTACTGCCTATGTTTTCTTTCTTCATTTATTTTGAGTTAATTACCATATACATAATTACCATATACCATATACCATGTACAGTGTAAGAGAGCGGTCTAGTTTCATTCTTTTGCATGTGGCTGTCCTGTTTTCTAGCACCATTTATTTTTATTATTTTTTTAAGTTTTTATTTGAAATCCAGTTAGTTAACATGCAGTGTAATATTAGTTTCAAGTGCACGATTTAGTGATTCAACACTTCCATATAGCACACTGTGCTCATCACAAGGGCATTCCTTAATCCCCATCACCTATTTCACCCACTGTCCACCCCCCAAATATCAGTTTGTTCTCTATAGCTAAGGTTTCTTGGTTTGCCTCTCTCTTTTTCCCTTTTGCTCATTTGTTTTGCTTCTTAAATTCCACATGAGTGAGATCATACAGTATTTGTCTTTCTCTGGCTGACCTACTTCGCTTAGTGTAATAATCTCTAGCTCTATCAACATCATTGCAAATGACACGCTTTCATTCTTTTCTATGATCCAGAATCATTTACTGAAGACACTATCCTTTCTCCATTGTGTATTCTTAGCTTTAGGATAAATTAATTGACCATATATCTATGACTTTATTGCTGGGCTCTCTATTCTGTTCCATTGATCCATGTGTCTGTTTCCGTGCTGACACCATACTGTTTTCATTACTATAGCTTTGTAGTCTAGACTGAAATCAGGGAGTGGGATAGCTCCATGTTCGTTTTTCCGTCTCAAGATGGCTTTGACTATTTGGGATCTCTTGTGGATTGATACACATTTTGGAATGATTTGTTCTAGGTCTGTGAAAAATGTCATTGATATTTTGATAGGGATTGCGTTTAATGTGTAGATTGCTTTGGGTAATAGGGACTTTTTTATTTCTAAAGTTTTTATTTTGTTTTTTGTTTTGTTTATTTGACACAAAGATAGAGAGTACAAGTAGGCAGAGCAGCAGGCAGAAGGAGAGGGAGAAGCAGGCTCTCCGCTGAGCAGAGAGCTCAATGTGGGGCTCGATCCGAGGACTCGATCCGAGGACCCTGGGATCATGACCTGAGCCAAAGGCAGCCACTTAGCCGACTGAGCCACCCAGGCGCTCCAGGTCGTATGGACATTTTAATAACATTAATTCTTCTAATCTATGAGCATAGAATATCTTTCCATTTATTTGTGTCTTCTTCAATTTTTTTTATTAGTGTTTTACTGTTTTCAGTAAACAGGTCTTTCATCTCTTTGGTTATATTTATTGCTAGGTATTTTATTTCTTGTGATACCATTGTAAATGGGATTATTACTTTAATTTCTCATTCTGATAGTTTATTATTAGTGTACTGAATTACAACAGAGTTCTGGATATTGATTTTGTATCCCGAAACTTCACTAAATTCATTTATTGGGGTGCCTGGGTGGCTCAGTTGATTGAGCATCTGCCTTTGGCTCAGGTCATGATCCCAGGATGAGTTCAAGCCCCATGTCAGACTCCCTGCTCAGTGGGGAGCCTGCTTCTTCCTCTTCCTCTGCCTGCTGCTCTGCCTGCTTGTGCACTCGCTCTCTCTCTCTGTCAAATAGGTGAATAAAAACTTTTAAGTTCATTCATTCATTCATTCATGCATTCATTTATTAGTTCTGAAAGTTTTTTGGTAGAGTCTTTAGGTTTTTGTATATATTGTACCATATCATATGAAATAGTGACAATTTTACTTCTTTCTTATTTGGATGAGTTTTTTTCTTGCTAGACCACACTCCACTTCTCCTACCCATCTCAGTGTGGTCCTTTTATCCTTTGTTGTGGAGGCACTGTTCAGCTAGCTTTTAGGTCATTTTTAGAGGGAATTGTTCCATGTGTAGCTGTAGATTTGTTGTGTTTATAAGAGGAGGTGAGTTGATGATCTTTCTATGCCACCACCTTGAAGCCGCCTCTCCAGGGAGGGGTGAAGGTTTGACACTAAACTACTATTTGCATTTTGATTAGGGAAGTGTAGTTAAAAAGTAAAAAAGAAGATAGGAGCTATAAGTAATGACTGATCATACTACCCCAAACCACCTGGGAGAACTCTTCTAATGTGTTTCAAGCTTCAGTAGTTAATGAAATCAGTGTCCCTCTCCCTCTTCTGCCTCCACGGTGATAGAGCAAAAGGGCAGAAATGTTAAACCTTGATATCTTAAGACTAAATCTCCACAACACGTGGATTTTTCTTATAACCCCATTTACTTCTCAAGAGACCAGTCCTTGTTTTGAGTACTCTTTACCCCCAGAGTACCCTGGGAAACCTCTGGTGCTGGAAAAATAAATCCAGCCTACTGGTCACCAGCTCAGCATTCCAGCTTTAGTGTTTCAGGCTGGGGTCTAAGAACAAATAAATGTGCCCTCCTATTGCCATAATTTCAAGGTCCAGACCAACTGCAGACGTCCTATGCAGACACAATTAGGGCAGACATTCTGGGATCAAATGAGATTATGTATTGAAATATGGTTCAAAAAGCATGAATTACATTACAAAGTAATTCATTTCTGTTTTGGACACACAGATTCTTCTAGGTAATACTGAAGATAGGCTTCAGCACATATTCATGTTAGATACATTATAAGTCAAACCAGGGGAGAATTTAGATGAACATGTATGTACTTCAGTTTTTATAATCCACTCTTGTTACAAAATCACAGAAAATCAAAGACCAGCTTAGTATTACTCAAGCATGGTCTGTGGACCAGCAACATTGACCTCACCTTGGGTCTTGTTATAATTGCAGACTTACAGTCCCCACTACAGATCTACTACATTAAAGTTCCAGAAGACCTGCTTAGCTGAGTAGATACCTTTAGAAACCATCTGCTGTAGTGTTTCTCAAATTTTAATGTGTACATTAACTACCTGGGTACCTATAAAAATTCTGTTACAGTAGGTCTGGGGTAGGCACTGGCATCTCTCCTAGGAACACTATTAAACATTCAAGAAGGTCTTTTATGTCAGATAACACTGTAGAGTAAAAGTACATTCAAGTTGCTGCCTCTTTGAGAAGTACCTTTTTTTTTTTTTTAAACCCTGGAGTAAGCTTGCTATTGGGATCTGCTTGAAAGAAAACACCCAGGAAACCTTCCAATGATCATTCTTTTTTTTTTTTTTTTTTTTAGGTTTTCAATTTTTTTTATTCTTAAAGATTTTACTTAGTTATTTGATAGAGAGAGAGAGAGAGCACAAGCAGGGAGAGCAGCAGAGGGAGAGAAAGAAGCAGGCTTCCCACCAAGCAGAGAGCCGGATATGGGACTTCATCCCAGGACCCCAGGCTCATGACCTGAACCAAAGGCAGACACTTTTTTTTTTTTTTAAAAGATTTTATTTATTTGACAGAGAGAAACACAGCGAGAGAGGGAACACAAGCAGAGGGAATGGAAGCGGGAGAAGCAGGCTTCCTGCCAAGCAGGGAGCCCGATGCGGGGCTCGATCCCAGGACCCTGGGATCATGACCTGAGCCGAAGGCAGACGCCCAACGACTGAGCCACCCAGGCGCCCCCAAAGGCAGACACTTAACTGACTGAGCCACCCAAGCACCCCCTAGTGACCATTATTATGACTAAATTTGAACTGACAAATAGGCTGATAGGTGTAATTTGGGATCCCTTTAAAATACCCCAAGTAAAATGCAAATCAAAACGACTATGATAATCACCTTACACCTGTCAGAATGGCAAAAATCAAAAAGAGAAGAAATAACAAGGTTGGTGAGGATGTGGAGAAAAATGAGTCCTTGTGCACTGTTGGTGGAATGTAAGTTGATGTAGCCACTGTGAAAAATGGTACAGAGGTTCCTCAAAAAATTAGAAATAGAAATACCTTATGATCCAATAATTCCACTACTGGGTATCTACATCCCAAAAACAAAAACACTAATTTGAAAAGATATATGCACTCCTATGTTTATTGCAGTATCATTTACAACAGCCAAGATAAGGAAGCAACCTAAATGTCCATCAATAGATGGAAGATGTGGCATATAAACAATGGAATACTACACAGTCATAAAAAAGGATGTGATTGTGCCATTTGTGACAACTTGGATGGACCTAGAAGATATGAAGTTAAGTGAAATAAGTCAGACCAAGAAAGACAAATACTGTATGATTTCACTTATATGTGGAATCTAAAAAACAAAACGAATAAACAAATAAAAAAAGCCGAATCAGACCTGTCAATACAGAACAAACTGATGGTTGCCAGAGGGAAGGGGTGGGGATGGGCAAAATGGGTGAAGGGGAGTGGGTGATACAGGCTTCCAGCTATGGAATGAATAAGTCATGGGGATGAAAGTTACAGCAGAGGGAATATAGCCAATGACATTGTAATCGTGTTGTATGGTGACTGATGGTAACTACACTTGTGTTGAGCAGAGCATAATGTTGATCACTGTGTTGTACACCCAAAACTAATGTAACATTGTGTCAACTACACTCAAATAAAAAATCAAATGAAATTTTTTTAATTAAAAAATTTTTTATTAAAACATAAAATACCCCAAGTAGTGTATAATTCTCTGTCCATTCAGTCTACTTATTCATAGTTTTACCAGTAGAAATAACAGAGTCCCAAAGGGGGAAAATCTGACTTGGGTGCTTAGGCAGACAAAAGTGTAATTAGCTGACGGACCACTGGCTGGAGCTCAAACCCTTAACATTGTCATGTTTTTTAGAATATTCTAAGTGTGCTCTTTTAATTTCTTTTATCATGAATGTTCTTGAGAGAGTTCCAAAAATATTTAAGAATGCTGGATACGAAGGAAAAACACAATATGCTATATGGATAAAATGCTGACAGCAGGAGCAACTTGAGACCTAACCTTTTAAAATTTAGAATTAAGTTGTCCCCTCACCCAGGGTGGCCACACTGTCACTCTGGGTAGATCAGAGGCCAATAGCAAAATAAGACCTCCCTATAATACAAAAATCCCTGTAAGAAGTAAGAGATCAGTCGTTAAGAAGTAAGAGAAGTCTGTGTTTTATTGATGTTATAAAACTAAGGCTATCAATTTCCCTAAATGTCTCCAAACAAATGAAACAATCTTCAGCAAGTGACGTCAAATCATGGGCTAGGTAGATTTTTGCCATCTACCAAAGTAACACATCTAAGTAGCCAACATATGAAGATAGCTAAAGATTTTACCATTTCCAAGATAAATCTATTTTATTTCGTGCTGCTACTGTTGTTACATTCTAAACTTATATACCATAGCTCACAGTGAAATGAGACAAAACAAATCTTCTAAAATTAGCTGTCTCAGAGATCCAAGAGAATAGATGACCCTTGTGAATGTTAGTTTATGACACTTTCTAAAAGTTAAAGATCTCAGTGGGCTTTAAAAAATTATGATTTATGCAAATGTGTAAGAGGTTTCTGGGTAGTGACAATGAAAATGCTCTAAATTTTATTGGGGTGCTGGTCTCAAAACTCTTAAATATACTGAAATCCATTGGATGGTATGCTTAAAATAGGTGAATTATATGATATGTGACTTATTTCTCAATAAAACTATTATTCATAAAATATTGTTATGCAAACATCTTCAATAATTCATCTATAGGGGCGCCTGGGTGGCTCAGTCGTTAAGCGTCTGCCTTCTGCTCAGGTCATGATCCCAGGGTCCTGGGATCGAGCCCCGCATCGGGCTCCCTGCTCGGCGGGAAGCCTGCTTCTCCCTCTCCCACTCCCTCTGCTTGTGTTCCCTCTCTTGCTGTGTTTCTCTCTGTCAAATAAATAAAATCTTTAAAATAATAATAATAATAATAATTCATCTATAAACAGTGCCACAATTTCAAAATTCCTAAAAAAGATAATCTTTCCTAAGCCCCATTTTGAAGGTAACTGAGGATAAAAAAATATTATGTCTTATCCCTTAGTTCAGAGATAATTAAAATATGTTGAAACTAACTTTGAGAAAACTCATTAGACTACAAAATCTACATAAGAATAGATCACTAAGATTTATATTCCCAGAAATAAGTCACAAGGTTTGAAGCGGTTCAGCTGAAACTAACCCATAAATCAGAGCTTTTAGTCAGAATTTTGGAAGTTATTTTTATGGATCATAGAACATTAAAATTTAGAGGGGCCTTAAAGAAAGTCTAATCCAATCCTTTCATTTTCCAATGAGAAAAACGTAGGGGGAGAGAAAAAGAAGTGACTCATTACAAGAGACACATAAATTCATCCCTAGAATAATCCTAGAACTTCCTGATTTTGATCTGAAGTTCCTGCTAGGGAGTTGAATCCCAGCAACACTGAACATGGAAGCATCCAATATCCTACAGTCATGAAATCAAATCAAAGATCGATCTCCTGCCCACCACTCCAATCTTAACTCATGTCACTGTTCTCTTGCTTACAATTCTCTAGACCCATAGAATGGCCTCCATTCTATTCTTCTCACATAACGTAGGACTTTTTGCATTTGCTGTTCCCTCAGGCTAGAATGCTCTTTTTTGTTTTTGATTTAGTTTTAAGTTTTTATTTAAATTCTAGTTAGTTAACATACAGTGCAATATTGGTTTCAGGAGTAGAATTTAGTGATTCATCACTTACATACAACACCCAGTGCTCATCACAAGTGCCCTCCTAATCCTCATCACCCATTTAGTCCATCCCCACCCCCCACCCACCCCACCTTCCTTCTAGCAACCCTTAGTTTGTTCTCTATAGTTAAGAGTCTGGTTTTTTGGTTTGCATCTGTCTCTTTTTTCCCTCCCTATGATCATCGTTTTTTTTGTTTTGTTTTGTTTTTTTCATAAATTCCACGTATGAGCAAAATCACATGGTATTTGTCTTGCTCTGATAGACTTGTTTTGCTTAGCATAATACTCTCTAGCTCCACCATTACAAATGGTAAGATTTCATTCTTTTTGATGGCTAAGTAATCACACACTCATACCATTGTGTGAGTGAGTGTGTGTGTGTGTACCACATCTTCTTTATCCATTCATCAGTGGATGAACATTTGGACTCTTTCTATAATTTGGCTATTGTTGATAATGCTGCTGTAAACATCGGGGAGAATGTGTCTCCTGTGAATCAGTATTTTTGTATCTTTTGGGTAAATACCTAGTAGTTCAATTGCTGGGTCATAGGGTAGTTCTATTTGTAACTTTTTGATGAACCTCTGTACTGTTTTCCAGAGTGGCTGCACCAGTTTGCATTCCCACCAACAGTGTAAGGTTTCCCTTTCTTCTCATCCTCACTAACATCTGTTGTTTCCTGTGTTTTTTGAGCCATTCTGACAGGTGTGAGGTGGTATCTCATCGTAGTTTTGATTTGTATTTTCCTGAGGCTGAGTGATGTTGAGACCCTTTTCATGTGTCTGTTAGCCATCTGGATGTCTTCTTTAGAGAAATATCTATTCATGTCTTCTGCCCAATTCTTAATTAGATTATTTGTTTTGGGGGTGTGGAGTTTCATAAGTTCTATATAGATTTTGGATTCTAACCCTTTATCAGATATGCCACTTGCAAATATCTTCTCCCATTCCATAGGCCACCTATTAGTTTTGCTGATGGTTTCCTTCACTGGGCAGAAGCTTTTTATCTTGATGAAGTCCCAGTAGTTCATTTTTGATTTTGTTTCCTTTGCCTCCAGAGACGTGTCTAGTAAGAAGTTGCTACGGCTGAGGTCAAAGAGGTTGCTGCCTGTGTTCTCCTCTAGGATTTTAGAATGCTCTTTCTCCACATAAATCTTTGCATGACTGGCTCTCACCTATCCCACAGATCTGTTTAAGTGACAATTCTTTATGTTCTTTTAAAGATTTATTTATTTATGAGAAAGAGTGAGAGCGCATGAGCATGGGGGCAAGGGGAGGGGCAGAGGGAAAGGAGAGAAAGAATCTCAAGCTGACTCCCCGCTGAGCACAGAGCACGGAGCCCAGTGCAGGGCTCAATCTCATGACCCTGAGATCACGACCCGAGCTGAAACCAAGAGTCAGACACTTAACTGACTGCGTCACCCAGGCGCCTCTAAGTGACAATTCTTTAGAGAGTGGTTTCCTAAATACCTTATTTAAAGTAGGCATCTTCCGCCACCACCAGCCAATCTTCTTCTGTCAAGCATTGACCTATTTCTTTTCATAGTTCTTGTCATCGTAGTCAGGTTACATTTCTTTGTGCTCTTTAAAAATTAACGTTGCTTTCTCTCACCAGACTATAGCTTTATCAGAGCAGAGTTCCTGGCACAAATCAGCTGCTTAATATATACATGTCAAAGGAACAAATAAATTTTGAAGTACTTCCTGAGCAGGCTCTTTATTGCCTGATGTCTGAATTCTGAAATGCCCTATTTCCATTTCCCAGGAACCAGGAATAGCCTCGCCAGAATGTGAGTCGTGAGTATCAGAGCTAGATCAAGTATCCCCACCTGAAGTATCCCAAAACAAAAGATTCAGAAAAGTAAGGTAAAAGTCTTTAGAGAATCAAGCGAGATATACAGTGATTAGTTGAAGTTGACAAGTCCCAAGGCCAGGAACAGCATCAAAAATGGGAAACAGAGTTGTGACTCAGTAACGGCACCACAGGAATGGAATGGCAGGTCAATCCAGAGGCATGGTGGTTCCTCTGTGGGTGCTGAAAATGGGCCTTAATTTTATTGGTTTCGGAGCATATGATGTGCGAATGGGTATGGTTGATTAAAGCTATAGGGTCAGGACTAAAAGGAACCACGATTTTATTTTTTAAAAGATTTTATTTATCTGAGAGAGAAAGGGAGAGAGAGAGCATGAGCAGGGGTGGGGGAGGGGCTGGGGGGAGGAAGAAGCCGATCCCTCGCTGCGCAGGGGCTCAATCCCAGGACCCCGAGATCATGACCCTGAGCCCAAGGCAAACACTTCACAGAGTCAGCCACGCAAGCACCCCTGAACCATAATTTTAAAAAGTTAATTTGTCCCCCTCCCCATTCCCACAGTGAATTAGTAGTGGTTCTCTATTAAAGTTAAGGACAGTAGTTAGGGTCACTTTACCTTTGGCAGCAGTTTGACAATAGAAGCTACAGAAGGAGAGACACCATATTGTATTCATCACTGCCTGTGGCACTGTGCTATCTATGTACATATTAAATGCTGAATAAATATTTGCTAATTGCATAAATAATTAATTTATTAAATTACATGAATGGACTGCTGTTTATCAGGGGCAATCAAGGCAGTACTCTACATCCTGCATGGGGAAGATACAAATTATAAATTGACTCAATCTTTGGAGTGATTTTTCCTTCTTTAAAGGTCAAGTTATGCTCTGTAGTATATTTGGACTGCTTGCTCACTGTGACTCACTCCTTGGCCTGTGCCATCTTTGGGCGTCTGCCCTCCTTTTCCATGTGAGACTCTTTCAGTCTTTCTATCCAGTTTTCTAAGAGGGTGTGGGACTTCCTCCCTCGAAAGTATGTTGCTTCCTGGAGAAGGCATAGAGAACTGTATAAATTATCCATCAACTTAACTAAGCTATGAAAGTAAATACTAATTGTCCTGAAGCACAGTGAATACCAAATTTGAAATAACATATAACCTTTGAAAGGCATGTGTTAGAATGATGAATATTGTCTTCTCTCTCTCTCTCTTTCTTTCTGTGCCTCTCTGTATCTGTCTCTCTTTGCGTGTTTCTCTGGGTCTCTCTCCCTCTCTCTCTCTCTTCCCCAAAGCTCTTGAAGAGAAATATCTAGCAACAAATTACTTGGAAGTCGGAATAGAGCTCAGTTGTTTTTACTTACTATCAGCACTGGGAGAAAAATGAAAATACTAATTTTCAATCTGTTTTCTTAAGACAGATCAGGTGCAATTCTCTTCTTTTTCTTTCTCCAAACAAGTTTTTGGAATACATTCAAAAGGACTGACAGATTACACTCTTTACAGACCTGGCACAGACAGCCCCTACAGGCCTTAAGAGCTGTGAAAAGGACCAGTCCCCTGGTACAAATCATGGAGAGAAGTAAGCTAGCATGTGAGAAAGGAGAAGGGGAGATAATATATAGCTACTATGAGAAAGTTTCACATGTATTATCTCACTTAATCTTCACAAATAGTGCCACAGGAACTACTATTCTTTCCATTTTTACAGAGGAGAATCTGATGTTCAGAGTCATTCATGTGGGGCTTCGGTTTCCAGCCAAGGTAGAATAACAAGGATGGAATTGACCTTCCCACTTAAAACAACCATGAAAACAAAAACAGACAAAATATCTGAAGACACAGTTTCCAGGACACAAGATATTAGTCAAGGAAGGACGGTGATAACAGAGATGGGGAACAAATAAGGGGAGCCTTATGATTGTATCAACTTACTATCTTAAGATACATCTTGAGCTATGGCGTAGAGAGGGGAAACTGAGGCAAATACAGTGGACTCCCTCGGTTTCAATAGATGCGGCTCCAAGTCTGGGGAGAGGAATGCAACCAAAGGTCATTGGCCAGATGACCAGAAAGGGCAGGGCTGCACAGAGAAGCCTGGAGATCTGCAGATCTCATATACAGCAGAATGGTTATTGATATATGTGTGTGAGGAAAATAACCAAGGCTGGGAAAGAGCCATCCGAAAAAAATTAGAAAAAACTGTTTGCTGCTCACACAGGGCTGGAAATAGTACCTATCCCCACCACCCAGACTGGAAAAACTCATAATTCATGAGCACTGGGCAGAGTACACAGAAGGGTCATTCCTCAGTAGTGGGAAAGAAGTAGCCCTAGACTGAACACTGATCCAGAACCACCTAACAAATCATTAAGCGAGACCCGAAAGGATAAAAATATTTCCAAGTGAGTTCACTGCATGGTAGAACAAGGCCCAGGAATATTTATAGAAACATGAACTATCTAGCAGCCATCAAGGTGAAATCACAATGTCTGGCATTGAATCAAAGATTAACAAGCATGCCAAGAGGCAGGAAACACGAGCCGTAATGAGGCAAAGAATCCAGCGAAAGCGACCCATAAGTGACACAAATGTTAGAATCAGCAGAGAAGGGCATTAAAACATTTTGTAACTGAAATGGACACACTCAAAAAGTTAAGTAGGGACACAGATGATAGTTTTCAAAGAGATACGTAAAACATCGAGAGATGAAAAACTCCAGTGTGTGAAATGAAAAGCACACTGGATGGGATTAGCAAGATGCTACGTTGCAGAAGAAAGATGAGGGAATTAAAGGCATAGCAGTAAACTATCCAAAAGGAAACACAAAGAATAAAAACAAGAAAAATAAAATAAAGAAATGGAGCTACGGAACAGTTTAATTGGTCTAATATACATGATTGGAATCACAAAAAGAGGAGAGAGGCATGAGTGGCAGAAAACCTGATACTTCAAGAAAGAAAAATTGGTTGAAAACATGCCAAATTTGATGAAAAGTACAAATTCACAGGTACAAAAAAAAAATTCACTGAACTCCGAGCAAAAGAAACATGAAGAAAGATGACATCAAAGGCACATTATGACCAAATAGCTTAAGAGCCATGATGGAGAGAAACATCTTAAAAGCAACCAGAGAAAAAGGAACTGTTATATACAGCATAACAATGGTAAAAATGACAGCAGATTTCTCCTGGGAAACAAAACAAAAAAGAAATTGTGTGACAATATCTTCAAAGTATTGAAAAAAGAAAAAAATTCTGTGCACCCAGAATCCTACACCTGGCAAAAATATCTTTGAAAAAGGCAGACAAATGACACTCTCAGACATTCAAAAACTGAAATGAGGGGCACCTGGGTGGCCCAATGGCTTAAAGCCTCTGCCTTCGACTCAGGTCATGATCTCAGGGTCCTGGGATCGAGCCCCGCATCCGGCTCCCTGCTCGGCAGGAAGCCTGCTTCTCACGCTACCATTCCATCTGCTTGTGTTCCCTCTCTCACTGTGTTTCTCTCCGTCAAATAAATAAAATCTTAAAAAAAAAAAAAAAACAAGGAGTTAATAAGCCCCCCAAAAAGGATATAGAAATGAACCATAAAAAAGTAATCGATCAAAAAAGAAAGGCAGAAAAGGAAGGAAAAGGAAACAAAGAACAGACGGGACAACTAGAGAATAAAGATGATGACGGACTCAAATCTGAGCCTATCAATAAGCACATAAACTATAAATCCTCTAACACTCCAATTTAAAGGCAGACGTCATCAGATTGGATTTAAAAAGTGAGATCCAGCTATGTGCGGCTTACAAGAAATGCACCTTCAGTTTAAAAATACAAACAGGTTAGAAGGATCAAAAAAAGAGTGCATGCTAACTGGCTATTCAAAAGAAAACTGCAGGGGCACCTGGGTGGCTCAGAGGTTAAGGCCTCTGCCTTCGGCTCAAGTCATGATCTCAGGGTCCTGGGATTGAGCCCCGCATCGGGCTCTCTGCTCAGCGGGGAGCCTGCTTCCCCCTCTCTCTGCCTGCCTCTCTGCCTACTTGTCATCTCTCTCTCTCTCTCTCTCTGTCGGATAAATAAAATAAAATATTTAAAAAAAAAGACAAAAGAAAACTGCAGTGGCCGCATTGCTCTTAGACAAAACACATTACAGAACAAAGAGCTTCATTTATTTGCTGAAGGTCACATACCTTACGATATCCTACCCAGGATTCAAGCCCTGATCTGTCTTATTTCAGACGCTGCTCTTAGCATCGCATTATACCAGGGTGCTTTTTGTTAACTGTTTCTTGGCAACTTGTCGTTGAACACGGCCAGGAAAAAACTCACACACACACACACACACACACACACACACACACACACACACACACACGAGCTGGTCCGAAGAACACCCGGGTAGGGGGTTAGAAGAAGGACTTCTTCCCTAATCCTTCCTGCTGCTGATTACCTGTACAAGCACATGAGCATGAGTGCATTGTTGAACCTCTCTGGGCCAGGGGGATCTCTCCCACCAAATCAGGATCTTGGGTTATATCGTTCCCAAGAACATGTGTGTAGTCATTGCCACAGCCGGAACTCGACCTGGTCTGAGACCTACCTTCCAATAGGCCATGGCTTGGCACCAGATAGCAACAAGACACCGCTTGGGAGACTAAACACTACATAAGAGGTTCATAGGAATTCAGAACACTGGGCAGTGGGGTGGGAGCTTAGCAAAGCGCTGGAGGGCTGCAGGGGTCTGGAGATGTCATTGGAAAAGGCAAAGTTTATGTTCTTGGAAAGGGTCCTGCTAAGGTTGTACTGGGGCAATGTTAAATTCTGCTGTGCAGCAGGCCTTCTCCAGCCCGGATGATGACGCATTTCAAGTTCATTTCCTGACTCAAAGCCAGTCCCGGACTTGGATCAATGATCTCCCAACCCCCTTCAGTCCCAACAGGCATTTGAGAATGAGGCCGAGGATGTTGCAATATCCACGGAGAAAATCCAGCTCCACATTGAATAACAGTCTTGAAATATGTCACTTTGCGTCTGACTCGGGCCATTTGAGTATTTTCTGGATATGTGTGCAGCAGACGTCAGGCACATTCATTCAATGGAATAGATTCGCCGTAGGCACAGACACAGAGATAGTATTTTCAAGGTTTTTCCACAGAAAGGGCTGTTCAAACATAATATTTTGAAAAATCATTAGCCCTGCCTAGTGGATTCAAGTTTCTGTTCCAGGGGCCATTTTTATTATGTCGAACAGTACACACTTTTGTTTCTTGGTTCTGGGGAACAATCCATAATAGCTTTCTCTAAGGCGAGTCTTCCCTCCCCTCATGGCTGCCTCTGGGTTTCTGGGGCTGCTTCTCAAAGGTACCTATTGTTACCTGTTCCTGCAAGTTTCTGATCATCTAACTCTCCTGGAAAAAAGAAAAGGCAGACGCATCTATTGTTTTTACCAGTTTTTCCTAGTATAACTGGGGGATAGAGAGGGAAGAAGAGAAATAGAGGATTCATTGAGTCACAGCTGCAAATCATATTAACCTGGAATGACAGCCCAGCCAGGGACCCCAGAGTTTACCTGGTCCAACTCTCCTCATTGTAGAGAGGAAGGCCCAGAGAGGACTTTCCCGGAGTCCCCCAGTGAGTTTACAGTTGAGCTAGGACTAGAAATTGGATTTCCCAGCACATCCAAAGTATATATTGATTTTCATTAGTTCGGCCTCACCAAGATACTTCATTTGTGAATTACCCGTTAGTGACTCACTCTGTGCTGCTCCTTT
This sequence comes from Procyon lotor, assembly GCA_028646535.1. NCBI lineage: Eukaryota > Metazoa > Chordata > Mammalia > Carnivora > Procyonidae > Procyon > Procyon lotor. The sequence continues at coordinate 27,502,898 of CM053612.1, forward strand.
CTACAGGCTGGGACAAGTTTGGGCAATCAGACAGCCTTGCGTGCATTGATGTTCACAACCTAGACCCCCACACGACCTATACTTTGCCCCAAAGTTTATTAAGACTAGAGGACGAGCCCGGAGATCCCAAAGTGTGAAAATCGGTTGGTCCACACAGACCCTATTTTGAAGAAATAAAGAGGGTCTATTTCGAGAAGATGCATGTACCTCCATGAAAGGTGGCACCACATTTTTCAAAATAAAAGCCGTGTTTGGGTCTGGCCACACTGCCCTTTCCATAATTCGCAGTTGATGTGTCCACTCTGCAAAAGAACAGGTAAAATTAATTAGGAAAAGGATGCAAAAGTCTTACTTGGCAATTTTTAGGCTTTGGGTAACTACACACACACACACACACGAATATATGTGTATTTGCAACTCACATAAAGTGAGAAATCAGAACCCAAATGAAGTCTACAGAACACAGCCACTTATATAAATTGAAAAATACATGCACAGAAAGTGAGATTCCGCATTTTACAAAAACAAATAAACCGAGACCTCTCCAATGCATTAGAATGGCTGCCTATGGTCAGGGAAGGTAACAGAAGTAGAAAATGGAGAGGAAAATGGAGTACATACATACATACATAATGCATACACACATACATAATACACACACATATGTAAGGGAGTAAATACAAACATACATAATACATACACACATATGCAATGCATACATATGAGAGCAGAATCGTGCAGGGATTAATGGCTATAACTGGGGTAGATGATGAAGTCAGTCCTTGGACTTTGAAGTCCAGCAAAACACAACATCTTTCTGATTCTCACTCTGGGAGAGCGATCCAGGGAGGAGCGTTTGACTTTTCATTTTGTACAAAACAGATGATAGGTTTTGGAGACAAAATGGAAATACTTGTAGAGCAGGTGCATCTGTAGAATTTTGGGCGTGTGAGTTGCCTAGATTATATATGAGCCTGACTCCAGTGGCGATCACCAGTAACACAAGAAAATGATAGTTTTCTTGAAATTTAGAAAGTTCAATCTTTAACCAGCTACATATGTGTGTTTAATTTTATTGGGGAAGGAGGTTAGAAGTTTTTCTTGGTTTTGCCAGTTTATGCTTTAACTAATTTTAGTTGAATCTGGTCATCTGGGTCATTGTTTTCATTTTGTTTTTTTTTTCTTTCAGTTGAGTGCTTGGCCACACTTCTGGTCCATATTGCATTAATAATGTGTTTCATTTTGAAGTTGTTAAATAGAGAACACATTTCCATTACAAGAATGTAAATGGTGTAAATTTCCATTCTGGGTCTTGAAACACATCAGAGAGTGTCTCATTGTACTTTGTTAATTAAAAAAGTAAACAGGTCTATAGTGTAGACAGACCTCTCCCTTTCCCATAGGGCAATGTAGCAATGCATTTCTTTTTCTTTTTCTTTTTCTAATAAGCAGTGCAGTCTTATTGTTAGCATTTGAACCCTCTTTGGTTCGGAGAGGATAGAGTCAAAACAGGACAAGAAGGCAGGTCCCCCCACCCCCAGCTACATTTGTGTTTTTAATTAGATTTCTTATGTACTGAAAGACAAGAAAGTAGACAAGAAAAGGGAAGATACATTGTGGTAGAGTTATTATTAAGCATTAGGGTTTCAATGTCAAAAACTCTGGCCCAATCCCAGCTCTGCCACCCCTGGATGATTCTGGGAAAATTACCTAACCTCTCTGAGCCTCCGTACCAGTTAGATGGAGATTTTAATTGTGCCTGTTTCACAAGGTGGCTACAGGAATAGAGACATTTACATATAGCACAGTAAAGCACTCAATATATAATAGCTCTTGCTAATGGTGTAGTAGTAATATTAACAGCCGTAGTCATTAAAGATGGTGATATTATCCTAAAATCTCTGCCATAAACCAACAAATAGGGTCCAACATTCAACCTTGTAAATTGTAGGATTGCTTTATTGCAAGGCTAAATGTGATGACTAAGTGATTCGAGATAGCTAGCAGGCCTCATTTTCAGGAGTCTACTGCACCAGTAAAATTCATCTGGCTCCCAGGCAGAGTTTGGCATCTCTTAGTCAAAGCTGTCCCCTCCATTTCAAGACCTTTACTCATCTCTCGGTGCCACTATGCCCACCTCAGAAAGCTAACCCGCCCCAAGTGAGAATGGAGCAAGGTGGGCTGTGGGAGTCAATCACCAGTTGAATTATATTCCCGGTGATCATGAGATTTGGCCATGGCGATAGAAAAAGTAAAATATTTTCTATACTTTAACTGTTTTATCTTCATGCTGTGTACCTAGTTTATTGAATGTGGATAATATTAAAGTTATTCTGTCTATCCACACACGGCTACTCTATCCACATATGCCAGGGTTGTGTTTGACTTATTGCTTCTAAGAGGGCAAGGACCTTTCTGTTACTTTTGGTTTTTATAACTCATCACTGACAGGCCTTGGTGATGGTGGCAATGCTTCTCGGTGCAGTCAGGAGGGCTGTTAATAAATAAGACTGTGCCTTTCTCACAGTCAGGGTCAGAGGCCATAGTTTAAAAGATATCTGTAGCTTTCTGATGCTTATAGGTTATTTGGAGTAAGACTTTCTTATCCCCCAGCCACGCGCACCAGATTTGTCAAGTTCATGAAGATATTTTTCACCGCCTTGGCTGATTTCATGGGTCAAAACAGAATAGAAACAAATCGACCCGATGCTGTAACAGGGGACCCCTGTGGACCTCCAGAGACACGAAGCAGCCTAATAGGCTTGGTCCATGTTTTAGAGGTAAGATAACTCGATCTCAGTTGCTCCCAAGGTCTCCAGACAAACTAAATGCCCATCTACAGAGGAGATCTCTCCAGGGTAAAAATGGAATTCTCTTTCGAATGACTACCATCTCTCAAGGCAATTCAAATACAGAGCAGTGTAATATCTTTGCATTTGAAGGACCGAGCGCACATGTGGGGGCTTAGCAACGTGACCGGCCAGTGTCAAGTTGAAGTGGCCCCATTATTAGCAAATCTGCAAGCGCTGACAAAGATAAGCGGCCCGTTTATCACGACGTGCATTGGCTTGTGTAAAACTCTGTGGCTCTCACAGCGCATTAGCTACTGCTTAGTCTCAATTCCTCTGTTGTTTCCATCTCCTCCTTCTAGACTTGGCTTTGGAGCTGGTCAGTATCTGAGTATCTGAGCCACTGGGTGTCGAAGCTGAGTCCTAGGGTCTTCATTCAACAACAGTGAGTTCAGAAGGCCAAGGTGTGGTCTCAAGGTGTGAAGACACATTTTTCATGTGAGGCTTGTGGAAGCATTCTCCGGAATTACGGACCCAACCCCTATATTTCTTATATGCTTTTGGGCTTACAGTAAAAGAGATTTATTGGTTGGCTCTGTAGCTTTAATGAGTTGTGGGACTTGAAAAGCGCACACACACACACACTCACACATTCTCACACACACTCTCTCAAAACACACACACACTTATTCCCTCTCACACATACACACACACACACTCTCCCTCTCTCACACTCTCTCACTCACGCACACACACACACACACACAGACACACCCATGCTTATTTAGAATCCATCTACAAGTTTGATCTTTGGTTAAATGGACCTCTGTTGATTATGTAAGTGAGGATGGAGACATGATTTCCTTTTACCATTTGAAAGGCTTTCTCGCAAAGTATTTACAAACTCTCATCACCACCAGCTAGTTATCGAGATAACTAGATAGTTATCGAGAGCTCTCATTAATCCAAAATATTTCCCTCACCTCCGGCACACTGCTACGGTAAGGAACAAAACACAATTCTCTGTAACTCATAGGCTGTGAACCCTAAACTAAGTTCCATGAGCCTGTGATATGGACGCATACACCGTCTGTATCTGGTGCTTATTAAGTGAAAACTGAAATGCTTGGTGCTGGATTCATTGAAAAACTTTCACCTATCCCCTTCTTCTGCCTGTCTCTCCCTCATTCTGCGCTGAATTAGCAATAAAGTAACACATTTGTGCAATTTCATGTGTAGAGTCTATAACCTCTACACATCCAAATTAAAATTAAAGTATTCAACATTGTAGGCATTACTAAATAGTCAACTGTATACACACACACACATCTTCTCGACAATTTCCTATTTCCCGGAAGTTCATAATATAAAGCCACTCAACCTGACTCCTTGCTATAAACTCAGCATTGTCTCTGATCACGACTGCATTATATTAGTGATATAATATATCACTAATGATATGGGTGATGAAAAGGGGATGAAAAGGGGGGATGAAAAGCTGAGATAAGCAAAAGGGATGATGTAACTCCCATCTGTAGCTATGAATTGGGAGATCTGAGTGTAATTTTATTTCTGACAACAGACACTCACATTGTAGTTACTCTGAACAATTGACCGAAATATGGACAGCTGTCAAGGTCCCCATGAAAAAAAATGGGTCTGGTATGCTGTGTTGGTGTTACTGAGAGGAAGGAAGGAAGGGAGAAAAGAAGGGAGAAGGGATGGAAGAAATTCTATATCATTCATCTGGCATTTATTACCCCTTGACTAATTTTAGTTGTTTTCCTTTTACCTTTTCCTTTTACCTTGAGAATTTAATAGAATAGATAAGCGCAGGGAAAAACATTTAACAACAAGCAGGAAACCTACTGCCTACAATAGGAAATTCTAACATTTTGTCATTTTGGCCTCACGGTTCTTAGATAAAATAAAATAAATCAAGTCTTGCAGGTAAAATTGAAGTGTTCATTGTCCCCCTTCCGAATTCTGTTTCACTCCCTCCATCCACACACACACTCTGTGGGGGCCACCAACAACATGAGTTTAATGGGCTTCCTTCTTTTGCTTTTTTATTATGATCCATTTATATGCATATATTTGTATTTACAAACAGTATCTAACATGTTCTTGTTTTAAACATTTACCTAAATGGTATACACGACCTATTCTGCTACCTTCTCACACAAAACAATGAGAAACATCTAGCTCTATCATGTATCAACTATTTTATGATATTCTATTGCTGGGAAAAAAAGTCTTATTTTTTTTCTTATATGTCATTTTCTACTGACGGTCATTTAAGCAACTCTGATTTTTCTATGTGGAATGTAGCGCTTCCCTCCACTGGAATGTAAGCACCATGAAACGGGGATTCAGGTCTTCTTTGTTCAACGATAGAACCCCAACAGAACGGTTCCAAGCGTATAGCCCGCACTCAATAAACATGTGTCCAACAAACGACACAATGAACGTTATTTTATATGCTTCCTTGAACGCGTAGATAAGAGCCTATCTTGGGTGTATACTTTGATACAGTACAATACCTATACTTGCTGCCAATCAGTTGTAAGCAACTGGAGTTTCATTAGGTGTTGCTCCCTAACGACTCTCCAAATAGGCTATGCCCATGTTCATTTCCACAAGTATTCCCTGTTCCTCGCATTCTTACCAGCCTTTGGCATTATCAGATATTTTATTGATTTTTGGCAATTCTGATGAATTACAAACAGTTTCTTCCTAGGGTTTTAAATTTGCGTGCTTTTTAAAAAAATATTTTATTTATTTATTCGAGAAAGAGAGAGAGCACAAGCAGGGGCAAGGGCCAAAAGGAGAGGGAGAAGCAGGCTCAGATCATGACCTGAGCCAAACCCGTACATGGTTGTTGGTTTTTCTTTTTTGATTAGCAGTATGGTGGAGCATATTTTCATGTTTATTGGCCAATTACATTTTCCTTTTCTTAAATTAAAATAAATTTTCCAGCTTTATTGAGATATTAGAGACATATCACAGAAGTAATTAAAGGTGTACAATGTGATGATTTGATACACATAGTTATTGGGAAAGGATTACCACAGTAAGGTTAGTTAACACCTCCATCCCCTTACATAATTGCCATTTTTGTTGGAGATAACATTTAAGATCTACTCTCTTAACAACCTTGAAGTATACAATGCATTACTATTAACTATAGTCACCGTGTTGCACATTAGATCCACAGAACTTACTCACCTTACAACAGAGAGTTTCTACCCTTTAATCAACCTCTCTCCATTTCCCCACCCCCACCCTGCCCCTGACAACCATCATTCTACTTTCTATTTCTGAGTTCAGCTTTTTTAAAGTCACATTATAAGTGAGAACATATTGTACTTGTCTTTCTCTGTCTGACTTACTTCACTTAGTAGAACACCCTCGAGGTCCATCCATGTTGTCACAAATAGCAGAATTTCTCTCTTTTTTTACAGCTAAATTGTATTCCAGTGTGTGTGTGTGTGTGTGTGTGTGTGTGTGTGTGTGGTGTGTGTATCACATTTTCTTATCCACTTATTTCTTATCCACTTATCCAACGATGAACACTCGAGTTGTTTCCATGTTTTTCACTATTACAAATAATGATGCAATAAACATGGGGGGAGTACAGATATATTTTAATTTCCTTCAAATATATACCCAGAAGTAGGATTGCTGGCTCATAGGGCAGTTTTATTTTTAATTTTTTGAGGTACCTCCATATTGTTTTCCGCAGCGCCTTCAATTCCCATTCCCACCAACCATATATGAGGGTTCTTTTATCTCCACATCTTCCTCAACGCTTGTTACCTCTTATCATCTTGAGGAAAGCCATTCTAATAGGTGTGAAGTGATATCTCACTGTAGTTTTCTTTTTCTACTTGCCCATTTGGAATTGCTTCACTCAGGCCTCCCAAGAGAACTTCATGGTTTCGTTATGATGACTGTACCCAGAGTTCCTGCAATAAACTTAACTTCAGCTCAAAACTTGGAGTCCCAATCCAACCTGAGCTTATATTTGAAGTTTCAAGGTGATTCTCAGAACTAGGTGCAGATGAGTGGTATCCTTCTCGAGTGAGGCCTTCCTTAGGCGGTAAAGATGGGGTGAGGCCGGTAAGCCTAAAATTGTGCTGCTCAGGCTTGAACCGCCATCACAGATGCTCAGGTCATTATCTCACCTGGATCAGGTTTTAGAAAAGTTGTGAGGTAGGAAACTTGCCTTCCATTCACATACCTCTATTTTCAGGGCCTCTTCACCCTGCAGGCACCTAGTACTCTTATGTTGTTCCAAATCCCTCCTAAGAGAAAGAAAACCATTGTGATTAATTCAATTGCACTGATTGAGATATAGGCCCACACTGACCCTATTACTCTTAATTCATTCATTCACTCATTTATTCATTCATTCATTCAACAAACACTTATTAAGTACCTACTCTACAAGGCACCGTGCGAGGCTCCATGGAGTCCCTTCTCACAAAGGAATCTATCCATACCTGCCTATTAAACTCTTACCTATAGTCCAAGGTTATTTGGAATACTTTCCTAACCCTCCCGACTGCAAGTTTCTTCTGAAGGACCAAAGACCTCTCTTTTCTCTGATTTGTAACAGTTGCTGGGCTCTCTTTAGTCCCCTCCACAAAATTCCAGCACAAGAACCATCACGAACAAAGTCGCAACAGCAGATACATAAGTTGGATGGTTGTAAGATGATGAGCAGACCATGTGTGTTGGAGCACCAGTTTTCTGGTAAAGAATAAGGGAGAACATTGGCAAGGGATTCCGATCTGCGTCTCCTGTGGAGCTTTGAACAAAGCTGTGAAGATCAGTAGTTTTCCAACAATCAAAATGTAATGGGTGGTAGGTGCTCCAGGAAGAGGGAATGACCGAGGCTTGCGGTTCAGAAATCAATGCAGCATGACTAAAGAAGAGTAAATAATCCTGTTTGGCTGGGGGAAAAGGTACACCTGACCTGGGAGCGAGTAACAAAACATGAGCTTAGAGAATAGATGGGGATTCTATTGTGGAGATCTTTGAAAACACAGCTGGGGGTTTGGAGGTTAAATTAGGTGGAATCATTTGGGGACACAGCAAAAAACATGTCCCCTTGCGACCCCTTGTGACCCCTTGTGACCTAAGACATCAGTGGTGTCTGTGGCAACAGAGAAGGATTTGAGTGGTGGTGGTATAAAGTTAATGCAAACAAGGATAAAACCCGTGAACCTGGTGTCATTAAACACACATTAGCACGAGATCTAGGGAACACTCCTTGTAACTTAAACAAGGTGGTTTTATGACCAATAGGAGGAAGTATTTCTTGACACAGCAGGAAGTATGCATAGGGGACCTATTATTGCAGTGGGATACACAGAGAAAAAGAAAATAGAGATTCATGATTTATAGGTCTATAGCAGCTAGCTAGTTTCTGAAGAAATCCCTAAGGGAGAGCAGAATGTACTATCCCAAAATACAGCACTTTGGCATATGATTTTTGAATTAAACGTACTGGAGAAACAGCCATTGCAGGAAGGACACTCTGATTGTTCTTTGTTCTCCTGAGACCAGGAAATAAATCTCTCTTGAGAAGGTATTCTCCCTATACCTCCCTGTACCCTACATTTACCTGGTGATAAGGACACGGGCTTATCCTTATCACCAGAGGTAGGGAATTCAAGGCCCAGGAGGCTAGGTGAATAAATCTTGTTAGTTCCTCACTAATTTATTACCCCAAGTCCAAACTTCTTTGACTTATCAATTCTTCACAAATTGATTCTTTTCTAAAATGTAGAAAATCTGGCTGTAGAAAATTCGGTCACTTCTTTGAGTCCTATCCTTTTGTGGGCTCCCATAAGTACAAAATTCAGCTTGTTTTTCTCCTGTTAATCTGTCTTGTGTCCATGTAATTATTGGACCCGCCAAAGAACCCTGAGCTCACTAGTCGGTGAGCCCAGCTTGAATGGCAGGCTTATAGGGCCTATGCTTCCTGTCCTACCCTATAGTTTTCTTCCTTGTGGCAAGTGACACAAAGGACAGAGACAAAGGAACACCATGACTATCTCTGGGAGGAAAGGGGTCAATAAGAAAAAAGAGTACTCATAACCCATCTTTACCAGAGTTGCTCTATCCCAGAAAGTAGTTCACAGTAACATTTTCTCCCACTAATCTAAGTTCAGAAAAAGGAGAAAGTAGTCTCGCCACTCTTGCTTCCAACAGATGCTGCGGGTGAAGATCTGAGAGACCAATGTGGTAAGAATTTTTATCTTCTGCTAGTACTTGTTCGAGGTCCAAGGATCTCTAGGACCCAGCAGCTCCCTCATGAGCAATATCCAGCCAGTGGAGAGCCCCACATTGGGCACCAAACCGTAAAGGAGAGAAACTCTTCCCTTCTTTCTTCCTGGGTTCTTTGGCCTTAAGTACTCTCTTAATAATATAAAAGAAGAGAAAATAGACTTTGAACAGCAACGAGCCAACATCAAACATAAATTCCCCTGCTTCGAATCCAGCCTCATCTCCTCAGTAAATTCCCATAGCCCCCCAACTCCTCCACCTTCCCTCCAGAAAATCCCTTAAACACTTGGCTGCAGAGAGATTTGCAGAGTTTTACTTCAATTTACTCCTACAAGATTTACTCCAGCCTCATCTCCAAGCCCGGAGTATACAAGTGACTCGTGTCAATGCTGAAAAGCCAGGAATCAAATTTAGCAGAAGCACCTAGGCCTGACAGTAATGCTCACTTGGCTCTGTCAACTAAAAGTCATGCAAAGCAATGTCCTTCAGGAACATATCCTGGACCCTCCACCACAAAGAATTCATGGTCCCTGGATAGCAACTGATCTTTTGAATCATAAAACCCTTTGACCTCCACAGTCAGAAGATCCTACCAAATTTCAAGAGAAATTACAAAGATGAGTGGCCATTCACAAACCAACTTGCAGAGACTTGAGTTGGCTGCCAACAGGTAACAGAGAAGCCTGATAGCTCCCTAGAGAAAAATCCCCTCTCACAAAGGACGCAGATGACAAGAATTTCCCTCAGGCCCTCCTACAAATAATCACGAAATGAATCCGCTGAAAGCCCAAGTTCTGGGGCTGACTAGAAACCACAGGAGAAGCTCTCCTCCCTCAAGTGAGTTAGTCTAAGTTTGAATGGTGCACTCAAAAAGAAGGGGCGAGCATCCGAAGGCCTTTATTAAATGCTTTCTACAGACTTTTCAGACTCTACTAAACCCCGAAGCTCCAGAACATAGAAATCTTTTAATTTCTACCCTAGTGGCACATTTTCTTCCTGACAGAAAAGGCAAATTCAAAATAATGTGGCTGAGCAGACTCTTAAGGCTAAGTGTTATAATGGATGGAAACAGCTACCCGATTCTTTGAAGACACCTTAGAGGAATGCAAAAGGGGAAAAAAAGTTCAAATCAACAACTCTTGATTTGGAACTTGAATCTTTAGAGAAACACAAGCAGAACTGTCCGAGCAACCCAACATCCACTCAGCTCCTCTCTTATTTACCTCCAGACATTTACAGATACTGTGAAAATCAGGATGTTGAAAGTGCAGTCATTCTGCACTTAACAAACAGAAGGTAAAATCTAAACAGTAATTATGTTAAACTTTTTTTTTCAACGAGCTAAACTTTTGATAAAGGTAAATATACCCCAAAACTCGGAGGAAAAACGGACTCTTTCTCATCCCTTGAAGATGTAAATCTCACGATGTCTTTGAAATGTAAACACCCCCGGGGATAACTAAAACACTGTCCAGTCACCTGAAACTGAAGGAGAAAAAAAGGGAAAGAGGCTTTTTAAAACACAAATTGCTATAAAGGCTCCCTTGCCCAAATCTAGTCCAAAGCCTCCATAAGGTTATCTGTTAAGGACAAATACAAATCTTTTTTTTTTTCAAAGATTTTATTTATTTATGTGACAGAGAGAGAGAGATCACAAGTAGGCAGAGAGGCAGGCAGAGAGAGAGGGGGAAGCAGGCTCCCCGCAGAGCAGAGAGCCCAATGCGGGGCTCCATCCCAGGACCCTGAGATCATGACCTGAGCTGAAGGCAGAGGCTTTAACCCACTGAGCCACTCAGGTGCCCCAAGGACAAATACAAATCTTAAAAGTCTTTGCCAAAAAGACTAGTGAAAAGCTTTAACCATATGAGCTGGTAACTTTACCGTGTTCCACCTGCCAGAGACACAATAATTTACCAACTATTAAGTTTTGTATTGCACCCAATTCACGGCTAAAGTTTTAGAATAGAAGCTATAGGACCTGTTAGTGTATATTATTCATATCAAATATATCATACTTTATATACTATTTTTCTACCTTCAGAAGGTATTACCAGAATTAATTTGTAAAGAGATCTATTTAATTAGCTTAAAGACAAATCAGTGCTTATCGAATCAAGCATTTCTAAATCGCAGATGTAGTAGAAACTAACCCAAATGTTTTTCAAGTTTATGTGATCTAGAATAATTTTTAGTAAATGAAATCTAGTTTAAGTTTGTTGGTTTTAATTAATACAGGCATGCCGTTAGAGTTATCAGTATTGAGTCTAATAAGGTCATGCTATCTCTGTTATAAAATTTGTCAGCAGGAAAGATAACAAAATAACAACCAACTGCTTTAATGTTTCATTCAATTTTCCTGTGAGATCTAAGTATAACTGTTAAGAACAAATGAAGAGAATAGATGGAAATAGGATAGAGTTTTTAGGTGAACTCTTTAGGAGCAATTGCTTTATGACATGTTTACTTAGTTTCCTGAATCTCTTTGGTAATATAAACCCTTAGAGCTTTGCTTAGTTAAGGCAAATGATGGGAAATCATTAAATAGCTAGGTCATTTTTAAATAAGATAAAATACAAAAACATTGATTATCAAACATAAGATTATCCAATTTTGGCTTCTTATCACAGAGAAACTAAAGATACTTGGATCACTTAGTAAACATATCTGATACTGCATTAAAAAACTATACTATGAAAAAACATAAACTTCCAGAAATTATGAAATACATTAATAAGTTCTTCCATCTAAACAATGTTGGTATAACAGTTCACAATTGCTTACTTAGTTTTCACTGGAAACTAAGTTTTCCAGGGGATTAAATATCCTAATATATTTCACTGAAACTACTAGAAATAAGGGAAACAATTCTGTATACAAGAAAAGTAGGATGTGTTTTTGGCTAAGAAAAAATACGTGGTATGGAAATGGGTTTTTTTAATTTAAATTTAATTAATTTGCGGTGCCAGGGTAGTTCAGTTGTTTAAGTGACTGCCTTCAGCTCAGGTCATGATCTTAGGGTCCTGAGATCGTGCCCCACATCGGGCTCCCTGCTTAATGGGGATTAAGGGCTGCTCCCCCTGCTTGTGCTCTCTCACTTGTACTCTTTCTCTCTCAAATTAGAAAAAATAAAACTAAAAATAAATAAATTCAATTATTTAATGTATAGTGTACTATTAGTTTCAGAGGTAGAGTTCAGTGACTCATCAGTCTTATATAATACCCAGTGTTCATTACATCACATGCCCTCCTTAATGTCCATCACTCCTACCCCTATCCTCTCCACAGAGATGTATTTTTAAGGGAAAAGAAAGTAAATTTTATCCTAAAGTAAAGCTGGTTATTTCAAAATGGAAAAGAAGATAAAAGACAAACCATGGACATAGAAATTTGGTGGGGGAGAGAGAGAGATTGGGAATTTTACCCATGTAATCAAGCAGGCTAAAATTGAACTGTTTTACATAAGAGTTTTAAAAATAAGCTCTAATGTCAATAGTGTAGTCATGTAAAACTGGAACTTAATTTTCTTCATCTGCTAAAAGGACAAAGTTTTTTTAAACTATTGATCTGCTCCTGATAAGAGATTGTGTAAGACTTTTTTTTACCTTTTAAATAATCTACCTGGAAAACAAAGTTTCTGTGTTTTATCAAAACAATTTCCTGTGTTTCATGTTCTCTTTGTTGGCTTTTTGATTACTAAGGAAAACTGAAGGTTTTTTATTAAAAGAGATAAGGTCTTTTTTTTTTTTTTTAAGATTTTATTTATTTGAAAAAGAGAAACACAGCGAGAGAGGGAACACAAGCAGAGGGGATGGTAGCGGGAGAAGCAGGCTTCCTGCCAAGCAGGGAGCCCAATGCGGGGCTCGATCCCAGGACCCCGGGATCATGACCTGAGTCGAAGGCAGACGTTTAACGACTGAGCCACCCAGGCGCCCCAAAAGAGATAAGGTCTTTTACAATTATGTAATTTTCCGTATTTGCCTGCAAAGTCTTTGTCACTTTAAATAAGTAGGTTAAATAAATAAATATTGTTTCATAGTGATCTCTGATACTGTCTAATAAAGTTTTTTAAAACCTTTTTGATATTTTTGACAAACTTCTTAAAAATCAAATTCTAACTTTGGGATTTTACAAAGGGTCCTTGGATCATCTCAAAAGATTTCTTCTCTCTCCTTATAAAAAAGGAGATGTTAAACTAATTAGGCATATTTGATATGTTAAATTACATGGGAAACATTGCCAAATAAGAAGTAATACTTAGCCTACTTTATGTGATATTTGTATAGGTATATGTCATAAATGCCCCAGAAATTTGTGAAATTCTTAGAAATAGGATGTCCTGGTATAATGTTATCATTCATAATTCTAGTTATTATCTTGAAATGTGTGTCACAGAAATAACTAACTTTCCTTGCCAATTGCATTGTAGTGAAGTCTAATTGGATCTTTCACCATGCCATTTTTAGCTCTTATAACATTTACAGACTATTTGTTTTATTTCGATGCTTTTGCATCAAAAACTGCTTGATCTTCAGAGAGATTAATGGAAAGGACTTTGAGAAGTACTCCAGAATACAGGTTTCTGATAACTTTAAGATCATCAAACTGAACTGGGTAAGAATTTCCAGAGCTAGTGGAAAAAGTAGATTTAAATATTAATTACATGGGACTAAATGAACTGAGGAGGAGGGTTATAACTTTTATGACTCTTTATTTGAAGCATTGCTTTTTAAAAATGTTTCATTTTTCCAGATTTAAGGAAAGCTTCTTTCCTTTTCTCTTCAGCTATCTATAATTTACAACAATTTGGTAAATTATACCTTTATAAGCAGAATTGAAACAATTACTTTTTTTCCCTACCACATGCCTCCAGAATTTGAAAACTCTTAGTGGGTACTCCTATTTTTATGGCAATATAGTTATTTGCATAAACTTAGTGAGAATCTGTTCTCATAATGAGCATAACAGGAAATATCGTTTATATAACTAAGGCTTTGACTAGAATGTCGTATTTGAGAGAGATTTACCTAAACTCAGATATGACCAAACAGTTTTAAGGAACTAATGATGACTTCATGCATCCAATAAAACCCCTTGGAAAAATCAGCCTAGTACCTTGCTTATAGGGTTCCCAGATGAGTAAGGAAGGTCATTTCCCGGCAAGCACAGGAACCTCAGGATATTTTAGGGGTCTCATGAAGAAAGGATTTGACCCATATTTATAGGAATTGTAGTTGAAGTGTGATGGTGAGTCCTTTACTTGGCTTCTAGCTTCAAGAGGCTTTTAGAGTTCAATCTGAGATTCCTTATGAAAAGTTCCCACAAAGCAGATTTAAAAGAGCCTACATGGTCAATCACTATTCATGCTGCACTTATGTAAATAATCAGACCAAGTTTATTAAACCTATGCTGAATTTGCCAACAAATAAGTCTTATTGTGGTTATTGTTGATTTAGACATGGGGAGTGATTTGGTTTTGTTTCCTACCATAAACTAACTGCATCCTGAGTTCTTTTAGTTTCTCCAACATCTAGCTGTAACTTCCAAACTAATGTTTCCAATGTTCTCCCACTTTACTGATTTGGAATCACTGAGAACTAAAACCGCCCCTTTCCAGAAGCCACACAAGCTGAAGTGGGGCACCTAGGTATAAACTCCAGAGAAATCACCGCAACAGCTTGAATGTGGACAATCTTCACACCTGTTGCTATGTAGCCACTCAGGAAGATCACCTGAGACATCCACACTACAAACCAGGAAAAACTGTCAGGTTGCCACTTCCTGTCCTCGGTCCACCTAAAAATGCTTCTACACTACAAACCAGGAAAAACTGTCAGGTTGCCACTTCCTGTCCTCGGTCCACCTAAAAATGCTTCTAGCTAGACATCTAGAAATCTCCTCGACTGGCTGCCTTCAGAACTCAGAAACTAGAATTATAGTCTGCCCCAATCATTAACCATCATTTTTCTTTTATTTCCATAGAAATGCCTCTTACTAGATACCTGATTGTTTGCACAATATAAGCCTAACTTTGGGAGCCCACCTGCATCACTGCATCCTCCATAAACTTAAATGCATTGACCTATTATCAGAAACAAGAGACTGGCTAAGTAATAAGGAGCAATCTACCAACTTAACTTCTAGATAATGAAACTTCTCTGGGAGGTTTCAAGAGCAGGACTGAAGAAGACTTGAATATGCCACCCCAAAACATACCACTTTGGCATACTAATTATTTTGAATTAAAGTTACTTGAGAAACAGCCTGTGCAAGAAAGATATTCTGAACTTCCTTTGTCCTCCTGAGAACAGGAAATAAATTTCCCATGTGAATTTATCCTCCTTATACCAGGAGGGTAGAAGACATTCTTATCGCCAGAGATAAGGAATTCAAGGCCAATAAGGCTGTGTTAACAAACCTTGTTACTTTCTCACTAATTTACTACAACAAGCCAAATCTTATTTATTGTCTCAATTCTTCACAAATTTACTCTTTCTCTGTCTATAAAGTATAAAACGTGGCTGCTTTGGTCACTCCTTTGAGCCTCATATCTTGGGGCTCCCAGAGTACAAAATCAATTTTGTTTTTCTCCTGTTAATCTGTTTTATGTCAATTTAATGACGGGAAAAAGGGAAAAATTTTCCTTTCCTACAGCATAAGGCAGACAATTATATTTTCCCATAAAATCCATGACATCAGGTAAGTCCATGAAATAATGGGATATAAGGAGACCTTGAGCTGAGAAAGGGCTAAGAGGACCTGGAAGCAGATGAAAATTTTAAAAATCAAAGAATAAGTAGTTAGTTGCAACTTGCCACAGACAAGAATGGATCCAGAAATAAATTGTCACTATAAGAGCAGGAGCACATTAATCAATACAGTAAGTCCCAACATTGACAATAGAATCAGTGGGCAATGTAGCAGAGAATAAGCAAGAGTTAAAAAACCCACAGAAAATTTGAGGAAGTCACTTCATAGTGCTACTTCCAGTAAGAGTCTTGGGACAAATAATATTGTAGTTCTCCCCTTTCTTAAGCAAAGAATATAAAAATCTTTGAAAATGTAAATTAGTCCCAAAAGTCTTCAAAGGCGTGTGGGGAAGAAGAGAGAGCTAAGTCTCAGATATTTGTTTGCTTGTGAATGCAGATACATGAACTACTTTTTTTCTCCCACTAAGACTGTTTTCCTGGATTAGTAGCCATCTGTCACCTTCAGAGCAATGGTTCTAACGTATATTAAAAAAGAATGTGTTAGCAGAGAGAGGATTTCTGTAAGAGGTCTAGGAAAAGGAACCAAAAGAAGGATCTCCAATGCCATCCAGTGTAGGCACAGCCTGAACCAGAAAATTCAAGCATTTGGGTCCTTATTGTCAATCCTATTCCTACAAAGATGATTGAAATACAGATTTCTAGTGAGATGCTACAAAACCACTACAATCATTCAGCTAACTCTTATTACTCTGTTGTATGTTCAAAAGCTAGGATATCAGAGAAGCCATGTCAAGCTATCTACCTAGATAGCAACTCTCCAAAAGGGTACTCTCTAGGCTGCTTTGTTTTTCTTTATAGCACTTTTCATTATCACTTGTTTACTCTCTCTGATAGAACGTAAGTTCTATGAGGGCAAGAATTTCTGTTTTGTTCACTATTAAATCTCAAGCACTTTGAACAGTGCCTATAACAGTAGAAGACATTTAATAAATATCTCTTGAGGGTATATGTCTTGAGGGCATGAATGAGTGAATGAATGCCATCAGGAAAGAGTGAGAATTATCGGAACACCTGGGTGGCTCAGTGGGTTAAAGCCTCTGCCTTCGGCTCAGGTCATGATCTCAGAGTCCTGGGATCGAGCCCCATATCGGGCTCTCTGCTCAGCGGGGATCCTGCTTCCCCCTCTCTCTCTACCTGCCTCTCTGCCTACTTGTGATCTTTCTCTCTCTGTCAAATAAATAAATAAAATCTTTAAAAAAAAGAGTGAAAATTATCTTATAGTTCTTATAATCAGTGGCAGAATAATAGGAAAATAGAAGGTCTAAGGGGTGGACATATGGTGGCAATTATTATGTCCTACCACTTGAAATCAGTAGATCCCAATCTTTTTTCTGCCAGAATACTCTTGACAGATTAGCAATGTATCTTATAGGCAATACCCAGCTCCCTACCTGTTAGTTCATCCATTTCTTATCTACTCAAGGAAGTACATCAAAATACAAGTGAGGGAGGTACAGCAAAAGAAACAATTAACAAAGTAAAAAGGAATCTTACAGAAAGGGAAAAAATATCTGCAAACTCTACACCCGAAAGGGGGTTGATATCCAGATACATAAAGAACAGCTACAACTCAACAACAATAACAATAAAATCCAATTTAAAAATAGACAAATGACTTAGACATTTCTTCAAAGAAAATATGCAAATGGACAATAAGCATATGAAAAAAATTCACCATCATTAATCATCAAGGAAATGAAAATTAAACTACAATGTGATATCACCTCACATCCATTAGGAAAGCTACTATTTAAAAAAAAATGAAAATAGCAAGTGTTGGCAAGGATGTTAAAAAGTTGGAACACTTACACACTGTTGGTGGGATTGTAAATTGGTGCAACTTCTATAGAAAACAGTATGGAAGTTCATTTAAAAATTAAAAATAGAACTATCATATGATCCAGAGATCCCATTTCTGGATATATATCAAAAAAGAATTGAAAATAGGTCCTTGAAGAGATTTTTGCACACCATGTTTGTTGCAGCATTATTTGCCATAGTGGAAAGGTGGAAGTAACCCAAATGTCCTTCAATAGATGAATGAATAAAGAAAATGTGATATATATATATATATCATATATATATATATATATATGATATATATACACACTATGGAACATTATTCAGCCTTTAAAAAGAAGGAAATCCTGTCATATGTTACAACATGGCGAACCTTAAGGACATTATGCTAAGTGAAATGAACCAATCACAAAAAGACAAATACCACATGATTCCACTTGATATAGATATCTAAAGTATCACTCTTTTAGAAATTGCAGGTAGAATGGTGATTTCCAGGTGCTAGGGTTGGGGGGAACGGGTACTTAGATGCTCTTCAATGGATATAGTTTCCATTTTGCAAGATAAAAAAGTTCTAGGGATCTGTTGCCCAACAATGTGTGCATAGTTAACACTGGTGTACTGTTAAAAAATAATTCAGTTAGTAAATTTTATGTTACGTGTTTCTAGCACAGTAACCAAAAAATGCACGTGAGGGAAAGGATGTTATTAATGGAGCAGTGTTGAACCTACTGTAAGTTAGTTCTCAAGAAAATCATTTTCCATATCATCTTTTATATGTGGGATACAAAACACAAAACAAACAAAAAGCAAGCTCATAGATCCAGAGAACAGACTGGTGGTTGCCAGAAGGGGAAGGGGGAAGTGAAGTGGGTGAAGTGGATCAAAAAGGTCCAAGTGTCCGTTTATAAAATAAGTAATTCACAAGGATGTAATATGGAGCATGGTGGATATAGCTACTAATACTATATTGAATATTTGAAAGCTCTTAAGAGAACAGAACTTCAAAGTCTTCATCACAAGGGAAAGAAAGAAAAAATTGTAACTATGTATGATAATGGATGTTAACTAAACTTATAATGTTGATCATTTTACAACATAGGATCATTATTTTGGGCACCTGAGACTAAACAGTGTTATATGTCAATTATTCTTCAATTAAAAAAAAGACAGGTCCACATGCCCCATTCCACTCCACAGGTTGGAAGCCTCTGGCCTTATCTTTTTTTCCTTTTTGGGCCAAGGATCTCTAACTGCTTATTCAGATCAGTAACATAAGCTTTGAATCAGGAATAACACCCATGGGGAGCTTTAGGGAGATGGATTTTGAAGCCACTTCTCCTATGAGAGGGGGGATAAAGCTAAATAATAGAAGGTGGAAAGAGTGGGAGTTGTCAATCTCAAACCATAGAAAAACCTCCCATAATCCATGGTTTCCATACCCAGGGCTTTCTGTCGAATAGAGGCAGATTTTTAACCTAATCATAGTGATCTTTGCCAAAAATAACTTCCAAAGAGAAAGAATTCACTCCCAAACTTCACATATTTAACCACATTCAGGAATAAATGATTAGAGCCAACGTCTCACAATTGTCTCTAACACCAGTGTGGGTGATGGGCCTTAAGGAGGGCACTTGATATGATAAGCACTGGGTGTTATAAGCAACTGATGAATCACTAAATTCTACCTCTGAAACTAATAAAAAAAAAAATACCCAACCAGCTTGGTCAGATGAGAATCACATACATTTCTGGAAACAGAGGGAAAAATCACTTAAGAATAAGTTAGTAGACATTCAGCATGCTCATCCTTCGGTTTTTTATTACACCTATGGAATCACAGGTAGTATCTGGCACTGCCTAATTTTGTTTGGTCTGCAATTTTCTTTCTAGAGATGAAATCTCTAGTGAAATTGAATTTCTGACATTGTAATAAAATGTCTTTACTAGGAACATTAGATGAGAATGTTTTTTTACTTGCCCTCTTAAGACTCATGACATTTTACGTTGGGTTTTACATGTATTTTTAAAAACCTTTTAAAGACCTCTCTTGAATTTGAGGGTTTAGCTTCTTAGGAGCAGTGCTTTCTTTTTCCTGGATTAAAAATGAAAACCTGTTCTTGGCGAGATTTCTGCCATCTTTTCTCTGTCCATCAGGAATTTTCTATAATGAAGTTCTAATGTATAATGATAGCAAATCACTCTCCATATTTCTAATTTGATTTGGCATAAGTACCATGACAGCTCATGGTGGATATGCTCCTGGAAAATGCAAAGAAGCCTGACTAAGAATTCTGGAAGACATGGCTTACTCAGGGCACACCAGTCCAATATTTTCCTCGCTCTCTTGCCCCTGTAGCAGTTCTGCACCTATGGGGTGATCACTGAGATTTGCTGAATTCTAGAATTTATAGACTGAGTTATTGTTCTGATATATGCCTGAAGTTCCCTAAACCAAGACTACATCTGGGTACAGATGCAAACAAATGGAAGAACATTCAGGCAATAACTAGGCATTTTCACCTTTGCTAAACAGCTCTCAAAGAGCCACTCATTTCTGCCAGCTGTATTCCAAGTTGGCTTCTCGGAGGCTAATTTGAGAATCCGTGTAGAAAGTCTTAAGCTAGGCCCTTCGTGTCTAGGAAGCCAAGTTGAATGTCCATAGCATTGGTAACTCTAAAATGAGGCCCAAAACACCCACATTATTTTAATCAGATTTTGTCAAAAACTCATTACAACCAGAAATACATATATATGCCCTCACTTGAGGTAGGGACCGGGACGGCTCTGTTGGTACAAAGTCCCTCATTTGGTGTGAGAGATACTCAAGCACTGAGAGACAGTGCAGTGTAGTGATGATGAGCCCAGGACTTTGTCCTCATGGAGACTTGAACCCCTTCCTGTAGGTGTAACTGTGGGAAATGTACATGACCACTGAGTCACATTGTTTCCTCTGTATAAAAACGGGAGGCAATAATATCTACCTGATAAAATTGTAAAGATTTCAAATGAAGTATGCAAAGGCCACAAAGAGTAACTAATATATGGTAGAAGCTTAATAAATGGTAACCCCCCCCAAGCCATTTTGAAATGGGAGTGTGGCAAACATTTTGGAAAGAAAACCAGAATGGGAAGAAATTGTCTTACCTTTCTTATTTATTTGTAGTTGCTAATACTTTATCATGGTTTCAAATTAAACAGACTTACTGAGATAACTCTGGCTATTAAAATGCAATCTTTTCTAGTAATTGGTTAGAAAAAAGACTGTTTCACTCCTTAGGCAAATACAAGGCTCTTATAAAATCTTTATTTTAAATCAACAGATGACTTAGCAGCACTGATTTCTTTAAAGTTCAGTTCAGATGAATTAACTTCTAAACTATCTACATAACACGCTATTGGAAAACATACCCACTAAAGCAATAAGATGGGGCAATTTTCTATTTTTGATAGGTTTTTAAGTTTGATGTTTCCAGCTACTTTCCTTGTTTCGGGTTTGACCCTCCCTTGAAAGAAGATAGTGTGAACCATCCTTAGTGGGACTGCTTAGAGGAATGGTACTAGAGTTTTAGTTACAAAAGGCTAGAGTCAGATGGGGGTATCTTGAGATATACAGAAGTAGAAAGAACCATAGAGCGAATATAAGCCAGAGTTCTTTAAGAGCTCTCAGATTGAGTCAGAGGTATGCAAGATTGGTAAGTCCAAAGGACTGAAAACTCAGGAAAATGCCAAGGATCGGCAGCCAGGAAAAGATTGAAATAAAATAGGAAAAGTTTGTGAGTGAACTAAGAAAAAAACTTGACTGTTACTGTAAAAATTAAAACCTACTTAAAATGGGATATTTGATGAGATTTGTTGACTTAAAGAAATGACGTTGGGGTAGATACCTTCAGAAAAGTTTCCACTCAGGGCGCCTGGGTGGCTCAGTCAGTTAAATGTCTCTCTTCAGCTCAGGTCACGGTCTTGAGGTCCTGGGATCAAGTCCTGCGTTGGGCTCCCTGCTCAGTGGGACATCTGCTTGTCTCTATTAGTTCTCCCCTCATTCTCTCTCTCTCTGTCTCTCAAATAAATAAATAAATAAAATCTTCAGGAAGGAAGGAAGGAAGAAAGGAAGGAAGGAAAGGAAAGAAGGTGATACCCATTACCCCATTTGGTCCTTACAAAAACCTACGAGGTAGGTACTATTATTAGCAGTACTTTAGAAATAAGGAAAATAAGGATCAGAGAAGTTAAATAACTTGCCCAAGGTCAATGGATACTAAGTGAGGAGTCAGGATTTGAGCCCTGGTTTGTCTGATTTCAAAACCCATGCTTTTAACTATTATGTATAGTCAGTTTTCTTTTGAATCTCAGACTGAAAGCATAGCCTGAGGTGAGCTGTCTTACAAGTATGCATCACTAACCATAGCAGGATCTGAGTGTGGGTGGCCCAGAGCAAATCCATCACCACCCAAAGGAAAAACATAGCAATTAAGGCAAGGTCCTGATGATGGCCTTCTTGGGCACATGTCTTTTTGGCTGCCAAATTTCACAACACTATGGCAACACTAAATTGTCATTTAAAGATCTATTTAATTGGTAATTTGGAATAGCTACCACCCAACATCTATTAAAAGCTGAGTGGAGAAAAACATATTTATTAAAGTTTATATGTATTTTTGTAAAGACATTGGGCTTTCTGACTTTTTTCATTTTGTTTTGCTTTGTTTTTTCATTACTTAGTGTTCTTTTAGGAGGAGATGAAACAGTTATCTCTCTCCCTGGTCTTACAATTGGGAAGAGTGACATTTTTTCAGGAGAGAGATTTTGTTTATTTGTTTTGTTTTATTTCAAGTAGGTGATGAGGGGGGTACTGTAAACCAAATATCTCAATGGCTTTCAATCATGACTATGCATTAGAAATACCTGGGAAGATTTTTAAAAATACTAATATTTGAACCCACCCCCCCCAATTTTGATATGTTCTGCCTCATTTGGGCCTGGAAATCAACATTTTAGGTCTCCCCGGGTAATTCTAATGCAGAGTCAGAGTTGAGAAAACCAATGCAGCTGATCAAGTTTAGACTTTCCTTCTTTGAGAAAATGCTTAGAAAGCTTAGATACAAAACTGTGGTCCACCCACAGCCAGCAAGAACTCTGAGGTATGCGTTATTTTTATTAAACTCATTCCTGGTTCTGTTTTATGTCTCTCCCTTGTTTTCCTTTTATTTCCTCAAAAATTAACTAGAGGTTTTTTTTAATGTCTCAATATTCTGTTTCAATGCGAATTATATATTTCAAAATGTGTTAATGCATACAATTAAGATACTGTACTGAAAATTATGTTCACAAGTTTTTTATTGTGGTATAACCGACATACAATATTATATTAGTTTCAAGTGTGCAACATAGTGATTCGACATTTGTAGACATTGTGAAGTGATCACTGCAATAAGTCTCGTTACCGATGTCACCATAAAAAGTTAATATAATAATATTAACTGTATTCCCCATGCTGTATGTTATATTCCTATGACTTATTTATTTCATAACTGAAAGTTTGTACTTTTTGATCCCCTTTATCCATCTCATCTCTCCAACTCCCTTCCCCTCTGGCAACCACCAATCTGTTCTCTGTATTTACAAGTTTGGGTTTTGTTTTGTTTTGCTTGATTGTTTTGTTTTTTAGATTACACATATCAGTGAAATCATGTGCTATTTGTCTTTGACTTATTTCACTTAGCATAATACCTTCAAGGTCCATCCACATTGTTGCAAATGGTAAGATTTCATTATTTTTATGTCTAGGAAATATTCCATTGTATATATATATATATATATTGCATCTTCTTTATCCATTTATCCATCAATGGAAACTTAGATTGTTTCCATATCTTGGCTATTGTAAAAAATGCTGCAATTTTTCAAATTAATGTTTTTTTTCTTCAGATAGATATCCAGTAGTGGAATTGCTAGTCTGTGGTAGTTCTACTTTTAATTTTTGAGGAAACTCCAGACTGTTTTCCATAGTGGCTTCACCAATTTACATTCCCGTCAACAGTGTAAAAAAGTTCCCATTTCCCTACATCCTTGACAACACTTGTTATTTCTTGTCTTTTTCACAGCCATTCTGACTGATGCAAGGTAATATCTCACTGTAGTTTTCATTTGCATTTCCCTGAAAATTGGTGATGTCGAGCATCATTTCATGTGCCTGTTAGCCATCTTCTTTGGAAAAATGTCAATGCAGATCTTCTGCCCATTTCTTAATTGGATTGTTAGGGAGTTTGTTTGTTATTAAAATATCTCCTCCCTGCAATACGTGCCCTCTTCAATACCCACCACCAGGCTCGCCCAACCCCCACCCCCCTCCCCTCCAAAACCTTCAGTTGGTTGCTCATAGTCCAGTCTCTCATGGTTCATCTCCCCCTCTCGTATTGCATGGAGCACTGGGTGTGGTGCAAAACAATAAATCTTGTAACACTGAAAAAAATAAATAAATAAAATTAAAAAAAAATCTCCTCCCATTTATCTGTTGAAGATTTCCTTCCCTGTGCAGAAACATTTTAGTTTGATGCAGTTCTGTGTGTTTATTTTTGCTTTTCTTTTCCCTGACTTTGGAGTCAGATTCAAAAAAAGAAAAAAAGAAAAAAAATCGGTAAGACTTATGTCAATGAGCTTAATGCCTGTGGTTTCTTCTAGTTTTATGATTTCAGGTCTTACATTAGAGTCTTTAATCCATTTTGAGTTAATTTTTATTTATGGTGGAAGATAGTTGTTCGGTTTCATTCTTTTGTATGCAGCTGTCCTGTTTTCCCAAGCCATTTGCTGAAAACACCATCCCTTTCCTGTTGTACATTCTCACCTCTTTTGTCATAGAATAATTGTCCATGTATGCATGGGGTTTATTTCTGGGCTATTTACTCTGTTCTATTAATCTATGTGTCTGTTTTTATGCCAACACCATACTGTTTTGATTACTATAGCCTGTAATATAGTTTGAAAGCGGGGAGTGTGACACCGCTGACTTTGTTATTCTTACTTAAGATTTTTTTTTTGGCTATTTGGTGACTTTTGCAGTTCCATACAAATTTTCAAATTATTTGTCCCAGTCTTGTGAAGCATGTCATTAGAATTTTCATAGGGATTGCATTGAATCTGTAGATTGCTTTAGGTAGTATGGACATTTTAACAATTTTAATTCTGCCAATCCATGAGGATGGAACATATTTCGATTTATTTACATCATCTTCAATTTCTTTGTTCAATATCTTATAGTTTTCAGTGTACAGGCTTTTCACCTCCTAGGTTAAATTTATTCCTAGGTCTTATATTCTTTTTTTTTTTTCTTATATTCTTTTTGACATAATTGTAAATGGGATTGTTTTCCTAATTTCTCTGATAGTCTGTCATTAGTGCATAAAAATGCAACAGATTTTCGTGTATTGATGTGTACCCTACAACCTTACTAAATTTGTTTTACTTTTTTGTGTGTGTATGCTTATAGTTTTTGGTGGAGTCCTTATATATATATATAAAATCATGTGATCTGCAAACAGTGACAGTTTTACTTCTTCCTTTCTTATTTGGATGCTATTTATTTCTTTTTCTTGTCCAATTGCTTTGGCTAAGACTTGCAGTGCTATGTTGAACAAAAGTGGCAAGAGTAGATATCTTTGTCATGTTCCTGATCTTGGAGGAAAAGATTTCAGCTTTCCAACATTGAGTATGATATTAGCTACAGGTTTTTGTATATGGCCTATATTATGTTGAGGCACATTGTGCCTACTTTGTTGAGAGGTTTTTTTTTTTAAGATTTCATTTATTCATTTGAGAGTGAGAAAGAGAACAACAGCAAGCACAAGCAAAGGGGTGAGGAGAGGCAGAGGGAGAGAGAGAAATAGATGCTCCGCTGAGCCTGGAGACTGATGTGGGGCTCAGTCCCAGGACACCAGGATCATGACCTGAGCTGAAGGCAGACCCTTAACCACCTGAGATCATAACCTGAGCTAAAGGCAGACAATTAAACATCTGAGCCACCCAAGTACCCCTAGTGATTTTAACATAAATGGGTGTTAAATTTTGTAAAATGTTTTTCTGCATCTATTGAGATGATCATATGATTTTTATTCTTTATTTTGTTAATGGGCTATATATTACCCTGATTGATTTGTAGGTGCTGAACCATCCATGAATCCCTGGAATAAATCTCATTTGATCATGATATATGATTATCTTAATATATTGTTGGATTCAATTTGCTAATATTTTGCTGAGGATTTTTGCATCCATATTCATTAGGAATATTGCCTCTATAATCATTCCTTTTCTTGTTTTTTTCTTTTCTTTTCTTTTCTTTCTTTTTTTTGGGGGGGTATCCTTGCCTGGCTTTTGTATCAAGGTAATGCTGGCCTCATAAAATAAGCTTGGAAGCATTCCCTCCTATTCAGTTTTTTTTTTTTGGAGATACTGAGAAGGATAGCTATTAATTCTTCTTTGAATGTTTGGTAGAATTCACCAGTGAAGCTATGTGGTCCCAGACTTTTCTTTGTTGGAAGGTTTTTGATTACAGATTCAATCTCCTTAATAGTCATATATATTTTTTTTATGATTCAGTCTTGGAAGATTATAAGTTTCTAGGAATTTATCCATTTCTTCTAGGTTGTCCAATTTGTTGGTATATACCTGTTCATAGTAGTCTTATGATCCTTTGTATTTCTGTGGTGTCAGTTTTAACTTCTTTCATTCCAAAAGCACAATGAGATGTCACCTCACACCAGTCAGAATGGTTAGTATCAAAAAGACAAGAAATAACATGAGTTAGAGAGGATGTGGAGAAAAGGAACTTTCATGCACTGTTGGTAGAAATGTAAACTAGTGGTGCAGCCACTATGGAAAATAGTATGGAGGCTCCTAAAAAAATTAAAAATATGGTATTAAAAAATACCATACAATTCAGTAATTCCACTGTTGAGTATTTACCCAAAGAAAATAAAAACATTTCTGATTTTATTTATCTCAGCCCCCTCTCTTTTTTTGTTGGTGAGTCTAGCTAAAGATAATTTTGTTTATGTTTTTGAAGAACCAGCTCCTAGTTTCATTGATCTTTTGTATTGTCTGTTAATTTTTATTTCAATTTATTTCTGCTGTGATATTATTTTTAGCCTCTTACTAACTTTGGGCTTCATTTATTCTTTTCTTCTAGTTCCTTTAAGTGTAATGTTAAGTCGTTTGAGATTTCTCTTGTTTCTTGAGATTGGGCTATGCTATGAAGTACATTACTATGAACTTTCATCTACTTTTGAACTTTTTTCATCTACTCTATGAACTTTTCATCTCTCTTTGGTGCATCCCATAGATTTTTGTATGTTATATTTCTGCTTTCATTTGTCTCTAGGTACTTTTTTTTATTTCTCCTTTAATTTATTCTATGATCCACTAGCTGTTCAGTAATATTTTGTTTAGTCTCCTCATATTTGTAGTTTTTTCTGTGTGCTTCTTATAATTGATTTCCAGTTTCACACCATTGTAATCAGAAAAGATGCTTGATATGATTTCAATCTTCTTGAATTTATTAAGACTTGTTTTTGAGCTAACATGTGATCTATCCTGGAAAATGTTCTATATGCACATATGCTGCTGTTGGATGAACTCCTTAAGTCCATCTTGTAAGGTATAATTCAAATCCAAAGTTTCCTTATTGATTTTCTGTCTAGATGATCTACCCATTGATGTAACTAGAATGTTAATATCCCCTACTATTATTGTATTTCTTCCAATTTCTTCCTTTACGTCTGCTAATATTTGCTTTGTACATTTTGGTGCTCTTATGGTGGGTGCATATATATTTATAAATGTTATATCTTTTGGTTAGAATGACACCTTTATCATTATGTAGTGGTCCTCTTTGTCTTCTATTACAGTCTTTGTTTAAAGTCTAGTTTGTCTTATATGATATCTACAGCAACTTTCTTTTTGTTTCTATTTGCACGGAATATCTTTCCACTCCTTCACTTTCAGTCTTCTGAAGTGAGTCTCCTGTAGAGACAGTATAAATTAGTGAGTCTTTTTTTTTTTAAATCCATTCAGCCACTCTGTGTCTTTTGATTGAAGAATTTAGCCCATTTACATTTAAATTGTTGATAAGTATGTACTTATTGACATTTTGTTAAAATTGTTTTTTGGCACTTTTTATAGTTCTTTGTTCCTTTCTTCTCCTTCTCTCTTCCCTTGAAATGTGATGATTTTCTCTAGTGTTATGTTTAGATTCCTTTCTAATTTTCATCTGTGTATCTACTCTAAATTTTTGCTTTGTAGTTAACATGAGACACACATATATCATCCTATGTATATAACAGTCTATTTTAAGTTAATAGTAACTTAAGTTTGAACACATATCCAAACTCTACATTTTTAGTTCCCCCAGGTTTGTTTTTGATGTCATGTTTTACATCTCTTTATAAATGTATCCCTTAACAAATTATTGAAGTTTTGGTTAATTTTACTACTTTTGTCTTTTAGCCTTCATAGTAGCTTTATAAGTGATTAACCCACTACCTTTACTGTATATTTACTTCTTTTAGTAAGATTCCTACTTTCATAAATTTTTTTAATTAGTGCCATTTCTTTCTAACTTAAAGAGGTCCCTTAACATTTCCATTTGTCTGGAACTCTATCTCTCCTTCAATTCTGAATAATAACCTTGCTAGGAAGAGTATTCTTGCTTGGAACTTCTTTCCATCTAGCACTCTGAATATGTCATACCACTCTCTCTGGCTTGCAAAGTTTCTGCTGAAAAATCTGCTGATAGGCTTATGGGGGTTCCCTCATATGTAATAAATTGTTTTTCTCTTACTGCTTTTAAGACTTTCTTTTTATCTTTGACTTTTGACATTTTAAGTAATGTGTCTTGGTGTGGACCTCTTTCGGTTCATCTTATTTGGAACTTTGGGCTTTCTGTCCCTGGATGTCTGTTTCCTCCTCTAGGTTAAGGAAATTTTCAGCTGTTATTTCTTCAAATAAATGTCCTGCCCCTTTCTCTCTCTTCTTCTTGGACCCTTATAATGTGAGTGTTACTCCACTTAATGTTGTTTTATAGGTCCCTTAAGTTGTCTTCACTTTTGAAAATTCCTTTTTTTTCTTGCTCTGAGCAAGTTCCATTGCTTTGTCTTCCAGCTCATTGATTCATTCTTCTGCTTCATCCAGTAAGCTGTTAAACCCTTCTAGTGTACTTTTCAGTTCAGTTATTGCATTCTTCAGCTCTGTGACTTCTGTTTGTTACTTTCTTATATTTTCTATCTGTTGAAGTTCTCACTGTTTTCATCCATTCTTCTCCCAAGTTCAGTGAGCATCTTTATGACTCGTTGAACTCTATATCAGGTAGATTATTTATCTCCATTTCATTAAGGTCTTTTTCCGAGGTTTTGTCTTGTTCTTTCATTTGGAATTTATGTCTCTGTTTCCTCATTTTGCTTGATGCTCTGTGTTTGTTTCTATGTATTAGGTGAAAGTCCTGTGTTGAAGGAGTAACATTGGGTAAGTGATTATCTTATTGTTCAACCTTGTCCTAGATTGTGGAGGTCTCTGGAACCTTTGTGATTGCCTGAGTTGCCTGATTCACTCTTGATATGCCTCTATTGTTGAGGGTATGTCGAGACCTGACAGTGTTACAGGAGGAAGAATTTCATTCAGCATGTAGTTTCAAGCTAAAGGGAAGCCAGACCCTCAGGCAGCAGCTTTTAAAGTATGCAAATACACAGTCTTGTGGGGCCACAATTGTAATCCTTGCTGGCCATCAGATCAGGAGATCTGGAAGTGTCCCATGTACAACAGTTATAAAAACTGAGGTTCCAGACAAATGTATAAGTTCCTTTCTGGGAAGTTCTCAAGCTGCAGCAAGGCCAAGGAGGTGAACATGGATATTGTCTTCCTGCTTCCATTCCCTAGAAGCATCTCTTTAGTCTCTAGATGTGTGAGAAACCTGAAGCCTCTCCCTCAAGCTGAAACAACAGGCTAAGTAAATAGGACTTTTTTCACAGGAAGACTGAGGTTATGTTTCAGTCTGCTGTCTATGCAATGCTCTGGGGGTGATGGCCTGCCAAGAACTGTCTCTCCAATTGCTGCATTCCCGTGGAATGATGTTTGCAAATTATGAAATATAGTTTAAGGAAGCTATCATGTTCACTCTCAGTTTGTGCAAAAGGATATAAAGATCTATCCCTCCCCTTTGCACAATTGATGTTCCAGGTAATGAAAATATAAATAAATCTAAAAACTACTGGCTCAATTCAGTACTGATTCACTTTTCTGCTCTTTAATAACACATAAAGAGCCATGTAGGTTGTCAAATATGGCATGATGTATTGGACTAAACACTGGATTCAAGAAAGGAAATCTGGGGTTATCGAACTGTCTCAGTTAACTACATAACTCCGTGATCTTTGACAAGTTCATTAACATCTCTGGGGTTCTGGGGTTAAGGTGTTTTTTCACCTTAAAAAAGCACTTGGAAAGTGGTGTGAATTTGGATTAAATTTCTTTTCCCTCTACCAGCTCTGAAAATCCATAAGTATCAGAACTCATTTTGCCATTTTGGATGTTTGATCTTTTTTTCTGAAATTACAAGTAGTGGAATCAGATCATCTGTAATGACAACTTTCTAGCTACTAGTCTTTTTATACAATAACATACATGATTACATTTTTAAGTGCTTTGTAAAAATTCAAGACGAGTGCTTATTGTATTGAATCAATAAATCATTCAGAAAAGAATTTCATACTAAAAAGTGTATCAAAGTACTGAAAAGGCAAAAGGTATCACTGAGGTATACAGACATAGTAACGTAAGGAAGCAGTGAATACCTCCTACAGTTAGGGCAACTCTTTTTTTTTTTTAAGATTTTATTTATTTATTCGACACAGAGAGAGAGAGAGAGATCACAAGCAGGCAGAGAGGCAGGCAGAGAGAGAGGGGGAAGCAGGCTCCCCACTGAGTAGAGAGCCCTATGCAGGGCTTGATCCCAGGACCCTGAGATCATGACCTGAGCCTAAGGCAGAGGCTTTAACCCACTGAGCCATCCAGGCACCCCAGTTAGGGCAACTCTTAAGCTAGATGGCCTTAGTAGGGGATTTCTTGACGAGAAAAATCCATAGCAGTGTTTTGAAAAGACAAGCCCTGGTCAAATAATAGGATAGGGTGATTATTTGAAGTAAATTCATCCCCTCCTCTCTACCTTCATTGCTATCATCCTAGTTGAAGTCACTATCATTTGTTGCCTTAACTAATTGAGTAAGCCCCTACCTGGTATCTCTCCTTGTACATTTGCCCACAAACAAATCGTCCTCTATTTATGATTCAAAATTATATTTTTAAAAATAAAATACCAGTTTATGCAGCTTTGCTGCCTGGGACTCTTAAATGGCTTCCCTCTGCTCTTGAAAAACAAAATCTGGGGGTGCCTGAGTGGCTCAGTCAGTTAAGTGTCTGCCTTCTGCTCAGGTCATGAGCCCAAGGTCCTGGGATCAAGCCTCATGTCAGGCTCCCTGCTCAGTGGGGAGTCTGTTTCTCCCTCTCCCTCTGCCCCTATCCCTGCTCATGCTCACTCTCTCTCCCTCTCTCAAATAAATAAATAAATAAAATCTTAAGAAAGAAAGAAAGAAAGAAAGAAAGAAAGAAAGAAAGAAAGAAAGAAAGAAAGAAAGAAAGACAAAATCCAAACTCTTTTCCATATCCTAGAAGGACCTGCATGACCTCACTTTTGCTTACCTCTGACTTAATTTCACAGCATGTTCTTCTCTCTTGATCTCTACATTCCAACCATACTGACCTTTTAGCTCCTCAGATTTGCTATAATTCGCTTTGCTACACAGTCATTACACGTGCTGTTCCTGCTTTATGGAATGATTCCCTTTCTTTATCTAGTGAACACCCATTCTTCAGATCTTAAATTGAAGTCAGTTCCTCAGGAAAGCCTTCCTCAAGTAAGTTGATTTCTCCTCCTATGTGTTCTCAGGACAACAAAACACTCTTTCCTCACAGCACGCCCTACTGTTTATAACCATACACTTGTTTGACTAAATCTGTCTTTCTCATTCGACAGCAGCTTCTTGGAAACTGTGGAACCAGTTCCACCTTCTTCACTATTACACATCTTGCATGTAACACATAGTAGGCAACCAACATATTTATGGTATATTTTGAATGAATAAATTAATGGATTGCTTTAAAGACAAGGGCTGGGTCTTATTCCTCAGGGCTTAACAAAGTGCTCAACATTTAGTCTGTATTCAATAAATGTTCATTAGAATACCAATGGTCTTGAAACCAGAGGAAGTTGGATTATTCTCCTAGTTATACAATTGTCAGGCATCACCATAAATGTGTTTCTAGAAGCCTCTTTATTGATTTTATTGGGGTGAGTAAACGATTGCTTATCAGAGCACGTCTTACAGACAGATTGTGAAGTCTAGAAGTTGAGCAAGAAATTCTCATCTCTAAAAGCCTGTTCCCATTCCCCTCCCCAACCCATAACCTGATTTTATTTGTCTGTGAGCAGCCACACAGATGAAAATGCTTACACTACAAAGCAAAAAAAAGAAAAAAAAAAAGAATAAGAGCGAATTGGGGGAAATCGGAGGGGGAGAGGAAGCATGAGAGACTGTGGACTCTGAGAAACAAACTGAAGGTTTTGGAGGGGAGGGGGAGGGGGGGTTGGGTGAGCCTGGTAGTAGGTATTGAGAAGGGCATGTATCACATGGAGCCCTGGGTGTGGTACATAATCAATGAATCTTGGAACACTGAAAAAATTAAATTTAAAAAAAAGATTGTGATGATGTGTTTTTCCAATCAGAAGCATGGAGATGACAGGCTACTTACATATAAATTCCTTTTTAATTTATTTCTTTTTTCATGTAAAAGTCAAAAAGCTGATTTATGAGTTTATATCCATTTGTGAGATCACATTATTGAATCCATTTGCCCAAGTCCACCCTCTCCCCAGGGTTCCTTGCAACACCTTCTTGAAGATGCAATGTTCTTTTTCAACTGAAAAAAAAAAAAACGAAAAAAAAGATGCAGACAACTTTGGATGACCAAAATTGCCAGTCTGCTGAGATATCTTTATATGTGAACTCAATTACATTTGGATCACTAAAACTGATCACAACAAAATTAATTCACACTAGTGATAATACTCACCTTTAACTTAATGTTTACCCTATTTCAAAAACTGAGTTAAGTGTTTTGCAATTATTGCCTCTAATCCTTACAACGATCTTATGGGGTAGATATATTTTATTTAGCTTAGTGTTTACAAATAGGAAACCTGAAGTGTAGACATGCTAAAGTACTTTCTGAGTCACAATTTGAATGCGTTCTCTGGTTACAAATACAAAAAAAGACACTGTTACTGACAGTTCACTTATTGGGCATGTGCTTATTTCTTGTTTAGTAATTTGACTCCTGTCTCACCCTCCTCCCCTCCCAATGCATAAAACAATGCTTATTTTTGTCTCTCATTGTCCCTGCTTTGGTAACCTACCTCCCATGTGAATGACTATACCAAAGAATTATTCTGAACCACTCAGAGACGTGATCTCATCATGGATGGATTTTAATTTCATGTTTTTGTCCTGACAAGTCAGTAGATTATATGTAATATTCATATCTCTTTCACAGTAAACACTTTGGAAAAGAGAGAGGATAGTGTGGTTCAATGAAAAGAGCTCATGTCTGGGATTTTAGCTCCCAGTCCTCCACAAACTAGGTGTGTTATCTTAGGCAAACCACTCAACCTCCCAGCTTCTCAATTTCAGATTTGAACAAGTTGAATCTCTTCTAACTCTAAACTGCTCTGGGTATATGATTTTTCCTGTAACTAAAATCCACCTTTGAAATTCAGTGGAAGAGATATAAAATAAAGTCATTGTCATTCTGGGCACTGAACAAAACAAAAACAAAAACAAAAAAGTCAGTGACCTTTTCCATGGCCATCTACACAGCTCATTATGTCTCAATATAATAATAATAATAATAATAATAATAATACTCTTTTCTCCCTTTTTCTAACCACGGCACAATGCACCCTAATTACTTGGTCACCACAGATATGGGATGGAAGTCATACGTAAGCACAGTGTTCAGTACATACAAGTTTCTTAATAAATTTTGTTTAATGAGTACATGGATACTGCCGAATCCTCCTAGCATACGTGTCTACCTCATTCCCACCAGATCCAAATGTCATGTCTTCCAAATTCAAATTTGGTTGCCCTTAGATTTTCATTCAAAGGACCACAACCTACCCAAAAATTTGTCAGTGTCTCTATTCTACACAAAGGTTTATAAAGCCATGGTGGAAGCAAATTTGGAGTGACCTAGCCTTAATAAACAAGTATAAGCCTGAGTAAACAAATATAATATCCCTAAGGATAATGTCTATGTCTGTATTGTTTCAACATTATATCCCCATTACTTAGCCCAGTATCTGAAACATAGATTATTAGTAAATATTTATTGAGTGATTTTGTGCAGTATAGCTCTATCACTTGTTTCCGCATTGATCTTCGAGACTGATTTGACATGTATCAGTAAGGAGAATATTACAATAATCAAATAAGAGAAATACTTTCACTATTAAAAATTGTACACAGACTTTCTACTCTATAGAGCAGAATCAGTGAACTTTTTCTATAAAGGACCAGATAGTAAACATTTTGAGCTTTGTGGTTCATCCAAGACACGTAAGTGGTTCTTATTTATATCTTAATGACTCAACTCTGCCATTGTAGCACCAAAGCAGCCATAGATGATAAATACTGAATGGACATGTCTGTGTTCCAATAAAACTTCATTTATAAGAACAAGAGAGAGTCTACCTTTGGCTTGTAGGTAGTAGTTCACTGATCACTAGTATAGAGGAATTCACAAAATAACTATAACTTTGTAATCTAACTTCTTTCATCTAGACTATCACTTCTCAATATTTTGCTCTCAGAATCTCTATATACTCTTAAAAATTGTTGAGGACTCCAAAAAGCTTTTTTTTATGTAGGTTATATCTATTAATATTTATCATATTAGAAATTAAAATTGTGAAATTTTAAAATAGATCTATTTTTAATTCACTTAAACAACAATAATAAACCAATTATGTATTAACATAAATAACACTTTCATGAAAAGTGACTATATTTTCAAAATAAAAAAATTGTGAAAGTAATGGCATTGTTTCACGTTTTCGTGACTCTTCTAATAGAAAACTGTAGGATTTTCATACCTGTTTTTGCATTCAATCAGTTGTGTGGCTGAAGTATATAAAGAACATTCAACCTTACACAGATATGTATGAGGAAATGGAAAAATATTTTTTTTTCCTCGGTACCCCTAGGCCTACTGAGACCACAGTTTGAGAACTGGTGTTTCACACCTATAAAATGGCACATGGAAAAATAGGTAAGCAAGTGGCTCCTAGTGTGATTGTGTCTTAATTGCAGTATTTTCCCATTAAAAGTCTATTATTTCCTACTTCCTTACCTCTCACTGGCCCCGTTACTAACAACACTAACATTGGCTCACCTCACTTACCAACAATACTTCAAAAGTTTTTACCCACAGCACAACTGGCCCTCTGAGATGACCTGGTAGAAAGCAGGAGAGCAAGATCCCTAAACAAGGGCTCCAAACCGGTATTAGTGAAGGCTGTTGATCAACACGCAAAGATAGAAAAAAAAGCTACACCCTTAGCTAGAGATCAGAAAAGCCTGGAGTTTCTGAATGGAGGAGGGTGGGAAGGAATGGAAAACGAACTAGCACTTGTCGCTAGCACTACTTATCTCTAGCACTAGGATTTGTTTTATGAATGTGAGTGCGTAACCACCATGAGAGAGGTATTATTATCCTAATTTTTTTATTTATTTGAGAGAGCACGAGCAGGGAGAGGGGCACAGAGAGAGGGACAAGCAGATTCTCTGTTGATCAGGGAGCCGGTTGCCGGACTGGATCCCAGGACCCCGGAATCATGACCTGAGCCAAAGACAGATATTTAATCCACTGAACCACCCAGGCATCCCACTATTTCCTCATTTTAATAAGATGAAAACTAATATTTACCATGCAAATGTGTTTTAAGGATTAAAGATAATATATGTGAAGCATTCAACAAATATTAGCTATTCTGTGTTATAGGTGAGAAAGAGGCCAGGAGAGGGCAAATGACTGTGTACCTAAGATGACATCCTAGCAAGTGCGGGATAAATGACCTGCACTACTGGGGTCTGCCAGACTTGCCCCATGCCATGCTGTAAAGCTACAAGACGCCAACATGCCTGGCATTTCAAATTTTTCATACCCAGTGCCTGCCCTAGAGTATTTCCCAATGGAAATATGGATGCAAAAGGAACAGGTAGACCAGCAAGCTTAATAATGCAGTGAACGCATAGCCCCAGGTTGACGGCGTTTGAGGCTCCTCGGCAAAAGAGAAATTTTTTTTTATTAACATATAATGTATTATCTGCCCCAGGGTACATGTCTGTGAATCATCAGGTTTACACATTTCACAGCACTTACCATAGCACATACCCTCCCCAATGCCTACCACCCAGCCACCCCATCCCTTCCCCCCTGCCTCCCAGCCACCTTAGTTCATTTCGTGAGTCTAGGAGTCTCTTATGCTTTGTCTCCCTCCCGATCCCTTCCTGTTTCATTTCTTTCCCCCACCCCCCCAAGCCCCCACATTGCCTCTCAAATTCTTCATATCAGAGAGATCATGTGATAATTGTCTTTCTCTGACTGACTTATTTCGCTTAGTATAATACCCTCCAGTTCCATACACGTCCTTGCAAATGGCCAGATTTCGTTTCTCTTGATGGCTGCATAGTATTCCATTGTGTGTGTGTGTGTATATATATATATATATATATATATATATATATATATATATACCCCATCTTCTTCATCCATTCATCTGTTGATGGACATCTAGGTTCTTTCCATAGTTTGGCTATTGTGGACAGGCAAAAGAGAATTTTAAGCCCAGCACAGAGATAATGACCTGGATCTGGAGAGAAATTAAGGGTGGGCTCAAGCAAAAGCATCGAGGCAGGAATTAGGCAAAGGCTTGTCCTTTCCAGCCACAGTGGCAGGTTTCTGACCATTATCACTCATATCCAGTGTATTTCTAGAGTCCTGCATGACTGACGAGTGATCATAGTCCTCTACAAGAGGACATGTCATTGCCTATGGAGCAGTGCACCACTGTAATCTCAGTTCTGCCCCTTGTGAGTTAAGAAACCCTGCTGGAGTTACTTCTTCTCTAAGCCTCAGTTTCTTCGCTGGTAAAACATGAACGATCACATGTGCCCTTCCTATTTCATGATATTTAACAGAGCATCAAAGGAGACAAACTATGAAGTGCAATGTAAACATCAGGAAGTATCACCAGGACGGTTTAAAAAAAAAACACAACACGAGTATCTGCTCCCATCAGCTCTTCAAAAGAAGGGAAATCTACAAACCCTCAGAGAAGGTACTCCAAAACCCTGGGGGTTGAAGGGAAACACACACACACACACACACACACCTCTGCTCTTTTCAAAATGTACTACCACTTTCAGGAGAGACTTGAAAGGCAACTTTTGTGAAATAAACTGACTGGCTAGGAAGAGTCTAGTCCAGGCTGTGCCAAAGAACTCACGGTCTCACTTAAAATATCACATTTTGTCCTTTTCTTTTTCTTTTTTCTTTCTTTTCTTTTCTTTTCTTTCTTTCTTTTTTTTTTTGTCCTTTTCAACAAAAATCCCACATAGTTTGTCTTAACGGGCACATCTCACTTTTACTACATTGAGAGAATCTGAGTTGGTACAGGGTTGTTTGGGGGGGGGTTTGGTAAAGATTTCTTTGAGAGAGAGAGCACAAGCAGGGAGAGGCAGAAGGAAAGGGAGAGACTCTCCAGCAAAGTCCCCCCCTGAGTATAGAGTCTGACACGGGGCTCGATCTCACAACCCAGAGATCATGACCTGAGTTGAAATCAAGAATCCCGTGCCTAACTCACTGAGCCACCCAGGTGCCCCAACTTGGCACAGGTTTTAAACGCTGATGAATTTTGTCTGTAGCCTCTCTGATTCACTCTCATCTAGTTATCAAGTGTCTTCTCTACTTTCACTCCTAAACTTCAGCTTCAAATCTAAACAGTGCTTTAAGGTAAACATACTGTGTATATTTAAACTAACTGAAGAAAAAAATGTCAGAGCATGCTCTATATGGTAAAATATAGAAAACGACAGAAAGAAAGAACAAAAGGAGAAAGAAAAGAAAAGAAAAAAGAAGAAAGGAAAAGAAAAGGCAGGAAAGAAGAAAGGAAGGAGAAAGGAAGAAAAGAAGACAAACCATTTAAATAACAACAAAACTTAAAGATTTAAATTCGCCTACTAGAAAACAAAAGTCTTCACATCGGGTTAAAAATCAAAATCAAAATCAGGGGCACCTGGGTGGCTCAGTAGGCTAAGTGCCCTGGGATGGAGCCCCGCATCGGGCTTCCTGCTCAGCGGGGAGCCTGCTTCCCCCTCTCTCTCTGCCTGCCGCTCTGCCTACTTGTGCTCTCTATCTCTCTGTCAAATAAATAAATAAAATATTTAAAATAAATAAATAAGTAAAATGTAAAAAAAAATCAGACAGTGGCCAAAAATATGAGTAATTGTTAGATAAAAGCATACTCTAGGTTTTAAGCAGCATGCAAAGCACTATATGTATACTAAACGGTGTAACCTTCATAACAGTCGGTGACCTGGGCTCAACTGAATGATGAAGCAGGGAAGGATTATGTAATTTGCCCAGGGCCACAATCAGCAAATGGTAGAGTCAGATTTTTAAATTCTGTTTGCCAATGGATAGCAGCTACACCTGTGGTGAGAACAGCAGAAAGTATATATATGTTGAATCACTTTGTTGTACCCCTGAAACTAATATAACATTGTGTGTCAACTATACTTCAATAAAAAAAGTAAATTTAAAAAGTCCTGTCTGTCAAATGCATAAAGATAAATAATATAAATAAGAACAATAACAAGGTGATTTATTAGATATTGAACATTGTACATTACACATTAAAATTACAACTTCCTTCTGATTGGACTGTGATAATTTCCTCAAAGCACAGAACATACCGATCCCATTCTATGACCACAATGCAGTAAAAGCACAAATCAATCAAAATTTCAGAAAATTGAAT
The DNA here is from genome assembly GCA_028646535.1 of Procyon lotor. Lineage (NCBI taxonomy): Eukaryota > Metazoa > Chordata > Mammalia > Carnivora > Procyonidae > Procyon > Procyon lotor. The sequence continues at coordinate 27,541,753 of CM053612.1, forward strand.
TATGAAAATAAGAAATGCACTTCTAAGTAACTTACTGCCCAAAGAAGAAAATTAAAGATACTATAATTACACCAATAACTTTGAAAAATAATTACTAGCGATTTAGAAATACAGAGATTTTGAAAATAATATGTCAAAAGTATGGAATATTCCCATAGCTGTACTCACAATAATTCATAGCTATAAATATTCTTCTCATTAAATATGAAGAATGAAAGCATACATTACTTAGACTATAACTCAAAAAGCTAGCAAAGGAGAAAACAGATCCAAGGAAAACACAAATAAAGAATTAGTAAAGATTAAATCAGAAACTTATGATTTAGGGACCAGAAGAAATAACAAACACTACAAGAGGTAGTTCCGTGAAAATGCAATAAAATATATAAAGCTCTGGCTGATCTGGCCAAGTATAGTACAGAGAAGTAACAAATACATGAAGTAAAGAATGACAAAGGTAACCATGTGAACATGGCTATGGAAACAATTAAAAAAGAAAAGAAAAAACATCTAGAAAAATTATAATAAATGCACAAGGAGAAACATAAAATTTTACCAAAAACATTAAAAATAATTTAATAAGTATAAATAAATTTAAATATATACCTTATACCTTGTTCATGGGCAAGAAACATAAACCCTTAAAATAATCTATACATTTAACATATCCCAATAAAAATTCTAAAAGGATATTTTTGGAACCAGCCAAGCCACTTCTCAAGATCAAACACACACACACACACACACACACACACACACACACACAAGCACACGAGGATAGCCAGGAGAATACCCAAGATAATCCTCACCGGAGCGATCACTAGCCTTAGCAGATTTTTTTCAAATGTGTTAGGAAGCTCCAGTAATTAAAACATTTTCATGCCGTGAATGAAGAGACAGACACAGTCTTTAAACCTGAGAGTCCCAAAATAGATGCTAATGACATGGGAATTTAGTATGGGATGTGATATTTCAAATCTGTGGGTACGTGGTGGAGTATCAACTATTTTGGAATAACTGACCAGCCAGTGGGGGAGCCTATCTTCAACAGGAGAACCTAATCCTATGTGTTTACTTGGCTTTGACAGCAGAACTGCTATGACTTCTCCCACCCCACAGCATTGGGTTGTCACGAGCCACAGAAAATGCACTGTAAGCTAGACATTGTGTGGCATGGTCAAGGAAAGTGTCGGGAGAGCCATGCCTAAGATGCTACGCTGATTTCACTCGGATGGTAGGGGTTGTGACTGAATGTTTGTCAGGGTTCTCCTGACAAACAGAAACAATGGGAGATCTATATCTATATATGTATCTATATCTCCAATATTATATGATATATATCACATGTATGATGTAATCTAGTAATATATATTAGATATAATCCAATAATATATACCTGATATAGATATATATCTAGTGTATCTGTGATATCTAATATATATCAAAAATTGGCTCATGCTAGCATAGAGGCCGAGAAGTCCCATGATCATCTGCCATCAGCAAGCTGGACATCTAGGAAAGGGTGTGGTGTGATTCAGTCAGAGTCCCAAGGCCTGAAAACCAGAAGAGCCAATGATTTAAGTCCCAATCTGAGTCAAAAGGCCCAAGAACGGGGAGCAAGTGATGGTACAGGGAAGGAGAAGATGGATTTTCCAGCTCGTCCGTAATAATCATAATGAGCAAATTTCCCCCTCCCTCTTCCTTTTTGTTCTATTCCAATCCTCAACTGACTGGCTGTTGCCCACCCACCGTGGTGGTGAGGGAGAGGGTGCACCTTTACAAAGTCAACCAACTCAAGTACTAATCTCTCCCAGAAACAGCTTCACAGACACACTCAGATATAATGTTTTTCCAGCTATCAGGGCATCCCTTCGCCCAGTCAAGTTGACATAGGAAATTAACCATGACAATGGCAGGCAAAAGCCTTCTGATATGATGGCTCTAAGTACCTTGTAGCACTGAGCACAGGGCTGGGCACGGCCGATGAAATTCATAATGGGATTATACCTAAACTGAAGTTTAATCTCATCATTCCACCCCCAATACAAACATGAAAACGGTTGCATCTATGTCCAAAACTAGTTAGGAAAACTTGATTAAAAGCAGCAACTGGCTATTGGAATTCTTTATTTGTCGAACCCCACAAAACCCATTACATATGTGAGTACACCCTTCTTTCCAGGAGAGAACTGTGAAAATAGGGTTTGGACATTTGAGGGGTATCAGGAAAGGCTTGGATCAGAGAATTGTTTCACTCTCTTCCAACCTTGTCTTTATTCTGTTTTCACCAACAACTTGGTGACTTGGGTTCCGTGCACCCGTTTCAGGGAGAAAGAGTACTGGTGATAACAGACTTCAACTACTTCAACGACTGTGATAGTTCTTCATCACTGAGCTGATAAATAGTACTATCCATGGCCATCCACTTATTCAGCTAGATGGCCAAGGCTCACTTAAGCCACAATATAGCCATGTTAATAACATGATATGGAGTTTCAAGTTGTAAGAAGTAGAGGATCACGTGGCATTGGATTAAAAAATTGGTGACAATGAAAAAGAAAAACTGGCTTCTTCTAGTCTTCTTTAGGCAATTGCAAATACCCCTTCTTTTAGAAGCTTCGCACTACTGTATTACCCCCATACCCCCTCTCCAGCACTGGGCCAGAGTGAACTATTTCTGGTCCCCCTAATAAAACAGAGCAGCTGGTCTTAATCCAGTTAATCAGGAACCATGTGTATTATGGAACAAAGTCACACTGAAGTGTGACTAGTTCCCCCAAAGGTATACCCATTTTCCAAATATATGTCTCCCATCCCTGATTCAGGTAGAAAGACCAATTAAAGGAGCAATGCAGTGGGAGGAAGGAGACAGAATCTAGGGCAGGAGATCAATCGCAGGCAGGCTGGGCTTCCCTGAGAAGTTGTCCTGGAGCCTGTTCTAAACTGTCCTGCTCTTCACAGCTGAACATGAATCATTCCTAAACGTTCTTAGATTTTTCCTAATGGCCCCCCAGTGAGTAATTAACATCAGGATTCCAGCCTCCAAGTAGAAGGTCAAGGATCGGAGTCTTCTTGTTTCCATGTGTCTTTCATCACTTGGTGATCTCAAAGACTGGGCTCACCTGGTTTGTGCTAAGAGCTGCCCCACTAGTGTTAGCCATTCTCTTTCTTATTTCTAATTTTGTTGAACGTCTTTGGCCCCAGATGGTTGGTTTCCTATGGCCCCAGTTTCCAAGGATTGTATTTATACATTAGATAAAAGGGCAGTGCTAGTAAAGCTAAAGCAAACAAATATTAAGAACAGAACGCGTGCAATGCAGAAAAGCTAGCTGAACGAATTCTTTTCTTCTTGTCTGGGTAGGAATGGGGGCGGAAAAAAAAAGAAGAGTGATGTTATTTTGGTCTCAACAGCATTTCATTTCTTTGGAAAGGGAAGCAGGGGTCAAGGAAGGCAAAAGCCACACTTCCTTTCTGTCAGGCAACTTGTGACTTTACTGATGCCGCTGTCCCCAGATGTCTGATGGCCTAGCCTCTTCGCTATTGCTGTATCTCATAACGTGTTGGCCTCACTCAGTGACTCTTATGAAAAAGATGGGATGACTGAGACCGAGTGGAGAGCACATCATCAATCAAAAGTCGTTTTAGACTGGAAAAGAATAGGTTGCCAAATCTCCGGGAAGCACATCTCCATAGGACATGAATAATTCATTTATTCTTTTTTTAATTAACATATAATGCATTATTTGCCTCAGGGTACATGTCTGTGAATTGTCAGGCTTACACATTTCACAGCACTTACCATAGAACATACCGTCCCCAATGTAATTCATTTATTCTTTTTTTTTTTTTAATTTTTATTAACATATACTGTATTATTTGCCCCAGGGTACATGTCTGTGAATCTTCGGGCTTACACATTTCACAGCACTTAACAGCACATACCCTCCCCAATGTCCACAACCCAGCCACACTATCCCTAGCCCCCCACCCCCACCCCCCACCCGCCACCCTTAGTTCATTTCTTGAGTCTAGGAGTCTCTTATGGTTTGTCTCCCTCCCCAATGTAATTCATTTATTCTTAAAAACCCCCTTGCACTTCCCTAAAATGTAGTTTATCTTGTCCTGGATATCTTCAAAAGCCTGCATACTTCGGCTCAACTTTTCAGATCATGTTAACTTTGTTCTTCTATTTAGCACATTCCAGTGAAGCTTTTCTTTCCCCCCTTTAGTCAGTTCCTACAGGAATCAAATACAGCTTGGAAATAAATCCTACCCTAAGGAATCATTTTCTTGCTTTAGGAATCATTTTTTTAAAGGTTTTATTTATTTATTTGACAGAAAGAAAGAGATCACAAGTAGGCAGAGAGGCAGGCAGAGAGAGGGGGGGAAGCGGGCTCCCCGCTGAGCAGAGAGCCTGATGCGGGGCTCGATCCTAGGACTGAGATCATGACCTGAGCCGAAGACAGAGGCTTCAACCCACTGAGCCACCCAGGCGCCCCAGAATCATTTTTTTTAAATGAAGGACTTGGGCAGGGAGAGAGACTGACACTATTTTAGTAAAACTAATAAAATAAAATGAAATCCTACTTCCCGAAATTAACAAGCTCAGGTGGACAAGAAGGTTCACATAACCTCTGATGAACCAAAAATCAGCATCTTAAAGCATTGGAATTGATTTTGAAATATAAAATGATGACCTCTCTAGCCAAAATTTATCCCATTAATAAATTCCCATAATATATAGCTTATTACAATCTAGATTATACTAGTGTAACATAAGATACGTTATACTAATATAACATAATATAGTATAATCTAGAATACTATAATATAGTATATTATAATATAACGTAGATTACCTCTAAACAACTTTCCCCTCTATCCCTCTACACACACACATACACACACACTCCTTTACGATACTGAAAATTCATATTCAAAGCCCCATGTTATTTCTTACTGAGTTTGAGAAAGCTCAATGTCACAATACTTATAACAAAAGTAGTTTCAGATCACAGTGGGCATTCAGGACCTTCTTTTCCATTTCTGAAGGTAAATATTTCTCTCTAACTTTTCAAAGTGTAAAGTATTGTGTCTTCCTGTCCATGAATGTTCTTAAGCACAGGTAGTATATTTTAGTGAAGAGTTTCTTTTTTATTCCTGAAATAGCCTTTTTTATGATTCTAACTTAATCTGAGTTGATTTATGTGAAAGTCAGGTAAGCAGACATCCTGAGGTGAGAGCTATTTCAAAAAGAGGGCAGTGATAAAGTAGATTTAACAATTGAGTCAATAATCACAGAGATGCAAAAGTTGACATGAAATCAGTCTGAGAAAAGATCTAGATTACTCTGAATTCTTTTCAAGACCTTCTTGTATCATACATCAATACTCTAACATGATGGATTTTTCTTGAATGCAACATTACATTTATTGTCAACAGTGTCAATTTCCAAAAACACATTAAGCCCAACAGAATGAGAAGAAACGTGGTCAACAAAAAGCAAACATTTTGTCTCCATAGCGAGCTAGACTTGCATTAAGAAAAAATCCCATTTGATTTAGCTGTGAATCAGACTTAATAGTCATAGCAATCTAATCAAGGGCAAGAGACCTTGCTAAGAGTTGGACCAAGATGGGTTATTTGCTACATTGGACCACTGAGACAAAATCCGAGATAATAGAACTCCAGGTTCCCACAACCATAGTATTTATTCTGTCTTCTTTGCCTCTGGAATAGCATTTCTCAAGCTGAAGTTTAGTGGCATTCTGCTTAAGAGATATTCCTCAAAAGATGTATTTGGTCACCCCTGGTTGCTCTTTTCCATATCTTAGTCCCTACTGAACGTTCACCATGCATACCAGCATATTTAAATTTCTAAGAAATCTTCCAGTAAAGAAACTTGTTTAGCTGAGCATTTGCCAAACCTATTTACCACAGAAGTCAATATTTTTTTTCTTGTGACGCCAGCTTACATCTCTTAGAATTATTATTTCTTTTTCTTCTTCTCTTTTTTATTAACATATA
>CM053612.1:27548279-27575520 GCA_028646535.1 Procyon lotor
AAAGGATGAATACCCAACTTTTGTGTCAACATGGACGGGACTGGAAGAGATTATGCGGATTGAAATAAGTCAAGCGGAGAGAGTCAATTATCTTCTGATCTCACTTACATGTGGAGCATAAGGAAAAACATGGAGGGCATTGTGAGAAGAAAGGGAAGGAGGAATGGGGGGAAATCATAGGGGGCGATGAACCATGAAAGACCGTGGACTCTGAGCAACAAACTGAGGGTTTTGGAGGGGAGGGAGGTGAGGAGTTGGGCGAGTCTGGTGGTGGGTATTGACGAGGGCACGTATTGCATGGAGCACTGGATGTGGTGCATGAACAATGAATCTTGTAACACTGAAAAATAAAATAAATGTATTTGGGGGGGAAAAAAAGAAAAAGCAAAGGAAGTGTCCACAAAATAGAATGAAGTCAAGGATAGGAAAGTCACAAAAACAATTCACATTTGTCCTCCACGGCATGACAACTGACAAAACAAGTTATGAATATGTTCTATGGTGGTTAGCATGGCACAAGACACACAAGAAACGCACAATACAGGGGCATTGTGACTGCACCTGGACGGTGCAGTCAATTGAGTGCTGGACTCTTGGTTTCAGCTCAGGTCATGATCCTCGGGTCATGAAATCAAGCCCGACATCAGGTTCCCCACTCGGTGCAGAGTCTACTTAAGATTCTTTCTCTCCTCTCTCTCTGTCCCTCACCCCCCACACTCACGTGCATTCTCGCTCCTTCTCTCTCTCTCTCTAAAATAAATAATTAAATCTTTTAAAAAGATGCACAGTATGCATGGGTTTGTTGATAAAGAAGAGAATGCTTAGCTGGAAGTGGGGCCCAGGGCAGACAGACTGTACTAGCAAGAAGTAATGCTCCTTGGTGAGATGTTTTGTTCCAGCAGAGAAGGAAGAGGATGATTGGGTAGGAAGTGAGTAGGGAGGAATAAAAGAGAGAATGAAAAAATATGCAATACAGGGGCGCCTGGGTGGCTCACTCGTTAAGCGTCTACCTTTGGCCCAGGTAATGATCCCAGGGTCCTGGGATAGAGCCCCACATCAGGTTCCCTGCTCGGCGGGAAGCCTGCTTCTCCCACTACCATTCCCTCTGCTTGTGTTCCCTCTCTCGCTGCGTTTTTCTCTGTCAAATAAATAAAATCTTTAAAAAAAAAATATGCAGTACAATGTAAATTGTGGAGACAGGATAGGATGTGTTAAGGGGGATGCCGCAGAATGGAGGCATTAATGAGGGGAATGAAAACCACAGAAGAGTCAAATGAAGGAAAAGAATGGACAGAAACACTGCAAAGAGGCAGCACGCATGTGATCACTTGTATACATTTCAGTAAAAGTGCAGATGAGCATATGTCTAATGAAAGCAAACAAAATGTTTAAAGGTCTATATAACCTTTAAAAATTATTATAAGAGGGACGTCTGGGTGGCTCAGTTGGTTAAGTGGCTGCCTTCTGCTCAGGTCATGATCCCAGAGTCCTGGGATCGTGTCCCGCATCAGGCTCCTTTCTCGGCAGGGAGCCTGCTTCTCCTTCTGCCTCTGCCTGCTACATTGCCTGCTTGTGCGCTCTCAATCTCTCTCTCTCTCTCTCTCTCTTTCTCTCTCTCTCTCTCTCTCCTCCCCCCTCTGTCTCTCTCTCTCTCTCTGACAAATAAATAAATAAAATCTTTAAAAAAAATTATTATAAGAAAAGAGAACAAAGGCCCTATACAAACCCCATAGAATGTTGTCCATGGGCATTCTGGAGTTTACATAATGAGAACTAGAACAAATGGGACACCTGGGTGGCTCAGTCGGTTAAGCATCTGCCTTCAGCTCAGGTCATGATCCCAAGGTCCTGGGATTGAGTCCTGCATCAGGCTCCCTGCTCAGCAGGGTGCCTGCTTTTCCTTCTCCCTGCTGTTCCCCCTGCTTGTGCTTGTGTGCTCTCTCTCTCTCTATCCCCCCCCCCGCTTTCTGACAAATAAATAAATAAAATCCTAAAAAAAAAAAAAAAAAAATAGAACAGAGTAGGTCTGCTTACCTGGGCAGAAGGGGCAAGAATGGAAATCCCCCTCAAAGTTGCATATATATACTCAAGGGTATAAAGTTCCACCAAAAAGTGGAGTTTATCCTACAGATAGATCACTACAAGGACTCAAAGTTACAAAGAGGTACATGTAAAATACAGAAAAGAACACGAGAGTGTGATTCATACATGATCTTGTGCAAAGAAAGAAAAGAAAGATGGCAAAGACACAGACAGTCGGCCAATGAGAGAGAGAAATGAGAGAGTGGTGGTGGGAACACCTGATATGCTAAAGGGGTGTGTCTTACAGTTGTGGTTCCGTTTCCCTTGCTGATGGGTTTCATGTGCAGGACTTTGTACATGGAGGAAAGTGTGAATCCAATATACCATTTATGATTCTGTGGTCCTGAATTAACTACTGACCCAAGAAACCAATAACCCTTCAAATCCAGAGAAAATGGGTATTGCCTGCTTCTCATCTGCTCTGTTTCCTGCATAGAGAATTGTTTCTCTAAGAGCAGATGTCAGGGTTTGAGCACATAAACTGGAATCTCATAGCAAACATTTACCTGGACCCTAAATCATATAATCAGACCCTGGGCCTCCGGCTCCATCTACACATGCCAAATCTCAATATTTGAAAAGATCCAAATATTCAACTGTTTTCCATTCTTCACCCAAGTGCTTCATGTAGGTACAGAACACACGTCTTTATTGAGCACCAGATCCCCAGGCTGAATCAGAGTGGGGAAACAAAAGAAATAGAAACTGTGATATTTGAGGAACTCAAGAGATACCTCAGCGAGCCTAGGCCAACACTAAGCTTCCTACTCCTGTGGGTTTCTGGAAGTGGTATCCTACACCTGCTTTTCTTACATGTTAGACCACACTGCTCATCTCTTAGCTCAGAAGCTAACACAAGCCAAGTGATCATTTACCCAGCTCTCTCTCTCTGACCCTAAATATCACTTGAACCTCATGGCTTATAGGGAAGTCTAAACCTTGGTTATTTATCCTCTAGCTCTTTGCTATATAACCTGTGATTCATGAACCAATAGCATGGGTACTTCTGCGGTGCCTCCAAGAAATGCAGAATCCCAGGCTTCTACCTCAAACCCATTGAATCAGAATTGGCATTTTGACAAGATCCCCAACAACATATGTTGTCAAACCTCACCGAACCAGAATTGCTCCCAGATATTCAGTCTCGGATTGCCGTGGGCACAGGCACTTTTTAAAAATATTTTTGGGGCACGTGGGTGGCTCAGTCAGTTAAGCGTCCAACTCTTGATGTCGGCTCAGGTTGTGACCTCAGGGTCCTGATATCAAGCCTCGCATCAGGCTCCGTATTTATCACAGAGCCTGCTTGAGATTCTCTCTCTCTCTCTCCTTCTGACCCTTCCCCTCGTGCACATGCTCTCTCCCTCTCTAAAATAAATAAATAAATCTATAAAAATATATTTTCAGATGCTTTGCAGTTGATCCTAAGGTGCATTGAGAGTTGAAAATCGCTGCATGTCCCTGCTCACATTACTCTGTGTTCTACACTTTGGGCAACAACTCTGGGTGAAAAACAGCCTTTGCTCAGAAGGAAGCAAATGTGTCTTTGCCGTTGCTTTCATTCATTCAAAAACTACTGAGCAATTATTCTGTCCAAGGCACCACGTAGTTGCAGAGAATATCACCATAAACGAGAGTGACTCTGTGTCTGCTGTCATGGGCTTGGCATTCTAATGGGCGAGAAGGGGGGAAATTCCTAGACAGTCAAATACAGGGTGAGGATGAGTCTTTTGGTCGAACTACTCTGTGATTAGAAAGGAGATACAGAGGTCGTGAAACAATTATAGGGTCAACCTTTCCTCCAGATAAAATATTTGAAAGTGAAACATCCAAATTAGTACATCCTCTATTGTACCCAGATCTCAGCGATGAAATTAAGATTATTGTCCTTAAAAAAGATCTTGTGCAGTGCTTTCCAAAGCCGAATTTACCACCCTCCCCCAAAGGGTAGTCTGAGTGTTTCAGGCCAAAACGAAATAGCAATTTTGCCTCCTAAGCAGACAATCAGTGTATTTACCACTCAAGAGCCATGTGAGAATTACAGTCAAACTTCTGTGCAGTCTTCACCCTGCTTTATCCTACTAATCACCAGATTGGCCATTGTGACTGAAATTGGCCAGTTCACTTGCCGTATTCAAGTATCTGGTCTGTCCCTTGGTCAAATAGAATTGCTAAATAGAATTAACAGTGGATTTATTTGACTCCACGTTGTAGACAAGATTATAAGCTAAAGGAAAACAAAGTAGAATTCAAGTTACAAATAACCCCAGTACCACCCCTGATATTCACAGTTAAGCTGGCATACCTCCAAGGTATTACAGGTTCGGTTCCAGACCAGCGCAATAAAGCGAGTCAAATGAATTTGGGGGGGTTTGCAGGGTATATAAAAGTTATGTTTACACTACACTATAGTGTATGAAGTGTGCAACAGCATTATGTCAGGGGTAGGGGAACAATGTAAATACCTTAATTTAAAAATGCTCTATTGCTAAAAAAGGCTAACTACCATGTGAGCCTTCAGTGAGTTGGAATCACTGATCACAGATCAAATACAAAAATGACAAAGTTTGAAATATAGTGAGAATTACCCAAATGTGACACAGAAAAGTAAAGTAAGCAAATGCAGTTGGGAAAATGGCACCAGTAGATGTCCTTAACATAGGGTTGCCACAAAACTTCAATTTGTAAAAATCACGGTATCTGCCAAGTGCAATAAAATGAGATATACCTGCAGTGGTTAAAATCAAGGGCTTTAAAAATAGAAAAAGGCAGATTTCAATTCTCATCTCTAAAGTAGGAATAATCATAGTACTTACCTCCCAGAGGTGCCGTGAGGCATAAAGGAGCTCATTTATGTAAAGCTTGTAGCCCTATCCAGAAAAGAGTAATGCTCTGTATTAAATGTTATTGTCATAGTTGTTTACAACTTCTCTGAATACATGAGTTCCAGCCAATATTCAGCATCCCTCATTGAAGACATAATGGTCATATTTTTCCTAGTAGAGCTTCATTGCTTTACTAAACACATTTCTGTCTATAGTGAAACATGTGAAATGTTTCACCAGCATCATTAGACAAGACGATTGGAGAGAACTCCATTCAAACTCTTTTTAAACTTTGTCTTTGGTTTTGGTTTTCTGTATGGTGCAGTGATCAATGATCATGTCACCAATGAGTCCCTGCTGAGAAACAATACTTCCCGGGTCTGGGGAAGCCATTAGTACCACATTTAGATCTTTATTTAAGTCATTATGCCTCTCCCATGATGTACAGATTTCAATTTAAGTGCACTTGGCTACCAAAGTCCTTTGCTTAAATTAGCAAAGGATTGATTTAAAATAGTAATAAAAGTAAATGTTATCTTAATGAGCATCACAGTACTTATATAACAGCCTAAATTCTATATCCATAGGAACTTAGGACGAGAAACTGATTATGATCACAAATAAATAGATATTAGCCATAGGTCAGACTTCCTTTCCTTTTTTTTTTTTTTTGTCTTGTGACCAGAATAGCTTCATATAAACAAAGTAATTCTTCTTCCTTATCTTCGTGTTCCTTCTGCCATGTTAATTAACATTTGACATGTCCCCGTATACTGTTTATGGCAAAACGAGATGAGTAAACTGATTCAAACCAAACACATGACTTTTTACCCAAATCCCATGCCAAAGACAAACTGAGCTTTTGAGAGTTTGGAGATGTGAGTTTATTTACGCTTTACTCTTTTCACTTGCAAGTATCTTGGTATAAATTTCGTTTTATGCATTTTGTGGTTATTGGAAATGTACGGGATTTGGAGAGTTTATTTGAGTTAGTGCAGTAGAAACTTTATGCAAGTTGTCTTGTTTTTTTAAAAAATCACAGAAGGAAAAAAATCACAGAAGGGGTTATCAGCGTAAATGTGGATATAGCTACACATATTTTACAACCCTATGATGTTTCAAATAGTCTTTGCAATAGCCCAACACAAAATATTCAATTATGGAAAAAGACAAAGATCGAAATAGGCACAAGTTTGGGACTATGGACCCCTAAACTTTAACCCCAGCTATAAATAAGACTGTTTTAGAAAAGGGAGTCAGTTTGTGGTCCTTACTCTGCAATGTTTTCCCACAACCAAAAAATGAGAATAAGAAATTGGCTGGAATTATATTATTAACGCTTTTGCTTCGCATGTTGCATATGTGCATTTGGGTGGCCAGATACAAGTATCTCAAAACTTAATGCAAATCATCCAAGATCTGTGCCTTCAAATGGTTTACCGTCTAAGATCGGGCAACCCATCTCTCTGACCTGAGAGAGGTCAGAGCTATATAATTTGGGAAATAGCGACCACCCAACTTGTCCCACTCTGTCTTATTCTAGAGTAGAGTGAAAATATGATGCAAAGTTAGCTTGGCCATAGGTGTTCCTGTAACTCATGGAAGTCTTCTCCCACCTCCATCCTAGATAAGCCATCATCACCAATAACATTGTCATCTTTGCCATAGTCACAGTAGAACTTCAAGGATTATTAGTCACATCTCAAAAGATGTATCTTCCGTGGCCCCAGCAGCTTTCTTGGACCTGTGCTCCTCAAAAGCTGATGTAATAAAAATCAACTGGGAATCCTGTTAGAAACACATATTTCTGGACCCCTGCCCCCAAGGGTTTTGATTCCGTAGGTGTGGGGTGGAGCCCAGGATTTGGCATTTCTCACAAGTTCCCAGGTGACGCTGATGATTTTGGTTCAGGGACCACAAACTGGGTATCACTGATCTAAAATTTCTTTCACTTTCTAATGTTCTCTCTCCCTTCTGTCCTATCTCAGGTAAAGTCCACAACTTTCCCCCTTGTCAAGTAAAGCCTATCACTTTCATTTCAATCCCATCCCTATATCAATTATCTGCTATATTAGCTAGGATTCACTTCAGCTGCAAGTGACAGGAAACCCAAAATGGTAGTGCTTTAAACAAGAGAGAAGATTTGACTAAGATACCCATAAGTAGCCCGAGACTGGTAGGTTACCAGCTCCATAAGCATCAGGTCCCAAATTCCTTCTATCTAGTTGTTCTTGCATTCCCAACATATTGCTTCCACCTCAATACCCGAGAACTATAGCTCTAGCCATTAGGTCCACATTCCAGCCAATAGGGGGGAAAAAAGATAGAAGGCATACACCTTCCTTTTAAGAACACTTTCTAGAGGGGCGCCTGGGTGGCTCAGTTAGGTAAGCCGCTCGACTCTTGGTTTTGGCTCAGGTCATGATCCCGGGGTCCCTCTCCCTCTGCCTCTCCCCCCAACTTGTGCTCTCTCTCGCTCACTCTCTCTCTCTCAAGTAAATAAATAAAATCTTAAAAAAAAAAAAAAAAACCTAAGAAAACATGACAAAAAGTAGTTGGCTATCAAGGAGAGAGTCTTACATCAGGAACCTTGTATTTTGAACGCAACTCTAAAGAGGCTTTCCTCTAAGAGGGACATTTGGACTCACTATGGGTCATAACAATTCTTGTTGTGAGGTGTAGGTAGAGAGAGGCACTCCAAAACAAGTGTGCTTAGCCGTAACTAAATATCTCACACAAATACATGTAAAATTAGATAGTAACGTCTTTCAAAGGAAATGTTGTATATAACAGAAGTATTTGGCACACATAGCAAATTATCTTGTTTAACTTGTTTTTCAACTGGCTAGTATAACTGCACTTATCAATCCGTTTATATTTTTAATGTATTACAGTCATTGTATCTTTGTATCTAGGATTTCTTTCACTTAACTTTGACCCAGCATGATTGCTGCACCAAATATTGATAATAATAGCAAGAAGAAGGAGAAGGAGGACGGGGGGAGGAGGAGGGAAAGGGGAAGGAGAGGAGAGGAAAAGAAGAACGGGCAAGGGAGAAATTCTGTTGGAAATTGGATTTTCTTCTCAAACCTTTCCAATGCTGGTGAGAGAAATAATATGAGAAATACAGACTGTATGCACCTATACAGCCTCTGGTTTTATAGTAAACCCAATTTGTTTTGGAGCCCCCTGACTGCAGAAGTGAGAACTCCTGTAAATCTGTCAAGCTAGATGAACCCAAACCATGGCTCAAAAGGAATTTATGATCTCTGGCACCTGCTTGTTTTAATTAGAAACCTTGCTCTCTGACCATCTCTGATCTCTGCATGTCTAACTTCTGACTCTTATCTAGCTCTAATCATGGAACATAGCATTCATCAGCCTTTTATTCTCTGTTCTGATTTGGGCTCCTCCCTGCTTCATGGATTTATATCAACCGTGATTTCACTCCTGGAGTCGAGTTCTTGACTTTGTAGTTATACCTCATCTCCACTCCTACATCATCTCAGCATGGACACTATCTGACAATACTGGGTTCCTCAACTTCAGGCTCAGTGGTACTCAACCCTGGATGCACATTAGAATCATACAGAATGACCGAAATACTATTGATGCCCGGGCCCTTCCCCCCAGTACTCTGATGTTAAGGGGGTCTAAGATAAGGCCAGGGACTGAGAGTTGTAAAAGCACCCCGTGTGACTCTGATCAACAACCAGGCTTGAAAATTACCATTCTAGCTTTTTTTTCTGTTGAAAATAACTATAAACTCTACCTACGGAACCACTGTATTACCCTCTCCTGGCACCGGACCACCCTGCCTTCAGTGGTCCCTTGGAACTCAGTAAATGCAGGTGCCAGCAACAACCATAATCCAGGGATGCCTGGGTGGCTCAGTTAGTTGGGCGACTGCTTTTGGCTCAGGTCATGATCCTGGATCATGTCCCATGATGGGCTCCCTGCTCAGCGGGGAGTCTGCTTCTCCCCACTCTCGCACTCTCTCTCTTTCTCAAATAGATAAGTAAAATCTTAAAAGGAAAAGAAAAACATAATCCATTTATTCAAAAAGAAAATTGACAAGTGTTTAATCTTTTTCAAATGGTCAGAGAAAAATAGAATGTAGTCCCTTTCCTCCAGAGCCTCACATGTTAGTGGAGGAGGCAGGGATGAGATAAATAATTGTAGTGATATGATACGTGGTATGAATGAAATACTATAGGAATAGAGAAGAGGAAGCAATTTTCTCTCTAAAAAAGTCCTAGAAGACTTCTTGAAGCACAGTTGAGTCTCAAAGAGTAAATGGAAGTTTACTGGGAAGGCAAGAGAAGATAATGGGTTTTCAGGCAGGAGGGACAATCTAAGCAAAAACTCAAAAGATATTCTGTATAAATATACATGGATTGTTTAAATTTTTCATTAAAGAATAGCATAGGCATGCCTGGGTGGCTCAGTCAGTTAACTGAGTCTTGATTTCAGTTCAGGTCATGATCTCAAGGTCATGAAATCAAGCCCCATGTTGGGAGTTTGCTTGCCCTCACCCCCCGACTTGCTCTCTCTCTCTCTCTCTTTCTCTCTGTCTTTCTAAAATAAATGAATAAAGAAAATCTTTTAAAAATATATAATAAATAATAGAATAGTATTCTAAGAAAAGCCAAGACTTTGGGAGTATTTTACATGCTTTTTTAAAGAAAACCAAAGCAACATCCGGTGACTACAAAGTGCCTTATTATTTTTGGAAACAAGACGAAATCACCTTGATGGCCCTGCAAAAGAGAGGGCCTAATAAAACTATAATAAGAAAGATGAGGATTATCCTATGACATGTAATTTCAATTTTATTTCGGTTTATTTGCAAATTCTGCCTTTTGGCCAATGCAAACAATTATAACACCTTTTAAGTTGGTTTGTCTTTTTGTATGACTGGCTGTTAACTACACTGATGCATTTCTTTTTGGTTCTTCCTTCTCAGATATGAGCTGTTTATACTTGGGATCAGCTGACTCCAGCATTCATCTGAAGTTACAATCTTCTATCTTTAAGGTTCAGAGAGCCCCAGGACTTTAACATGGCTGAACATCCAAAATGTTTGCTTTGTCGCGAACTGGCTCAACATTTTTGTATTGTATTGGCCAGTTGGCTCTGGAAACATGTCTTACCAGCAGTTATGTTGTCTTGTTACTTGGTCTTAATCTCTGAGAACCCCATGCAACACATTCTTACAAAATGGCCCAGGGCCCACCACTCAAAAGACACCTGAGATGGCAGTGAGGTTCATACCTTATAACCTTTCACATTTCTTCTTCAAAATCAAAATCCCTGCCAAACTTTGCCCGTTTGTTTTTTTTTTTTTTCCCATCTTCCCACTAGGCTTAGTGGTGTATTACATTTAAAAATCCCAAGCTGAAAATTGGAAAAAGAGGCTATTACAACCGAGAAATCTCTTTGAAAAGCCCCTTGTGTTAGGTTAGCATAAGATGAGCTAGACAAGGGAGAAGAGGAACTTCTTCCGTGGACCCAGGGTTAGGGTATGCTTGAGCAAAAATAATGCCTAGGCTGATAGCCAAACACAGTTATTGTTGAGAAAGATGTTTTAGTGGCACAAAGGGATAATGACCAAAAAATATCAGAAGAGAAAAGCCAACAGAGTATTACAGGAATTAGGAAGCATGTGGGGAGATTATGACAACCCAAGATGCCGGCCTTTAAAGCTGTCAAATTATGGCCTAGCTTTCAAAGACGTTAGAAGGGCTAATGAAGCTGACTGCCTTCAGTCTCTTCTTCCCAAATGCCTACCTGACCTTCACTTTCCTTATCATATTCCTGTTCCTCGGGAAATTTCAATAGTTAACTGCCATTGAACCTACTTCAACAGAATTATTAATAGCTAACTTCATTGGTCATATGCCTATAATAAGGTGTGTTCAACTATTTCCCCCAGATGCAACAAAGGCTATGTTTCCTTTCCTACTTACAGTTATTTAAATGGTAAATAAAGAAAGGGAATATCCCAAACACCACAATAAACTTTAAACACTCTCAACCAACTCCTACATAGAATTTTTAGTACAATGGGGTAATATCCCAAATTCTTCAGATAAGAATTAACCTGTTTTTTTAATCTTCCTTACAGGATTTAACAATCTGTTTCAAAAACAAAAAAAATGTGAAATTCCAACCTTCTCAGGGCCAACTTTAATCACATTGATTTATTTAGGCTACCAAAGTGTTCAATGCTGAGAAAGGTGTAGGCAAGTATTTTTACCAATAAATACAATAAACCAATCAAAAAATAATTAAAAACTTGCTTTACATAGAATTTTATAACTTCCAGAAAGTTTAATAAACATTATTTCTTTTGGACTACCCAGCAATCCTGTAAGATGGGCAAGGTCTGTACTATTGTCCCTTTTATAGAGGTAACTAAGCCCAGAGACATTAAAGACTCCCTAGATCTGAGACTATTATTTGTACTGCAAGTCCAAGTGCTTCTGATGATCATGAAATCTTGAAAAATATTAAACTAGATCATTCACATAAGAATTTTAGCACAATGCTTAATGTATACTATGTACTCAATAAAACCTGCTGTCAATTACATATACCACTTATGCCCTTTATTACTAAATTAATGACCTTGTCATTAAGATTCAAAAACTGGTGTTTCAGGACGAGTTTAAGAGAAGTACAAAAGCTTACTAAGGATCTGACAGAGCAGTGCCCAATATCTGTTTGGAGACCAGATGATTTAATTGAGTGTGTTCAAATCCCATAAGAACAGTGTTAAAAAATCCATGCCCCAATCAGTCATGTCGTCAAGTCTAAGTCTTTCCTCAGTGGTGTTATTTCTAGGAATCTTTTCTAGGAGAAAAAAAAAATCCAAAATACAGGAAATTTTGCCTATGCAATAATACTCATCACATTTTTTTATGAAAGCAAAATGTTGGGCAAAAGCTAAATATATATGAGAAATGAGCTGCTGTGAGGGTACTAAGATATTATTAAAAGGAATATACAACATAGGGAAATTATTACTGTGTTATAATTCTAATAAAAGCTCTCTATAAAATTATACTCCCAGTATATTCTCATTTAGACATAATAAGATACATAGACAAAGAAAGAAGTATGCCAGAATATTAAGGATGGTTACTTATTGAGTTTTAGAATACCATAGCTTTCAATTTTTATACTTTTTAAATCTCAGTGGAAAATAAATACTAGATATTAAATAAATGGATAAGGCTAGTAGTCATCCTGTTTCCTTTTACAAAAAGGACTTTGCCTGTTCTATATCCATAACACAAATACCTACATGAGCGATTCTCCTGGTTCTGTGATATTTGATATGATTATTGACCCAGGTAACCTCTTTGGGCTGTATCGAGGAGCAGTCGGGTTCATCGTAAAATACTGTTCCAGTCTGAGGGTTGCAAAGAGAAACACGTGGAATATTCAGAGACTTGGCTGACCTTTTAAGATTTTTTAATCTCGCTATCTAGTGATGTTCAGATCTGCATCTACTCTCTGAATTTTAGGGCCGTTGTGCTAAGCACACAGATGGTCTCTCAGTTGTCTGCCTTCTCAATTGCTCCCAATCAAGATCTGCTTCCACTAAAGCCAAAAGCAAAGCTGGTAAACGGCTGTTTACCCTATTGGGATAAGAGGAGAAAGAAGCTGTGATCATGTCCTAGGCACACCAGTGCTCCCCAGTTAGTGCTGTCTGACTCCAGAGTCAGTAAATTGAATGGAACCAAACAGAGCCATTGGAGGAAATTGCCTTCGGCTGATATTTTATATTGCTCCGTCTTGTCTTCAAGGTCTGTGAATAAGGTTAATTCAAATCTTAAGGCCAAGTTCAGGAGGGTGCCGGCTCATCAAAAAGTTACCAGAGAAACTCAGGCAAACAAAAACCAGCCCAGTTCAATCCAGATTACTGTCAAGCCACATTCCACACCTCCCCAGTATTGATTTCCTTAAAGCATGAGAAAAAAACTCCTTACCTATGTCCTTGCTGGATCTTCTGGAGAAAAAAATGTCGGCCTCTGAGGAATCCATTGGCCACATTTGTGAAGGTGTAAGGTAGTGTGGCAGAAGAGAATTGAGTGCTTAGATTTAGCTGGGACAGCTCAACAAAGTTTATAAAGAGATCGTTGGAACTCAAGCAAAGGGAGGAGTGGCTAATAAAAGAAATGGAACAGAGAATGGGGCAAAAATAGCATATAGAATGGCTTGACGCTTGTTGGCAGAGCAACTGGAAGATTCCAGAGAATATTGCTGCTCAGGAGCCTGAGGGTGTTCAGCCATTCTAACTTACTCTGTCTAGCATGGCTGAAAGAGGATTAGAGTTCTAGACCAAGTTGCAAATGGAAGGTAAATAAAAAGGCAGAATGAGGATAAGAAATGGAACTTCTCAGTCAGCCAAGCAGAGAAGGACATTGGCAGCAAGCAGATGGGAACTGGGTCATTCACATTACCTGAAGAATATTCTTCAAGGATGGCTCAGGGTTGATTATGCTTCCTAGCATATCTCATCTGCCTTCATATAGCTGACACCTCAAGGGCCCTTACTTTACCTGTAGCCAAATAGCTTTGTTGTATTAGCTCCAATTGGCCGGCATGTGATATTGTTCATGATCAGTGCTACAGAGACAAGTCAATGCCTTAAAAGAATCTTCTGGTGGTTGCAGGGTGAGTGAACATGGCTCAGGCTGGCAGGTGGGACACTCTGCAAATTAGCAGGGATCAGAGGCTAGGAGTTCCAGAACCTTGGATCTCATTTTGCGCAGAACATTTTTTTAAAGAAGGTATTTATTTGTCAGAGAGAGAGCACAAGCAAGGGGAGCAGCAGGTGGAGGGAGAAGCAGGGTCCCCGCTAAGCAAGGAGCCCAATGCGGGACTCGATCTCGGGACTCTGGGATCATAATCTGAACTGAAGACAGACGCTTAACTGACTGAGCCACCCAGGAGCCCCTTCGTAGAATATTTAGAACATTTTTTTTCTCTGAAATAGTTGCTCTCTTTCAGTGACCACACCCAATTTTACAAGCCATCAACCCTCTGTTATCTCTCCCCACAAAAATGTGATGCTATCAGGTGCAACTCCTACAGTAGGTTCATTCTCAGTACACTAAAAACAAACAAACAAACAAACAAAAAAGGCAAAGTCTAAATAGATATTCATAGAAATTAGTTTTATTAAACCTAAACAAACTGAGGGTTTTAGAGGGGAGGGTGGGGGATTAGGCGAGCCTGGTGGTGGGTATTGAGGAGGGCACGTATTGCATGGAGCACTGGGTGTGGGGCATGAACAATTAATATTGTAACACTGAAAAAATAAACCTATTTGGGAGGGAGAAAAAAAACCTAAACCCGGGATTGACACTTCTCCCAGAATTAGACTCCTCTCTTTTGAGAAACGGCAGCATCTGCTCTGCTTCTAATAGGCAGTGCCATTCGGGTACATCACTTGGCTTTGCCAGGTGTCAGTTTCCCCATTGGTAAAGCGAGGGAATAGGACAAGAGGAGGTATGGTTATATGAATGAGCTTATAGACGTGAAATACCAAAATAACATTCTGATTCTTCTATGCAGATTGGTGACATTACCAAAAACAAAAACAAACAAACAAAAAAAAACCTTGAGGGGTGCCTGGGTGGCTCAGTCGTTAAGTGTCTGCCTTCGGCTCAGGTCATGATCCCAGGGTCCTGGGATCGAGCCCCGCATCGGACTCCCTGCTCGGTAGGAAGCCTACTTCTCCCGCTACCATTCCCTCTGCTTGTGTTCCCCCCTCGCTGTGTTTCTCTCTGTCAAATAAATAAAATCTTAAAAAAAAAAAAAAAAAAAAAAAAAAAACTTGAGAGCTTTGAGTCAATGGCTCTTGCTTTCAAGTACGTAACCCATGGAAGGAGATTGTTATCCATGGTCTAACCCTTGACCCACCTCTGGCCACTTCCAAACATGGACTCTGTGTTCAGCCAGATAGATCTAACTATAGGACACAGATATGGTGTCCTCATGAGAGGGGCCTACCCTAAAATTTATGGCTTGGAGGAGAAGAAAATCTGGGATCCCTGTGAATAGGGTCACTCCCAAGGAAAAGGGGAAGAAAGAGGGTCTGGGCTACCTATGCCCGATTTCTCCTGGATGGTTTGGCTGCAATGAAGGTGGGGTCAGTTAAGTGTCCTACCTTTGGATCTTCTGTTGAAAATCAAGAGAGGCAGGTTTTCAGCAACGTGGCTCGATTTTTTCATTCCTAAACACTTCTTTCCATGTCCAATTGTCCCTATATTTTAGAGCTATAAATCCCTGTGAGTAAAGAGAACTGTTTGCCAAGCCAGAGAGTAGGAAGAAAGGAGGAGAGCATAAAAATCATGATGGCTTTTTTGGTTCCAGGGCCTGCACTGAGTAGGGAGGATACATTCCAGCAGTCTTGCCCAGGAGATAATCTGCATTAGCAACTGGGCGATGACGTAGGGAGATCTGTGGTCACAAAGTAGTTCAGCCCTGAGTCAGTTTTCAGTCCAGGCTTTATACGTTTTTTCTAATGAGTCAAGTGACTGTTTCATCAGCACCCTTCTGTTGGAGAAGGCATCTAGAATACTCCTGGCTTTGATTACACTTAGTTCCCGAAGGGACTTTGAAGATCGCCTCGCTCAACATTCTCAGTTGTCATAATTAGGTATCCACTTGTTCATCACTGTTTCTCCAGCACCAAATCCAGTGCCTGGCACAGAGTAAGTGCTCAAGATCTGTTGGAGTTACAAGTGAGGAAACTGACTTTCCAGAATGAGTAGGTACCAGAGTAGCTCAGAGCAGAACCGGGCCAGAACCTAGGCCACCAGCCACCCAGTCTTTCCACATCGGCTTGCTAGTTAAGCAATTAAACTAAAGGAAAGGAACCGTCCTTAGTTTAAAGAATGGGATGATTCCTTAATACCTTTTAAAATCGTGTTATCTTAAAATTCTTGTAAGCATAGGGACTTAGAAGGCAAGCCATAGTTTGGATATGGGCAGATATCCAAAGATAATGCTTGTTATGCCAAACTAATAGTTAGGAGTCCGGTTCTCAAGGCAGGTTGCCTAGGTGCAAATCTGGGTTGGGCCACTAAACCAGTCCTGTGACCTTGCGCCAATTACTTAACCACTCTGACTGAATTTCTTCATCCGTAAATGGACAAAAAGTACCTACCGCATAGGGTTGATGCAAGGATTAAAATAATGAACACATGTAAGGTGCTTAGAACTATGTATGGTACGTAATCAATGTAAGCCATCATTGTTATTATTGTTCTTGCTGTTAGAGTTCATAGTTCAGTCTGTATGACTTTAGCAACTTCACATTTATTCTTCCTGTCTATTTGAAGTTTGAGGAGTACAGTGACTTAAGGGAATCTCGTCGTATTCATGCCTGACTGAAAGGTTGGTGACGACACTTCTGTACTGACGTTACAGGGTTTCCTATGCTAGCCAAGGCATAGCAAACACCCCCTCATTTGATTATTTGTATGAATGTGGTCTTGGAAAGTGAGACGTAATAAATAGAGCTTGCCTGGTTGATAAAAATCCCATGTCTTTGGTCTTCTTATTTGCCGGCGGGGGAAACTCTAAACTCGAAAGGGGAAGGAGATGTACCGCCTCGTCTTCTGGTTTGATGTTTGAGGCAAGGGATTTTTCTGGATGTCTACTTTATGACAGTCGACCACACCCAAAAGCAAGAAGGGCTGAAGTAATGTGAGCAGCTTCCCAGTGTGGAAGCCAGGTAGATGAAAATGCAGCTTTCCTTTGCCTGATTAGTAGATAGGAAAAAGTGAGCAAATTCTAGGCGATGGAGAGATTACAGCAGAGTTTAGGGCACAGGCTTATAAAACACTGGGAGATGGCTGAAATCAGAACCAGTATGGGCCATGATGTATTTACCTGCCTGACTCTGATATCTGAATGGCTGAAGCTTAAGTGGAAGAAATCTCCAGTGAAGTCAACCTCATCTTTCTTACGGCCGATTCAAAGATTACTTTTACCAGATTCTCAGAAAGGCTCTGAAACAATACCAGATGTGGTTATAATGACTGAAATGTAGGAAACAGAGTGGCTTTGTTCCACCCAAAAATCCCTTGAGTGCATGTAAATTTCAACACCCGATTGCACTGCTGTATCATCACTGTGTTGAGAAGTAATTACTTCCTGGAAGGATGTATGGCTCACATCTCATATCGTTGTACCTATGACGAAGTTTCCTGCTTAAGTCCGGGAAACTTCTCTTCTACTCTCCTCTGAAATAAAAACAGAAACTTCTCAGGGGATGATCAACCAAGGGGTAACTACACTTTGCTGATATCATCATTGCCTTTACAAAGATATGAAACGACAACTGGGAAATGATGTGCGTTTTCCCAAGCAACTGTTCTAAACTCCATTCTCTAAGATCCTTCTGTCAGCAGTCATAGAGGTTACTATACAGGTCACTAGCCTGGTGATAAGAATAGACACAGAAGAACTTGGTTCAAGTCTTGGTTCTTCTGTTTACTGTTTTACCTTAAGCAGATAATTTATTTTCTGCCTGATTCCCCTTAAAATGAAAGAGCTATTTTGGATAACTGCTGACATCCCTTCTAGTGCTTTATAAAATGGCTGATTGCTATTCAATCATCGTAACTACATTTATGGGTAGTTTTTAAAAACTAAAGTTTTTAAAAGGACATTAAGATAGCCAAGTCTTCAGATCTCTGTGCTAGCCAGTGGGGGAAGAAATTTGGCTGTAATGGTACCTCTTCAGCAACATACAAAAATCACTACATCTAGGAGTCAGGTTTGCTGCGCAGCCATGGGGGCTCCCGGCGGAAAGATCAACCGGCCCCGAACGGAGCTGAAGAAGAAGCTGTTCAAGCGACGGCGGGTGTTGAACCGGGAGAGGCGACTGAAGCATCGGGTGATTGGGGCTGTGATAGACGAAGGGCTGATCACGCGGCACCACCTGAAGAAGCGGGCGTCCAGTGCCCGTGCCAACATTACTCTCTCTGGGAAGAAGCGCAGAAAGCTCCTCCAGCAGATCTGGCTGGCCCAGAAAGAGAAAGCGGCCATGGAAGTGGAAGCCCCCACAAAGCCAGCCAGGACCAGTGAACCACGGCCCAAGCGGCCAAAGAAGACGAAAGCCCCCCAGGATGTGGACATGGAGCCCCTTGATGATGAGAGCTGAATCTCTCACCTCTTCCACCCGAAGGTTCTCAGCTGGACCCAGGAGGACTCTGGCTGTTTCAGAGGACTTTGGAGAAAGCATTGCCCCCTTTCATTCTCCTCAGGACTCCTCTTCCTTGATGGCCTAGTGACCTTCCCTGGAGAGATGTGTTGAGAGGAAGAGGGTGGAGAAGAAAGACTGGAGAATGGGGCTCCCTCGCAGTCAGCTCCACTTGTAATAAAGCCCTAGAGTTCTCACTGAAAAAAAAAAAAAAATCACTACATCTAGAAAGCTACTTAAATGGGGAGACAACACAGTATAATAGAAAGCATAAGGGATTTAGAGTTAAGTCACCTGGCTTTGGATCTTGGCTCATTCATTGAGCATCTCCTAATTTTCTAAAAAGAATCAATAACAATAATAATAACACTTGGAAATCAAATTTACTAAAGTGTAAAAAAGCAAGGAGACTTCTGCTTCTGTTTATGATGGAATGACTAGTGCTAAACATGCCCTCCTGCTATTTAAAAAAAAAAAAAAAACTATAGGAGTGCCTGGATGGCACAGTTGGTTAAGCCTCCGTCTCTCTGGTTCCCGTTATGATTTCAGGGTCTTGAGATCGAGCCCCGCCTCAGGCTCCGGGCTCAGTGCTGAGTCTGCTTGAGATTCTCTCTCTTTCTCCCTCTGCACCTCTCACTTATATGCTCTGTTGCTCTCCCTCCCCCCAAAAAATAAGTGAATAAATCTTTCAAAAATTAAAAAACATAAAAAGCCATAAAACCGGGCATAATATGAAGCAATTGTTTTAAGGTATTGGACATTGACAGTGCAAGACTTTAATAACTGAGAAAAAGAAAACATCCAAGGTGAGCTCCAAATCCATGTCAGTTCTCTGCCTTGGGACAATTTCCAGAAGACAGGGGGATAGAAATATCAAGCAGACAATAACTGTCCTGCTGAGCTGAGGGAATAAAATTGGAGTTTAGGGAAGGATACCAGAGAGGAAGGAGATATACAGTCGGGTTCACAGGGTGACACTGTTGGAGTTTCACAGGGGTCATTGGCTAAGGATTGGGCTATACCTGCGCAGGGCAAAACTGTGCAAGACCTACAGCAAGAGGCTGGTATGGGGTCGAGAGGGGAGCAGAGATCCTAGAGGCAGCACAATGCCCAGAATAATCGGAATTCCACCACAACCGGAGTGGAGAGTCCTCAATAAAATCCCCAGTGTTTAGCTAAAACAACAGAAAGGCCACATATTAGCAAAAGGACCATGCTTCTAGGGTAAGAGCTACTCTAGACCCACCTAAAAAAGCCTATAACCAAACCTCCACAAAAGCAAGGAAAACTGCCAGTAAAGCTGAAAAAGAGCAACATACATAATTGATTCCTTAGAATGTATCGTCCAAAATGTCTAGCAAGACATCCAAACATTTTTTCTACAGGCAAAGAAGAAAATATGACTCTAAATTGGAAAAAAAAAAAAAGCAATCAATATGAAGAGAGCCCAAGTTAGTCCCGATTTTAGAATTAACAGACAAGAGTGTTAAAGCTGCTGTTAAAAATATACTTAAAGATATAAAGAAGATATGCTTTGAATAAAAGAACAGGTTGAATACGGGAACAGAATAAGTCTGATCAGAGAAATGAAAACAAAGTAGAAAAACCAAATTAAGGGTCTAATAATTTTAAATAAAGGATCTGAAATGAAACAATTCATTAGAAGAGCTTAAAAACAAACTGGTGTTAGTAGAAGAAGGGATCAGGGAGTTTGAAGACAAATTCAGAGAAATTATCCAATCTGAAAAGCAGAGAGAAAAATATTGAAAAACGTTTAAATGCCTCGGTAACTTGTGAGATAATATAATTCTCTCAAACATACATGTAATTGGATCTCCAGAGACAAGGAGAGAGAGAGAAGATGAGGCAGAAAGAATTTTTTTGAAGAAATAATGTTCTAACTTTATTAAATTTGGTGAAAAACAACATTTCCAGGAGCTCAGCAAAACCCAGAAGGATAATTATAATGAAAACCACACTCAAGCACATCATAGTCAAATAGCTAAAAAATCAAAGATAGAAATTCTTAAGAGCAGCTGGAGAATAATGATATATTGCCCATAAGAGAGTAGCAACATGGTATATGGTCGATTTATAGTAAAACTAAATGTATTTCTATATACTAAGAATAAACAATTATAAAAATATAAAAATTATAAAATAAAAAATTATAAAAATTATAAAAATAAAAATAAATTTTATATGTAATTCTATTTAATCTGCATAAAACACATCAACATCAAGTTTCCAAAAATGTACTTGATCTGTACACAGAAAATTATAAAACATTTATGAAAGTAAAGAAAATTTAAATAAATGAAGAGGTATGCCATGCTCATGATTGGAAGACTTAGATTTGTAAAGGTGTCAATTCTCCCCAAATTGATCTATAGATTCAATGCAATTTGAGTCAAAAGTTCAGCAAAATTCTTTGTGTAATGGACAAGCTTATGTTAACAATATGAAAATACAAAGAATCTAAAATAGCCAAAGCAATCTTCAAAAGGAAAAGCAAAGTTGAAAGGCTTATACCACTTCATATCAAGTCTTACTGTAAAAGCTACAGTAATCAGGACAGTGTGGTACTGGTGAAAAGATATCCAAGTACAATCAATGGAATAGAGTCCAAAAATAGATTTATTCGTGCATGCTCAATTGAGTCTTCACAATGGTTTCAAAGTAATTCAATGTGGACATGATAGTCTTTTCAACAAATGGAACTGGATCAACTGATATCCAAAGGGGGAAAAAAAAAATCTTTACCTCACACCAGATACACAAATTAACTTGAAATGGATCATATACCTGAACATAAAAGGTAAAGTTATAAAATTTCTAGGAGAATATACCAAAGAAAATCTTTGTGACTTTGATTTCTTAAGACAAAAACATATTCATCATAATAGAAACAACGCTAAGTTAGACTTCATGAAAGTGAAAAACTTCTGCTTTTAAAAGTACAGCAACAAAGAAAATAAAACTTCCAGTCTTAGGTTAGAAAAAATATTCACTATATGTATTCTGTCATCCAGAATATACAAAGGACTCTTCCAACTCAAGATTAAGAAGACAAACAACCGGGGCGCCTGGGTGGCTCAGTCGTTAAGCGTCTGCCTTCGGCCCAGGTCAGATCCCAGGGGCCTGGGATCGAGCCCTGCATCGGGCTCTCTGCTCTGCAGGAAGCCTGCTTCTCCCGCTACCATTCCCTCTGCTTGTGTTCCCTCTCTCGCTATGTTTCTCTCTGTCAAATAAATAAAAATCTTAAAAAAAAAAAAAAAGACTTTGAACACTTTACAAAAGAAAATATATGGAAGACCAACGAACTCATGAAAAGATGTTCGGCATCTTTAGTCTTTTAGAAAATGTAAATTAAAGCCCAAATCAAATAACCCACTAGAATGGCCGCTAAATAACCCACATTATAGCCCACTAGAATAGCTAAAATTAAAATTAATATTAAAGGAGCACCTTAATGGCTCAGTCGGTTGAGCATCCAACTCTTGATTTGGGCACGTCATGATCTCTGGGTGGTGAGATCGAGCCCCACATCAGGCTCCACGATGGGCATGGAGCCTGCTTAAGATTCTCTCTTTCCCTCTCCCTTGGCCCCTCCCCCCCACTCACACGCATGTTCTCTCTCTAGCAAAAAAATTAATTGATTGATTGATCAATATTAAATGTTGGTGAGACTGTGGATTTGAAACTCTCATACATTGTAAGTAGACATGTAAAATGGCACATCTTCAAAAAAAAGTTTTTGCAGCTAAATATGCATCAGCCCTGTAATCCCAGCAATTCCATATCTAAGTGTTTTGTGGGTGACCCCAAGAAGATTTTCATTTGTTCATAACAGTTTTATTTATAATATAGAAAACCTGGAAACAACCCAAATGTTGATCAACAGAGAATAGATATATTGGGATATATTCTATAAAGAAATATAAATTACAAAGTAATACAAAATGAACAGTAAATAAAAATGAACACAAATTAAAAACAAATTACTGATATATGAAATAGAACAGACAAATTTCAAGACTCCAGATTAAATAAAATAATAATGTATGATTTCATATGTATAAAGTTCTAGAAAAGGGTTAACTCTTCTATAATGATAAAGACAGCTTAGTGGCTGCCAGAAGGTAGGAGTTTCAGTGAAGGTTCTGACTTACAAAGGGTGGTAGGGAACTTTCTGGGAGGATGTTCCATTTCCTGTCTCAATAGGAGTAATGTCACTCAAGTGTACATAATTGCTGAAATCATGAACTGTATGCCTAAAATGGGAGCATTTATTCGATGTAAATTTTACCTCAATAAAGTTCATTTAAGAAAGAAAAAGCGTTCTAAATTTGAGAAGTATGTACTCTCCTCTCTCCTCCCCGGAGTAGCTCGAGCACCTTTTGAGGCTGAAAAGTGATAGCTTTATTTGTAAACAAATGTCAGCTTTTACCTTGATGCCAAAGACGAAACCGTATACCCTCCAGATACCTGACAGATGGGGTAAATCCACGTCAGTCAGAAAAGGAGCAAAGGATACTAAAGAAGCAGGAGAAAAATAAGAAACGAGCAGGGTGGGGTAATAAAGATTTGCAGAGGGGATTTGAGCCTTTCAGGCAAGATCACAGACCTGGAACGTGTTATGCCTGTGCATAATCCATTAAGATAATCTGAGGGTGGGGACAGGTAGGAGACAATCAGGAGGAAGCAGCTAGCCCTGGTGCAGAGCCTCGGCCACGAAATGCCTTTAATATGGCTTCTGGAGTCACCTGGCCAAATGTGTGCTTGGTAAGTGGCCCTGAGGCCAGCTGAATTTCTACAAACCCTTTAAAGAGGTTCCCGAAGTGCCAAGAATCCCTCAGTTCATGCCCATGGAGGAGTTCATACCTCAAGGAGAGAAGTAAATAAGGCTGAATTTACCGACTCAGAGCTTGAGGTGTACCCCACTGATATCTCTGACCTAACGAGAGAGGGCTGCTATTTGAACATAATGTTCAGAAACAAAACTTGCAGAATGTCTTCCCCTCTTGCCCGATGACTCCTGCTTTGACCCCGTGTAAATTACAAATCCCGCTGGAGCAGCTCCCAGCCCCAACAAATAAAGGGCCAGTTACCCTCGGATTCTCTCAGCTTCCGATTTATCCTATCTTGTAAATGACACTTTCTCTTCCTTCCCAGATCCCTGCTGCACTCTCTCGTAAGTTCTTTCTTTATTCTCAACAGCTACATGAGATGAAAAGAAAGATATTAAAATCCTATTGGCCATGTATTAGCGATTCCTTTATAGTGTCCCCAGGGGTACTGGGAGGGGTATGGAAATATGATAGGAAAAGAGGCTGAAATGTCTTCTGATTTCCTGTGACACTCAAACTCCCTGGCCCCTACATACAATTCTGTATACAATTGGCAATTTCACTGAACGCGTTCTTGGCATATTCTTTCTGGCGAAGCAACTAGGGATGATGTTTGACAGTCCTGACTCTGCCACTCTCCCATTCATACTGGCTATGCAACCTAAAATGCGTCAGGTAACGTCTCTGAATCTCAATTTTGTCCTCTCTGGAGGGAAGTGATACTTAGTTCAAAGGGCTGTTATGATGATTAAATGAAGTAATGTCCAATGCATGAAACAGTGCCTCTCACAGGGTAAGCACTTGGCATGGTGGCCTGTTGTTATTTATTGTGAGTTCTTATCCTTCTTGACTTCTTGGGAACATTTTATCCTATTATCCTATTTTATCCGACCCTATCCACTTCCTGAAATTCCAGACTCCCCTCCCTCATCTAAATCACTTAGCATGGGGCATCTGGGTGGCTCAGTCAGTTAAGTGTTTGCTTTTGGCCCGCATCATGATCGCAGAGTCCTGGGATCAAGCCTCTCATTGGGCTCTCCACTCAGCGGGGAGTCTGTTTCTGGATCTCCCTCTGCCCCTCCTCCCGCTCATGCGCTCTCTCTCTCTCTCTCTCTCTATATATATATATCTCAAATAAATAAATAAAATCTTTTTCTTAAAAAAAATAACTTATCATGGTGCCTTGCACATAAGTAAGCCTTCAGCCAATAGTACTTACTACCAAATCTCAGTATTATTAAAATTAGATTTCTGAACATGTGGTACAAAACAGACATTAGGTGGCTTAGAGACACCTCATGGGACCATGCTTTTCCAAGTAAGAATTTTGCGATCTCAAATATTTCTTTGAGGACTAAGTCAAAGATCCTGAGTCTTCATTCAGAATTTAGGCCTAAAAGTATAGAGTTTCTCTGAGCCTGGACTGCATAACTGAGCTTTGATGAATGGTCAGCAAGAGAAAGGTTCTATCCCTGCCTTTTATCTCAAAGCAAGTTTCCATGTTAATCCCTGTTGATCTCTCTCACTGTGACTCACTCATGTTCACTCATATCTTAATCTTTGCCTCCCCTAGTCGTGTCTTGACCGGCTCCTTTCCTCTCAAGGATAACCCTTCACGCTTATTCTTGGCATCTGTCTTCTTTCCCCCAGCAACAGATACAACTCTCTTACATCAAATTGTATTTTCCATCTTTCGTAAATTGCTCTTATCTGTTTTCCTGCCCAAATCTTACTATGCTCAGTTCAGGTCTCTCGTGGATTCTGGATCATAAGTGCTAGAGAGATTATGGCAAATGAAATGTCTAAGGAAGTCCTTGTCCACAAAATGTTTACAATTTCTTTAGGGAAATTGAATCAACATGACAAAGAATTCTGTAGACAAGAACGGATTCAGCATCTTCTGTGTACAGGATATTTTACGGCCCCCCTCCTCCGTGAGGAGTCAGAAAGGACCCAACAACAAAAGCAAAGCAACATCACTTACATAGTGTCAAATCCAGAGCAATACTATTGATTCAGAGTGCGGGAATAATCACCAAGGGTGACTGATCAGGGAATACTTCCTGGAGGAAGTGGAGCCTGATTTGAACTTGAAAGAGGGTATAGTTTGGGGAAATAGCAAAGAGGAGGAGGGCGTGTTGGGCATTCCAGACTGGGGAGCAGTGTGAACAAAGGTGTGGTGTCAGGAATGTTGTAGGTTGTTTGGAGACAATGAGGGCTCTGTTGAGCAGCAGCTGAGGAAAGATTTTACATGGCCTTGAACGTGTATCTAAGGAGCTGATATTGGGTCCTATGGCTGTGTTTCGCAGAGCCCTAGGGCTCTTCAGAAGAGGTCTCACATTTAAAAATTCGTTTGGTGCAGGTCGGGGAAGGGGAAGGTGACAAGTGGGGAAGCTAACCAGGCAGAGATTTAGGCCCTCCATTTCCATGGAAAACTGATCCCATGTTTTCTGTTCGATATATTGAGAGATCATGTAAGATTTTATTTTGAAAAAAATCTTCCGCTGCTTAAAAAATTGAAAATCTCTGTTGTAGATAATAAAAGTCAATGAAAGGGCGCCTGGGTGGCTCAGTGGGTTAAAGCCTCTGCCTTCGGCTCAGGTCATGATCTCAGGGTCCTGGGATGGAGCCCCGCATCGGGCTCTCTGCTCAGCGGGGAGCCTGCCTCCCCCCCCCCCCCTGCCTTCCTCTCTGCCTACTTGTGCTCTCTCTTTCTCTGTCAAAATAAATAAATAAAATCTTTAAAAAAATAAATTAAATAAATAAAATAAAAGTCAATGAAGAAATTTGAGCATAGAATATTAGAAAAGGACCCTAGAAGAGTTTATCTCATCCAGTATGTAACCAAACCAGGAATCCTACTCAAACATCTCTGACAATGTAAAAACTATTCCTGTGACAGAAAAACCACAAATTTGCATGACTTTTCATCCCACTACTGGACAGCTCTAATTTAGGAGATTGTAACATGGAATCTACAAATCCCTTCGAGGTACTATGAACATTGATGGGAAAAATATATATACCTCTTTTTTTTTCCCTAATCGCCACTTGAAATTGACCCTTTCTTCTACTATGAATGCAGGCAACAAACCTTAGCAGTATGATTATCGATAACCAAAAAACTCAGATGTTTCCAAACCACTTTAAAATCAGTGCCAATATCTTCAATTTTTTAAGACTTTAAGAATTACAGTTCTTGAGGTGCCTGGGTGGCTCAGTGGGTTAAGCTTCTGCCTTCGGCTCGGGTCATGATTTCAGGGTCCTGGGATCAAGCCCCACATCGGGCTTTCTGCCTGCCTCTCTGCCTACTTGTGATCTCTTTCTCTCTGTCAAATAAATAAATAAAATCTTTTAAAAAACAAAGAATTACAGTTCTTTTTTAAAAGGATTCTATTTATTTATTAGTGAGAGAGAGCACACACAAGCTGGGGAGGTGGCAGAGAGAGAGGGAGAAGCAAACTCCCCACTGAGCAGGGAGCTCGATGCCGGACTCTATCCCAGAACCCTGGGATCATGACCTGAGCCAGAGGGAGACACTTAACCGACTGAGCCGCCCAGGCGCCCAAGAATTACATTTCAATATAATTCATTTCCTGTGTAATTTGATGCATTTTATTTTCTGCACTTAAAAGCCTTTTTCTGAGAAGAGTTCATAGTCTTTGCCAGATTCCCAAAAATGTCTGAAGCACAAGACAATGTTATGAAACTGCATTATGTTTATGAATATAAACATATTCATAGAAAACATAGTTTTTTTCTGATGATCCAGAATTATCTCCCTTTCATGTTTTCCCATTGTTCCCACATTTCTCCTCTACAGCTATGTGGACTAAGTCCAATGCTATTTCCACATGACAGTCTACCAAATATTTGAAGACAGCTATCATGTGTCAATAGGCTTTTCCTCTCAAGCTACTCATCCTACATTTCTCATCTGGCCCTCAGATATGCTAGTGTGTCCCTTTGTCATTCTGGCCCACTTGAACATGCCCCACATGACCCATCTTCTTCATGTCTTCCTCTTAAAGCATGGTGGTTGGACCTGAGCAAACATCTAGACAGCCAAGCGTTTTTGGGGGGTGGGCAGAGGAAGAAGGAGAGAGAGAATCTTAAACAGGCTCCACACCCGATGGAGAGGCAAACGTGGGGCTTGATCTCACAACCCCGAGACCATGACCTGAGCTAAAATCAAGAGTCAGACACTGAACCACCCAGGTGTCCCTAGACAGGCAAGTTTGAAAGACAGACTTGAAGTC
>CM053612.1:27576020-27610938 GCA_028646535.1 Procyon lotor
ACACACACACACACACACACACACACACACACACACATAGGCATGTGCCCTCACATTTGGTCCTCCTTTGTCTCCTAACTTCAACTCGCCCAAATAATAAGTAGCTCTGATATATCATAAAAGAAATCTATGGTGTGTACCCTACCAAATTGTTCTCATTTTCTTACCACTCCTATTGAAACACACATCCCCCTTAGTACGTAAAATTCAGTGAGCTAGTAGGAAGACAGTAAATTGCAGGATTTAAATTTTTACTTCTAGAGGACACCTGCTGGCTCAGTCAGTGGAGCATGGGACTCTTCACCTCTGGTCATGAGTTCAAGCCCCATGTTGGGTTTGGAGCCTACTTGAAAAAATTGAGATACCAGTTAAAATGGCTAAAATCAAGACAGTAAACAACAAGTGTTGACGAGAATGTGGAGAGAGAGGAAACTTTTTACACTTTGGTGGGAATGCAGGTTAGTGCAGCAACTTTGGAAAACAGTGTGGAAATTCCTTAAGAAATTAAAAATAGAGCTACCCTATGACTGTGCAACTGCACTGCTGGGTATTTACCCCAAAGATACTGATGTAGTACAAAGAAGGGCCATATGTACCTCAATGTTCATAGCAGCAATGGCCACAATCGCCAAACTGTGGAAAGAGCCGAGATGCCCTTCAACAGATGAATGGATAAAGAAGATATGGTCCTTATACAATGTAATATTATGCCTCCATCAGAAAGGATGAATCCCCAACTTTTGTATCAACATGGATGGGACTGGAGGAGATTATGCAGAGTGAAATAAGTCACTCAGAGAAAGTCAATTATCATATGGTTTCACTTACTTGTGGAGCATAAGGAATAACATGGAAGACATTAGGGGAAGGAAAGGAAAAGTGAATTGGGGGGAAATTGGACGGGAAGGTGAACCATGAGAGACTGTGGACTCTGAGAAACAAACTGAAGGTTTTGGAGGGGAGGGGGGTGGCGGGTTGAGTGAGCCTGTGAGCCTGGTGGTGGGTATTGGGGAGGACAAGTATTGCATGGAGCACTGGGTGCGGTGCATAAACAATGAATCTTGGAACACTGAAAAAATAAAAGTCAATTAAAAAAAAAAGAAAGAAAAAATTTTTAAATGGGGCACCTGAATGGCACAGTGGGTTAAGCATGGACTCTAGGTTTTGGTTCAGGTCGTGATCTCAGGGTCATGGGATGGGGACCCATGGGCTCCCCTGCTCAGCACAGCGTCTGCTTGAGACTCTCTCTCCATCTCCCTCTGCCCCTCCCCTGAAGCGTACTCACTCTCTCTCTCTAAAAATCTTTTTAAAAAACTTTGAAAATGATAAATAAAATTTTACTTCTATATTTTAAGAGCCACTTGTCCTTTTAAATAGCCTTATTAATTCAAACAAATGGATCTGATACTTCCAAAGAAGACTCCTTAGAGCCTTTCAGATCCCATCATCGAGGAGCTTTCTCCTCAGGTAGGAATGTCCCGATCCCTCTTCTAGGATGTGTCTTATTTGAGGATTATTGGCCAGGGTTATGTTTAGTCTTTCTATGGGTTGCATTACTAAGCACAATGCAAGATTGTGCTGATGTAGGCATTTATCCATAAAACTTTGGACCCATTGGATGCTGAATAAATGGTTTTTAAATATAGATTAAATGACATGAGCTCTTACATCTAAACAAAATAAGCCTTTAGCAAACACAAGTAACAGTACTCATAAGCAGAAGATTGAAGGACAAGGAGTCTTGCAAGTTGTATGTTACCCGTAGGGTTCAGGAGGCTTTTGGAATATTCCTTCTAGTCACCCAGGGATGGCTTCTTGAAAAAGGTAGGCCTCTCAGGAACTGCAGACTTACAGACTGAAGGACCCTGGGAACATTCCAGGCATATGGTGCAGCTTGGGAAGAAGGCTCAGGGGTGAAAGTAACATATTTGGGTTTGAAAAAAAAAAAAAGAAGCAACATTTTGCCAAACATGTTTTTCCCCTCAGTGTTCAAAGTAAAAAAAGGAAATGCAATCCATATGGTTTGGATTCATTTCTGTTCAATTATGAAGAGCTTCAAGACATTTTCTAACCTCTTAAGTTTTTAGGCCCTTTTTCTCCCTGAAGAACAGGAAGTCTTAATTTTCCTAGCTTAAGGGAACTTGAAAACTCAACGATTTATGTTGGACTTAAATATGAGAGTTCATGAGTTTAAATTCAGATAGACTTGGTAGAATCCAAAGTCCAAACTGTTGCCAGTGATGTTTTCTCTACTCA
Source organism: Procyon lotor (assembly GCA_028646535.1). Taxonomy (NCBI): domain Eukaryota; kingdom Metazoa; phylum Chordata; class Mammalia; order Carnivora; family Procyonidae; genus Procyon; species Procyon lotor. The sequence goes on from CM053612.1 coordinate 27,578,277, forward strand.
GAACCCTCAATGTGGTATCTTTCAGAGCAATTCTGATTTGGTTTTTGTCTTTAAATTGAGGAGAACATACTCTGAAATAAGATAATACGGGGGGTGGGGTGGGGGGGCACCCAGGTGGCTCAGTGGGTTAAGCGTCTGCCTTTCACCTCAGGTCATGATCCCAAGGTTCTGAGATCGAGCCCCACATCATGCTCCCTGCTCAGCAGGGATCCTGCTTCTCCCTCTCCCTCTGCCCACTGCTCCCCCCGCTTGTGTTCTCTTTCTCTGTCAAATAAATAAATGAAATCTTTGGAAAAAAAGAAGAAGAAGAAGAAAATACAGGGGGTTCAGAATTTATAACTGGGTTGCTGATGGCTCCAGCCCAGTTGTACATCTGAACAAATTACCTCCATATGCTAGCGTAACCCTGGTTTTTTTTTCATTTCTTACATCTGCAGGGGGATAAAAAAGCTCAGAATATGTTAGTAAACAAGCATACCATTTGATTTTAAGCCTTATGTGATCACTTTTGATCCAAGAGAACTCTTCCACACAGAAATAACGTTTTTACTGACTTCCCTCTGACATCTCAATTTTAAAAGTTTTATTTTGTTCACCACTAAGAATTGCCATTATATATTGAAATACACAGTTAATTATTTCTGCTATAAATTCTATGAAGAGCACTATTTTAGGAGGGTCATAAAGAGGGAGAAATCAAAGTGAAGACTCAGACCAGGGTTGGGACCACAAAGACATCATTCAGTTTGTTTTGTTTTTGCCACAATACTCAATCCTAGATCTTGAGCTTCAGCTGATCTCTAAACAGATATTTGGTTTCCTAATTTGTTCCTATATCTCCTCAATTTCCATTCTGCTATGATCCTTCCTAGTGTGGAATCTGCAGTAAGGAACATGATTACAACCTTGGGACATCATGACCATAGGAAACATGGCGGCCTATTCCTTCTGTGTGAAAAGTACCATTGTCAAAACTATATACTTTTATATTCTTCACTGGCTCCTCAGACACTCCCATGTTCAAACAAAGAACTAAGCAGGAATGCTTAGATGTAGGCCTCCTTGCACCCAGACAGTCTCTATCATAATTAAGTCAGCTGCCACAGTTCACCATGAGTGTTACCTGCTTACACTGGCCAACGGGACTGTTTTCTTAGAACTGTCATAGCTCTGCCTTTTCAGTGAGCCTGGGCTTGGGGGTGGGTGGCGGGGAGAGTGGTTGTGGTTAAAGAGAGAATGACCGATATTAAAAGAAAGGTGTGCCTGGGTGACTTAGTCGGTTAAGCGTCTGACTCTTAATTTCAGCTCAGGTCATGATCTCAGGGTCATGAGACTGAGCTCTGCATTGGGCTCTATGCCCAGCATGGAGCCTGCTTAAGATTCTCTCTCTCCCTCTCCTCTGTCCCTCCCACCCCGCCCTGTCTCTCTCTAAACAAATAAAGACAGTTAACAATGAGGAAATGGGAGTCAAGTCCAGTGTTCTTTGTTTTGTTCTACAAGACACCTGCAGTGACGATTGGTTCCAGGTGTTTTGAAGGGTGACACTGTAAAAAAAAGACTCCCATGTTTTAATATTGCTTTATATACTTCATTAACTAGATCTGTGGCTGTGCACTGAACCAAGGTGAGTTGTAATAACCTTCCCTTAGTGAAATATTAGTGAAATATTCCACATTTTAAGACTTTTTCAAGCTTTTGGAACCAATATTTCCCAAGAGTTGTGCATTTATCTACCTCATATTTAGTTGTGGGTAGAATTTAGCTTAAAAAGGTCTTGTTGCCCATTAGGAAGATAAATGAGACGTAGCAACCACAAGTCCTGAAAAGCACTACTGCATACACCATTTTAGGAGTCCTTATAGTATATCTCAATGAGAAGTAATTATAGAAAAAGAAATGCACAAGGGGATATTTGGAACCTCATATCTTTTTTTTTTTTCCAGTTCCCAGAACTACAGAGCACTGTCCTCATGCCTGGCCCCAGTGGAGCTCTTAAGAGGAGGGAAGGGGGCAAAAAACTTTGGATAGGATTCTCAAGGATGGTCTAGTTCAATCCATTCTTGTAAAATAGGTGAGGGAATGGTTAAACCACAGGCTATCTATGATCATATTCAAGTTTAAATCCATTCTCTAGCACTTCCGAGCAGCGTGGCCTTGAACAAGTTATTTAACTTTTGGGTTTCTTCACCTATAAAATATGGATCATAATCATAGCTATCTCATAGGATGTTTTGAGTATTAAATAAGATATTATGTGTATGTGTATTTACATTTATGATAAAATAAAGTGGTCCTAGTTGAGCTCGAATGGAGATAAGGGCCAACGATTACCCAGGATCAGCACCTGACATCAGTGATTGGTACAAAGGAGAAGACCTAGGAGGAACGATGAATTTAGGAAACATTGGAAGGTATAAAGCAAAGAAAAGAAAAGGAGCTTTTTTTTTTTTTTTTTGCTTCAGCATTGCTGAGGGTATCGTTCCAATCTGCTGTTTATTTATAGAATCCTGAATTACGAAGAAACTTGACAGGACATTTAAATCCATCTTTTCTCAAGAAAGGACTGCACCCAACCCAGCCCAGAAGCCTGAGGACAGTTGAACAACTGGTTATTTTGTTGCAACTCTGAGGTCAGAAAGAGCCCTTTAAGTTAGGAAATACAATAATTATTCACTTAAACGACAGTCCTGAGTACCTACTATGTGTGTAGTACTGAGGGAACAGTATGTGTGGGGTGAGAGAGGGTCAGTTACGCTTCCAACACTCAAGAAACTCATACACGGGTTGCCGAGATAGATATAGAAACAGATATTTATGACGCAATGAGGAAGTACCATAACACAGGTATAAGCACAAGAGAAAACAAGTAATAATGGATGACGAGTTACAGAAGGATTCACCGAGAAGGTGAGATTTCAGTTAAGTCTTACAGGATGGAGAAAAGTTCAACTAGAGTTCAGAAGCAGGTAGGCAGGAAGGGACTGTGATGGACAGAACAAAGCCAAAAACAGCACACTTGAGGATCTGCAAGTATTTCAGGAAGGTTGGAGCTTAGAATGGACGGTGGGGGTAGGGAGCAGTAGGGGATGAAGCCGAAGAGCTAGACAGGAGGCAAATCACGAAGAGCTTTTTTTTATTTTCCTTTTAAGGGTTCCAGAAGGGTTAGACATGATCCTGAAGACACCAAAGAGTTTTAAATGCAGGGGGTACATAATCAAATTTGTGTTTTAGATCAATCACTCTGGTTGCAGTGTGGGGAATGGATTGCAAACAGCGAAAGACCAAGCCAGGGAAACCAGTTAGGAAAATGTTGCAATAACGTGGGTGTGAGATGACGGCGATCTGGATTGAGGTACTAGCTGTGGACAGGTAGAGCAGCATAAAGCACCGCCCAGGTGCAAAGGCTTCTTATCTTATCGCAAGGGCAGAAAAGGGGTAGAGAAGTAGTCTCAGGAAGTGCACCAGTAAATTCGCAAAGCCCTTATTGTAGGTGTGAAAGCAAATCTTGTCTGTTTTGTCTAACTTCCCCTGAGTAACCAGAGCAAGTAGGTAGCCGGAGTGTTGGCCATTTGGTTTATCCAACATGATTAATAGTGTATTTCTTCCCTGAAGTACACACACCCTAGGTCACAGAACTCCAAAGAAAAACAAGACAGGATTAACGCGACACGGGTTGTCACTTTTGACATTAATGCAAGCCATTATGTCCGGCTCCTCACCAACGTGGCTTACACAGCAGCTAGAGGCACAGAGGCTTTCATATTCTTCCCTTGGGAATCTCCTTTTACTCACCTACTGTTGACATCGAGAGTGAAGGAGGTTAAGGCAAACCAAAGCACCGGTATTTCCAGAGTGCCTCCTGGATGCCCAGCCCTACATCAGTGCTGGCAGAAGTTAAGGGGCTGATGAGAGTGTGGGTGGAGGGTACGGGACCATAAGACAGACTCCTCACCCTCAAGAAGCTCACTCTCTAGCTGGGAAGGCATACCTGAGATACAACCAAGTACCCCTATAACAAGGGAGTGAAAAATTCGAGGAAGTCAACTGGAAGTGTCCCAGTAGCCTCAGGGAAGACTGAGCTCAGCCAGGGCTGACAAGTCCAAGGAAGCCTTCCTGCAGGGGGAGGGGCGGGGAGAGCTCATTCTTTCCAGTACTTTTCGCTGCCGGGGCTGAGTGGTTCTCTAGCTGGGCTTGCACTCCAAAGAGCTTAGCTGAAGATTTAGCTCTGCCACTTACTACCGGTGTAAACATTAATCACAAGCTTTCCGAATCTCAATTTCCTTATACATATAGGAAAGGCAAAAAAAAATTATCTATCCCATTCAGTCTGCAGGATTGTTATAAAAGTTATATGAGATAATACACATGAAGGCAGTTTGCAGAGTGTGAACACTACGCAAATATACATCCTATTGTGGTTCATGGAAACAGCAAACGCTCCATTCTGCCATTTACTACCTGTGCAACCTTCAGGTAGCCACAGATTTCCCCTGACATTCTCTCCAGGGCTGTAAAGATGAAAAAGCTTGCCAAAACCCATCCATCCACTCATCTATAAATGTTTATTGATCTTCTACTCTCTGCCATGCACTGAGCTAAAAGCTCCGTATGAAGAGATTGCCCCATTTTCAAGGAACTGCCAATCTAGTTGGAGATACAGGCTGGGAAACATATAAACATAATAAAATAAGACTCGTTTTTATGAGGGTATATACGCACAGAATGCAGCAAAGCTTGGAAAAGTGAGCCCTAACAATAATTAAAGGGAGTCAGAGAGAGTCACAATGTATACGTTCTAACCAAGGCTTCTCAAAAAAGAAAGGATTTGCCCAGAGGCCAAGAGGTGGGAAAGAAACGCTCACCCAGCAACAGTGTATAGGATAAGAAAAGCCTGGGCCAAAGATGAAATTCCAAAATTCGAGATAGACAGAAATAAAAGAGACCCTAAAGTAGACTGAGAAAAAGGTAGAACACAAAGAAAAGCAGTAACATGACATCCCAAAAAGGGAGAGTGGTCAAGAGTCAAGGAAGATGAAATCATTACATTGTACACTTGAAGCTAAAATAACATTATGTGTTGATTATACTTGAATGAATGAATGATTTTTTTTAAAGAGTCAAATAAAATGAGACTTGAAAAATATCCCCCTAATTTTGCAGCAAGGAGGTCATTTGTGACCTTGACAAGAACTTGTTCGTGAAATGGTTGGGCTGGGTTCCATATTGAAGAGGGTTAGAAAGTGAGTGGGAACTGAGGAAGTGGGGGTTGCAGGTGGAGTACACTGTTATTCTACAAATTTTGCCAATAAAATAGCTAAAGGTAGGTAGTCATGTAGAGGGATATAGGATTCGGAGAAATGTTGGCTTATTGTTTTGATTTTTAGAGGTCACAGAGACTTATGCATAATATCTTGAAGGCAAATATCAAAGAGAGAGGGCCATTGAGAATATAGGGGAAATAAAAGACACTTGATAGATCGAGGTTCACAGGAGGCAAGGGTATAAATAAGAATGCAGGAAGAAAGGGGGCTCCTGGGTGGCTCAGTTGGTTAACCATCTGCCTTAGGCTCAGGTCATGATCCCAGGGTCCTGGGATCGAGCCCCACAAGGGCTCCCTGCTCAGTGGGGAGTCTGCTTCTCCCTCTCCCCCTCCCCACCCATGTCCCTGCCCCTGCCCACGTGTGCTCTCTCTCTCTGTCAAATGAATAAATAAAATCTAAAAAAAAAGAAGAATGCAGGAAGAAAGATTTATTTTTGACAGAAGAGATACCTCTTCACCTGACATTGGCTAGAGGCAAGTGACCTTGAGGGCAGAATAACTGTTCTTGTCTTCCCCACCATATGCTCGTGCTGCTCTCTGTTCCAGTTGCTCTTTTCCACTCATCGTGAGGCCAAATCCTTACTCATCTCTCAGACTTCTACTCAACAGTCATTTTGACAAGGAAGCCCTCTACTCCTCGGCTACAAGACTTGGTCCCCCTGTTGTGTGCTTGCATAGCACTCTTTCCTTCTCCCTCCTGGCACTTCTGACAGTTTGAAAAATGCACTCATTAATGTGATTATTTGAATATCTGTTTCACCCACCAGACTGGGGTTTCCATGAGGAAAGAAGTCAAGTCTTTTGGGGGGGGGGACTCACTTTATTATCTCCTGTACGTAGTACACAGGGCTGAACATAGAGTAGGTATTTAATGAGTACATATTAAATCATCTTAAATGTATACAATTAATTACACTAGGTGCTGACAAAACAGGAAATCCCTATTTTGTTTCCTATACGGGAATGTCAGTCTAGCAGAGAAGAGAAGCCTCATCTCCAAGTGATTCCAAGGCAGAGATAGCACTTGGTTCAAATAACACTTCCTCCATGAAATGGAACACTCACTCTGCCCAGAATCAGTCGCAACTTTCTCTTACCTTTCATTGCACTTTTCTTGTACTGATATTCTAGTACGATCTTCGGTTTGCAATTTATTAGCTTAGTTCCCCAGTCGTCCTGTCCATTCTGTGCATTTCTCTTCTGTTAAAATCAATGCAGAGTCAGTGTCAGGTGCCTTCAACTGAGAATCCTAATACATGTGATCATTTTCACTGAAACGTGAAGCCATCTGGCTCAGTCATTTCACAACTCGATTTTCTCTCTCTTTTTTTTTCTTAATTAAATGCACTTTGGGGACACATTTGATATAAATTGATTTTTTAAGATTTTAGTATTTATTTATTTATTTGAGAGAGAGACAGAGCGGGGGAGGAGCAAAGGGCAAACGAGTGGGGAAAGAATATCAAGCAGACACTGTGCCCGGTGTGGGGCTCGATCTCATGACCCTGAGATCAAGACCTGAGCGGAAACCAAGGGTGGGAGGCTCAATCAACTGAGCCATCCAGGCACCCCTGATATAAACTTTAAAAATTGGTCAAAAAATGGATTTTTCTGGCCTTTGCTTTTGCCAATCCAATGGCATATTCGATTTTTGCTGGATATTTAGGCAATTCAACAGCTCGCTTTGTTTCAACAATGGGCTGGCTGGCATAGGTACAATGGCTTAAGATTATGCTGGTGTCATGACAGATTTGATGATTTCTTTACTCTTTTCTTTAAAATAAAGATACCACTAGACCTCAAATCACAAAAGCAGCTAGACTTTCCTGTGTGGGGTTTCTTTTGCCAGCTCAAATGAGTTACGACTTCCCATAATGGCACGAATTCTAGCATACTGTCAGGCAATTAAGAAAAGCAGCAAAGAAGCATCTAGGAATCCTGAAAGGTCTCTCCAAAGCCCTACGATCCAAAAAAGGCATTTATCGTGCTTCTGGGAAATATCGTAGGGTATTTTGGGAAGCACTGGGCTAGAAATGGGGAATTTGCAACATCTGGCTGGGAAACTTAAGTATAACATGGTATTCAGCACCTCCTGTCTTTGGCATAATTATGACAGAACTTTGTCATCGCCAACAATTTCCTTAGAGTCTTCGAGTCAACTTTTGTGGGTGTCACAATGCTACTTAGTCGGATATGGTTTAGTCGGATACGGATACGAAAGACCAGTCTGGTAGGTAAAGTACCAGCAGTGGGGCCTAGGAGGTAGTATCTGTACTTTCACCCAAATTGTCAGAAAATAGTATGGAACATAACTCATTATAGGTGATAACTTAGAGCTGATAAAGCCAGGAACGTCTAATTTCATCTAAACTATGTAAAAAAATGTTCCCCCCTTACATTCCATTTTTCGAACCTGATAAAGAAAGAGCATGGGCTTTGGAGTCAGACGCGCGTGGGACCAGATTCTAGTTCCACCACTGCCAGCCACCTTCAGGTCTCCTTAACCCTTAGCCTCTTTATCAGCCAAATGGGAATCATGCCACCTTCCTCCCGGGATTTTTGTAAGGATTGAGTAAAATAACATATGAAAAGTCCCTGGAACACAGAGTCTGGCTCATAAGACACACTCTTGAAATAGTACCATTCTTTTCATTTTTTTTTTAAGTAGCAGGGATGTCATTTAAAGCTTTATTTTCCATTTACTTTTATACCCAAATGAATTTTATTTGAGGAGCGACTGATGTTGTTCTTTTGCTAGGACATGAACCATCTCTTGGAAAATGGGTTCATGTGTCATAGGGCAGAATCTAGTGCATATGAGTTTGCATTCTTGAAAATCATCAGATGAGGACTTCTGTGTTTTAGAATAGCAAACAGACCTTAGACCAGACCCCGATTTGAGGTGTATATAAATACAAGCTACTTCTGTTGCTTTGTCAGTATGTTATCAGAAAATAGCACAGAAAAGTACTTGAGCAGTAGTCTAGCAACACGGCCCGGAGAGTTATATGGTAAAAAGACCTCCTTGTATTTGAGAAACAAAACGAGGGGCGCCTGGGGGGCTCAGTCGTTAAGCGTCTGCCTTCGGCCGAGGTCATGATCCCAGGGTCCCGGGATCGAGCCCCGCATCGGGCTCTCCACACAGCAGGGAGTCTGCTTCTCCCGTTCCCACTCCCCCTACTTGTGTACCATCTCCCACTGTGTCTCTCTCTGTCAAATAAATAAAGAAAATCTTAAAAAAAAAAAAAAAAAGTGGGGCGCCTGGGTGGCTCGGCGGTTAAGCTTCTGCCTTCGACTCAGGTCATGGTCTCAGGGTCCTGGGATCGAGCCCCGCATCGGGCTCTTTGATCAGCGGGGAGCCTGCTTCCCCCTCTTTCTCTGCCTGCCTCTCTGCCTACTTGTGCTCTCTCTCTGTCAAATAAAATCTTTAAAAAAAAAGAAAAGAAACAAAGCCAAAAGAAAAAGAGAGAGACACCAACCAAGGAATAGACTCTTAACTCTATTTGACTCTAGAGAACAGTCATATGGTTACGGGAGGGGAGCCAAGTGCAGGAAATGGGTGGAATAGATGATGGGGATCAAGGAGGGCACTTGTCCTGATGAGCACGGGGTGATGTATGGAAGTGTTGAGTCACTATAGTCACTATATCGTAAGCCTGAAACTAACATAACACTGTATGTTAATTAACCGGAATTAAATTTTTTAAAAATTTGGGATGATTTACATTTAAGAATCAATTATCAAGTTTGAAAAAAAAAAAAGGATCTCCTCAAGAACAGAGGTCTGAACACAAAATTACATTTGGGAGAAATTGGCTAATGCTTTATAAAAGGGAGATTTAATATTTTTCTTGCAATTTTCTAAGCATTATTCTTTGCATTGCATAGTAAAATCATCTGAAGATATTTGGGTGTTAGTTTTTAATATAATCTTAATGTTTTACATTTCAAATTCTGAAGCTGGTTGAACATAAAGATGATCACAATCCGAAATTTTCTATGTGGAATTTTCATGCTGCTCACCTTAATTTAGTTTACGGTTTTAGAAACGTGTATTTTTTTCAATATGAAGATAATAAAAGAATATTAATCCATTTAGATTTTTATTAGGGCTTACACTTTTATTTACATTTTGCTTTCTTTTTTTAGTAATTAGGAAGACAGAGGAGACAAGACATTTATTGAAAAAAGTTATGTTAAGAACACTTTACCAGTGGGGCGCCTGGGTGGCTCCATCGTTAAGCACCTGCCCTCAACTCAGGTCATGATTCCAGGGTCCTAGGATCAATCCCCACATCGGGCTCCCGGCTCAGCAGGAAGCCTGCTTCTCCCTCTCACCCTGCTTCTCCCTCTCACCCTGCTTGTGTCCCCTCTCTTGCTATGTCTTTCTCTGACAAATAAAAAAAAAAAAATCTTTAAAAAAAAGAACACTTTACCAGTTCTGATACCCCTTTCTACGAGGTGATCTTAGTCTACTAGGGGACCTTTTTCGGAATCCTTTACTTATGCTGCCAGTGGGGAGATGCAAGAACACACTTGACTGGTAAATTTAGGAAGAATAATGGGCATGATTGGCTTGATTTTGGCTATTTCTCCTCTGGAGGGTAAGCCTTCTTACAGGGAGCATAAATTCTTTTGCCGCACATGGAACTTGAACTCACAACCCTGAGATCAAGAGTCACATGCTCCAATGGCTGAGCCAGCCAGGCGCCCCATCCAGTTCTGTCTAAGCCTGAAGGACTGTATTTGCCTCATTCTGGAGAGTGACGAGCAGATCCACTTAGATACCAGCCCTAAAGACTAATGCTCACATCGGACCTCCCCTATAATAACGGTGATATCTGGGTGCCCATATTATAGTCTTCGTTTTGTTTTGCAAAAAATATCTATAACCTGGCAAAGAAGAGAGTTGGTATTTATTGGGTGCCTTTTCTCCCTTTCCCTGGACAGCACATCATGTAAGAAAAAGGCTTTTTCTAAATACAAATAAATAATGCTAACCAAAAGTCCTATAGGTCTGAAGTGGCATGTTACAGTTTTAATATCTGCTCTTTTAGCATGCGTTGCAACATCATATCTAATTATCTCCACATTTATTGGCAGAAAATTGGGATCTGAAACTTGAAAGTTCCTCACAATGAGTAATGTTAACCCTTTACTTAGTGAATTATGAGAAGAAAGCCAAGTCACTGGAACAGCTGAGGAAAGGTTAGTATACAAGAAAAATTAATGTTCCCAATTTGGAAAAGAGTCTGGAATAGCATATGCTATCTGGCATCCAAAAACAATTCTCCATTTCATGATTAAAGGAACATTTTTGAACCATAACCAAACACAAATGCAGTGTTAAATAGAATTCAGATGGTCACCTTTCAACCTTGAAGGGAGTAAAAAAGCAGTGTTTTACTTTTTTTTGGTTACTGGGAAAATAAAGACAATCAATGAGATGGAAATGCTTAAAAATGTTTTGTGAGTTCTTTAGCATTGGGTATTGAACTAGTTAACAGCCACCGTTCGGTGTTTTACAAAGGCCAAAGGTCAAGTTCCTAGATCCCCATATTCTGGTGTTGCCACCAGAGGTATACTTGATTTTGTTTCTTGGATTGTATACTCTGGATAGGGCTTAAGACAGGTGACTAGAAAGTACTGTACCTGACTCTAATAAACAGGGAAGCATGAAAATGATCAGATTAATATTGTCTCCTTAGAGTAGCACCTCGTGTATTTATATCAGTGATACCGCCATTCAGCAGAGGCTCCTCTTGCACTTGATGAACCATCATGGCCAAGTGCACAAATCTTAAGTATACAAATTAATTAATTTTATGTATGTGTACATCCATGTAACCAGAACCCAGATCAAGCTGGAGACCATTTCAAAAAGCTCAGGAAGCTCCTCTTTCCAGAAAGAAACCATTTTCCTAAGTAGTATAAACACAGACCAGTTTTGACAAGTTTTGAACTTTATATAAATGGAAGGATACATTATGCGTTCCTGGGTATTCCAGCTTCTTTCACTCGGCATTGTGGTTTTTTATTTTTTACTGTAACAATTGATTTATTTTATTCCTGTCTCACATCGTGTTTTATCTTTATTTTACAAATCAGTTCCCCCTTCCCCGCCACTTTCCTTATCTTTTGATGATTTGAGCAGTTCATTCATCATCCCCTCGGCCCCTTGTTGATTTGGAAACTGCTGTATTCCCCGCCGCTACTGGTAGTTAGCTTCCCTTGTCTGTCACTTTCTCTACTGTTATGGGAAAATGAGTTTCCAGATATTTTTCCTTCAGTAGGTTTCTCTTGGCTTATTGTTTTCCCCTCCATCTCAATGAGACTCAATGTTTTTACATTTTACCTCTAAGTACCCATTTGTTAGATTTTGCTAAGATAGTTCAACATTTTGAATTTCAGACTGTTTTAGGTTTTTTTCCCTTCAAATATTTCTCTCCCATTGGAGGGGTCTTTGATCTAGCACTCAGCTTTCCCTACCCACAATGCACACATGCTCAGCATTGTTCTTAAAGCAATCCACATTCTTGTGTTTATTGCTATCTAATATTGCACTGTATGGATATCCCACAGTTTTTGTATGCCTTGTACTCCTGAAGGATATTTGGATTTTTTCTAATATGGAGCTATTATGAACAACACCACTATGCATATTACTATACACATTTTCTTATGGGCATAGCATTCCTTGTATCCAAAAGTGGTGTTGTCAAGTTATATAAAAGTATTTAGCTTGTAAAAAAAAAAAAAACAAAAAACCATACTACCAACCCAGAAGCACTAAAGCGGGGTCTTGAGCAGATATTCATGTACCTATATTCAAAGCAACATTATTTAAAAGAGTCGATGGGTAGAAGCAACTTCAATGTTCATCGACAGATGAATGGATAAACAAAATGTCATATATACACACAATAGCATATTAGTCAGCCTTGAAAAGAAATTTTGACATGAAACAGCATGCATGAACCTTAAGAATATTATGCTAAATGAAATAACCCAATCACAAAAAGACAAATACTGTATTATCCCATTTCTATGAAGTACCTAGAGTACTCAGCTTCATAGAGACAGAACACAGAATGTTAGTTGCTAGGGCCTGGCAGGAGGGAGTTATAGAAAGTTGTTGTTTAAGGGTACAGAGTTTCAGTTTTGCCAGATGGAAAGAGTTCTGGGGATGGATGGTGGAGACAGGTGAGACAGGTGCACAACAACATGAATGTGTTTAATATCACTGAAGTGTACATCTAAACATGGTTAAGACAGTAAATTTTATGTTGTGTGTCTGTTACCATGATTAAAATTTTTTGAAGATTTTATTTATTTGACAGAGAGAGAGAGAGAGCATGAGCAGGGGGAGGTTAACGGGGAAGGGCAGCAGGAGAAGGAGAAGCAGACTCCCTTATGAGCAGGGAGCCCGACGCAGGGCTCCATCCCAGGACCCTGGGATCATGGCCTGAACTGAAGGTAGACGCTTAACCAGCTGGGCCACCCAGGTGCCCCTAAAATTTTTTTAAATACTATCAAATGCTCTTCAAACGTAATTGTAGTAGTTTATACTTCCATCCTCAAAATAGGAGAGTTCTAACGATTCCTTGTTCTCACCAAGATTTGGTATCATTCATCCATTTAATTTTAACTGTGATAGTGAGTGTGTACCAGTATTTCATGATAGTTTTATTTTGCATTTTCCTACTGAATAACGATGGTGAGCATCCCTGAATATTGTTTATTGGTTATTTGGATACCTTCTTTTATCAAGTGACTGTTTGGCTTTTTTGCCCAAGTCTTTTTGTTGGTTTGTCTTTTTTTTTTTTTATTTTGACTTGTAAGAGCTCTTTCTATATTCCAGACATATACTGTTTGTCACATTGATGTGTTACAAATATCTTCTCCCACACCGTAGCTTGGCTTTCCACTCACCTAATGGTATCATTTCATGAGTAGTTCTTATAGCATATTCTTTTGTGTTTCCTAAATAGGAAAATTTTCATATAATACAGGGTGAGGGGATTTGATCACACCAGAAAAAAATTTTCATCGCTAAAGCTGAGATAATGACAATGATGGTGATGATGATATACCACCTCCCCAAGTCTAATCAGGGCGCTATAAGGACTGTCTGCGAGGTCAGCACAGAGATAAGGAAGGAAGTTATTACAAGTAGTAGACTCAGAAATTGCCTTAGCAGGAGCTAATCTTTCATGTGTAACTGGTTTATATATCTTGGTTTCCTCCTTGGAGCTGAGAGGGACCTTAAAGGGGCATAACTGTGTCAAACAGTAATAAATTTGATGAAGATTATGAGTAAAGTAACAACTTAGCCATGTGTAACCATTTAGAATATAAAACTATTCAAGGTCATGAAATAACATCTAAGTGCAGGTATATGGGCCTGAATGTGCAAAAGTAAAAGGGTGAAGTAGAAACTGTCCCTTAAGACAACCCAAAAGGACAAGTTCTAAAAACAATTTGGATCATGGCAGACCACTAAACTATGTATACGGTTTTCCAAAAAGATAACATTCATTTAGATGTACGTCCTATTACATCTTGGTCATAAGTATCATTGGGCAAATATCCACTGGGACCCTTGGACACGGATGAATGAACACTCATGGCCTTTGTGAGGAGCGTTACCTCACCTCTTACCCGCCCCACCCACTCAAAAGATACTGCAATTTTTCAAACCAGAAATGGAGTGAAACGCCACCCTGATCCTAAAGGAACTTAAGCATAGCCCTAGCTTCCGAAATGTCCCAGTTATTGACTGTTAAAGCTTCCAGGAGCCACCATGGAAGTTCATAGGTTGATCCAAGTTTAGACTTGAGTTAATACACAAAACTATTTCCCTGTTTCTTCTTTTTCTTCTCCTTCTTCTTTTTTTTTTTTTGGCTTTCATTCATTTAGTAAGGGAATTCATAAAATAAAATAGATTGTAATTATTGTGTATTATATAGAGAAATGGGCCTGTTCAGGCCAAATGCAAAAACAACTCTCCGTGAAAAGCCAAGGAGCCCTTATGAACAAGACAAAGCCTATACATGCATTCTTACTATGTGCAAATGTAAACATCTTTTTGAGCACTTGTTTTCTAGGTACTGGGATAAGTTCTTCATATTAATTATCTCATACTACCCTTACAACATCATGAGTCAGACACTGTGATCATCTCTAATTTACAGTTGAAAGAACTGAAATATATGGAGGTTAAGTAACTTACCTGAGTAAGTAACACGGATAGCATATGGTAGATCCAGAACTTGAACCTGATCTGTCTAACCTCAGAGCTACAATACTCCATTGCTTCCACCACCAGAACCTACCTAACAGGAATACTCTAAGGGGCTTGAATGCCAACTAGTTTATTCAGTCGAATGTGCTGGTCCCATGTGTCCCATGTGTATCAACGACTGAATCCACTCCAGCTAGTTTTAAGGAGAAAGAGATTTAGTAAAATAATTTGGGTGCCCCCATAGAATCTCTGGGAGTGCCAGGAACCAAGCTTGGATGCCAAATAGCCAGGAGCAATGATTTAGCGATGAGAAAAGCCCAACCATGCCTCAGGGTGGTTACCACAAAGGACTACTGCTGCGATCTCCTGTTTTGCTTGAGCCTAAGCCACAAACTCGGCCACAGCTGTTTCAGAAAGAACCAGATGCTTCTGACCTCCGCCTGACACAACATCTGTCTCCCCAAATGCAGTTTCTGCCCAACCAGGTTGTATGCCAGCCCTCTAGCTGCAAGACGATCTGAAAAATGGAATTTTAGCTTCTTGGTCACCAAGTACAGAAAGACAAGCTAGCCGGGAGATAATATGCATGTTGAGTAACTTAACCTAGGGTATCACTGATATATGTAATGGAGAGTTTCACTTTGGCTTTCTTCTGGCAGTGACCTTTTCGGACGTGATCAGTTAGGGACCATATTGGGTATTACGGGTCAGAAAGATTGAACGATAATTTTAAACAGAAATGCTGACCTTCCTTAAATAAATCCATGTCAAGGACCTAAACTGCCTAAACACAGACCCAGACCTAAGAGTCATATTCTGAGTCCCTATCTCTCTATCTCCAGATCTATATCTAGGTATATAGTACTCCTACCCGGTGGCCAGGCAAGAAAAAAAAAAAAAAACAAGAAAACCGGAAGCCATCCTCAATTTATTGCCCCTTTCTGCCTTCATCTCAGCTAATCAGTTACCAGGACCTGTGATCTCTGTCTCCTAAATCTTTCTCAAAATATCTCTCCTTTCCATCATTGCTGTTTCTGCATCGGAGTTCATGTGAAAATTACACCATCTCTCACGGCATCGTCTATTCCCTGTGGCTGCAATGCTCTTTATTCCGCAGTCCAACATGAAAACTTATGCTTCAAAGCCAAATTTAGGAGTCATCTTCCTTTACACCTTCGCTAAGTTATCAGATCCCCAAATTCCCTGGTCATATTCCTCGTATAACATCAATAACATTCTTTTTTGTTGGTGCTATTCCTGCGCACATCTCTCTCAACTAGACCCCAGGTTATTAGTGGGCAAAAAGCATCTTCTTTTTCCTGTCCGTATCTATGGCACCTAGATTTCTGTCATATACATAATAGACAGGAACTGTCTACTGAATCAATCGAAGTCCACACGGGGGATACAAGCTTACCCATACTTTGATTTTGATTTATCATTCACAGCAGGGTTGTATTACTAGTCCATTTTCATTGTTGCCGTTATTGGATTCGACCCATTTATTGTACTATTTTTAAACACAGTAAAATGCACATAACCTAAAATTTACCATCTCTACCCCTTGTTAAGTGTACAATTCGGTAGTTGCTAAGTATATCCGTGTTGTCATGCCACTGACCTTCAGAAGTTTTCATCTTGCAAAACTGAAACGCTATGCTCATTAAGAAATAATTTCCCATTCCTCCCTCCCCAAAGCCCCTGGCCACCACCATTCTATTTTCTGTTTCTGTGAATCTGACCACTCCAGATACCTTATACAAGTGGGACCATTGAGAATTCGTCTTTTTGTGACTCCACCGCTTTGTTTTAAACTCTTAAGGGACGCCTGGGTGGCTCAGTTGGTTAAGTGGCTGCCTTCGGCTCAGGTCATGATCCCAGGGTCCTGGGATCGAGCCCCACATCAGGCTCCCTGCTCGGCAGGGAGCCTGCTTCTCCCTCTGCCTCTGCCTGCCACTCTGCCTGCTTGTGCTCTCTCTCTATCTCTCTCTGACAAATAAATAAAATTTAAAAGTAAGTAAATAAATAAATAAGCTCTTAAAATGTGGGGCGCGTAGGTGGCTCAGTCGGTTAAGCATCTGCTGCATCCGGCTCCCTGCTCGGCGGGGAGCCTGCTTCTCCCTCTCTTTCTGCCCCTCCCCCCTGCTTGTACACTCTCTTTCTCTCTCTCTCTTTCAAATAAATATATAAAATCATTTTTAAAAGTTAAAAAAAATTCTAAAATGTTACATGACCCATTGGCATCAGAACAGGAGAACTTTGAAGTGGAAGTGTTCTTATTTTAATAATTTCTTCACTCACAGAGGGGTGCATCCTATGAGGATGTCTCCAAGCTTATCAGGATTCTGTTTCCTGTATTTGAGGAGCTAATGTGCATTTCCTAATTGTACATTTTCAGATCCCTTGGAGAAAAGACAAGATAGAAGTTGGCATTGCCGAGGAGAAGAAATTCCAGTTAAGGGCTGTAAGCTTTTCAGTGTATGCTCTACAGTGGGAAAAGACAAACAAGTGTCAAAAAAGACAGTAAGCAAATTAAAGACATACCAGAAACAGGACAGCAACTGATCTAGGGAGAATGGTATCTGTTTCATTCACTCTTGACAAATGATTGGGCTAACTACAAGTTAAACATAGGATTTGCCTAAAGTTGTCCTAAGGGAAAAGAATTAACAATGGGAAATTTTTGATGTTGAAATGTTCAGAATTTAATGCCGTGAATGACTAGCTGTATATGATATCAAACCATCAAAATCAAAATGACAAATTCCAGCCATCTCCCAATCGTTGTCTATTTTTTTTTCGTATTGTTCAAGTCTCGTCTTGTTCACAATAAAATCCAAAGTCCTTATGATGATCTGCAAGGCTCTATGTGAACTGGCTTCTATCAGTGAATTTCTTCATTCCCTGTTACGCCTCCACCAGCCATAGTGATCTACACACTATTTCTTAAACACTCTAAGCAGACCTCAGGGCCTGTCCCTCAATCTGGAAAACTTAACCCCAGGACATTCTCTTGGCTTTGCCTTTTTATTTCATTTAGTTCTCTACTCAGTGTCCCTTCCTCAAAGAGGCTTCCCTTGGTCATCTTTTATAAAACAGTGTCCCACCTCGGTCATTTTCTATCCCCTTACTTGGTTCTATTGTTCTTCACAGAAGCTATCATTATCTGGTACTTCTCAATATTCCTTGTTGTCAGCCCCTACTCGAATGAAAAACCTATGAGATTCACTGATTTCATCTAATTTGCTTATACTTGTATCTCTAGGCTCTAGCACAGTGCTTGGCACATAGTGGATATAAAATAAATATTCACTGAACTGATACATATTTTTTTAAATTACTTTTTTTCAAACTGATATATATGTATACGTATGTATATATATATACATGTATATATATATATATATATATATATATACATGTTTACGTATATATATATATATATTTTTTTTAAGATTTTATTTTTAAGTAATCATCTCACATCCAGTGTGGGGCTCAACTCACAACCCCAAGATCAAGAGTTGCATGCTCTACTGACTGAGCCAGCCCAGTGCCCTGTTGTGTTGTGCTGAGCCATACTTGAAAGTCTCATTTGCCAAGTCATTATGTGACAGGTGGGAGCACGGTCTCCCCATTATAGGTGGATAAAAATTAGATTCTGTCCTCTAATCAGCTATAAATACAAAATCTCTGTGACCCCCTCCTTATTTGAGTGCAGTTCTTCTCCAGGTATGGTTTCCAAGCCAACAGGATCAGCAGAAATTCTGGAATCAAGGCCCAGCAATCTGTATTTTAACAAGCTCTCCAGGTGATGCTTAAAGAACCATCAGCCTGATCTTTTTCCACCAGCGAAATCTCTAAGTGTACACTAGAAAAGAGTCTTCCTAAAGGTAAAAATGAAGAAGCATATGTAAATAAAAGCTAAATCCACAAAAGGCAAGAACAGAAAGATAACTGTTGCTTTTTCTAGATTTTGTTTTGTTTGATATTAACAGAGCTGCACTTTTATTTTTTATTTATTTATTTATTTGCCTTATTAGATCTGGGTCAGTATAGCTTGATGTGGATGCCATTTAAGATGATCCTTCTATCTTCCTCCTCACAATGAACCTAAGTATCTACTATTGAACCTGAAATTGAGCATTTCTCTTCATAAAAACCTCTTGATTCTAATTTATTTTTACTTTTTTCAGAAATATAGAAACACTTCAAGGATCTAACCGTATGTTCAGGATGATGACAAAAAAAAAAAAAAGGATGATGACATGTGAGGTCAGTGGTCACCATTTCCAAAACTATATGTTGCCACTTGGCAACCATTGAGCATTAAGGCCAAGATCCCATTGGATCAAACTGGGAACAGAAAGGACTGACATCCAGAATGGGGGTGGGTGGGCTATCGACATCGGTGACCATTCCATTAGGAAAAGTGCCAACCATTCTTGAAGTCTCTCTTTGATTATGACTTTTTTCCAGCATTATTAGGACGTTTAAATCAAATAACATTTGCAAGAACTTAGAAAACTATAAAGCACAAGGTAAGTGATAAAAATAGTAGCTAATCACTAATTGGATACCTTTGTTTGCCAGGCACTATGCAAAGCACTTTACATATATTATTACAATCTCTCAGCAAGCCTTCAAGGTGGGTATTACTATCTTCATTTTACGAATGAGATTAGGTAACCTGCCCAAGGCCATATAGTAAATAACTAGTATAGATGAAATATGAACCAAGATCCATCATATTTAAAATCACATGCCGCTAACCACTACACTCATTGTCTTGGTGTCACTTTCACCACATCCATAACTATATCTACCTGTGTATATTTGAATATCAAATGAGACACATTCTTACTGGAGAAATTAAAACATAAAAAAGAATTTAAAATGAAGCATGAAATTCCCCCGTGCCACCATCCAACAGCATTCCCACTTTCATTCATATTTGAAATGAGCAAAATTCTGTGTTTGCTTCAACAAGAATATTTTCCTACTGAAAGGTAAGGAGAAATGTTCTGAAAATATCTGTTGATTTTAATAGCTCCTATATTAAAAAAAAGAAAGAGATCTGTTTTAATTACAATAAGTGGAATAGTTATTACATTTCTCAAAAATGATTCAGTGAACCACACTTCAATTTTTAAAGCAAACATTTGCACCATTAAGATACTACCAACTCAACTTGTTACTTGCAAAACAAATGCTTCAGTCAGTTGAGCTGTCAATGTGGACACAGCCCAGTATCTCCGTCTTCCCAGGCAGCTATGACTCCTCCTCTGGCAGCTCCGCTATGTGATAAATTAGTCAGAAGCCTGACAATCCATCCAGATTTGCTTCGTGTATTTGCTTTGTGTATTTTTTTTTTAGGCTGAAAAAAAGGATGTTTGATTCTATAATTGTCTTTTTTTTTAATTTTATTTATTTATTTGAGAGAGAGAGAGAGAGAGAACATGAGTGGGGGCACAGAGAGGGAGAAGTAGATTCCCTGCTGGGCAGAGAACCCCACTCAGGGCTCGATCCCGGGACTCTGGGACCACGACCTAAGCCACAGGCAGACGTTTAACCGACTGAGCCACCAACTGGCAGCCCTCTCCAATTGTCTTTAATGAATGCTGGCTTGATCCTTAGTTGAAGGACTCTCACTGTATCTCCAGGTACCCACTCCATGCCCACTGCACTGATGCTGCCCACTAAGACTCACAATAACATAGCAGAGAATGAATTGGGTGAAATATTGTCTTCTTTCTTCTCCACTCTTTTGGGCAATTCCTGCTCAGTTAGTCCCAAGCTGGGTCAGCAATATTTGGTTACTCTTTGCTGCTTTTCTCTGCCAATTAGAAGAGAAGGATAGCACGCTGCCACCATCAACACTTGACTACAGTAAATGAATGCCTCCACCCACAACTATTAACGATCTGTGCCTTCACTCTTTCCACTCAGCTTTAGCGCCCAACTTCCCAAAAGTTGGCTCCAAGACCCAATGGGTTCTCATTGAGTCATCCTGTTGTGCTGCTACTCAGAGCTTCTTGATGATCCCATCTTGATCATTCTTTGTCCAGAGGCAATAGGACTCTGACTCATTCCTGGGGGAGTTGATATTCTAGCTGACAATCAACTGAGCACATATTCACCTGTCTGTGACATTTGCTATGGCTATGTCGGGACCGCTCTATTCATCGTGAGGAAAGACAGTGCCAGGCTCCTAGGATGAAAACCTCTCAGCCTGAGTATTAGTATGGCAGTTGGAGGTAGCCTGATCTTACAGCGCCTTCCACCAAGATTTCTGCAGTTAAATACCGAGTTGTTAAGATTCCAAGAGTGTGGATGGAAGTCAGGCAGACGCACTCTACCAACTAGGCTGTCTACTAATTCGTCATCCCTTTGGTATCTCCCCACGCCCACCCTGATACTTTCCAGTAATAGACACTCTCCCTTTTGCATTGTGAAAGTGTTTTGTATCCACCTTGGAGAATCCAGATCCAAACATTAACTGAAATTCCCCCTAGGTACACGTATATATTGTGTTACAGTAGAATGGATGGAATAAGATAGAAGTCAGGGATGATATTTGGGTAACGATTTGGAATCTGTATAAAATATTAACCATATTCCACAAGGTAGAGCTGAAGGGGACAGAGATGGCTTTAGCATAATCAGACATACATAGGCACACCGAAGATGAGAATAAAGAAGAAAAAAGCAAAACAAAATCTTCAAAACCACAACAAGGCTTTTGTAAGCCGATCGGGTAAGCGTCGTGGAAATTGCATAAACGCTAGTGGAGCACCAGCCAGGGAGTTCCAGGCAGCTTGCCATTCAAGGTTAAGGGAAAGGTGCCATACGTATTCAAGTGCTGGCTCATCTATGTACACCTGCCACACTTCTGCTTCTATGCGATGTACACCGCGAGACAAGGCAAGACACTGGAAAGTTCCAATGACTGTGGTCAGGACGTTAGCCTTGAGAAGGTGAACTGTCTCTATTGCTATGTCTGGACATAATAGGATCGCAAAAGGAAAAAGTAGAAAAATCTCTTGTTTCAAAAAGACTCTACTTATATCCGGGACAGATCTAGAAAGGCACCTCATTAATACCATAAGTGAAAAGACCTGTGAGTACATAGGAACTTCATTGTTTGATGTTACCCAGGCTTGACTGTCTGCCAGTATTAGCAAAAGGATGTATAGGTGTGGTCAGGAAAATCAGAAAAAGACAGAGAGAGCTAAGAGGAGGAGAAAACCAGCAGTTACAGAAGAATGACCATTTGTTCCACTACTGACGTGGAGAGGAAAGAAATCTCCTGAGCAGACATATTCTACGAGATGCATGACTTCGGGCAAGGTGGTAAGCCCTCTGCGCCTCAGTTTCTCATGAAAAAAAGGAGAGCTTCCTTCACTGTATCCAAACAGTACTATGATCTGAATCATTTATGGTCCTCTGTGAAAACATTGCCCCTGGAAATGTAAGGCACTTTTGTTCTTTCTGGAATCCATGAGGTTGTACTTCTAACTATTTCTGTAACGGCAAAGGAAGGAAGTGGATCAGTCTCACATAGACCTTCCCTCCTCCCCACACCAGCCACAACACACACAGAAATGTATATCGAACTATGCCTGGAGTGGAAGTGGTTACTAGATACACAAACCACAACATTTATAGAGGAACACGATGCCCAGATTTGGTTCTAGCACCTTCTGTTCATTTATGATCTTTTACTTTTTGTGCTGTCTTCCTATCATAATTGAGAGCAGTCTAAAGGTGATTGGGAGGGATGCCTGGGTGACTCAGTTGATTAAGGGTCTGCCTTTGGCTCAGGTCAGGATCCCAGAGTCCTGGGATCGAGTCCCACATTCAGCTACTAGCTCAGCGTGGAGCCTGCTTCTCTCTCTGCCTGCGTCTATCCCTGCTTATGCTTGTGCTCTCTCTCTCCCTCTCTGTCTCAATCTGACAAATAAATAAACAAAATATTAAAAAAAAAAAAAGATAGAAAGTGACTGGGAAGTAACTGGAGGTTTAAGGGTCATTTACCTGGAAAGTGTGGACACAAGAAAAGGTCCAAGAGAGAAAAATGAGAAGAGGGAAATATAACCCCTAGAGAAAGAAACATTTTCACAGTGATATGAACCAGAGTCCCTCTAGAGCCCCGTTTCCACACTCTCCACCCACTTCTCCTTTCCTAACAACTAGTATCCTCCTGACATCCATGCAGGACCCAACAGGAAATCCAGAAAGCCTACCTGCACACACGCAGAGAAGTCACAGGGCAAACTGCTCACATGACTGATACAGTCTTCTTTCTCTCTCAAAAATTAATGAAGAAATACATGATTGCAAGTGACAGAGGCCATCGTATTAATAAAATTATGTTTTAAGTAAATGATTTACAACCTTCCGCCACTTAAAAATTGTGGGTAACCAATGACTTGTAATGCCTCTCCCAGGTGCAGTGCATTAGGAGGTGATCATTGAAAGTTGTGGGCTTCCCACTTGTAACACATATTTTCACACGGTAACACATGCTTCAATGTCTTCAATATACACATGAGCAGCTTGAGGTCAAGGTTCACATTATCCATCCATCCTTGTCTTGTCTTCAGTGACTAGCATGGCAGTGTATACAAAGTAGGTGGCCAATCAGTATTGATTTCATCCCTCATCTACAGGTGAGTTGAGCAATGGAAGCTAGTAGAAATTGTCTGGAGACTGCTTTGTGGGAGTTCGCTTGACGACATCCCCTTGATCATCCTCTGAGGCCGACCAGAGAACATTGATAACGGGAAAGCAATTGTAAATGTACTAGAAACAAAATCATTTTCCTTGAAAGAAATGCTTTTTCTGTAAAAATTGCTCCATTTGGGGGATGAGGTATATTCTTCTATACATATCAGAGCTACCACACATTATAATTGTAGCCTCCAAGTTGTGTGGGTGGCTTTTATTATTCTACCCTGAAGAGTAGCTATTACATGAGTAGGCCTAAAATGGAGTCTTGAATTTTGTCAAGAGTAATGAGACTGTAACTGCTGCACAAAATTAGTTAATTTTGTTTTTAGGGAAGCCTAGTGTAGTTCCATGGAAGAGCTTTCTCTAGGTCCTCAGCAGGATGTCTATTTAAGATAATGTCTCTTTAAGATATTTTCCATCAATGAAAGTATAAACTGATTCCATAATTATCAGTTAAATTTCTCTTAGGGGTAGTTATAACTCTGAAGGTTAAAAAAAAACACTATTTCAAAAAATGCTTTCCTTTTCCATTGTGGAAATAATTTTAGTGCTAGCCATCATGTTTCAGAAAGAAAGGAATTTTTAGAAGCATCTCGATACATGTAACAATGTAAATGTCATTAATTTAACACAAATTGTTTACCACAGTTGGAGATCATGAACAAAGACAAAGAAGAAACTCCCTTGGTGATTTCCCATCACATTTCAGTTAGTCTGTATCCATCTTAAGACACTAAGGGCAGGAATGGAAAGAGGGGAGGGGGAAGAGTGAAGATTGGTGACATTAAGAGGAGAATTTCGATCGAAACAGACACTCATATGAGTTGAGAACTGGGGTTAAACTGTTATATGTGGATTGCCTTATCGGGTAGTCTGGGGGAGTCTCAGACAGACCTACATCTATGAGCCCAAACTCTTCAGAGGTGAAAATGGACACTAACCAACTCAACAGGGTACATGTTCTCCAAACCCAAGCTGGGAGAATCATCTATCTGATATTGACTAAATTCATTTGCTAGATAACAACTGTTTCATTTTTTCAAGGGTAATTCACAGAGATTAATGAAGATTATGTTTTTCAGCCACTCATTCTTTATATGTATGTGTGTGAATTATCTTCTTTTGTATTTTTTTTTATTTTTTTAATTTAAATTTCAGTTAACACACGGTGCAATATTGGTTGGTTTCTGAGATAGAATTCAGTGATTCATCACTTACACACCACACCCAGCCCTCATCACAAGTGCCTCTTTAATACCTATCACTCATCTAGCCCATCCCCACACAACAACTCTCAGTTTGTTCTCTATTGGTAGGAGTTTCATGATTTGTTTCCCTCTCTCCTTCCCCCCTTCTATATGTTCATCTGCTTTCTTTCTTAAATTCCACATATGAGTGAAATCATGTGGTATTTGCCTTTCTCCAATTGACTTGTTTTATTTAGCATAATACACACTAGCTCCATCCGTGTCATTGCAAATGGTAAGATTTCATTCTTTTTGATGGCTGAGTAATATTCCGTGGTATGTATGTCTATATATATATATATATATATATATATATATATATATTATGTATATATATATATCACTTCTTTTTTTTAAGATTTATTTATTTATTTATTTATTTGACAGAGAGAGAGAGATCACAAGTAGGCAGAGAGGCAGGCAGAGGGAGAGGGGGAACCAGGCTCCCTGCTGAGCCGAGAGCCCGATGTGGGGCTCGATCCCAGACCCTGAGATCATGACCTGAGCCGAAGGCAGAGGCTTTAACCCACTGAGCCACCCAGGTGCCCTGCCCATTTAAATTTAAATTTCAGGTGAACAAAGAATGTTTTACTGTTAAGTATGTCCCATGTAATATTTGGGATGTGTGTGTATGTTTGCTTACTAAATCTGACAACCCTAAAAATAGGTTCATATATCTAAACCCTTCAATAGAAGCATAGAAAAATACAGCGGGAATGCTCAGAAAGGAACATTAAACTCTCCAGTGTGCTGTCCATCCAAAAAGAATGATCTGCTTTCTTGCAAGCAAAGTAAAAGGACCACAAGGATGGAGGAAAGGCATGGAGAGGATTAAAGGTGAGTCCACATGTGAAAGCAGCCACCAGCCTAGAATCAGTAAGGCCAGAGTTCTAGAACAAATAAGCTTGTGCCAATAGATGCCAATGAAACACCTTCAAAAATAAGAGATCAAGAAGGGATATCGACACCTGAGAATGAATGGTGTACTGTATTTGTAGTGTGTTTGTGGTGGTGGGGTGGGGGGTGGACAGGTAAAAATTCATTACTTCCTCAAAAAGTCGTTGCCTGAACTGGTACCATTGTTGTTGTTTTTTTTTTTTAAGGAATGTCAGAAGAACTGGCATCACTGACTAAAACAAAATGGGAGACCTTATCTTTTTCATGGTCATATATAAGGAATTTAAGAAGAATTCCAGGTGCCCCAGCTAAAGATCTGGATTAAAACCCTGGTTCCACGATCGTATGATGTCCACAACTGTATGTTTTTGTATTATAAAACATTAGTCATATGATCTTGAGAAAGTCACACACCTCTCCGAATCTCAGGTTCCTTGGCTGTAAAATATGACTAGTAATCATGACGATGACATGGGATATGTATAGGGAAGTTCTTACCACAAGTCTTAATATAGCGTAAATTTCAATGACTATTGATGACCTTCCATTACCACCACTCCCCGCCCCTTCACCCATACCATCAGATGGCTGGGACAAGACACCATCCAAGAGAAAATATTGAAATAGCACTTCAGCAAAGCTGACCACATTACGAAACAACAGACCTCACCCTTCGAGAGCAGGGCTCTCCATATTAACAGAAGGAGGTGTGCCAACTCGATAAATTCCAATATGGAGAAAACTTCCTTCCTGAAAGTATGACAGGACAAACTATTCCTTAGAGAACTGGTTATGGTACTTTCAAGTACTTATGACTAAACTTTTTCTGTCTCTTAAAGAAGCACCATTTAGCGTAACTGTGACCAAAGGGCTTACCAGTAGAGAGTGGTTGGTTTCCCAGTACCAGGTTAATCACTCCACTAGAGGCAGCTCAAGAGGCAACCCAGGCTTCTCCCATGAGGGGCCTCTCCATCACAGGAGTCATTGAGAGCAAAGACTACTAAAGAACTGACTTCCCACTAGGCACCTTTTTTAATGTTTTACTTATATTAACTGCTAATTGTTTTACATTTGAGGAAAATTAAGGCTCAGAGAGCTCAAATAACTTACCTTGAGTTTTCACAGAGATGGGGTATAAATCTAGGCAGTATGGCGCCAGGGTCCACACTGTTTCTGTACCATACCACCCATGCTACTATACCCATTCTATACCTGAGCATTCCACTAGGTGGGCCAACTGCTTAGCATGAAAAGGTAAAATAAACACTCTCACAAAGACTTTATAATGGAATTTTTATTTTTTAAAGATGCTTTTATTTATTTATAATTTAATTTAAATAACATGCAAAAGAAACAGACTATGCCATAGATCCAGGCACAATTAAATGCCAAAGTGAGTGGTTTGGGCAGCAGGTGTGGTAGGAATACAGAGGAAATGAGAAAGAACTTCACCGAAGAGGCTGATCTTAAAGGAACAACGTTTTGTGCCTGATCGACATTTCTAAAATGGCTCTTCTCTCACAGTTTGGCTCTCTTAATGATTGATGCCATTTACTGAACCATTGATTGAACAACCAAGATGAGCATCGTTGCCAGAATGATCAATTTGCTCTAATGAAGCCTGGATTTCTCATCCGAACAATACATTTCCATTCTTCTCCAAGGTCCTGGCGCATGTTTATAAAGCTCGTGCCTTCTATTGTTTGATTTTACTTTAATAAGCTTTATCCGGGACTTTTCTTGGCTCACAATCAATACCATCCTCCCAATAACTTCAAAGATCTACACACCCAGATAAATCTTGGCAGTCTAGACATTTCGTGACAAAGTTTTATGTACCGTGGTTTTTTTTTTATAAATTTGTATATGGTATTTGTAATTCAATTTGTACCTTGTGAAAGCAAAGAAAAGATTTCTGCTTAACGCTGCCTACCTACCTATGCCATATTCGACTGACAATTGCTTAGCTGCCATCTTGTGGCAAACAGCACACACTGTAAAAAAAAAACTATTCAACATTTCTGAGGAAGAGTCAAAATTTCCATTTTAATGTCCTCTTAATGGATGGTTTTGTGTCCCTCTCACCTGCATTTCAGGAAAGCAATTTTTCTCTTTTTTTCGGGTCTGGTGTTTGTGGGATGCCAGAGTACTTTCGGTATTTATACTTCAGTAATTCTTTTATGACACCAATTATGCCTTACATAAAAAAAAAAAGATGTTCCATGGGTTGGATGAATGTCTATAAACGCACAAGAATTTAATATTGCCCTATTTGGAGCAAATTATAAAGTAATTGAATGTGACACACACACACACAGAATTTGTTTTTCAATCTTGGCACTGTACGTCACTCTAAAAAACCACCCATCAGAGACAGTAAAACGAAATCTACCTCTACCTTTGATTTCCAGTTAGCTCACTCACTATTCCTAAAGTTGACTGGCTCACCTTTTGAGCCTTATTGGTGTGGAGAACATCTTGGCACCCACCTCTGACACACTTGGATTTGCCCTTGGATATGCTTACATATCTTACGTGTTTAGGCCTAATGTATAACTTTGGCTAGAGAATGTATGAAGAAGAATGTTTCAGAATCAACTTTGCTTTGCTGTGTTGCTGTGCAACCAAGGAAGGTAATAAGCATTAGTAATTAAGTGCACTGTGTGTGGATATGTATAGGGAAGGAATGGTGTACTGTATTTGTACATGGAAGTGTGTGTATATGTGTGGATATGTATAGTGGACTTGGACTAATCTAGGTTTGTATTTTGAATCCTGGCTTTCCCTTTTAATAGCTGTTTGACCTTGAGTAAGTCACTTCACATTTTCGTGCCTTAACTTCCACAGATTTCAAATGGAGATCATAATGGCATCTTCCAAATAGGGTTGTTGAGAGGATTAAATGCGTTAACACACACACATTCTTTGAATGGCGCCAAACAGAGTAAATATTCCAAAAATATGAGCTTACATGACTTACTATTTATTTTTTTATTGTTCTACATTGTATATCATTAAACAACATTATTATTGTTTATACCTTTTCTTTGCCCTAATGCTAAGTTGCTCTGCTGATGTCCAACTCTCAGTGTTCAAACATCTTGCTCTTTTAATTGGTTTAGCAAATATTTATTGAGTCCTTAACATGCGCTATACATAATTCTAGGTACTGAAGCTATGAGAGTTGACTTTTTCAAGATGGACAACATCTCCTCACACATCTCACAAGTGAGAAGGTACTGGATGATAAACAGATTCACA
The DNA here is from genome assembly GCA_028646535.1 of Procyon lotor. Lineage (NCBI taxonomy): Eukaryota > Metazoa > Chordata > Mammalia > Carnivora > Procyonidae > Procyon > Procyon lotor. The sequence continues at coordinate 27,606,976 of CM053612.1, forward strand.
AACAGCATAATTTCGGAAAGTAACATGTACCAGAAAAAGTAGGACAGAGCAATGTAATAAAGAGTAACAGAAAATGTAAAGGCCCAAAAGCAGTAGTCCAAATCATCTACAAAGTCAGAAGAATAAAAACTTAGTGAGAGGAAACAGTTAGAGAAGTGGTAAGAACCAGATAACAGGGCTATGCAGGGCATGGTAAGGACTTTAGAAGTTATCCTAAGTACAGTGGGAATCCATCAGAAGGTTTTAAAGCAGGAAGTTACAAGATCAAATATATGTTTGCTTAAAAAAAATTCTATTCCTTCCATCAACTTAAAAGCTGAGAGGACTTGTCTTCAGGGAATGAAGCAGATGTATGGATAGAAACAAATTTGAGGGGTGCCTGAGTGGCTCAGTCAGTTAAGCATCTGCCTTCAGCTTGGATCATGATCTCAGGGTCGTGTGATGGAGCCCTGCATTGGGCTCCTTGCTCAGTGGGGAGCCTGCTTCTCCCTCTCCCTCTGGCCCTCTACCTGCCTGTGCTCTGTTTCCCTCTCTCTCAAATAAATAAATAAAATCTTTAGAAAAAAAAAAAAAAGAAACAAATGTGGGAGATAGTCAGACAATCCCTTGCTCAAGATGGGTTGCATTTATCCCCATGGGTTCCATGAGATACCTCTTTATAAAAAATTCTCCCTTTGTTTGTTAAGACATTTCTGACTGTTTTCTGTTGATTTCTAACCAACCAAAACCCTTCTACCTACTTCACTATTCTACCTCTAAATTGCAAAATCCCTTCTCTCTGCCTTTCTCAGAACACTGAGTTCACCTTTATTCCCCTTAGAATCATCTGCCGGCGGGGGGGGGGGGGGGGGGGGGGCAAAAAAACTATATTCTTTAATATCCAGATTCACAGCATCTGATTCTACAGTGTCTTGATAACGCTCCTGTGTTTCATCTTATCTTTTATTGTGACAGAACCAGGAGCCAAAAAATTAACAAAAACAGGACACATTGGGGTATCGCAGACTGTGGGACACTAATTAAATGTCAAGTAATGGGAATGGATCCTGCCAGGTAGAAGAAACATGGTCTCGAAGGAAGTACAATAAGAGTCATATGGCATGGGTGCCTGGGTGGCTCAGTTGGTGAAGTATCAGCCTTCAGCTCAGGTCATGGTCCCAAGGTCCTGGGATCGAGCCCGGCATCGGGCTACCTGCTCAATGGGGAGTCAGGTTTCTCCTTCACCCTCTGCCTGCCACTCCCCCTGCTTGTGTGCTCTCTCTCTCTCTCTCTCTCTCTCTCTCTGACAAATAAATAAATAAAATCTTTTTTTAAAAAAGAGTCATATGGCATGGACAAGCTGTTGACATAGTGACAGCAGTGGATGAAAGAATTTCTCAACAAGTGTACACAGCATAAGCACAAAGAGTTTCAGAGCACCGCATTCAAAGATCTAAGCCGGCAGACAGTACCAACAAAAACCTGGTAGTTGGTAAGAGAGCGTCAGTCACAAGAATGTAGGTTGGAGTCAAAATCAGCAAGAACATGGCAGGGTCCCGATCCCTCAAACCTTGGTGGTTTATCGGTACAGAAAAGTCACAGGGACCAGCTAGAGACCCAGCCACTTGAACGAGGATAAATGTAGAAAAACTATGATCGAGTTTGCCTTGATATTGAAGCCCTCCTGTCCTCTGATGCATCTCCACACATTTGTCCTAAAGAAGGAGGTGTGGGTGCATATGCGACTGGTAGGGGTTGGAGATCAAAGACCTCAGAGGTAGGGCACCCTACACTGCCTTCATTTATGAATTACCCATTGGTGCAGAGAGTGGCTTAAAGTGGTTAAGTACTCAGCTTATGTGTCTCTTCTCCTTGGAAAAGGTCAGATTGTTGAGATGCAGGCCTATTCTCTAACAGCTCAAGTGAGACCAAAAAACATAGCTTCTCAGAGGCACTAAACACTTCCTATTCGATAATGTTTTTGGTCTCGAGTCAAGGAAACGAATGCCTTTAGAGCAAAGCGAGAGAGAAGGCCTCTGTACACAGGGAAGCAAGCAGGTCACCAAGCACATTGCTGGCCCAACAGCTAACTGTATAATAAAGCAGTTCAGCGTCACACCCCTGGGAAATTGCATTTTTACAACCCTATCTTCCAATCTAAAGAGACCCCGGGTGAAGAGAAACAAATACATGGCCTCCCAGAAAGAGCAAAGGCTGATGCGAGATTGCAAGGCCCAAATTCAAGTTTATGCTTACCTCCTTTCAAAATGCTGCTGCTGCAGTCAAGCAAGGGGACTTTGTGAACTCCAGTGGAGCTTTCCAGCTTCAGATGAAAAGAAAGATGTATGTTTCGAATGAGTCATTGCCTTTCTGGACCAGAGAAAATCTTGCTGATCTTAAGATGGTTGGGCTTCTTTCCTGGGTCTTTGAGAAAGGGACTGAAATATGCGATGAAATTTGTTTTTATTTTCAGTTATGCCTCATGCAAAATCGCTGATAGTGCTGAAACAAATATCACCAAAGCCAAAACAGAGTCTAGAGCCTCCATTTCCCTGCCATTGGAGAGAGTCAAACAGAGACGATGAACTCTCTAAACCACATAAGCTAAAATGCTAAACGTTTCCCGCCTGAATACTACACAAGTTGGAGGACTCTCACTTTACACCCCAGGGTCAACACTTTCTTTTCTTTTCTTCTCTTTTTTTAAAAATTTTTTTAAAGATTTTATTTATTTATTTGACAGAGAAAGAGATCACAAGTAGGCAGAGAGGCAGGCAGAGAGAGGGGGGGAAGCAGGCTCCCTGCTGAGCCGAGAGCCCGATGTGGGGCTCTATCCCAGGACCCTGAGATCATGACCTGGGCCGAAGGCAGAGGCTTTAACCCACTGAGCCACCCAGGGGCCCCTTTTCTTTTCTTCTTTTTAAGATTTTATGTATTTGTTGGAGAGAAAGGGAGCACAAGCAGAGGGAAAAGCAGGCAGACCAGGCAGAAGGAGAAGGAGAATCCCTGCTGAGCAGGGAACCCGATGTGTGACTCGATCCCAGCAGGACTCTGAGATCATGACCTGAGCTGAAGGCAGATGCTTAACCGACTGAGCCACCCAGGTGTCCCTAAGGTCAACACTTTCAAAGAATCATTGCTTTGCAGGTCTTCCATTAAAAAGCCTTGTTCAATAGTTCATTTTTGCCCTTGCTTCCCTTGCCTTTGGAGATGTTTCTAGGAAGAAGTTGCTGCGGCTAAGGTCGAAGAGATTGCTGCCTATGTTCTCCTCCAGGATTTTGATGGAGTCCTGTCTTACATTGAGGTCTTTGATCCATTTTGAGTCTATTTTTGTGTGCGGTGTAAGGAAATGGTCCAGTTTCATTCTTCTGCATGTGGCTGTCCAGTTTTCCCAACACCTTTTGTTGAAGAGACTGTCTTTTTTCCACTGGATCTTCTTTCCTGCCTTGTCGAAGATCAGTTGACCATAGAGTTGGGGGTCCATTTCTGGGTTCTCTAGTCTGTTCCATTGATCTATGTGTCTATTTTTGTGCTAGTACCACACTGTCTTTATTATAGCTTTGTAATATAGCTTGAAGTCAGGAATTGTGATGCCGCCGACTTTGGTTTTCTTTTTCAACATGCCTCTGGCTGTTCGTGGTCTTTTCTGGTTCCATATAAATTTTAGGATTATTTGTTCCATTTCTTTGAAATAAATGGATGGTATTTTGATAGGGATCACATTAAATGTGTAGATTGCTTTAGGTAGAATAGACATTTTCACAATATTTGTTCTTCCAATCCATGAGCATGGAACGTTTTTCCATTTCTTTGTGTCTTCCTCCATTTTCTTCATGAGCACTTTGTAGTTTTCTGAGTACAGATTCTTTGCCTCTTTGGTTAGGTTTATTCCTAGGTATCTTGTGGTTTGGGGTGCAATGGTAAATGGGATCGACTCCTTAATTTCTCTTTCTTCTGTTTTGCTGTTGGTATATAGAAGTGCAA
>CM053612.1:27611438-27621543 GCA_028646535.1 Procyon lotor
CTCATGAAACGAACTAAGGGTAGCTGGGAGGCAGGGGGGTAGGGATAGGGTGGCTGGGTAGTGGGCATTGGGGAGAGTATGTACTATGGTAAGTGCTGTGAAATGTGTAAGCCTGACGATTCACAGACATGTACCCTGGGGCAAATAATACATTATATGTTAATTTAAAAAAAAAAGAAAGAAAAAAGCCTTGTTCATCGCATCAGGCTGCTTCCTTGATTTCAGTGTTATATATCTAGCACACTCACTCGAAAATCATCAGGACAGAAGAACGGATGCTGAATAGTTCTAGAAAGATGGCACATGGCAGTGGAAATCAGGGCCAATCCAAATGCATGAACGTTGCTTAGAGATCCTATTACACACTCCATCTCCCATTGCACTGCAACTTTATTCCAAACCTCTCTGCCTTCTTTGGGGCCCCTAATTGGGGTCAGCTGCATAATCTTCGGGGCCCAGTGCAAAATGAAAATGCAGATCCCCTTGTGCAGAAAAGAAAGATAAAGCATTTCTCTTTCTTCTGCAGTCTCTGTCTCAATTCTTCCCTGTGTTCTTCGAATTACTATATAATGCTACATACTTCCACAGGTGTGGGGATACTCCTGGGACAAATGGAGACCCTCAGAGTTACCCAGGCCCCTGGCCCACCACTTAAGGAATGGGATGTGCACACCTGACCCCCACCCTCCACATGCTCATACTCAGGCCTCTGTCCAGAGGGCGGCAGCAGCAACCAGATGGGGGCAGGGGAACGGGGACAGCCAAGAATCAGTCCCGGGGAGGTGGGGAGGCAGCAGGAGGTAAAACCACGTATGGGCTGAGGCATGCCCAATCCAATGATCCAAGACTAGAGCAAATGCTCCATTTTCCCATCAGACTTCACTGAACAACACAAATTCAAAGGCAAAATGAGTCAGAACTCCAAGATGGCAGTCACGGAGTATTAAATCCCAAGTAGGGAGCCCCCTTCTGAGTGACGTCATAGATCACTCTCCCCTGACATGGGCCCCACCCCTAATGTCCCTCTACCCCACTACAAAGATAGAGACTTAGAGGCGTGGATGTCTTCACCTTCCTGATCTTCCATCTACCAACATAGCAATATCCTACACCCATACTTTTCTTTTTTTCATCATGCCGTCAAAGAAGATATGCTTCCTACCTGTCAAAGCTAATGCATTTGGCTGTGCTCTGTATCCCAAATCCCAGTATTGTTTCCTCTGATACTTTCCTCTCTCAAGTGTACTGACTCTCTCCTAATCTTCAACACCTGCCTCTTTGTTGGCTCTTTCCTTCAGGTCATAAGTATATTCAAATCTTTACTACATCTTGAAAACCCTCCGCTGACCCTGAGTAGCTAACTCAGGGTCTAGTTACCTGAGTAACTAGAGAGTAACTCTAACTCTCCCATTTCATTAATGATCCACACAGCCAAGGCTCTAGAAATAGTTATCTCAAAAAGTTGAAAATAGAGCTACCCTACGACCCAGCAATAGCAATCTAATACAGCATTAGAAATGCTGCTAATTTCCCGGTATTTGTTTCTGGGTATTTACCCTAAAGATACAAACGTCGTGATCCGAAGGGGCACATGCACCCGAATGTTTATAGCAGCAATGTCCACAATAGCCAAACTATGGAAAGACCCTAGATGTCCATTAACAGATGAATGGATAAAGAAGATGTGGTATATATGTACAATGGAATACTATGCAGCCATCAAGAGAAACGAAATCTGGCCATTTGCAACAACATGGATGGAACTGGAGGGTATTATGCTAAGCGAAATAAGTCAGTCAGAGAAAGACGAGTATCACATGATCTCTCTGATATGAAGAATTTGAGAGGCAAGGCAGGGGTTTGTGGGGGGGGTGGGGAAGAGAAATGAAACAGGAAGGGATGGGGAGGGAGACAAACCATAAGAGACCCCTAGACTCATGAAATGAACTAAGGGTGGCTGGGAGGTGGGGGGGTAGGGATAGGGTGGCTGTGTTATGGACATTGGGGAGGGTATGTGCTATGGTAAGTGCTGTGAAATGTGTAAGCCTGACGATTCACAGACATGTACCCTGGGGCAAATAATACATTATATGTTAATAAAAAAATAATAAAAAAAAGAAAGAAAAATAGTTATCTATCTTCAAACTGTACCCTGAATCCAACTTCCTTTAACCACCTCCACTACTCCCCTAGGTCAAACCAGAATCAACTCCTAAACTATTGCAATGCTTTGCTGAGTAGTCCATCTGCTTCCCACTCTTGCGGTTCTAGAATGCATTCTCCACAAAGCGGTCACAGTGATCTTTCACAACATAAGAGGAACCCTATCATTCTTCCACTCCAAGCCCACGGCAGAAACCATCTATGGAGTACTTTGTGCATACACAGGGTTTTCATTTTTATGTAGTCTCATTTATCAGTCTTTTCCTTTGTGGTTTCTTCCATTAATTTATACTCAGAAAGTTCCTTCTTAGCTTGAGCTAAATAAATATTCACCTTTATTTGTTTCCGGTCTGTAAAACATCTCCTTCTCATATGTAAATATTTCATAAATTTGATGTAAGAAGGATAATGGGGGGAGTAAATTTATTTTCCAAATATTTAAACTTACTAAGTAATCCTTCTCTTCCTCCTCCCCCCTCCACTAAGTTGGGTTTTTTTCCTAAATATTTATTTATTTCAGAGAGAGAGAGTGTGTGTGCAAGCATGAGCAGGGAGGAGGGGCAGAGGGGGAGAATCTCCAACAGACTCCTCACCGAGCACATGGGGCTCAATCTCACGACCCTGAGATCAGGACCTGAGCTGAAATCTAAAGTCAGAAGCTCAACCGACTGAGCCACCCAGGCGCCCTTCCCCCCACTAACTTGTACAATCATATCAGTCACATTCTAAATTCTTTATAAAGTCAAGTTGTTGGTGGTGATCGCAGCAGTGATGGCGGTGGCTGTTTTTCTGTTGGACAGTTTCGTTCCATTGATCCAGATATCGACTTTTGAACCAGCTCCACATTTTCTTGGCAATTGCAGTTTAGAGGGAAGAAGGGAATGGAGTGAGAATATGCAATGTGACAGGGCATCTCTAATTACTCTTCCTTTTCCAAATTTGCTTGGCTAGTCTCACTGTTTATTCCTCCAGCTGATCCTTAGACTCGCCCCATAATATTCCAATATAAATTCTTCAGGAGGTTGAAATAAAAGTTACATTGGACTCATAAATCATTTAGCAAATAATTTAACAATTTAAAACTATTCAGCGTGGCTGTCCAGAATTAAGATCTGCCTCTATATTTGTCTTCTTTCATAGAGCTCCTTTTTTTTTTTTGCTTTTCTTTACAGAAATCCCAAGTCTTTTTTGGTGAGTTTATTTCTAGGTTTGCTGGGTTTGTTTTTTTTCCTGGATCCTGGAATATGAACTTTCTTGATCATATTATCTAATGAGGTTTTATCAGTTAAATACAAGCTGTTGGTTTTGTATGTATATATGTCCACATTATTCTTATTCATTTTTATCTAACAATTTTTCAATTAAACTCCATGGGATATTTCAGGGAACAATCATTCCGTCTGCCAATAATGAAAACACTTTCTCCTTATTTTCAATAGCCATAGTTATTTGTGTTTCATGATTGTACTGTTCTTACTAGATCTTCCATAATGTGATAATAATAGCAACAATAATGACAATAAATGGTAATAATAAGAGCAACAGCAGAGATAGGGTCATTCTTATATTATTTGGCATTAATGCCTTTAGTATTTTGCCTCCGGAATCATTACTGCCAAGTATTCTGGCCTCATTATTTACTATTCCCACACCAACACATTTCCATCATAAGCCAACTAGTCTATTAACTAAGGACAGCAATATATAGTATATATGTTTCTCAGACAATAACTTTTTTATTGATATATATTATACATATCATAAAATTCACATTTTAAGTGAAAATTCAATTGGTTTTAGTATGTTTACAAAGCCATGCAATGATGAACACTAATTCCAGAATATTTTCATCACTCTCATAAGAAATCCCAGACATGAGGTGCCTGAGTGGCTCAGTCTGTTGAGCCTCCAACTCTTGGTTTTGGCTCGGGTCATGATCTCAAGGGAATGAGATCGAGCTCCACATGGGGCTTCACACTCATCGAGAGCCTGCTTCTCTCTCTCTCTCCCTCTGCCCCTCCCCCTGCTCATGCTCACTCTCTCTAAAATAAATAAATACATCTGTAAAAAAAAAAAAGAAATCCACTACACATTGGCAGTCTTTCCCAATTTCCCCCTCACCCCATTCCTGCAACCATCCATCCACTCTCTGTTTCTATGGGTTTTCCTCTTCTGGACAATTTGTATAAACACAATCAGACACTATGAGGCCCTTTGCTTCCATTTCGCTTGGCATGTTTACAAGATTCATCAATATAGAATGTATCAGTACTGCATATATTTTTATTGCTGAATAATAATGCACTTCCTGGTTTTACCAAATTTTGTTTATTTATTCATCCATTGATGGATATTTGGGTTGGTGATTATGAGCTGTGTTGCTATCAATATTCATGGACAAGTTTTCGTATGACTATATATTTTCAGTTCTCTTGGGCCAATGCTTAGGAATGGAATTGCTGGGTCATATATTAACTCTATATTTCACTTGTTGAGGAAGTGACCAATTGTTTTCCATAGCAGCTACACCATTTTCCATGCATAAGCCTTCACAAATTCAGGAGCGATTCAGCAGAGTATGAGCATTCCATTTTCTCTGCATCATCACCAACACCTTTTACTGTTTTTCACTACAGACATCCTAGGGTGTGTGAACTGGTGTCTCATTTTGCTTTTGATTTGTATTTCCCTAATAATGAATGATATTGAGCACCATGTGGTGGGCTTCATGACCAACAGCGTATCATCTTTGGGGAAATGTTAATTAGTTATCTCACCCACTTTTTAATTGAGTTATTTGTCTTTTGTCATTCAGTTTTAAATGTTCTTTACATACTCCAGATACATGTCTCTTATCACATATATAATTTGGAAATATGTTTTCCTGTCCTGGGGGTTGTCTTTTCATTTTCTTGATCCTGTTCTCTGAATCACAAAAGAAAAATGTCCTTTCTTTTTTAATTTCAAAGAAGTCCAACTTTAAACAATTTTTTGTTGTTGTCCCTTATGTTCATGATGTCATGTCTGAGAATCCATTGCCATAACAAAGGTCATGAAGTTTTATGTCTAAGGTTTTTTCTAAGAGTTTTATAGCTTGGGCCTTTACGTTTAAATGTTTGACCCATTTTGAGTACATTTCTGTGTATGGCATGATGTAGAGGTCCAATATCATTGTTTCACATGTAGATGTATAGTTGTTCCAGTGCCATTTGTTGAAACAACTATCCTTTGCCCGTTAAATTATCTTAGAACCCTGGTAGAAAATCAGTATGAACGTGAGGGCTTGCTTTTATACTGTCAATTCTATTCCAATGTCCTATATGTCTATTACTACCTAGTACTACACTACCTCGGTTATCCTGGCTGTGTATTAAATTTCAAAATGGGGAACTGTGAGTTCTCCCATCTGGTTCTTCTTCTTCTTAATGTTATTTCGGCCATCCTGGGTTCCTAACATTTCCATACACATTTTAGAATCAATTTATCAGTTTCTTCAAAAACAGTAGGTATGATTTGGGGAAGGTTGTTTTAAATCATTAAATCAATTTGAGGAGATGTGCCATTTTGACAATATTAAATCCTTCAATCCATGAGCATGATATACCTTTCCATCTATTTAGGTCCTCCTTAATTTCTTTCAGGATGCTTTGTATTTGTCAGTTACAAGTCTTGTACCTACTTGGCTAATTTCTTCCTAAGTACTTTATTCTTTCTGATGCTATCATAAATGGAGTCTTCTTAATTTCATTCTCAGGTTGTTAATTGCTATCATAGAGAAATATTATTGATTTTTGTATAATGATCTTAGGTCCTGCAATCTTGTCAAAATTTTGTTGGTCGTTGTTTTGGTTTTATTAGAGATTTAGTGAATTCCTCAAGATTTTATAAGGTCATGCTCTCTGTAAGTAGAGATAGATTTCCTCCTTTCTTTACAATTTGGATTCTTTTTCTTTCTTTTTCTTCGCCAATTTTTCTTGCTAGAACCACCAGTAAAATAAAGGTGGTAAGAGTGGACATCCTTGTCTTGTTCTTGATATTAGGGGCAATCCTCTCAGTCTCTTATCATTAAGTACAATGTTAGGTGTGGGAATTTTGTAATTTCCCTTTATCAAGTTTAGAGAGTATACAAGTGCCTGTGTATTCCTAGTTTTTTTCATGAAAGGTTGTTAAGTTTTGTCAAATGCTTTTTCTGTATCTATTGAGATGCTCATTAGATTTTTATCTTTAGTTCTATTATGTGGCATGCTCTATTGATTTGGGAATATTAAACCAATCATTCAGTCACTGGATTGATGTGTAAGCCTCATATAATTATTATATTATGTCATATTATATATAACCATATAATACATAACTGTACATAATATAAAATACATATAATCCTTACATGTTTCTGGATCCAGTTTGCTAGTATATTGTTGAGGATTATTGTGTCTATATTCGTAAGGGATATTAGTCTGTATTTTTGTTTCATGTGATTTTCCTATCTGGGTAATACTGGATTTATAGAATGAGTTAGCACATATTCTCCATTCTTCTATTTTTTAAAGAGCTTGTGAAAGATTAGTGTTAATTCTTCCTTAAACGTTTGGTAGGAATCACCAGTGAAGCCATCTGGTTCTGGGCTTTCCTTTGTGGAAAGTTTTTGATTTCTAATTCAGTTACATTATTTGCTATAGGTGTATACACATTTTCTATTTCTTCTTGAGTTAGTTTCAGTAGTTTGTGTCTCAGAAAATGTCTATTTCATTGAAGTTATCTAATTTCTTGGCTGAAAATTGTTTAGAATTCCCTTACAATCTTTTTTATTTCTGAAAGGTCAGTGGGTGGGAATTTCCCCTTTCATTCTTGGTTTGGGTAATTCAAGTACTTTTATTTTTCTTGGTCAGTATATCTAAAGTTCTGTCAGTATTGTTGATCTTTCAATCAAGTTTGGGTTTCTTTGATTTTCTCTCTTGTTTTTTATTCTCTATTTCCTTTATTTCTATTCATAACCATCCTTCTGTTTATTTTGGATTTAGTTCGTTCTTCTTTTTCTAGCTTCCAAAGGTGAATGCTTAGGTTGGATTATTGATTTAGGTAAGTTTCCCTCTAAGCTCTTCTTTAGCAAAGTCCCATAGGTTTTGGTATATTGTTTTTAATTTTTAATTTACCTCAGAGTAATTTCTAATTTCCCTGTGCTTTCTACTGTGACCCACTGGTTACTGAGAAGCATGTTGTTTAGTTTTTAGATATTTGTGAACATCCCAAACTTCCTTTTGTTATTGATTTATAATTTCACTCCACTGTGATTAGAGTACATTGTATTATATCAAAAATTGAAATTTATCGTGGTTTGCTTTATGGACCTCTCTGCAGGTTTGCTGCTATTTGTTGGTGGTGGTGTGTTTACATATTTACTGACACTTCTAAACTAATTCTGCAAAAATCTGTATTTTTTTAATCACATGCAACCACTGATGACTCCGGTTAGCTTAGGAGTCCACTGATGATTGGACAAAGATTTCATTAAGCATTTGGACCAGTAAGTCACGTCATATTTGCCAGGGACTCTGTGTGCATGTTGAGGAACAATATCAACACTCCATCAGGCAGTTTTGAATTCTGCTTTAGCTTTTGCTCCCTGCTTAGTATCTCGAGATCAGCCAGAGTTGAAAGTTTAATGGATTCTCAAGTCTTTCCTGAGCACGTGCACAGCTACACACAGCCTTGGGCATGCACACAGCCTTCTAAATTTCCAGGATTGTGTCAAAGCTTTTCAAAGCCCCTATCGATCTCCTTCCCCAGCTTTCTTTTTTAAACCTTGTGGTTAGTCTATTGTTTGCCTCAACTGTTATCCACAACCTCAGGCAGCTGCAAAGTTAATTACTTCCCTGTAATTGGTTTCAGCAATTACCCGGGAGGAAAAGGCTTTTCACACAGGGTTAGCTCTGGGTCAGGTCAAGTAAAGATAATTCTTGAAACTGGGGTTATCCTTGGAACTGTCAGACAAGTCACACAATAGCAATTTGCTGAAAGAGGAGTTTTAAAGAGTTCCAACCCCAGTCCAACTCCTCAATGGCTGTTAACGCTGTTGGTTTTCACCCTGATACGGGCTTTGGGATTTCAAAGCTAATGAGGAAGATTGGAAGAGGGGCATAAGAGTAGGGCATGTTAATGGGCCATGTTAACAGGCTATTACAGGGTAATACATTTCCAGAAACTGCCTATATCATAAATATGCACCCCAATAATTTTAACAAACTAAACACACCCATGTAACTAGCCCCCAGATCAAGGATCATAACATTACATGGGGCCCAGAAACACCAATCATGCATCGTCCTCCTACAGATGTTAACTACCATTCTGACTTCTAACACCATGGGTTATTGTACTTTATATTAATAGAATCATACCCTGTATACTTTTCTGTATCTTGTTTCTTTCACACGATATTCTATTTGTTAAGTTCCCCCATACTGTGTATGTAGCTATTGTCAAACTTCTCCAAAAATGGTGGTACAATGTATACTCTCAGCAGAAAAATAGAGTTCCACTTGCCCCAAATTCTTGACAAAACTTTTTTCTGTCTCTTTCATCTTACACATTCTGCTGGGTGTGTAATGATATCACAATATCATTTAATTTGCATTTTTTCTAATGACTAAAAAGCTTGAGGAACTTTCCATTTATTTTTTGAGCCTTTAGTTATATTCTATTGGGAAATGCCTGTTCGAAGTATTTTGTACATTTTTAATTTGACTTGAATGTCATCATTTCTATTGATTTCTACTTCTTCATATATTCTGAATACAAATATTTTTAAGACAAATGCATAAATTGTAAAATATTACAAATATTGTCACGTTGCCTTATTTTTTTACCCTCTCAGTTGTGTTTTTTGATTAAAAAAAAACTTCCCAATTAAAATGTCCCAATTAAAATGGAACCCAATTTGTTACTTGTCATCTTTTTCTTTTACACAGAAGTTTTTGTGACTTGTGTAAGAAATCTTTGAAAATTCCAGGATCACAAAAAACCTTGCCTTCTTCTACGGAAAATTATTTTATAACCTCTTATTATTAGATCTGAAACCTATCTGCAATTGATATTTGATATTCATGTATGATGTAAGGTAGAAATCAAAATACAGGGGAGCTTCTGGGTAGCTCAGTGTGTTAAGCGTCTGACTCTTGATTTCAGTGCAGATCGTGATGTCGAGCTCTGCACTCAACAGTGAGTCTGCTTCAAATTCTCTCTCTGCATCTCTCTCACTCTCCTTCTAAAATAAGTAAATCTTAAAAATTAAAGAAATCAAAATACACTATTTCCAAATGGACTTCAAATTTGTCCGGTAACATCTGTTGAAGAATGAAAATTTTGAATATTTTTAAGACATTTGCCTGGTGAACATAGATGCAAAAATCCTCGACAAAATAATGGCATACTGGGGCGCCTAGGTGGCTCTGTGGGTTAAAGCCTCTGCCTTCGGCTCAGGTCATGATCCCTGGGTCCTGGGATCAAGCCCCACATCGGGCTCTCTGCTCAGGGGGGAGCCTGCTTCCCTCTCTCTCTCTGCTCTGCCTCTCTGTGTACTTGTGATCTCTCTCTGTGTCAAATAAATAAATAAAATCTTAAAAAAAAATTATTGGCATACTGAATTCAACTAATACATTCAAAGGATCATACACCATGATCAAGTGGGATTGATTTGAGGGATGCAAGAATGGTTCAATATTCACAAATTAATCAATGTGATACACCACATTAACAAAATGAAATATAAAAATCATCTAATCATTTCAACTGATAAAGAAAAAGCATTTGAGGGGTGCCTGGGTGGCTCAGTGGGTTAAAGCCTCTGCCTTCGGCTCAGGTCATGATCTCAAGGTCCTGGGATTAAGCCCTGCATCAGGCTCTCTGCTCAGCAGGGAGCCTGCTTCCCCCCCTCTCTGCCTGC
>CM053612.1:27621643-27646150 GCA_028646535.1 Procyon lotor
CCATTTCAGTGCAGCTGTTTCAACTTTAAATTCACCTAGAGTAATACAATTTCCCTGCTGCTTTCTGGAGTTTTCATAAAGGTATTTTGGTTCATGTGTTGTGGTTAATTTGAGGCCTCCTCTATAAGGAAACTAAGGCAAGGATGTCTTATTCCCCCATCTGGCTGGCATTATCATCATGTTGGTACTTTTTCTTTTTAAGATTTTATTTATTTGAGAGAGAGAGAGCAAAGCAGGGAGAGAGGCAGAGGGAGATGGAGAAGCAGGGTCCTGCTGAGCACCCAGCCCGACGTGGGGCTCAAGCCCAGGACCCCAGGATCATGATCCAAGCAGAAGGCAAACGCTTAACTGACTGAGTCACCCAGTCACCCCCATGTTGGTGTTTTTATTAGTCTATATTAAAAGTATGATTAATTTAGGGTGAAATTACATCAGTATGAGTGTCTTTTACACTCTAAAAACAGAGAATGCCTTTCCATGTATCAATAGTTATTTTTTTGTAGTCATCGTTAGTATTTTAAAGTTGTCTTATAAAGTTGATGCATGGAATGCCTGGGTGGCTCAGTTGGTTAAGTGACTGCCTTTGGCCCAGGTCATGATCCTGGAGTCCTTGGATCGAGTCCCAAACAGGGCTCCCTGATCAGCAGACACAGCTTCTCCCTCGACCCTCCTCCTTCTCAGACTCTCTCTCTTTCATTATATTTCTCTCAAATAAATAAAATCTTTAAAAATAAATATAAAGTTCATGCATTCTTGTTAAATTAATTCTTAGGCATTTAATTTTTGTCATTGTCATTATTTGCAAATGAGATTTGTTTTCCATTATACATTTTAGCTGGATATTGTTTGTTTTACTTCATCAGAAGTTTATTGACTTTTGTGTACTGATTTATTGTCCAGCCACCTTACTCAATCCTCTAATCGTATTTATTAAATTTCAGCAATTTCTGGGTACTCATTTTTTCCCTTTTTTTCCACCCATGTCATGGCAAATGGCACTATGAACATAGGAGCTCAAGTTTTTCTAAAACTATTAAGTTTTTAAAACTTTTTTTTAAGATTTTATTTATTTATTTGACAGAGAGAGAGAGAGTGAGAGAGGGAATACAAGCAGGAGAAGTGGGAGAGGGAGAAGCAGGCTTTCCACTCAACAGGGAGCCCGATGAGGAACTCGATCCCAGGACCCTGGGATCGTGACCTGAGCCAAGGCAGACGCTTAACAACTGAGCCACCCAGGCACCCCAAACTGTTAAGTTTTTAATAAGAACATTTAAGATCTACTTTTTCATCAAATTTCAAGTATATAATATAGTATTGTTTTAAATTTTTACTTTAACTCCAGTTAATGTACAGTATAATATTAATTCCAGTTGTACAATATAGTGATTTAACGCTTCCATATATCACCTTGTGCTCATCAGGACAAGTGCTCTCCTGAATCCCCATCACCTATTTCCCCCGTTCCCCCCACCCACATCCCCTCCGGTAACCATCAGTGTGTTCTCTCTAGTCTGTCACTTGCTTTATCTGTCTGTCTCTCTCTCTTATTTTTTCCTTTTGCTTGTTTTCTTTCTTAAATTCCATATATGAGTGAAATGATGTGATATTTGTCTTTCTTTGACCAGTTTATTTCATTTGGCATTAGTTCCACCCATGTCGTGGCAAATGGCAAAATTTCATTCTTTTTATGGCCAAATAATATTCAATTACACCATATCTTTATCCAATCATCAATTGATAGACACTTGGGCTGCTTTCATACTTGGGCTGCTTTTCATTGGCTATTGTAAACAATGCTGCTATAAACATAGGGGTGCATGTACCTCTTTGATATATGTGTTCTTCTTTCTTTGGGTATACCCAGTAACATGATTGCTGGATCACATGTAGTTCTATTTTTAACTTTTTGAGGAAACTCCACACTGTTTTCCACAGTGGCTGCACCAGTTTGCATTTCTACCAACAGTGGAAGAGGGTTTCTTTTTCTCCACATCCTCGCCAACATATGTTGTTTCTTGTGTTGTTGATTTTAGCCATTCTGATAGGTGTGACATGTTGTCTCATTGTAGGTTTGATTTACATTTCCCTGGTGATAAGTAACGATGAGCATCTTTTCATGTATCTGTTGGCCATCTGGATGTCTCTCTTCTAAGAAATGTCTATTCATGTTTTCTGCCCATTTTTTTTAAGTAGGCTCCACACCCATCATGGAGCCCAATTAACAACCCTGAAATAGAGACCTGAGCTCAGATCAAGAGTCAGATGCTTAACTGACTGAACCACTCAGGCACCCCTCTTCTGCATTTTTAATTGAATTATTCATTTTTTGGGGTGTTGAGTTTTATAAGTTCTTTGTATAATTTGGATACTAACCCTTTATCACATACGTCATTTGCAAATATCTTCTTCCATTCTGTAGGTTGCCTTTTAGTTTTGTTGATTGTTTCCTTAACTGTGCAGAACCTTTTTATTTTGGTGAAGTCTCAATAATTTATTTTTGCTTTTGTTTCCCTTGCCTCAGGAGTCTATCTAGAAAGTTGCTGCAGCCAGGGTCAAAGATGTTACTACCTGTGTTCTCTTCTAGGATTTTTATGTCTTCAGGTCTCACATTTAGGTCTTTAATATAATATAGTACTATTATCTCTAGAATGTAGATTAGGTCTACATCTACATTCTATGTCTTAGAATAGGTTTCTTAGAAAGAAACATCCTGGGTCCTTAATATAATATAATATTTAATTAAATCTTCATTTAAGTCTTTAATATAATATATTATTAACTATAATCTTAGATTAGATACCTAGAACTTAATTCATCTTTTATTTGAAAGTTTATACCCTTTGACCAATGTATGACCATTTCTCCCATGCCCCAGCCCCTAGCAATCACAATTCCTCCCTATTTCTATGAGTTTGACATTTTTTTAGATTCCACATTTAAATAGATCATACAGTATTTGTCTTTATCTCTCTGGCTTATTTCACTTAACATGATGGGTGTTAATTAATTTGATTGTGGTAACCATTTCACAATATATGCATATATCAAATCATTATGTTGTGTACACACATTGGTATCTTGTAAGTTATGTAAAAACAGGGAGAAAAAACACACTAAAGCTATTAAGTATTCTTATTTATTTTTTCCTATGTTCTATATTACTCGTTTCCTTAGGATGTTGGTTCTTAGTTTTTGTTGAATTTGGTTCCTTTTTTTTCATACCATTTCTTTTCCTCAAAGGTTTAGTCACTTCTTAATTGTCTGTTTATATTTATAGATGCAACTCTAAATTAAATTAAAGTAATTGCTAGAGTGTATTTCCTCAGGTTAACTGAGAACCCTTGTCCTCTTGTTCTATTAATACAAAATTCAATTGTAGGAGCCAGCATTCCAATAGTTGTGATTTGGAGAGGAAAAGGTTTATGCATCTGGCATGTTTTCCTAAGGAATGTAAGAGTAGTTTATTTCCTACATGGGGGTTTCCCATCCACTTGGATCTTAAACATTACCTAGAGTAACCCTTCTTCTCTGAAATTCACACTTATTCTGAGTTTTTCATATCTCAATGCCCTCTTTAAAGAACTGTATTCATGGCGTTAGCCTCTAAGCAAATTCCTGAATCACTCCTTCTAAGAGCCAGGACTGGCACAGGTGTTCTACTCTAAAATTAACAAATTGACCCATTATCCATGAACTCTTTTTTTCCTAACCTGAACTTCCTTTGATCTTGGGGATATTTGGAGTTCTGAGGATAATCAAATTTTGGATGTCTCCTTATCCACCTCTTTGGGGTGACTGGATATGAAGCTTCAATGTCCTACATCACTTCTCTATTTCCATCCAATTTATACCGTCTTAATATTCCTCTCTAGTGATAGCATAGCTCTTGGGTTTCCAGGAGCAATTGGCTTGATTTTTGTTTTCCACTTTTCACTACATTGGTATATGAGGATAAAGAGTCTATAAATGGGTGGGTTCAAGAAATACGCTAGAACTGGAAATCTTTTCATCTACCTCACCATCTGATGGTCATCAGAGTACTTTAGAAAACAGACTTATGGTTAGTGTTGATCTCAACAGAAACAGATTTCAGCATCTTCTACAAATCACCTAAATTTTTTTTTAGATTTATTTATTTATTTATTTATTTTTAAGATTTTATTTATTTGTCAGAGAGAGAGAAAGCACAAGTAGAGGGAGTGGCAGGCAGAGGAAGAAGGGAGCAGGGAGCCTGAAGCAGAACTTGATCCCAGGACCCCGGGATCATAACCTGAGCCAAAGGCAGATGTTTAACTGACTGAGTCACCCAGGAATCCCTAAATTTTATTTATTTGTTTAAAAGAGAGAGAGCAGAAAGAGAGAGTGCACAAACTTGGTAGAGGGGCAGAGGGAGAAGCAGGCTCTCTGCTGAGCAAGAAGCCCATCACAGGGTTGGATCCCACGGCCCTGAGATCATGACCTGAGCCAAAGGCAGAGGCTTAACCAACTGAGTCACCCACGTACCCCTGTTTTAATCAAGAATGAGGTGAAAGTAGTTTCTTTTCCATTATGGGCATCACCAAAACATAGTTAAAGAATATCTGTTAAAAAATAATGGCCATTCATGTTGGCTGAAGAAAAAACAAAGTTATAGGATGGGGTAAGCCAAAATTTAGAGCAGATAAATTTGAGAAATGCCTTAAATTTGCATATTTCAAGCAATACGCACTTTCCTGAACTTCTGGTCTGAACATAAATTCATGTACATTTTGGGGTGGTCAATGTGGCAAATTATTCCGAAAAGGAAAATAATAATAATAATAACAACCTAATCTCTTTGGTATGGCAATTCCATTCTTAAAAATGTATTATGAAAACTATATAAAGGAATATGTAAAAATTTAACTATAAAGATGTCAACCATAGTATTGTTTATTAAAGTAAAAAATTTGAAGAGAATATTGACTTAGTAATTAATATTTATTTTGTTTTTTTTTAACTTAATAAACTTCAGATTTTTATACCGATTTCATATTCACAGCAAAATTAATCAGAAGATACAGAGAGTTCCTGGATTAGACGCTATGCTCTGTAGAATACCAAGATCGTGAGTAAGACATTCTATAAGTCCATGGATGACAGTGTTGGCAGAAGCATTTCATGCAAGGAAGGAAAATCCATACCCACAGTGTCTATTCCAGTAAGAACAAAACATTGCCCCTTCCGTCATGGAAGCCATCCAATATAATCAATCTGCCACCGGATAACTGGCTGATTACCCCAAGGAATGATGCCATATCAAGATTCATCATTGGTCTCTGCTGGTGTCCGATTAGGCACTAAGCAGTGGCCTTAGCCAGGTTGTCTTGGTGAGCAAAATCCATGTTGCTAAGCCTATGGATAATCTTCATCCCTGCCACTGCGGCTACTTTATTTATGAGCCCATTGGGTAATGGCAGGGGTGGCTAAAGAAAGAGGCTCACTGGTATCCACAGAAAGGATCACCTTATCTATTTGATTATTAAAATTCTCCTCTGTTGAGTTCCTCCTTTGGTGAACACTCATATGGGACTCAAATATTTTCACATTTTCTGTGTCTTTGGAGAGTTCTATCCATCTATCTCTTTCCCAAATTGCCTTATCACCAATATTCCGATCATATTCCCTCCAAGTCCCTGACCATTCAGCTAAACCACTGGCCACAGACAATAAATTGGTATACAGTTACACATCTGGTCATCTCTTCTTTTAGGCAAAGGGAACAACCAAATGTACTACATGAAGTTCTCCCCAGTGAGAAGATTTCTCTTCACCACTATCCTTCAGGAATGTTCCAAGGAGGAGTCACAGTGGTACAGCTGTCCACTTTTGGGTGGTGCCTGAATATTATACAGAACCCCCTGCCAGTCAGGCCCAAACCTTCTGTTCCTCTGCCAACTGATCCTAGGGAATGCCCCATAAGGCCATAGGTGCAGGACGGAAGAGAAAAGGTTGTGTAACAGGAATGTGAACCCATGGCATTAGGACCACTTTTCATGTAACTTACTTACACCCTCAGGGCCTGCTTGTGTCCAGTCAGGTCTACAATAGTTCTATTTGGTGATAGAATGCTGCTAGGCACATCCAACTTTGTGGCTGAGTGGGTTAGATAACACTCAGTTTACGATGGGCAGCTCAGATCATACGGTAACCACTGCAACCAATGGCTAAATGTTTGATCCCTACTAAGGCCCAGTGTCAGGCCAAGAGCGGTTTCCCAAAAGGGACAAAGGCATATGCAGAGAATGGCAGGGCTTCACTCCCAAGTCCTAATGGCATGTGCTGCATGTTGATTTGGCTGGATCAGGTGACTGGTGAGGCAGGGCAGCTTGCACCGCAGATCAGACCTATTGCAGAACCTGGTCTTGTTCTGAGCCTCCCTCAAAACGAGCAGCTTTTCAGTGAGCCAGAACCACATGCCCAAATATGAAATATGTTGCCTTCAAAATCAGATGGAGCCTACTAGAAATTGTGCCTCTTTCTTGGTTGTAGGAAGGGTCAAATGCAATGACTTCTCTTTTATCTTAGAAGGTATGTTTCTGCATACCTCATACCACTGAACCCCTAGAAATTTCACTGAAAGTAAAGGCCCCTGAACTTTGGTTGGATTTATTTATCATGCTCTGACAGACAAAAGTCTTACAAATAAGTCTAAAGTACTTGCTAGCAGATGAAAGTAAAATGTTTCTGGTGCTCTTCACTAAAAGGTATAGAGAAAAAAGTACTTTCCAGATTAATAGTTGCATGCCAGGCTCTAGGGGATGTGTTAATTTGCTTAAGAAATGAAACCACCACATCTGGTAGCCGCATTTGGAGTCACCTCCTGGTTAAGCTTTAATAATCTGCTGTTATTCTGCAAGATCCCTCCATCTTCTGTGTAGAACAAACATGGGAGCTGAAGGAGTACGTGTTGGGAATCACCGCCCTGCTTCTTTCAAGTCCTTGATGGTGGCACTAAGCTCTTCAATCCCCCAAGAATGGGGGCAGCATTGCTTTTAGTTTGCTATTTTCCTAGGTAGAGGTTGTTCTAGTGCCTTCCACTTGGTCTTTACCAGCATAATAGCCCTCATCTCATAGGTCAAGGAACCAGTATGAGGATTCTGCCAGCTGCTGAGCGTATCTATTCAAAGCATGCATTCTGGAACTAGAGAAATGACCACAGGCTGGGTCTGGTGACACACTGGGCCCATTGCAAGATAGACTGCAGCTAAAAAAAAAAAAAACAAAAAAAACAAAAAAAAACACACACACAAAACAAAAAAAAACAAAAAAACACCTCCATTGGTCACCTGACCTCCATAAGTCCCTCCCACTGTCTGGTGGACCCCAGCGACTTTGGGTCCTTGCAAAACAAGTGCCACTTTACATCCAATGTCTAGTAGTCATTACTTTGTTTTCTCCAATGTGCAGTTACCCCGGTAAAAGACCGTAGATACTTTCGGGGAAGGCTCAGAGAAAGACTGACAGTATATATTTGTAGTAGTATGCAGAGATCCTCCCTCAAGGAACATGGCCTTCCCTTCATTCTGGGCTGGGTCTGTAAACTGACTTAAAACTAGAAATTAACTGGGGGGAGAGGGGGTTGTTGCGCCATGATTCTTAGTTTTTACGATTCGGGTTAGATATTTGTTCTCTTGAATTAGAACTTTTCTGCTCATGCAGATTAAGAATTTAGTAAGCTGCCTATGTACTTCACTTCAGACCATTCTGATTGCTGCTTTGAATCTGCCATCCGTTATGGTAACTATACCCACCTTTGGCCCCTACCACCCCAGAATCCGAATGCTATTGTTGCATTTCGGTTTCCCAGTTGCAAAATGCAGTCCCTACTATAAATTCTGGCCTAACGAGAAGAATGAACATTGAGTTCTTCAAGAATTCCAGGGCTTCCCTTAAAGATCTGTTTCTTACTCTACTGGTAAAAGATATGTCTTCTGGACCCTCCCACGGTGGGTGAGTAGGTCTAAAATGACAGATCCACCTTAAAACTCCAATGTCCCTAAGCCTTTGCATCCTTTCCTCTACATTAAACCAAGGCAGGTCCAGTATTTCTAATGTACTCACTTTGGTCTACCTTTTGGTCCGCGCTTCAGCCAACCAGCCAACCAACCAAAGAGCTTCTTCTTTGTTTGAGCCTCTTCTAACTCCCCAAGCTGCAACATTAGACGCCGAATCTGATTAGTGAGCAAATATCAATAAATTTGGCCTGATCCAACTTTCTTTCTTCCACCACTATCCCACACCCTTAATACTTACTCCCCCACATTTTCCCCAGATTTCTGTCCGCATAAGTTAGAAAACTCAAGTTGCTCTTTTGGAGCGTAGTATATACTTCTTCACAGGTCAGACTTTAGGGGCCTCACTTTTAGGGGCCTGCTGGAACTTGAATCTAGTTATAGATCGAAAAGCAGAGATGGGTGATGGTGTGGGTCCTGAGGAGACTCGGAATTCTTTTGCATGGCAACTACCTCAGGAGAGATCATTATCATTTTCTCAGGCAATGCAGGATTAATCCCCTCAAGTGGGGTTAGAAAGGCTGCCACCACTGGGGGTGGAGAGGTCTCCTTCACTGGCAAGGAATACTCCTCAGAATTTAGGGGCTCAGTGTTCTCAGCTTCATTAGGGTCTGCCCACACATCCCCATTTCAACTTGCAGGATCCTGTTTCCCAGTCAATGCCTTCACTTTAACCACAGATACCGGGTGACCTGGGAGTTCAATCTACATTAGAATTCAGCCCATTGTCAAAAGAGATTCTGCATTTGATTTTAGACAATCTCAATCCTGAGGCTATAAGAGATAAAGACTTCCTTCAAGGCACACACAAAACCTTGTGCCTGATTTATGCAGGACTTGAACTGGAAATTCAAATCTCTGAGCTCATCCTTTCGTTTCCCCACTTTGTCCAGCAACATTAGGAGCAACTAGTCAATCTCTTTACTACTAGAAATAGAGTCATTTTAAAACTAATCAAATTAGAGAGCCAGTTCAGAAAACTCATCCTTAAAATTCTGTGCTAGAACCACTCTCGGACCAAAATCTGTAGTAGTCTGCAGGGGCTGCCATAACAAAATATTACAGAAGTGGTGGTTTAAACAACAGAAATTTATTTTCTCATTGTTCTGGAGGGTCTAAGTCTAAGGTCAAGGTACCAGGATGATTAAGTTCTGATGAGAACTCTCTTCCTGGCTTGTAGACAGCTGTCTTTCCACTATGTGTTCACAGGATTTTGCATGTGGGAAGAGAAAGAGGTATCTACCTCTTCTTAGAAGGCACTCAGTCCTATTGGGTTAAGATTCCATCCCTATGACTTCATTTAACCTTAAATATCTCCTAAAAGCTCTATCTCCAAATACAATCACATTTCATTTTAACATCTGAATTTTAAGGAGACACAATTCAGTACAGAACAATAGATATTAACATACCCAGATAGACCATTTCAAATTATCCACAAATATTTCGAGTTGTTAAGACCTCAAGAAACAATGTTGATTTTTTTGCTGTGGGAATGATCACTTCAGTGGTAATGAATGTGAAGTAAACAGGTATCCATTATTCAAAGAGAAGGCTAGAACTGGGAACTTGGGGGGTTGGCAATGGTCTGTGGTTCCAAATTTTCAGGCAAATAGAGCTATGTCAACCTAATCTCATTGGTGTATTGAGCTTGGAGATTTTGGGGAAGAAGCAATTGGCAAAGGGGCATTTTGAGACAAAGGATATTTGGTACCAGACCCTATTCTTCTAAGAAGTTCAAAGTTATTATCTTATATCTTATGCACTGAGGTGTCACTTTCTAGTATCATCAGTCAAGAAGCAACATCAGCCCTACTACCCATTCCCTCTCGCAACCACGAATACTTGTTTTTACTGAGAAGGAGTTTCAGCTGTGACCCAGCCGCACAGAAGAGCTTCATTTAAGAAAAGAAAGGACTGGGTCCTGGTACGACATGTTCCTTCCACTAGATTTCTGCTGATCCTTCCTTCTCCATGGAGACGCCCAAACTAATGACGATGCATTTGAGACCTCGTCCACGGTGGCAGGTATCAGGTATGGGTGAGTGTAACACTGGGGAGAGAGGCTTCCCTTTTCTTTCTCCTACACTCTGTCTGATAGCTTATGCATAGATCACTTAGAAACTCCTTGCAGTGGACAGAGGTCCATCTGTTCTCGTGTGCACCAACTGATAAATAATACAACAGCAACAACTGCAGAAAGTGGGCCAGTGGTCTTATCAGATTTTCCAATATTTTCCCCCACCAGGCAACAGTCACCAGGTATAATCTCTTGGACTGCGTAAAGCTCTGAAGATTTGGGATTTATCATAGGAAAAGTGGACCTAAAAGGGGAGAAAGAATATTTTCTAGTAAACCAAATGGGAGTTTGGGGTCAGAATATTTTAAATAGTAAAAGAAATGTACTGCAGGGTGATGAAGGCTATATCCAATAGATAATAGATGAAAAGAGAGAGAAATACAGATACCAATGAAGAGATAAAAATAGTTTATATGCATATATATGTAATATAATATATTAATATATTTTAATAATATACCAAGTACATATATATCTGTGTCTGTATGTACAGCTGTAATATTATCCCATGCTACTAACAGTGATTATCTCTATGGCTAATTTTTAGTCTATATAGTTACATTTTTCAATAATGTAAAACATTGATTATTAATAAGAAATACATACCAATTATTTCTAATATTGAAAAGAATTCTCTCATCCCAGAAGAATTTTCTTTCTGAGGTTGTTAACCCTTCGTAGGGTTATGTTATGTAGGGCTATGTAACATACCTTCGTAGGTATGTTTGTGCAAGTGAGCATGAACGTGTAGAAGCCTAGTCAATTCAGCTATGTGCCACTGGCCTTTTGCAGGGGAAGTGATTATTTTTAGTGATGGCATGCGAGTTTCTGTTATTTTATGTGAGTCATTATTGCTGATACAGTTTATCTAGGAATTAACAAATAATTAAATGCTACACTTTCCTTACTACCTCAACCCTTTCTTGTTTCTGTCAACACATGTGGTTAATTCAACTTGTCAATTTTGGATTTTTCTTTGGTCGATATGTGAGAGCACCAAACAGTTTCCCACTCTGGGGTCCTTACGGGGTAAAAAGAAGAAAAGTCAAAATACAGTGCACTTTCCCTCAGAATGTCTCTCATTTAGACATGGACTTCAAAAGATCAGGAGAAAAGGGGATTTTTCCAAGACATTCTGTTTAGCAGACTTAATTTAGGGACACAACATGTAGGAAGAATTAATACTTCCCTTCCCATAATAAAAATGCAGATTCCTTTTGCAAATTGCAAGACATTGATTTCTCTGGTAACCCCATATAATCTCACTTCACAGAGCTGAAGTTTTTTTTTGTTGCTCAGAAGAAATGTTTGAGGTGACTGTCTTGCTTTGTGTATGGGGTAGCAGGGGCAGCAAGGAGCAGTGGTTACTTCATGCAATTCTACACGGCATGGAGCACAAGAAAAGAGCAGTAAAGAATAAGGGAGAAAGCCTCATCCATCTGCCTCCTGTTCTTTTCTCCATAGGTGCAAATATGCCACTGGCCAGGTTCTTGGACTGCTGTGGTCAGGGATGTGCAAGCAATGAGATTTGGAGGGAAAGGTTAAGGACTGTGCAAGACCATCTCTGAAATATCTTCTTGGTAGCTTAGGATCCATATTTAAATTACTAAATACTGCTTTTGGGATTACTCAGATCGGCTGTCAGAGCCAAATTTCAAAATAAGTAGGGACTCATTTGTGCCTCAGTATCCTCGCTTGTAAAATGAGAATGACTGAGTCACTGTGAGAATAAAATGGGATAATTCATAAAAATAAAATATGCATCATAGCATATAATGCTCACTTAATAGGAGTTATTGTTGTTTTTATTAAGAGGCTTTTGGGCATTGTGTAGGTGAGGTATATAAAGGAGGACACATAGAAAAAGGAAGGGGATTAGATAATACCTGGAGATAGGGCCAAATGAGAAGAATAATTTCATTTGCTGTCTGAGAAACTTACCTGAAATTTACATTTGCAAAGAGAAAAGAGGACATTTATACCCTTGGACATTTCTGTAGTTAGAGTTTGCATGTTCACACACCACCTTTTCGACTGATATTTCTTCTTAGTCCCGGAAAAGTCCAAGCCTCAGAGAACCACTTCAGCCTCAATACTGGCCTCTTATGGAAGTGGAAGCCAGGCTTAACATCCCAAGAACCAGAGAAACAATCCCCTTTTTGAGAGAGCTCCCAGGGCGGCGGGGGGGGGGGGGGGGGTATTATAATTAGTATAATAAATATTATTGTGGTAAAGGAATTGACATGAGCAGAGTGATGAAGGCTGAGTAGGGGTTCATCAGCTGAATGAAGGATCCTGGGGGTGGGAATAATTGGAGGGGTGTTCAGGAAGATAGAGTTGGTTGAACAAAAGCCATGAAAGGGGCATGAAAGAACATTAGGCCTTAAAAAAGCAGTAAGTCCTTTTGTGATGCTTGAAAATAGAGTTTAAGAGAGAGATGGCAGAAAGAGAAAAAGCGAGGAAGGCTGGGAAGGATCAGATCTCTTATGGTCTTGCTGATAGAAAATCTGGACTTTCTTTTCATAATTCATAAGAAATTATGGTTGAAGACTCGAGAAAGACACTTAGAAGAGTACACGAAGAAGCCAGATAAGGAATGATGGGAACTGAAACGAAAAAGTATCAGCAGGGATAATAAGGACAATACAGATACAAAAAAAGGTGAGAATCTATACTTGGGAGTAATCAAAATAAAAAAAAAGTATCCAACTCTTGATTTCAGCTCGGGTCATGATCTCAGGGTTGTGAGATTGAGCCCTGTATCGGGCTCTGTGCTCAGTGTGGAGTCTGCTTGGGATTCTCTCTCTCCCTCTGCCCCTCCTCCCCACTCTCTCTCTCAAATAAATAAATCTTTTTTTAAAACAAAAAGTAAGTACACATCATCTTCCGATTAAAGATTTTATTTATATGCAATGTTTTACAAAATTATTTAAAATATGAAGTTAAAGTTGGTTACACATTTAGCTATCTATTTTGTTGATAATAATAGATTACATGAAAGTAGGTATTTCCCAAAAAGTGGGGTGAGAGGACTCTTTAATCTATAGCCCTGGAACCTGGCAGACACACGAAGTCTTTGAAACTTTATTTCTACCTCAGAGGTCAGCATTGGTCTAAGAAGGTCCTAGATAACCTGGTATAATGTGGGGCTGGTACATAATGAAATATCTAACTTCTAAAAGTAGGACACATACTTGAAGTAAACTCTAGGTAACTCAGTTTTAAGTACTTCTCTGACATGAGTCCTAATAGTATGGAAAAGGAGATCCATGGACCAGCGATTGATTTAAGAGAGTGTCACAGAATCCTATAAAATCTGGAAGAAACAGAAGCCATAGGTGTATGTTCAGACTACCCCATGGTCTCTACTTTCAAAGACACATGGCATTGCCCCAACAGTTAGGTTTTTTGTGTGACACCACAATTATCATTTGCTGAATCTCTTTGTCTCCCTGGGTATCAAAACTCCATTCTGGCATAACTTTTTCACATGCCTGGTAAAGGCTGATTACAAACTAAAGAGTTAAAGAAGCCTTTCAGATATTTTGGGAAGCAACCCAGAACCAAAGCATCAATAATAAAAGGCAAGTCAACTTCCTATATATCAAAGCACCAAAAGGTCAAGGATGTAAAAAGTGACCTTTACATTTTATAACATGGCACAGTGTTTATTGTTTTCAGAACATTGTCAGAGAACATAGAAATCTTCAAACAATAGTTAAAATGGATAGAAAGTTCTAAAGAGCATATATTCAGAGTTTAATGAACACTCAAATATTTGTTAATCTCAAATCTACGTTGTTACATATTCTACTCCCTCTAACTGTAAAAATAAGATAAATGCAAGAGTACAGGTGATCTAATCTACATTCCTAGTCCTACTCGATATGTAGTTGTATGTTAAATATCAGCCTATGCTCAAATAAAATGTAAAAGGTTATTATTTATAATATTTTTTAAAGTAGAAGGCATATGTTTAGAGCCTGAATCATCTACTGTAATATACTTCACTTAGAAATGCTCATGTTTCCTAGCATGATGTCCTGTAAATAATGCAATGAGTTAAAAAAAAAAAAAAAAAAAACTGGCCTTGGTTCGAGAGGAAAGCCTGACGAAAATGAATATAAAAACCAATTACAAAAAAAAAAAAGCCAACTTCAGCATCTGTCAAGGAGAAATCTGAAACCCCAAATAACCAGTCACAATTTGCTATTACTTATCATTTGAGATAACTCCTCAGTGACTTCTAGTCATGGTTCTGCCCTCCCTATGACAGCGCTGTACCCAGAAACTGAAGGAAACAGGCCATTCCTGAAAGTCACTGGGTGACACTTAGAGTTCCACTTGGCTTCCTGTTCTAGAAGAGGAAGAAGAGATTACATGAAGGGAGAAACTTACTCCTTGACTAAAGGCATTCAACGATCATTCTGGGGGCCCCCAAACCAAGTAGCCGTGTTGTGAACACGCACTCTTCCCTGGTGTTTAAGACACAAAAGTCTCCATTTCTCTAAGGGAGCTGTTTTTTCGGCACGACACACTCTCTCGCTTGCCTTGGAGCCAAGTAATTGGAACCCTAAACACACGGCGGAGCTTCTGTTGGAACCGGTTACCAACAAAACAATACAGAAAGGGATTAATGCAGCTGTTGGTGAATCCCAGGAGGATGGCAAAAGGAAGTGCCAGGTCAATGACTGCTATAACTTCACAGCTATTAATGACACCCATCCAGGCCAGAGCATCCAGGAAGGTCAGAACGTGGAAGGGGAGCCAACAGATGATGAAGGCGAGGACAACAGCAGCTGCCATCTTTAGGACCTGGTCACGAGTTATCCTGTTCTTCCCATAGCTGTTGGTCTTCAGTAAGTGTTTTCTGATTCCAAAATAGCATGTGGCTATGAATATTAAAGGGATAATAAAACCAAGGATATTTTTCATTAAGGCAATCCCGGCTGACCATTGGGCATATTTCTCAGGGGGGAAGGCCATAATGCAGGCGTTCACTCCCAGATACTCAATGGTTCGGACATCTCGGAAATAGAATGTTGGCAACGAGGACAGACAGGCCATAGACCAAACCAGGGGAACGATATAGGACGCTTGCCAGGGATTTCTTCTCTGAGACAGAAAGGGATAGATAACAGACTGGTACCTATCAACGCTCATGCAGGTGATAAAAAAAATGCTTGCAAACATGTTCAGGGTCAGGAAAGAACCAAACACTTTGCACATCACAGGTCCAAAGAGCCAGTCATATCTGTAAGAGTAATAAGTGGCCCAGAGAGGAAGAGTAGCCAAAAGGAGCAAGTCAGCCACCGCCAGGTTGAAGATGTAAATGCTGGACACCTTTTTGGGACCTTTCTGACAACAGAACAGTGTAACCACAATAGTATTGACAAGAAATCCAATCACAAAAATAATATAGTAGAGGATAGGAATTGCATCTAAATGCTTATCTGACGGCTTATGCGAGCAGTTAAAGGTCGACTCATTGCCAATGATGTTCACAAGTCCGAAGTGAAGGCTGTTGGTAATATTCTTGCTGATGGTGGCAAGGGTGACGTTGTTCTTCATACTGCAAGCTCGGTAGCTCCTACTTCTTACGCCTTCTGTGAAAATTAGAAAAAAAAAATGGAACTGCCAGAATACATACAGAGTGTAGGACATTATTAAATCATTAGCATTTTGAAAGACTGTTGAAAGCAAAAAAAAAAAAAAAGTGGGTGATTATAGAGAACACTGGGAAGCACAGCGATGTCTTGTGAAATAAGAGTGGATTTTGCTTCTTGAAGAAGAAAAGGGAATTTCCTCAACAGTATCAGGCAGGTAAGACATTTCAGCCTCAGGACTAAAAATGCTGAATAAAACTCTCTTTTGCCCATCATTTCTATCACATTTTCAAAAAGCTTCAAGAAAATCAATAGTTCAAAAGGTTAGCCTGGGTAAGAAATAGGGGAAACAAATGAGAAGGAGCCAAGAAATAATAAAAGTTAATATTTCAAAAACACTTGAGCACATCTCTCAGGCTGTATACTTTCTAGAAACCACACTGCCGCCGACTATTGCATAGAGAAATGCCTTATTCAAGTAACTAATTATGTACAAATCATTACAGCTATGGAAAATATAAGTAACATAAGCTATGGAAAAAAATAAGTGCACAAAAGACTGAGAGAGAATATGCAAAAAGGAACATATTGAGATGGGGGGATAGGGTTGGTTTTTACTAATTTAACCCAAATTCCTTTACGTCTACTTTTCCATTGTTTTCACAGTAATAATATCATTAACAGGGAGGTCTGGAGTAGGTACATATTTCTAAAAGCGCCCTGTTCACATTTTAATAAAGACTATTAGTTTTCGATCTAGATGTTTAATCTCCTTAAAAGGAAATCCATTTTCTTTTTCAATTAGGAAAAGAACAAGAAAAAAAAATTAGCCAAATCTGATTTAGAGTCAAGTAGAAATAGTTTTGATTGCTCAATGAAATAAGAATTGAACATCAATGATGAATCATGAGCTAATTGTATCATTTTTCCTTCGCTATCATTTCATTTTTAACACAACAAAATAGGAACAGTGCTACATGGCTCTCAAATGTAATAATCAGGGCTCAGGTTTTTGTGATACTGGGTTTTGTTTTGTTTTGAAGGAGCAGCATTACTTTAAGACAAAAGAAAATCAGCTGAAGATAAACACAGTAAAGGAAAGACTATTACTTTTGATAGTTTCAAGATACATATAAACGACTCAATGAACACCGCAATCACCAAAGAATCTCCTGGTAAACAGCAAAGTTATCATTTTTGTCTAAAGCTCATTCTCTCATCATCTTGACCTAACAAAGTATCACGAAAGAATCTCAAATAAACCCGCTCAAAGACTTACTGGTCGTTGGAGTTTAAAACTTAGTTATCATAAATCAGCTTGCCTAGTTCCTAAGCGAACCCCTGTAAGAGAAACAGCAGTGAAAGAATTTAGGAGTTTTGCAAAATACAGTGTTAAAATACAGGAAAAAGGGAAAGTTCATCCATAAAAAAGCACTTTCACTTAATGTATGTTCTATTCTCCAAATACAGTATATAGAAATTGTGCAGACCTACCTTAAAAATTCAGGCTGAAGAATGCTTTTAATTCTGTGCTTATTCGTTCCCTTAGACTCCGGGACGTAATAGCACTAGATCTCTGGTTTCCTTCTTATATGTTCGGTCTGCCCACTGGGAGCCTTCAACCTACATAATTCTAGGGCTGACTTATGAACACTTGTCAGCTTTCCAGAGAGGGTTTTTTTTTTTTTTTTTTGGCTGCAAAACATTAATCTGAAATTCTCACTGTCTCCAATCATAACAGCTCATTCAAATAAATCTCAGACCAAAAAAATGAAGTTTCCACAAATGTGTTAGAGAATTTTGAAATCAGTGGCTTACTTTAAAAGAAGAGTATAATTATTTGCAGAATTCTCTCTTTCCTTTTCCCCGATACTGACATTCTAAGGCGAGTTAAGGAGTGGAGAATAGAGAATTTATTCAAGTAGCAGAGACCTTCGTCCACCAGAGTCGGTTATCACCTTCATTACTTTTTGAGGTTTTTACCTCTGTTCGTTAAAGAACAGTAGCAACTTTACTCGAAGTCTAAACTTTCTAAAACTTCTCCCTTGCTCCAAGCAATTTTTGTTGGCTGGCTGCTGGAGAGGTAGTGATGGGAGGGATATATAATTTTCATTCTTCAAAAAGAGGTATTAGCTAATAGTGCCTCCTTTCATAGGTCCCTGTCCTGTTTTAGATTTAGACGCAAAGCACACAAAGGTGAAGAAGGATCAGGCAACCACCTTCACTGTTGGTTTTTCTTTTTGTTGGCGGTGGGGGTGACCAACCTTACAGATCGGTCCCATAGGAGCAAGAGTGACAAAAGAAAGATCAGAGCAGGTGATGGCAGTGAAACAGCCAACAATAAACTCCAAGTGCCAAACACTGTGCTGAGTGTGCAGTAATTTCAGAGAGAGCCAATGAAACGTACTAGTCTGTACCTGGCCTTCGGGATACAATTGCCAGACTCCACAAGCTCAGCTATACCCACTTCCTTAGCCTGTGACCTTGGTCAAGTTCCTTTCCTTCTCTGTGTCTCAGTTTTCTCATCTGAGAAATGGGGATGATGTGAATTACCTACATCGCAGAGTTTTGAAAACTAAATGACCTAATGCCTTTCAGGTGCCTAGA
This sequence comes from Procyon lotor, assembly GCA_028646535.1. Classification (NCBI taxonomy): domain Eukaryota; kingdom Metazoa; phylum Chordata; class Mammalia; order Carnivora; family Procyonidae; genus Procyon; species Procyon lotor. The sequence goes on from CM053612.1 coordinate 27,639,970, forward strand.
ACCACGCTTCCCATATGTTAGATGCGATTATAGAGTCTTGCTATTATCTCCATTTTCCAAATCGGGAAGCTAGGGCTCACAGAGGTTAAATGACTTCCCTGAGGTCACCTAGCTATTAAAGGGAGGACATCTGAATTTTAACCGAGGCAATCTCAGGACAGAGTACACACACTTAACTTCCATGTTAAAGGAGGGAGCCCTCACTGGCCCTTTCCTCTCGTTCTTTGTCCTGGCAAAAAGAAAACATGCGACATTTACAAAAAGCCCCAGCTGATCACTCACAAGCTGTCACAAAAACACTAAAGGAGGGGAAAAGAGTTTGAAGGATTGTTATGTGGGAGAACAGATTTTTCTCAATTTTTTCCCCCATATTGCAGTCAAGCCTGTGGCACGTGGGACCAGAAAGAAGAGGTCACCCTTGCCTGAAAAATACAGTAGGATTCGCAGGTTTCCACACCACCCCACTTGGTGACTCTTTCGGTTAGACTGAGTTTTCGCACTGAGGAAATGCTCCCAGGATGCATACATACCATTGTGTTACATTTCCAAATATTTGTTTCTTATGCTCTGGACAGATTCAGGTGGAGGCTTTATGATGGAGCACTGACGTCTGGGACACGAATGAGCGGGCACATATGGTCATCGGCAGGAGAGACGCCACAGGAACCGGTTTCACTCTTTGTTTAAGCCTACTCTTTCCCTCCATTTCTATGTTTGTTTTTGCCACATACAGGGGAATTTTCCAGGCCAGAGCCCCCCGAGTGGTCATGATGGGTCAGATTCCCATCCTGCTCTATTTCTAGTCCCCACTCAGGCCGGTGGCAAAGAAACAGCCAGGAGGTAAGCTATAAACGTTTAAGAACAAACTGCAGGCTCGCCTCTGGGAGACCTAGCCTTGACACCCCCCAGGAGCAGGGGACCTTGTCTAGGGCTTTTGTCCTTCATTACAGTTAGTTCTGACGTAAATAAAGTTTAAAGAGGCACACATTTCCCAGAAGATTAAAAGAACATTTACTCGGCTTCCTCATAATTTTAGAAGGAAAAATTTTCACAACTCAAAGAAAAACTTTGTAACTGCAGGGAGTGAAGGGAAAAGGCCTTTTTTTTTTTTTAGAAAAGGAATAACAATAATATTGACACCACTTGAAGCAAGAAATACAGCATATTATTGATTCAGCAAAGAACTCCGAGTTAAGACAACAATGTAAATACACTTGAGAGTCAAAGAAATGTCAGTCATAGGAATGCCGTACAATGCAAAAAAATTCACTCTCCTGGGGACAGAGGGTAATTTTTCTACTGGAAGATTGACTTTAAAAGCCCCAGGTCATTTGAATAAATTATGCAGCTCTTCAGGGCAAGTGCGGCTTGGCTAGCAGAATTAAACAATGGTAAATCACTTTAATTTTTTTCTAGTGAATACCTATTATTTATCACGAGATTACTTAACAGTAAAATTTAAACGACCAGGTTTAAAAAAAAAAAAAAAAGATGTTCTTGAGAGGACTTTCTCCTCTGCTAGAAGGACACAGGCTTCAGAAAAAAAAATCTTATTTGTCCCTCTCACCCCCACTCATCCACACAGATAAGGCTTTGAAGGAGAACAGGAATTATTAAATGTGAAAGTCGAGATATAATGCCCTGGTTCTAAAGGCAGGGATTAGAGGTGCAGATCATGGAATATTTAAATGTGTGGGGGCCATCTTTTTCAGCTTAAGTTTTTTAAGGTCATTTTAATTTCCCCCACCCTAGCCACCCTATCCAGACCAACAGCATTTCCATTTCTCCCAAGTTCTATAAACATGCATGTGCACACGGACCTCATGCACGTGCACGTGCATGCACACACACACACACACGCAGCGCACACACACAGATACCCACATACTTACTTAACACCAATCTTTTTCAATTCAGTTACCCATAGGGAAGCTTTAATTGCCACTGTATTTTTCCAAACCTGGATATCCCTGAAAGGAGGATAGTTAAGAAGATTGCTCATTATTGATATGTCTTTCCAGATTCTCTTTGTGCCTCTCTTTAGTTTCCAATACAATGAGAACAATAACATCAGGATGAAAGCAAGTGAAAAAGAGCTAACAATCAGATTATTCATTTTGCAGAAACCAGCCTAAAAATTCAGTAAAATGGTCAATATGAGTGATTATTTGCATCAAATTGTCTGCTTAGGCATCATATAGAGAGTAACAGAGGGATATTAAATCAGTTAACAAGGTGGAATCCATGTGGTGAAATGAGTAGATGTCTGATTCAGTACATTCCTGAGACCAGTTGTTTCCAGCTGAATCTGATCCCAAGAACATAAGGAGAAGGAAGAGTTCCAATTTCCCTTTGCCCCAAAGGCATTTGCAGGCCTGAGCATCATGGTCAAACCAGGATCTCATAGAGGCACCTGAGTTCTACCACATAGCATCTCAATGCTGTGTAACCCATCTGGTGGAAAAACAAAAAAATTGTTAATTATCTTTATTTTTGGATCACATTCATTTAACTGATCTGGCATTTCCCCTGACTTATCTGAGTCAATTGATTAGGTAGGGTATTATAATATGCCACACCAAAATATGCCCCTTTGGTATAAGGATTATTTTAAGCTAGAGACGACTGAGCAGAAGCAGATATAAGAAAAACTCTCTGCCCCCCTCCTATGGGGAAAGCAGGATATGAATTTATAAATGTGTCTCTCTTTCCTTTACCCTAAAGGACAGAACTCTTAACAACCGGCAGAGCTCTAGACTCTCACCAGCCCAGAGATGGACACCAAGAAGAATCTACATAACAAACCTTACTAAATAATTCATATCTTCTATTAGTTTCCTCCATATATTTACCTTCTTACAGTTTGCCACTCTAAAAGCCTAAACCCCTTTTCTTTTGTCCCTTCTCTATAAATTTGTTGTTCTTTTGTTAAGATGCTATACAACCCCAAGTTCTGACCACCACTTTGAGTTACTCATCACTAAATTTTCCAACATGTGTGCCTAAAGCACTTGTTAGTGAACTCTGGCTCTACTTAATCTGTCTTTTGTCAGTTAATTTCACACTGTCAGCTATTGGACCTAAGAGGGTAGAGGAATTTTGTCCTTTCTTACAATTAGTTTGACTAAATTATCCAAAATGGCCAATTAATTAAATACACCAAACTGACCAGTTGTCTTAGCAATATTTAAACACCACTTAGGTAATGAGGATGTTTTGGGAGAGATGTTGTCAGATTGGCTCTCATTGGGCTTGAAGTCCAGAATAAGAACTTTCTCAAATAGCCCGGGCTTTCAGTGATTGACTCATGCCAACAAAAATCTCACAAATCTGGGGATGTCTAGGTGGCTCAGTTGGTTAAGTGTCTGACTCTTGGTTTACACTCAGGTCATGATCTCAGGATCATGAGATCGAGACCTGTACTCAGCACAAAGTCTGCCTGAAATTCTCTCCCTCTCCCTCTACTTTGTCCCTCCCCTACTCATGGTCTCTCTGTGTCTCTAAAATAAATAGATGATAGATAGATAGATAGATAGATAGATAGATAGATAGATAGATAGATAATAGATAGAATATAAAGAAGTAAATAAATAAATTAAATCATTTTTATAAATAAAATCTTTTTAAAAATTCTTGCAAATCTGATATACCACCTTGACTACTACTGTATTATTTTATAATATGGATATACCACTTTTCAATGACCATAAAGCTTGTGTTCCTTATTTAAAGCACCCTCTCTATCTCCTTCCCAATACCAATAGATGAAATCTGGCTTGGTGACTATGCAATCAGATCAGGAAAACTGGTCACTGGGAGCATATTTCACTTCAGCTCTGGGAAATTCTATAGCAGGGGTAATCATTCTAAAAGCCTGATTGATGCATCCTCCAAATCATTCTCTCCACTCGTTTTGCCTCTCTGAGCCATAATTTCTAGTTACCACCCAATTTTACTGACACTTTATTTTACTGATGGAGCTATAGTCCAGTCCCTGTTCCAGGCAACCTAGAAGCTTTTGTTTGATTAATCCAAATAAGACAAACTCTCAAAGTTGGAGAAGGGGGATGGGGAAGAGCAACGCCTCACTGCTAGTGTCTGCAACAAAGAGAGAGGGAAGGGGGCAAAAGAACATCTCTCAAAAACTAGCCATAAGTTCAGAGAAAATAATAAAAACAAATGGTTATTTGGCTTTGTTTGAGGGACTCATCTGCTCAACCTCTTCCTGGGGCTCCTAAAAAGACAGAAAAATAACAACACACTATACAGCTTGGTTTATTTATTTATTTATTTTACAGAGAGACAGAGAGCATGTGCACAAGCAGGGGTAGGCAGAGGGGGAGGGAGAGGGGGAGAGAATCTAAAGCAGGCTCTGCACTGAGCATGGAACTCGATGCAGGGCTCAATCCCACGACCCTGAGATCATGACCTGAGCTAAAACCAAGAGTCGGAGGCTCAACCAACTGAGCCACCCAGGCGCCCCATACAGCTTTGGATATAATTTGCTTTGGAGGTATAAAACAATTTACAATTAGAAGATAGAGCAAATGACATGAAGCCAAGTGATAGGAAGTCCTTGAAGGATTATAAAGCTTTTACTCCAAGGAAATGAACAACAGGACACTTATCACTGGGAATTCTGAGACTGCTTGAGATTTTAGGTATTTATCCTACTAATATTTGGATTCATGGTGTTCAATATAGATTTGTAAAATCTACAACCAAAAGGAGAATTTTTACTGTAAATAATTTCCAGCATATCCCCACAGAAAATAGTTCATGTTCAGATATCTGGAAGTTGATACAATTCCATACAATTATGTTGTATCTTATTTCACCATTAACACTCGTGTTTCACATTGGTCCTATTTTATATTGGTCACACAATCAAAATTATTCACCTTTTTTAAAACTCGAGACATAATTCACATACCATAAAATGTACCCATTTAAAATGTACAGTTTGATGGTCTTCAGCATATTCACAAAGTTGTGCAACTATCACCTAGTGGTGATATAAGCCCCAAACAGTTTCATTACCCGGAAAAGAAACCTAATACCCATTAGCAATCACTCTCCTTTCTCCCTCTCCCATCCTCTATTCTCCTATTATTTTAAGCTTAAAACATGAACTATAGGGGTGCCTGGGTGTCGCAGTGGGTTAAGCGTCTGTCTGCCTTCAGCTTGGGTCATGATACCAGCGTCCTGGGATCAAGCCCCGCATCGGGCTTCCTGCTAAGTAGAGAGCCTGCTACTCCTTCTCCCTCTGCTGCTCCCCCTGCTTGTGCTCTCTCTCTCACTCTGTCAAATAAATAAATAAAATCTTAAAAAAAAAAAAAAGATTAACTGTAGCCTAGAAATTCCAGAAGACATTGTGTAGAGAAAAAGATAACAAATCAAAACATAAATGAATGAGCTTTAAGAACAACCTTGCATACTATTTTCATTGTGCTTTAGTTATTTTCAATGGCATGAGTCTGTGGCCCCACAGATTGCAGTAAACTAAACACCCATTCAGTGAACATTTAGTCCTGTTAGGGTAAGTCTACTTCCCCCTGACTGTATACATTCTTGTTGAGCTATTTGTACTAAACTCCCAGTCAGGTTTCTTTGGCATTAATGCAAAAAATAAATGTCATGTAAATAGCCTCTAGCGTTGATTCTATCTGAAGGTCCCCAACCTCTTTGTGAAGAGAAGCCACTTCTCATTTCCCCAGACACGAAGTCCCCAGGGGTTGTGAGGGAGGTGCTGACATCAAAGACTGTGAATAAAGTAGGGAAGGGGTACCAGGCACTATGCTGGGTACTTGACAAACGTGTCCTATAAACCTCTCATCCTCGTTTCATAGAAAAGGAGAGGAGAAATTCGGACACTGGAACACACAGAGGTTAAATAACTCGCCCAAGATCAAACAGCTCATGAAATATGGAACTCAGGCTCAAACTCCAGCCACGATGCTCACCAAGCCATTCTGGTGAATACAAGGCACAAGATGAATTCATCTTGCCAATTCAAGAGGGACTTCTAAGCACTCTGGGAATTTCTAGGTTAAAGTCAATCGGAAACGGGCACCTGGGTGGCTCAGTGGGTTAAGCCTCTGCCTTCGGCCCAGGTCATGATCTCAGGGTTCTGGGATCGAGCCCCGCGTCGGGCTCTCTGCTCAGCAGGGAGCCTGCTTCC
>CM053612.1:27646250-27702384 GCA_028646535.1 Procyon lotor
AATAAAAAAAAAAAAATCTTTAAAGTCAATTGGAAAAACACTTTTAAAAATAAGCAGGATATGGGATGCCTGGGTGGCTCAGTGGATTGAGCCTCTGCCTTGGCTCAGGTCATGATCTCAGGGTCCTGGGATCGAGCCCCGCATCGGGCTCTCTACTAGGTGGGGAGCCTGCTTCCTCCTCCCCCCGCCTGCCTCTCTGCCTACTTGTGATCTCTCTCTGTTAAATAAATAAATAAAATCTTTAAAAAAAAATAAAAGAAAAAAGCAAAGAAAAAAATTAGCAGGATAACTCAGGAAATGGGAATCATTGATAAATAAAATATACTCAGAGCAAATCTCACAGGTAAAATGTAAAGAGAAGACTTTTCTTTACTGACTCCTAACTCAAAAATGAATGCCTGTAGCTAAGATGGAGTCAATAAGGTGAAAAGAGCTTGAATTGCAACAGTTTAGGGCTTTGTTTATGTAACTTAATTGGCTGTACAAATCTTTCTGGAGTACTGGGAAAGCTTTCTAAAGAAATCTAAAACTGTATATGTATATGAAATAAAATGACAATGAGTATGTAACTGGCCCTACACTTTCAAAATAAATGTATTTTTTTCTATCAGATTGTAAATTTCTATTTTTTCCCTTGAAATTTTGCCAAATAGTCTGAGAAGCTCCAGGCACTCCTCTGTGAGACGTAGGATGAATAATCGAGTTTTAAAAAAATGTGAGTTCTATTACGTATCCAGCTAGCTACCCTACCTGTAATGCCTTCCCACTGTTCAGAGAGCAAACTCTAGGCAGCATGGTAGAGGAGACAGGTGAGGAGGATCAAGCTCATTGCTCCGGTTGTTAAAAAAGTAAATTCTTGAGAAGCAGTATTTAATTTGGGGCCAGTAGGTTAATTGTTGCTGCTCTGTGCTTCTTTGGAGGTTTGAGCATGGAAGCTAGAGAGGACCTCTTTCAGAGCCTACCGTAGATTGCTAGCTGTTGGAAGACTCATACTGGTAAATATATTGTCTATTCGTCAGTTTCCCTCTCTTTTTCTTTTTAATGTTTTTATTTATTTATTTGACAGAGAGAGAGATCACAAGTAGGCAGAGAGGCAGGCGGAGAGGCAGGCAGAGGGAGAGGGGGAAGCAGGCTCCCCACTGAGCAGAGAGCCCGATGTGGGGCTTGATCCCAGGACCCTGAGATCATGACCTGAGCCGAAGGCAGAGGCTTTAACCCACTGAGCCACCCAGGTGCCCCTCTCTCTCTCTTTCTCTCTCCCACCCCATCTATCACATCCCCTTCTTTCTCACAGCCCTTCCTCTCCACCACTCTCATTTCTCCTCCAGCAATTCAGTTTTGCATTTTGTCCTTGTTACCGGTTTTGTAACTTGCATTGGACAGACCGCAATGAAAAATCTATTTTTCCACATGTTACATATTCAAAGTAATAGGCATGCCATGGCCATCACTGGTCTCAAGGTCCAGACGGTTCAGATGATTAGATAAACAACACAGGGATCATGTGGACAGATCAAAGCAATAATGGGGCAGATTGTCACAGGGGCTGATCTAGAAGGAACAGTACCATCATGGTACAGGTTTATAGGAACTTAGGTTATCATACCACTCCAAAGGGACCCAAGCATCCAACCGCTAATGGCTCTAAGTTCACCAATTAAAAATAAAATAAAGAAGATTTTGAAATATGCGATGCCAAACATACTGTTAACGATTTTGAAGACCTCAGTCTATTCTTGCCAGTATTTAATCATAGAGCACAGTAGTTCCAAATGCAAGCCCCGGAGTCAGATGTACCTAAATGGGTCCCTGTTCTACTATTTTACCAGCTGTGTGACCTCCGATGAGTTACATCACATCTGAGTTCCAGCTTCTTTGTCTGGGCTATTGTAAGGATTAAATGAGACAATGTACCATAAAGCATTTAGGACGGTAACTGGAATATAGTACGTTCAATGAATAGTTTCCATTTGGATTAAACCACCGTGATTACTTGTCAAAAGTAAGGAAGCCAGGGGCACCTGGGTGGCTCAGTGGGTTAAGGGTCTGCCTTCAGCACAGCTCATGATCTCAGGGTCCTGGGATCGAGCCCCACATTGGGCTCCCTGCTCAGAGGAGAGTCTGCTTCCCCCTCTTACTCTCCCGCTGTTCTCTCTCTCTCTCTCAAATAAATAAGTAAATAAAATCTTCTTTTAAAAAAAAAGGTAAGTAAGCCCAATAAACCAGTTGTGCTCTGGACTACTCTGTTGTTGCTTTGCACCAAAAAATAGATGAAGTTTGGCATAAGATGTATGGAAGCATAAATAAAATATTTTCTGGAGATTGATTCATGTTCACATTTCTATAAACATAACTAAGAAGAAAAGCAGTGCCTCCTCACAGGCAACTGTGGATTGTGGGAAATAATGTATATAGAGAGTACACAGAGCAGGCACTAAGTAAGTGGTAGCATTTAAGCACACTGTTGCTATTATTGCTGCTATTGTAAGGATGCTGAAAACGAATAACAAGTATTATTAGTTGAACATAATCAATACTATTAACAGTTACCTCAAACTGCCTAAACCACTCTAAACCCACTCTTTGCCTTCTAAACAAAGTTATAAACTCAAGTGTGGCTTAGCAATGACTAACGAAGAATTTAGAATGAAAGACACAGCTTAGGTAGACAATCTGTAAACATCAAATAATGTCACTCCACTGTTCTAAACGTCTCCAGTGTCTCCTCCTCTTTTAACGTGGCTCCCAAGGCCTCCCGTGATATGAACTGCATCCCTCTCCCAACCCACATACACACCAGCATTGCCACTACTCCGAAGACCTCGGTTCCTACCTCTTTCTTCCAGTTTGCTGCACTCCAGTCACACCAGCTTCCTTGGTAAGCCTCCTACTTCCCAAGCACACTCGGCCCTCAAGGACTTCACAAATGCTCTCCCTGACGGAGGAATTCTCTTGCCCCAGATGGCCACGTGACCCGCTCTCTAACTTCTTTTTAGATCGCTGCTCAAATGTCATCTTGTTAACGAGGCTTTCCCATCCCTTTCTAACTAAAAGAGCCCCCCCATATCCTGCTCCATCTTACATCATAGCCATTATCACCATCTGATAATGGTGATATCACACACACACACACACACACACACACACACACACACACAATCACATTGTGTTTACTGACTTTCTTCTCAGACCAGAAAGTAATCTCTGTTAGCAGGCACTTTGCCTCTGGTTCATTGATGTGTCTTTAGGTCTCAGGGCCAAATCTGACACAAAATAGGAGCTCAATTAAGTACTTGTTGAAGGAACAACTGTCACTTAAACAAATTTGTCCTTTAATTGGAAGTGTTTTTTGTTAGTTTGAAACAAAGGACTGTCTGATGGAAAATTCCTCTATCAGTTACACCTAGATTTCTGACGACTCTCGAATCAAAACTGTACCCCAAGTATGGATTTTATGAAACTGGTATGGATCTAAAATTTTCTTTCCTATTTGTTATCATTGTTGTTCCTAGGCTCAGAATAATACCACCTGCTATGACAAAACATTTGTCAACATTGGGATTTGAAATATTAACATTTCAAAGTCTATTTGAAGTCATGTAATTGAAATGCAATCTGCAGCTCTCTTTTGCTAAGTAAATTCATCGGCTGTAGGGCACAGAGCTTTATTTGTGCTATTCAAACTTTAGAAAATTTCATACCAAGGACAATATTCAAACTAGATTTTTATTATTTAACTACTAATAAAAGAAATGAAACCTAATACTATGAACTGTTCAGCAAAATTCCTAATTGTCCTTACTAAGGGAAATTGCTATTTATGTCCCAGGGCAGAATTCAACCAAACCATTTCTAAACTACAATATACATTTCATCTGATGATGAATATAAAAATGAAGTTCCTCCATCAACTCATTCATTTAAAAACCATTTCTCGGGCTTCTATTGTTATATGTTAGACACTGTCCCAAGCTCTAGAGTGTGATACAAAAACAACCAAGATCTCAGCCCTTAGAAGAAAGTCTAAATTGATTGAGGGAGATTAATACAAATATCAGCATTCGACATGCATACAAAATATGGAAGGAACACTAAGTCTGTTTAGGCAAAAGTTTCAAACAGGGAGTAACCATGGGGCAGGTCATGAAGCATTGGTAGGTTAATCAGGCAGAAAAAAGGGAAGAAAAGAATTTGAACAGAAGGACACAAAGGCGGGGAGGTACAAGCTGAGATGGACTTTTGAGGGAATGAGAAGACATTTGGCAGAACTGGATTTAGGCCTTGTTTGTCAAACTGAGATCTGATTATCAATTTCATGGCTCGTTAAAAACTCCAATTCCTTAAGGCCACTGCCAACCTCAAGATATGGCCCAAGGACCTGAAGTCTTCAGTGAGCTTCTGACCTGATTCTGATGCACACTAAATGTAAGTAGCTGGTGTATGGCAGGGAGAGAATGGAAAGTGAGTGTAGAGAACAATAAAAATATATGTTGGGGCTCCTGGGTGGCTCAGTCGGTTAAGCATCCAACTCTTGATTTGGGCTCCCGTCATGGTCTTGCGGTCATGAAATCTAGTCACCCATCAGGCTCCATGCTGGGTGTGGAGCCTGCTTAGGATTCTCTCTCTCCCTCTGCCCCACCCTACCCCCACCCCCCAGTCACACTCTCTCTCTCTCTAAATATCTATATCTATATCTATATATCTCAAAACATTATTAAAAAGGGCCTTTATAACCCCACTTTGGAAAAAAAAATAACCCCACTTTGGAGTTTTGATTTAATGTGTTAATTTCATTTTTTAAAGATTTTATTTTTAACTAATCTTTACACCCAACGTGGGGCTCGAACTCAAAACCCCAAGATCAAGAGTTGCATGATCCACCCACTGAGCATCCCACGTGACCCTAATCTGCATATAATGAGGACGTTTTAGGCAGAAAACTGGCACAATTAGGTCCTTTTTAAAAAAGAAATGTTTGGACAACAATGGGCTAGATGAGTAGGTGTGAAGGAACTTAGGGCTATAGACATCCCATTAGCATGTTTGGTATAAAAGTTCACACTCTGTGCCCCTCATCAACCTTAAATAGGACTCGAAATTCATCATAAAAGAACTTGGGAAAAAAATGGTCATGGCATGTGTACAATCTGTTGTTTGGCTTGAAGGAAAAGCTGGTTAGATGAATAATCCACTTGCTACCGTTTCCCAAAAACATCTGACCTTTTCTCCTATTATGTTGCAATATATAGAAAAGCAGTGTTTGTGGAAATAAACTGATTTTAGTTTGCATCTGGATGGATTCTGGGAACACTGTTGATCAAATCTCTTCATAATTTTTCTGAATTACCTCAAGCTTACCATATTCCTAACCAAATGTCCATTTGTAACTAACTTTCATTCCTCTTGAATTTCTGAAGCTTCCTGTTTCCTATCTGTGTGAAGGTACCTCTGTGAAGTGTGAGAGTAATGGTTTACTTTTCCCTTCTAGGTTGATCCAGTTCTACCAGCTAAACTTCTCAGACTTTGTATATGAGGTTCCTCTTAAAGAGTATTGTTCAGGGCAATGTTACCCAATAAAAGAGGTAACCATAGCGGTTAAGTCTATTCACACATTTTATTATGATAATTAAGACATTAATACTCCTGCTAATAATAACTATGTTAATAACAGCTACCATTTCTTCAGTATTTACTATGTGTTAGGAACTGTATGTACTAAGGAAGCATGTTACAAGCACCGCTATCTCTCATTTACCCCTTGTAACAACACTTTGAGGTAGGAGCTTTAAGTCCCACCTTACAAGAATTGAAACAATTTAGCCAATGTCACTCAGCTGATATATGACAAACACAAGATCGGCATTCTCATCTACTTGCTTCAAGAAAATGACATTCTTGACTCTCTTGCTCTACCATCTTGGTTCAGTTTAACTGGATCTAGTTTTCTTTATGGGTATATTGCTGTCACCATGCTTCTTCTAGTCCATAGCTTTAAAACATCAAAAGATCCTGTGACGGGGCACCTGGGTGGCTCAGTCGTTAGGCGTCTGCCTTCGGCCCAGGTCAGATCCCAGGGTCCTGGGATCGAGCCCCGCATCAGGCTCCCTGCTCGGCAGGAAGCCTGCTTCTCCCGCTACCATTCCCTCTGCTTGTGTTCCCTCTCTCACTGTGTTTCTCTCTGTCAAATAAATAAAATCTTTAAAAAAAAAAAAAAAAAGATCCTGTGACTCTGACTTACAAAGGTTCAGGGATTAGGGATTTCCCTTGAGACTATTTTAGCTTATTATGAGCTATTTTCCATAAATATATGCAAATTTCAATTTCCTATGAGTATCTTAAATTGCTTCATATATGTGTTCTTTTTCTAGGGATATCCTATGTCAAAAGTGAAAGCCTGATCCTCTTCCCTTTCAACTGCTGATAAGATGGAGAGTTCTCTAAGGGAAACTTAGTCCACACTGATAGCATCTCAAATTCAGAATATTTGGGAAAGGGATAGTAGATTTTGGATGACATGCTTAGCTATAGAGATTTTGAGCATCCAGTTTTCCTCATCATAATAGTAATAGTAAAATTAATTTACATTAGGAGCACCTGGGTGACTCAGTTAGTTGGGTTTCCAACTCTTGATTCTGACTCAGGTCATGGTCCCAGGGTCTGAGAAATCAAGCCCCCCTTTGACATCCCCACTCAGCAGGGAGTCTGCTTGAGATTCTCTCTCTCCCTCTCCCTTGGCCCCTCTACTCCCCATGTGCACTCACTCACTTCCTCTCTCTAAAATAAACAAATCTTTTAAAAAATACTTTACATTAATGTTTACCAACTTTTGTCCCATCTGTCATCTTATTCAATCCTTACAAAAATGAAGTGGGTTACTATCTCGATTGTCACATGGAAATTAATACTCAAGAGCAAGGTCTTATGGTTAGTAAGACTCCTGTCTCTATTCCAGTTTTCAACCAGCCTCTTTGGTATTTCTGAACAATGCAATTTTTTACAAAGAATATGAAAGACAAATCACATGAAGGGAAATAATAATAGCTGTTATTCCTTAAATCAGTCCCCAAGTCAGTTTTTTTACATGCCACATATATGACTGTCAAAAAAAACTTACACAGTAGGTATTCTTGTACTCATTTTTCAGCTGCAATACTAAAGCCAGTAACTGGCAGACCTGAAATTTAAAACTAGATCTGTTTGGCTCCAAAGCCTATGGTCTTTCCACTAAGTGAAAAGGGTAAATGAACATCAAAAAAGTGTTCATACCTTCAAAATCAAATAAATTCCAATTAAAGCAATCTCGGGTTTCCATTTTTTCAGCTTAATAAAATAGTCAAAAAAATAACTTTGAACTAATGAGATTTTATTAATCAATGCTGGGATTAATAACAGCCAATATGATCATACTTAGCAAAACTCAATTATTCCACTCATAATCATGTGTCCCAGTGAAACAATTTATCAGAAACAAGAAGATACATGAAGAAAGCCATTGTAGCATAATGTACAAAAACTGGAAAATGCTAACAGTTTTTCAAGATGATATTACTACTACAGCATCAATATAATGAAATATGATTACTGAGAAGCTATGTAGGAAATAGAAAAATGTTTAAGTATTTAGTTAAAATAGCATAACCCAAAACTGTGTCTACTAGGTAGCCACCTGAAAAAATAATACTAAATCAAGTTGGATCCTTAATTCCCAATTTATACCAAGATAAATTCCAGATGAAGCAAAAATTTAAACATGAGAAGCAAAAATATAAAAACAGTAATGAAAGGCATTTCTAAGCATAATGCAAAATCCAGAGGCCATCAAATGAAAAGCTAATAAATTTAACTACCTAAATGTTTCTAAAATTCTGCATAGCACTGAGCAATGTATGGGATTGTTGACTCACTATACTGTACACCTGAAACTAATAAAACACTGTAAAAAAAATGCAAGAATTTTTTAAATAAATAAAATAAAATTCTGCATAGCAAGAAAATACAGTTAAGAAGTCAAAAGAAAATTACTGTGAAAATGGATATATGCAATACACATGACAAAACACTAATTTCCTTAACATATAAAGAGTTCCTACAAATCAATAAGAAAAAGATAAACAAACCAATAGAAACATGGGGCAAAGACATGACCAGAGAATTCACAGAAAAGGGAAAACTAAATGACAAATGAAAAAATGATTAAATTCGCTCATTATTAAGGAATCCCAAACCAAAACTACAATGAGATACCATTTCTCAAATATATTGTTTGAGATTTTTTTAAATCATTTATAATATGCTACATTAGTCAGAGCATACCTAATTGGTTACTCACATACATTGATAGTGAAAGTCTAAATTGGTATAATTTCTATAAAGGAAGGTTTAGCAATGATGTCTACATCTTTTACACCAAGAACTTATCTGATGAATTTGTTTACATATATGTGCAAAGAAGTACAAGGATACTTATTACAGTATTGTTTATAACAATACTGTTTGTTTGTAATATCAATATGTTTGTAAAACAAAACATTGAAAAAACCTAAGTACTCATCTGTAGGAGAGTGTTAAATGATAATATATTCATATAATGAAATGTTATGCACCAGTTAAAAAGAACAGAGGTGCTATATGTTGCAATGTGAAACAATTTCCAAGATAAATTATTAACTGAAAAATACATGATACAGATTTTTTTTAAATATTTTATTTATTTATTTGACAGAGAGCGATCACAGGTAGGCAGAGAGGCAGGCCAAGAGAGAGGAGGAAGCAGGCTCCCTGCTGAGCAGAGAGCCCATTGTGGGGCTCGATCCCAGGACCCTGAGATCATGATCTGAGCCGAAAGCAGAAGCTTTAACCCACTGAGCCACCCAGGTGCTCCAATACAGATATTTTTTAAAGAGAGGGAGTGAGAGAGAAAGAGAGAAGGTGGAGATGGAGAGAGAAAATCTTAAGCAGTTCCCACTCCCAGTACAGAGCCCAACATGGGGCTTGATCTCACTACCCTGAGATTATGTCCTGAGCCGAAAATCAAGAGTCAGACACTTAAGAGACTGAGCCATCCAGGTGCCCCAGTACAAGTCTCTGGTCTGGCACATAAGGACTTGGAAATTTTAACTTCATCCTAACAGCAAGTAAAAAGCTGAACAAACTGAAAAAATTAACTTTTCTTAGAGAAGTGGCTCAGAGAAGTGAGGGCAAATACTGTCCTTGAAATTGCAGCAGCAGACAAACAGATATAGGGAATCACAGCTCCCTAGAGCAGATACCAACAAGCAGAAATCGCCAAGGTGGGCTGGGGGCGCCTGGGTGGCTCAGTCATTAAGGATCTGCTTTCAGCTCAGGTCATGATCCCAGGGTCCTGGGATCCAGCCCCACATCGGGCTCCCTGCTCAGCAGGAAGCCTGCTTCTCCCTCTCCCACTCTCTGTGCTTGTGTTCCTGCTCTCACTGTCTCTCTCCTTGTCAAATAAATAAATAAAATAAAAATCTTGAAAAAAAAAAAAAAAGAAAGAAAAAAAAAGGAAAGAGGGAAAAGAAATCCCCAAGGGAATCAGTACTCAGGGCAGGAAAATTTAAACTATAAGTCACAAATTGCTGTAGGCTCAGTATGGATATGTCTGAGTTAAAAACTCCAGAGAGAGCAAAGTCGTAGGGAGATCTCCACATTTTTTTGTGAGTTTTACCACCAGGAGTTCTACCAGGTTCTCGCAGTGAATATCAAAGAAAAATCCCTTTGTCCTTCCTTCAGTGGGAGGGAAAATGAAATACACCAGAGTATTTTGTTGTTGTTGTTTTTAAGGGGCCTGGCCTCAAAAGAAGCTATTTTATCAGAGTCTAACCTCTTAGGGTTTTATCAGAGCATAACTGACCTAGAGGAAGGGAAATACTCAACTCCCATCCTCTCCAGCCTTCCTGTCCTACCTGAGGAGGATACAACAGAAAAAAGCTTATAATATTCACAGCCCAGGACCACTGGCTCACTAAAAGACTGACACCTAATCACAGAGCTATAGAATGCTTCTCTTTCCCCCAAACATTACCACCACATCACTAAATATCTATTCATCAGAGTTTCTTTTGCACCATATATTATGTCCAGCTTTCAACAAAAATTACAAGGCATACTAAAAGGCAAAACACGCAGTGTGAAGAAACAGAGCAAGCACCAGAACTAGGTTCAGTTATGGCAGGAATGTTGGGATTATCAGACTGGGAATTGAAAACAACTCTGATTATATGCTAAGAGCTCTAATTCAAAATGTAGACAACATGGAAAAATAGATGGGCAATATAAGCAGAAAGATGGAGATCCTAAGAAAGAACCGAAAAAGAAATGTGAGAGATCAAGAACACTGTAACAAAAATGAAGAATGCCTTTGATGGGCTCGTTAGTAGAGTGAACACAGTTGAGAAAATAATTTCTGAGCTTGAAACCATGTCAATAGAAACCTCTAAAACTGAAAAGCAAAGAGAAAAAAGACTGGGAAAAAAAAAACCCAGGAAATAATATCCAAGAATAGTGGGGCAACTATAAAAGGTATCACTTATGCATGATGGGAATATCAGAAGGAGAAGAGAGAAAGGAACAAAAGAAATATTTGAAGAAAGAAGACTGAGAATTTTCCCTAAGTTAATGTCCAGACACCAAACCATAGACCCAGGAAGCTCAGAAAACACCAAGCAGGATAAATGCAAAGACAAATAAACAAACACCAAAGAAAACACTACACTGAGTCATACCTTATTTACCCTTCAGAAAACCAAAGACAAAGAAAAAAATCTTGAAATTAGAGGGAAACCCCTTTAACAAAGAGAGAAGCAAAAATAAGTACTATGCCTGAATTCTCAGAACCATGCAAACAAGAAAATAGTGGAGTAAAATATTTATTCAGAGAAAACAAACCACCAACCTAGGATCCTGTACCCTACAAAATTATCCTTCAAAAATGAGGGAGAAACAAGGACTTTATCAGGCAAGCAAAACTGAAGGAATTTCTTGTCAGAAAACCTGCCTTGCAAAAATGTTAAAAGTTCATTAAGAAAGAAAGTAATATGTCAGAAATTCAAATCTACATACAAAAGCGAAAGTACTGGAGAAGGAATAATTAATGCTAAAATAAAAACTTTATTCTTAATTGGTCTAATAGATAATAGCTTATTCAAGATAATAATAACAACGATGTATTAGATTATATATGTTTATGTATAAGCAAAATAAATAACAGCAATGATGTAGGGGAGAGGAGGGAGGAATTGGATTACTTTGTTATTACAAGGTGCATGCCTTATCCATGAAGTGGTATAGTATGATTTGAAAGTGGGCTTGGATTAGATGTAAGTGTATTTGACGAATTTTCAGATAACCACTAAAAAAAAGTAAAGAAAGAGGTATAACCAGGGCATCTGGGTGACTCAGTTGGTTGAGTATCTACCTTAGGCTCGGGTCCTGATCCTGGGGTCCTGAGAGTCACTCCTTCATCAGGCTCAGCTGGGAGTCTGCTTCTCTCTCTCTCTCTCTCTCTGCTCCTCCCCCTTGTTCTTTCTCTCTTTCTCTCTCTCTCTCTCATTAATAAATAAATAATTTTTTAAAAATGTATAATTGATATGCTAAGAAAGGAGAGAAAACAGAATCATACGAAATGCTTGATTAGGGCCACACAGGCAGAAAAGGAATGGAAGACAAAAACAGAAACAAGGAACAAAGGCAACTAACAGAAAACAAAAACAAATACAACAGAAATTAATCCAACCATATTAATAGATTGCATACCATGTAATTTATTTAAGTGCACAATCCAGCATTTTGGGGTATGTTATATGGTTATTATTTTTTAAGCTTGGTAAAATATATATAACATAAAATTTGACATTTAAAAAATACATGTATTATGCTACAATAACTATAAAAGGTAGATTTTTTAAAAAAATAAAAATAAAAGGTAGCTTTTTATACAAAAATGCTTTTAAAGGTATAAAATGTCTCTGAAAGAAATTGCAACAATAGTTGCCTCTAAGAAGTGTCACTTGGGGATTAAGTGAGAAGAATGTAAGGGAAAATAATTTCTCATGTATTCTCTTGTGCTGTTTTCACGGTTTATCATGTTAATATAGATCACCTACTCACAAAAACAAAAAAAATTAGAAAAAAAATAAATGTATCCAATGTGTTACATAATTGACATTTTTTGACTGCTTTCGCTTTTTACTCTAACGCCCAAATCACTAATCACTCGGGGTTCTCTTTCCCACTTAGAACCCTGATGAAACTTCAGAATCCTTCTTAACAGAGTGTTTCAGGCTTTTACTACCACTGAACCAAAGCAACTCCCAGTGAAAAATATACTTGAAATTATGTAAAGAGATGAACCCACTGAAAATACGTTGCATTAGAGATCTCTCTATATACAAGTCTTTCCGGCCGACTTGGCTATTACATTAAACAATGTATCTTCTAAATAGTACTTTCCCAGAAAATATAATTAAAACAAAGATGAATCAATATGCTAAATATGAACCATGTTGCTACAGTTTTCTGATTGTATGTTTACACTTCCTTGCCAGATTAAAGACAAGAAAAACAGCATTTAAGGACTTATATACTTACCCATATGTGGAATATTCCAAACTATGTACCATTTCGACATATCCTGGCAGGTTATCTAACATATGCTGCAACATTTTTAAAGCGATCCGACTGCCAAGTCTCACAGTGTGGGATCCAGATGTGGAAGGTATTTGGAAGCATGGATTTGCTTCTAGGCAAACCCAGGATCAGTCCATGTGAAAGAATTCCAACCTCCTCACCCCTCCAGTGTGGGTTAGTAACCATGACTGGTACGCATTGTTAGTGGCTCTGGAACAAGAATGATCCTATCTCACATTTGCCACCAGCCAAAAACTTGCAGCGAGCCTTTCTTGGCAGGAAGTCATTTTCAATCTAAAAGAAATGCTCAACTCCATGGCATTTCTTTATCAAAGCCAGTAGCAGTTAGACCTTTGCAGTCTCCAACGTGCACGTGCGTGTCCCAGGGCGCACGTACACACTCACGTTCCCTTGCTCTAACCCCATTCTCCTCTTAGGAGAAGCAGAGAGGGAACGCTTTTCTCAGACGTCGCAGGCTCAACTTAAAATTTCCTTGACATGATTTTCACCGAAAAATGTGCCAGTATTATACCCAGAAGGAAAAGGCCCGTAGCATAATTCAACAATGGGTGTGGCTTCATTTTTCTCATCTGTAAAATGAAATAACTTTACTGGTCTCTTTTGATCTTATCTAGTTCAGACATTCCTACGTAATAAGAATCATTTAAGTATAAATAACTTTTCACAAAACATAGGAGAGATGGTCGAACAACCCATTCAAACTGAACACTTCAGCCCTTGCTCTAGTCAACAAAACATGAAAAGAAATCTAGGGATTTATAATAACAGCGGTAAACACTGACACTGTCTGCTGACAGAAATGTGTCTGTGCATTCCTAATAAAAGCAAACAGAGCTTCACCATGACGTCATCACCAGATTTCTATCCCCGCCTCATCCGGATCAGGAATTACCTGGAAACCTTTGGCTTGGCATCCTTCAGAGTCAGACAGATACCGGCTGTCCCGGGGCCCCCCACACCCAGAAAGTGATATAAAAGAATACGGAGAACAGTTTGATGGGATCAAAATTCACAAATCATCTTTATTAGGTGACAAAATCGCCTTTCTTTAAAATTTTATTTATTTATTTGAGAGGGAGAGGGCGCCCGTGGTAGCGTGAGCACAGGGGGAGGAGCAGAGGGAGAGGGAGAAGCAGACTCCGCACCCAGCGTGTAGCTGGAGGCGGAGCTGGATCCCACGACCCTGAGATCCATGAGCAGAACTGACGTCAAGAGTGGGTGGCTTAACTAACCGAGCTACCCAGGTGCCCCTCAAAAAAATAGCTTCAAAGGAAGAATGATGAGGTTCAGCTGCCAGATCTACCACTTATTAACTGCATCGGCCTGGATAAGGTATCTAACCTATGTTTCAATTTCCTCATTAATTCACTGGAGATAATAATACCTCGTTCTTAGAATGAATGTTCTTGCAACATTGAAGGAACTCAAGAAGTAGTAGCTATTGTAACAATCAGTGTGTCCTTCTGGACTCAACATCACATCTTGTCCTACCTTGGCAAGTCTCTACATTCCATTCAAGTCTCTCTCTCTCTCTCTCTCTCTCTCTCTCTCTCTCTCTCTCTTTCTCTCTCTCTCTCTTTCTCTCTCTCCCCCTCTCTCCCTCCCTCCCTCCTCCATCTCCTTCTGCCTTTCCTTCTTCCGTCCCCCACCCCCACCCCATTTGAGTTTTCGCAACCTACTCAGTTTAGGGAGTATTTTGTAATTCGCATCTGCTTTGCCAAATCATGAAGCCTAACTTCTCTAGCCAGTCCATGGCCCCAGACTGACACTAAGAGAAGTTCAAAATGTCTACTCTACCGTTCCTTCCATCTGAGATGAGTGTATGTTATTTTATTTTTTAGTTTTAACTCCAGTATAGCTTGTTATTTTATTTTCGGTCAATTTTCTGATCACCGGCCCCCAAACAATGTAAAACTCTTTCAGTCAGAGCACAAACATTTCTGGAAGAAACCTAAGATCGGGTAGGGCGTTTATCCTAATAAGTGAGTCTATCAGCTGCAACGATAGAAACCAGATCTGATGCCTAGAACAAAGATTAAAACTTACAAATTGTAAGAAAACATCTGCCTTTCCTCCAGCATCAAATCTTTTGTGGCAAAAGAGGTATTTATAAACCGGAATTCTACAGTCTTATTTGGAACTGTAGGCTTCGGTTTGGGAAAGTTGGAAGGATGTTACGTGGTGAGCTTTGCAAGTGCAACCTTTATATAGAGGAGAAAACGGCCCTCTTCTAAACTCTTGCCCTCTTCCAAAGAATATCTATGCACATTCCAGAAATCAGTTGAATAGAGCAAAGCTTGACTTTTAGAAATAAGCCTAAAAACAATGACAGGATTATTCAAATATACATGATGCCAAAACTATCTGACAAGGACATATCTCTCTTGGGGACTCTTGCCATTGCTTAATAAAGAGAATATACTGGGGGCGCCTGGGTGGCTCAGTGGGTTAAGCCTCTGCCTTCAGCTCCGGTCATGATCTCAGGGTCCTGGGATCGAGCCCCGCATCGGGCTCTCTGCTCAGCAGGGAGCCTGCTTCCTCCTCTCCCTCTGCCTGCCTCTCTGCCTGCTTGTGATCTCTTCTCTGTCAAATAAATAAATAAAATCTTAAAAAAAAAAAAAAAAAGCGAGAGAACACAGAAAAGCTAGAGGGGAGTTTCTGCTCTGGTTCAGAGGGGGCTAGGTAACATCAGCCACACCTAGAACACCATGAAAGCTGGATAATCTGTAGCCAGAAAATGTTTAAATATATTCTGAGTACAATTCCATTTTAGGATATATATGTTGTAAATATTTTATTCCTGATCTGTCACTGACTGTTGGCAGAATACCTCATTTTTTTATGCTTATAGTCGTTTTATTTTATTTTATCTTTTGAGTATAGCTGATACGCAACCTCATGTTAGTTTCAAGTGTACAACTTAGTGATTTGACAAGTTTATACTTTATGCTCTGTTCACCACAAGTGTAGCTACCATCTGTCCCATTATATCATTATAACAATATAACAATATGATGTGCCTACTCTCCCTGTGATTTGTACATTCCCTAACTGGAAGCCTGTGTCTCCCACTTCCCTTTTCGCATTTTACCCAACCCCTTGCCCCATCCCCTCTGGCACCCCTCAGTTTGTTCTCTGTATTTATACGTCTGATTCTGATTTTTGTTTGTTTATTCATTTATTTTTTTTTTTTTAGATTCCACTTCGGAGTGGAAACATACGGTATTTGTCTTTCTCATTCTGACTTATTTCACTTAGCATAATACCCTCTGCGTCCAGCCATATTACCTCAAATGGCATGAGGTCATCCTTTTATGGCTGTCTAATATTCCACTGTAGTTACATACTATTCATCTGTTGATGGACCTCCAATAGAACTTTTGAAAGAAGTTTTGCTATCTGTGTTATTGTGTTGAAATTATGGTTGGAGTTCAACTTACCTTTTCCCTTTGTCTTGGCTAAAAGTTTTTATATTCTAGAGTATATTTGCCTAATCCATGGTTACAAAGATATTTTCTGTTTTCTTATTTAAATGTTACCTTACCTTTTACTTTTAGGTCTATATTCCATTTTATGTTAGTTTTAGTGTGTGTTAAGCAGTAAGGATAGCAGTAAATTTCTTCCTAACAGATCTCCAGCTGGTACAGTACAATTTGTTACAAAGTCTGCCCATTTCTCATTGATTACTTAGCACATTTGTATAATATCAACTGGGCCATAGATCTTGTTCTATTTCTGAAGTCTCTATAAGGTATTTTTACAGTAAGTGTTGTAGTTTGGAGGTGTAAGTTCTCCAGTGTTCTTTTTCAAAACTGTTTTGGGTATCACGGGGTCTTGGCATTTCTATGTGAGATTTATAATCACCTTGTTAATTCCTACCCAAAAAAAGTCTCGTGATTTTGATTGTGTTGAATTTATAGGTCAGTTTTAGGACAGCTAACACCTCAGCAAAACTGACTCTACCATATGTGAATACGGTATATTGTTCCATTCTTTTAGGGTTTTTAAAAAACAATTTCTTCCAATACTATTTTCAGTGTAGAGATCTAGAATATGTTTTGCTGAATTTATCTTATATATATCATGTTCTTTGTGCTATTATAAATGGTTATTTAAAATTTCATCTTTCAATTCTTTATTTCTAGTATATAGAAATATAATTGATTTTTCTCTGTTGGCCTTATATTCAACATTCTTGTTAAATTTACTTAAGATTTCAGTAGAGTTTTAAAATACATATATTCTATGGGAGTTTCTATGTATTCAATCCTGTTTTCTGTAAATAATGAGTATACTCTTTGTTTTTAACTTTATGTCTCTTGTTTTTCTGGCCCTGTTGCCCTGGCAAGGTCATCAAGTACAATATTAAATAGGGATGGTAGGGGCACACATACTTGCCTTGCTCCCAATCTTACAGGGAAAAAGCATTCCGTCTTGCAAGATTAGGCATGCTGTTAGCTAAAGGGGTTGGGGTTGGTTTTTTTGTTTTGCCTTATTTTGCTTTAAATGCCTTTTATCTTGTGGAAGAAGATCCCTTCTATTCCCAAACAACAGAGAGTATTTATCATGAATGTGTGCTGAATTTTGTGAAATGCTTATTCTGCACCTTTTCTGAACATAATGAGTTTTTACTCTTTGATTAGTTTCATATGGTAGACTAAATTGATCTTTTTTTGTTCTGGTAAACTGTACAATTTTTTTTTAACTGTATGATTTAGTGAAATTAAGTATATTCACATTGTTGCTCAACCATCATGACCATCCACATTCAGAATTTTTTCATTTTCACAAGCTAAAATTCTGTACCCATTAAGCATTAAATACCCACTCTTCCTTCACCTAATCCCTAGCAACCACTATTCTTCATGTCTCTATGAATTTGACTATTGTAGGGACCTCATATGCAGAATCATAAAATAATTATCCTTTGTACCTGGCTTGTTTCACACAGCATAATGTCTTCAAGGTTCAATCCATTTTATAGCATTTGTCAAAACTTCCTTCCCTTTTTAAAGCTGAATAATATTCCATTATATGTATACACTACATTTTGTTTATCCATTCATCCATTGGTAAACATTTCCATCGTTTCCACATTCTGGCTATTGTGAATAATGTTACTATGAACATACATATACAAATATCTACTTGAATTTCTGCTTTCAAATCTTTTGGGCATATACCCAGAAGTGAAATTGCTTGATCATATGGTAATTTTATTTTTATTTATTTTTTTTTGAGGAATAACCACAATACTGTTTTCCACAATGGCTGTACCATTTCACACTCCCATCAATGCATAAACATTCTAATTTCACCACATCATCACCAACACTTCTTTTCTACTTTTATGACAAAAGCCACCCTAATGGGTGAGAAGTGGTGTCTCATGGCTTTGATTTGCATTTCCCTGGTGATTAGTGATGCTGAGCATTTTTTCAAGGACTTTTTTGGCAATCTGCATATCTTCTTTAGAGAAATGACTGCTCAAGTCCTTTCCTACTTGTAAATTGGGTTGTTTGACATTTTGTTACTTAGTTGTAAGACTTATTTATACTGATATTAATCCCTTATTAGACATATGATTTGCAAATACTTTCTCCCATTCTGTGAGTTCTTTTCACTCTGTTGATAATATCCTTTGATGCACAAGTCTTCATTTTGATGAAGTCCAATTTATCTATGTGTTGTTCTGTTACCTGTGCTTTTGGTGTCATATCCAAGAAATCACTGCCAAATCCAATGTCATAAAGCATTTCCCTATGATTTCTCCAAAGAATTATGTAGTTTTACCTGTTCAATTCGGTTCTCCAATCCATTGTCAATTAATTTTTGTATATGGTATAAGGTAAGAGTCCAAGTTCATGTTTTTCATATGGGTAACCAATTTTCCCATCAGTGTTGTTGAAACAATTGTCTTTTCCCTATTGAGTGGTCTTGAAATTTTTGTCAAAAATCATTTGCATTTATTTATGGGCTTCCTGGTCTATTCCATTGGTTTGTATTCTGTATTTTATACCAGCACCACACTGTTTTGGTTATTGTGGCCATGTAATATAGTTCAAAATCAGAAAATATGAGACTTTCAACTTGTTCTCTTTTAAGATTATTTGGGCTATTTGGGCCCCGTTGAGATTCTTCATAAATTCTAAGATGGATTTTTTCATTTTCAAAAAAAAAAAAAGCATTCTTGCAAATCTGGTAGGGGTTGCATTGAATCTGTAGAGCACTTCGGGTACTAATCAAGTCCTAACGATATGAAACACAGGATGTCTTTCCACTTACAGGTGCCTTCTTTAATTTCTTTCAGCAGCATTTTGTACATTTCAGTGTACAAATCTTTCCTCCCCTTGCTTAAGTTCATTCTTAAGGACTTGATTTTTTTTTTATGCTATTTGTACATGAAATTGTTTTTAAATTTCCTCTTCGGGTTACTCATTGATTATTAGTGTATAGAAATACCACTGATTTTTTGCATTTTGAATCCTCAATTTCTCTGAAATTGTTTATTAGTTCTAAGGTTTCTTATATGTGGACTCATTTGGGTTTTCTTCATATAAGATCATGTCATCTGTAAACAGATATAATTTGACTTCCTCATTTCCAGTTTGGGTGCCTTTTATTTCTTTCTTTTGCTCTGGCTAGAACTTCCAATACAATATTGACAAGAAGTTTGTGGAAGCAAACATCTTTGCCTTATTCCTGATTTAGAGGAAGATCTTTTAGTCTTTCACCATTGAGCATGACATCTGCTGTGGGTTTCTTTATTTTTGCTCTTTATTACATGGAGGTATATTTTATCTATTCCTAGTTTGTTGACCTTTGAAATTATAAATTGATGTTGAATTTTGTCAAATGCTTTTTCTGCATTGATTGAAATGATTGTGTGGGGTTTTCTTTCCTTCCCTCTGTTAATGTGGTGTATCACATTCATTGATTTTTGAGTGCTGAACCATATTTGTGTCCTAGAAATACCATTTGGTCATGTTGTGTAAGCCTTTTTCCTTTTTTTTTTAAGAGTGGAGGGAACAGGGGAGGGAGGGAGAGAATCACAAGCAGGATCCACATCCAGCATGGAGCCTTACATGGTGCTTAATCTCATGAACCTGAGATCATGACCTGAGACCTATATTCATGAGATATATTGTTCTAAGGCTTCACTTATTCTAATATTGTTGGGTTTTTTTCCTTTGTTATTTGAAATCAAGAGTCAGATGCTTGGGGTACCTAGGTGGCTCAGTGGGTTAAAGCCTCTGCCTTCGGCTCAGGTCATGATCTCAGGGTCCTGGGATCGAGCCCCGCATCGGGCTCTCTGCTCAGCGGGGAGCCTGCTTCCCCCCCTCTCTCTGCCTGCCTCTCTTCCTACTTGTGATCTCTCTCCTCTCTGTCAAATAAATAAATAAAATCTTTAAAAAAAAAAAAAAAGAGTCAGATGCTTAAATGACTGAGCCATCCAGGCGTCCCAGAGAGAGAATCTCATGTTGTATAATCTTAAATGTGCTGTTGATTTGCTTTGCTAGTATTTCATTAAGGATTTTTGCATCAATATTCATAAGGGATATTGGTCTGTAGTTTTTTCTTGTAGTGTATTTGTCTGGCTTTAAGATCAGCATAATGTTAGCCTCATAGAATGAGTTTGGAAGTGCTCCCTCCTCTTCAAATTTTTTGAAAGTTTTGAAAAGAATTTTGGCGTTAATTCTTCTTTAAATATTTGGTGGAATTCACTAGTGAAGCCACTAGTCCAGGGCTTTTGGGGAACACTTGATTCCTGATCCATCTCTTTACTAGTTATAGACCTATTCATATTTTTTATTTCTTTATGAGTTAGTCTCAGTAGGTCACATGTTCTTAGAAATGTGTCCATTTCATTTACATCATCCAATTTGTTGGCACACATTTATTTGTTCATAATACTCTCATATCCTCTTTATTTCTGTAAAACCAATAGTAATTTTCTCACTTTCTGATTTTAGTTAATTGGTGTCTTCTCTTTTTTGTTCTTTGTCATTTTAGCTAAAAGTTTGCCAATATTGTTGATTTTTTCCAAGAACCCACTCTTGGCTTTATTTATTTTTATGTTGCTTTTTCATTCTCTATTTTATTTATCTCTGCTCAAAATTTTATTATTTCCTTCCTTTTATAGCTTTGAGTTTAGGCTACTGATTTGAGAACTTTATTCTTTTTTTAATGTTAGCATTTACAGTCATAAATTTTCTTCTGGAAACTGCTTTCACTATATCTCATGAGTTTGGGTATGTTGTGTTCTCATTTTCTTTCTCAATATATTTTCTAATTTAACTTGTGATTTCTTCTTCAACCCATTAGTTGTTTAAAAGTTAAATTGATTATTTTTCCAATAAAAAACTAACCTAGAATTTCTGGGGACAAATTCTACTCGACTATGATACATTATCCCTACATATAGCTAGATTCTATTTGATAATATCCTATAAGAATTTTTGCACCTGTATTCATGAGATATATCATTCTGAGGCTTCACTTATTCTAATATCTTTGGGTTTTTTTCTTTGTTATTTTTATGCCTTTTCAATTGAGGTATAATAAATATACAAGTATATATATTTAAATTATTAAAAATGGTACATTTTCATATATGTATATAATTGTGAAACCATGACCACAACCAGAGCAGTGAATATATCTGTTACCTGCAAATGTTTCCATGTTCACTTCTGTGATTCCCACCTTCATGCATTTCCCTGGTCCCTCTCATCCTCAAGCTACCACTTATCTGTTTTCTATTACTATAGATTAACTTGCATTTTTATAATTTTATATAAACAGATTAATAAAATATGTACTTTTTGTCTGGCTTCTTTTGCTCCGTATGCATGTGTATTCATCCATCTTACTGCATATATTGATAATGCATTTCTTTTATGCCAAATAATATTCTGTTGTATTGATATGCCACAATCTATATGTTCATTCTCTGTTCATGGACAATTGGGTTGTTTCCAGCTTCTAACTATCAAAAATAATACTGTTATGGGGCACCTGGGTGGCTCAGTCAGTCGAGCATCTGCCTTCGGTTCAGGACATGATCTCTGAGTCCTGGGATCGAGCCCCGCTTCCAGCTTCCTGCTTAGCAGGTAGTCTGCTTCTCCCTCTCCCTCTGCTGCTCCCCACCGTTCATCCTCTCTCTCAAATAAGTAAATAAAATCTTTTTTAAAAAATAACACTGTTGTGGACATTTGTGTACGTGTTTTTGTGTGGATATATGCTTTTGTTTCTCTTGAATTGGAATGGCTGGATAATAGGTATGTGTATAATTACCTTTTTAAGAAACTGCCAATTTTCAAAAGTGGTTACGTCATTTTCCATTTCCACAGGCACTAATTGAGAATTCTAGTTTCTCTACATCTTCACCACTTGGTATGATAGGCCATGCTAATACATGTGCAGTGATAACTCATTGGGGGTGTAATGTGCATTTCCGCAATGACTAATGAAGTTGAGCACCTTTTTATGTGGTTGCCATTTGTGTATCTTTTTTACTAATGTGTCTGCTCAAATGTTTGATTCTTTTTTTTAAATTAGGTTGCTCATTTTCTTATTACTGTGCTTTGAAAGTTCTTTATATATTCTGAATTTAAGTATTCTGCCAAAGACTCCAGGAGACCACCAATGAGGATCTTGAGAGAGTTTGTTTTCTGTATGGCTCCCTCTTCTCCAGTACTCTGCCTTGCAAATTAGTCAGATCAGCATCCTCAAACTCTCATCTCTATCTCTCCAACTCAGCAAGATGCTCTGCTCTGTTTGGGAGCCCCCTACCCCCCACCAAGTGCAGAAAGAACATTCAGGCAGAAAGGCTCACCTTCTTTGTTTTCCTTCTTTCGAGGCTCACTGTCCTGTACTGCATATTCCTCAGTATATGAAAATGATTAATTGATATATTTTCTCTAGTCTTCTAGTTGTTTACAGAGGCAGGACAAGTCTGGTACCAGAGTATGTGTCATCACCAGAAGTGTACATTTGTTCCACTTATTTTCTTTTACCTCTTTTCTCTATTACCACTTCATCTTCAAGGTAAAAGTTTTAGCTACAACTTCAATCTTCTATGCATTCCCACATTTCCGCTAGTCCATGGGGTCTATGTATGAAACCCAAGTGATTTCATCCTTACCCCCTTGCCTCCTCCTTCCTCACCCCATCCCCTTTAGAATTATTTTCCCACTTTTCTATATAAATACACTTTCCCAATGCATTCATATGTATAGTATAAGAGTTTTCTGCAACTGTACAATTAGAGATCAGATGTCTTTTCTTTTTTAAAAAAATATTTTATTTATTTATTTATTTTGAAAGAGAGGGGGCTGGGGGAGGGGCAGAGGGACACATGGAGAGAGAACCTCAAGCAGACTCCCCACTGAGCACGGACGGATTCCTGTATGGGACTCAATCTCACGACCCTAAGATCATGATCTGAACCGAAACCAAGAGTCAGACACTTAACTGATTGAACCACCCAGGCACCCCAGCTGTCTCTTCTTTTCCCCTTTGCCCCACTTTTTATCTTAAGTGAGTGATTTAAATCTCACAACTTTTATTCTGGCTTCAACTGATAATTTGCTCTACATTTCATTATACTTTATAATTGTGGACTTTCAGTTATTCCTAATCTTTTTCATGAAATATTTCTTTATGCATATATTGTCTACTATTGTTTTTCAAGATGTCTCCTTTTGAAGAATGTTTTCCTCACTTAAAATTCCACATCACTTTGAGACAGTCATCTTAGATATGTTCACCAAGTAAAGCAAAAAAAAAAAAATCTGTATTTATAATTTCTAAGCTCCCTTTTTCAATGGGTAAGTACTTCACTTACCTTCTGCTTATAAAGTCTCAATGGATTCCCTGATGAATGATGACATTGACAAAAATATGCACTCTGCTGGTGGAAACCAGAAATAACAAACAGAAAGGAAATAACTTCTTGAGCCTCATCTCTTAGATCATGGCCTAACTCATAGTAAGCACTCAATAAATGTTCTCAATTCGTTTTTTTTATTATTGCTAGCAATATGCTAATCCATAATGTTTCCCCTCTTATTTATTTTTATTTCTGATTCACTTTTACGCATAGCCATGGAAAAAGTCAAACAGATCTGCATTTGAAGTTCGAGTTGGTACTTGCTTTCTTTCACTGAGCTTTAAAATGGGATTAAAACATGCATTATAAGATTTTTGTGTGTCTAGCACAAGGCTCAGCACATAGGAGGCACTGAAGAAATGTTTTGTCAAAGCTTTTAAATAGAAGTTTTCCCCCAAAAAAGTATATTTTTCTTCTGTCTTGTCTTCCACCTTTTCTTCAGAATAAGTAAACAGCAATTCGGCTGGGTAGTCCTCATTCTTTCTTCCCCACAATTTCGACTTCTTCAGTGCCTCATCTTTCTTTCTTTGCATCTTCAACTTTAAGTAGATGAACAGGGGATGGAGAAACTAAATCGATACTCATGATTTCATTTATTTTCACAACTGCTACTGCAGTGTATGCAGTAAAAGGAAAATAAACAAAATAATCTGGGGTATGAAGAAATGGCAAAAAGTTTGATGTAGTTGAGGCAAGGATGCAGGGAATGTGGAAGTAAGTGGTTTAAAAATGTCTGTGGCAATATAAGGGGATCAATTCCAAGTGGTTTCATATTCCAAGCTATTTTGTATTTTAACCCATAGGAGAGCATCCCCCAAAATGTGTTTCAGCTAACACTAACTTGAGAGGGTTTTGATAAACATCCTGTAAAAAAGATTCCATGAACAAATACATGTGGGAAAATGCTGTATCAAATGGCAAGAGAAGGACTTCTCAGAGCCTTGAATGTAATATACGAATCTCTTAGAAGAAAACATACTGTGCAGAATTCCTAAAGTTATTCGATCTCAGAATTCTTTACTTTAGGTGGATTGTGCAGTACTGTCCTTCATCAGAACAACAGACCTTTCATCTAAGGGAATGACACAGATTGATTTTAAGAAGATAACTCTGTCATTAAGGAGGGCATGTATTGCATGGAGCACTGGGTGTGGTGCATAAACAATGAATCTTGGAACACTGAAAAAATTAAATTAAATTTAAAAATAAAAATAAATAAAATCACAAAACAAAACAAAACAAAAAAAAGAAGAAGATAACTCTGTCGTGGTAAGGTTGACATGTAAGGGAGAGAGTTTGATTCATAGATCGGTGAGGGGAACTATTATAACAGCTTGGACTCGTGATAGCCTGAACTAAAGTAATGGTCCAAGTGTAGAGCAACCCGTGACCCTTCAAAAGTGGTAGAAGTGTAAGATGATTGAAGAAAAAGTATTAAAATATTTCCCAGGCTTTCAGTTTGGACCAACAGATCAATAGTGGTATCATTAAGAAGAACAGGAAAGAAAGGAGAAATGGCTGAGTGGGGAAAGATAAATGATGAGTGACTCACAAAACTGTATATATAACCCCAACCTATATTCCCAGTCCAGATTCATATTTTCAACTGTCCTTCTGATAATCTACACACACTTCAATCTTAATATGTTATAAGCCAACTGCATCCACATAAGGAATAATCTATTCCTTCAGGGGTCCTCCATATTCAGGGCATTATCTTCATCCTACTTACTTAACCAGCTTCATCCAAATAGAAAATATGCTATCCCTTCAGGGCTCCTGGATATATTCTACTTTCTTATGTCTCTGGGGGATGTTCTTTCCTGGAATAAAAGGTAACAGACTCTGATTGCCCTGGGAAGTCCTAGATCCTAGATACCTTTTGGAAGAAGTCCCCCTCTCTTGGTGACTATCCAACATGGATCCATGTTATCTTCTGGTCATCACAAAACTTCTTACAAAAAATTTCTCAGTACAGCAAGATTCTTAAGCATGAGTTGAAATCGCACTGGAGCCATTTGTGGGCCTGTGCTCACCACCTTGGAAGATATATCTCATTAATCAAAGTTATTCTCTTTCTGAGCCTAGGGCTGCTTGGAAACCAGCAAGTTATACTCTCCTGATAAGATTAAAAGATCACTGTCCACACAAGAACTTCGAAGTGGGCAGATTCCCTGAGTCCCACAACCAATATCTGTGCATCATGAGCTCTGGAATGCCCTCTGAGAAAGTGGATCTTTGGAAGTTCGGGTACTCTTGGAATTTCCATGGATGGACTGAAAGAATCTTGAAATTCCTGGAATAACTTACAAAAATTAACATATGTATAGATAATGTACAATTTTCTCAAAAGAATGTCCGTAGTTTTCATCAGATTCTTACCAGGGACCATGATCCTTATAAGACTGATATTAATGGAAGCCAGGTAGCTAAGAGTTTCGCTCTGTCCTGAAAGATCTCATCTTTCGATCAAACTAAAATACTTTCAAAATAACACTGGAGAAATCTTCACTGAGAGATTTGGGTCATTCTTGAGTGTGAGGTACAGGAGGTACACCATAAGGTACACCATAAAGACCCCAAATTTTCTTTTCAGTTAACAGCTCATCAATATTTTCTTAAATAGAAATCAGAACCAACTTTCCAGATACTATTTCAAGGCACTACTTTTTGTCTTTAGATCCTTTTCATCTAAAATCAGTGTCCGGTAAGCTTTATATCACAATGTCCTCTGATTGTCCTCCTGAAATTGAGGTTTTCCTTCCCCCCTTATTACTAGTGCAGTGCTATCCCGAATCAAGTACTCAATAAATATTTGTTGAATGATGATTAGTAGTTTATAAACTTCTTACCATTTTCCTGTTATTTTAGATTGCATCCCTTCTTGCACTGGTGAGTCTCATCATTTTCCTACCATAAAATACTTTCAAACATGATATGGTTCTATAGCAGTACCATATACATTTGTCATCTGGATTCATGGATCCACCTATGGATCCGAATGGATCCACCCATGCATCAATTATGGGAAGTTAGGATTTCAAAAAGGCTATATGTAATTCTCAGTGGCTTTATTGTGCCCCCTAGAGGCTCCTGTCTCCCAACAACACAACCTACTGAAAACACCCTCAGTTTTCCTTAGTAAGTTTCTTGTTGGCTTACCATATTATTCCAACGTTTTGAGATTTAGTTTCCCTTTTGAGATATTATAGGAATTAGAAATATGAGCTACATTCTCACATTTGCCGTGTGTGAATACCAAGTAGTTTCCCCCTTACTCAGTAAGAAAAGTTGTGCCTTAACCTTATGCCTCTTTCTAGGCCCTCTTAGGCTCAAAACCAAATTAAGACCTTTGTTTTGGAAGGCAGGCATCATTTTTCATAGCTGTTCAGGAGACTTCCTGTCTTTTTTTAAGTGATTTCCCATTCAGCTCTGTCTTCCCTCATAAAGATAATTCCTAAATGCTCAGCTAAAATAGAGTAATGCCATCCTCTCAACTATACTGAGGTCAATTTCCATTTGCTTCCTAGTAGGGTATCGTTACTACTACAGCTACTACTACTATTAATTTCATCACATAATACAACACTTGAAATGTTTCCAAGTCTCAAGAGACTATTTGTGATGAAGAGGAGAGCAAGCCAGGAGAGCAGAGGCCTAGCCTGGAAGTGTCATGGTCTTTTAGCTTCAGTTTACAATGACTCAGATTCCCAAGCATTCCACACATGACATATATTTCTTTTCCTCTCTGAAATAAACAATGTATGTTTCAAAGTGAGATCCTCTAGCCCCCACACTCAGCTTTGAAGGATATAGTAATCAAATGTGGATAAAAGACAGAAGGAACTAGGGGAATTGTTTGTTTCCATATAAATAATTGCCTCTCTGAGAACAACTAGAAATTTTCATGGCTTTGTTTTGTCTCCTCTCTGCCTCATGTAGCAGGAACAAGAAGAAAAGTCAAAATCTTTGAGTGCAGTTGTTGGCTGGCTGGATGACATGCCAACGGCACACGCACTCCCATTATTGAGGGTGAACAGATAGGGTGCTCGTGATCATCTGGGCTAGGCTCCCCATCTTCCACCTGGGAACATTAAAACCTGCAGGTAGAAAAATAGAAGCTGTTTTTGAGAGACCAAAATAGAACCGATTTTTACTCGGTTTCTAATTATTGCTAACATTCAAGGTATTGAAACAAAATTAGACCCATGAAATGAGTATCGTTTTAGGCACCAGTCCTGTTTTCCCAAACTGGCTCTGAATGAGTGTCATCTATGAAGTGTGACATTTAGTTTGGGGGATTCAAGTGAGAGACAACATTTGTCACTTACTATTGATTCCTAATGAAATGAAACATAGGCCAGCCATATGGTCATTCATTCAGCAGTCATATTGGCATCATGCTGGAAATATATTGCCCCCCGCCTCCACATAACCCATGACAATGGAGTTACATATCCATGGGCAATATACCGTAACTTTGCTTTAATGCTCTCTCATAGGTACTAACAAGACAGATCTACCTTGGATCACTTTCAGTAAAGTCTGCTTAACTATTGTCCTGAAATAGCATCATCTTTGGAAGCTTAAACACTGAAACACCTTCATAGAAAGTATGGTGCAGCAAAGCCAATAGCCGGATATTTGGGGAGGCAGAATGGTAGAGTTGGGGGTCTAATGTCAGAGTGACAAGGGGTTCAGATTCATACTCCGTCATTCACTATGAAAATTTGGGCAAGTTGCCAAATCTCCTTGAGCCTTAGTTACCAGATCTATTTAAAAATGCCAATCATATAAGAATAAAGTAACATAATGTACGTAAAGCATCGAGCACCGTTTTGTACACATGATAGAAACAAAAAAGGGGGTACCTCTCCTCCATTTTCCTTTGGGCAATCAGATCAAACTACAAACCTCATGTTAATGTACCTGCTAAGTGCAAATGTATTTTCCAATATGAGTAAGTTAGGATGATTTGTCTACTTGCAGCACTGAATGTGAATATTTGGGACCCTGAAAGATTCTAAAAAGGGAGTGATGTAATCACAGAGATTTTATTTGTGAATCAGGAAGCTATTTATTAAAACAATATCCAAGATGGAAGGAACAATTCTGTGATTATTTAACTGAGCAGGGTTAATTATAGAAGAGAAGCAACAATCCTATTTTAATGCCTCTAAAATAAATTACTGCTTTAAGGTTTTAGCATTGGAATCCCAAAAGCCTCAAAAGTGCAAGTCTTTTTCATGAATGTTTCGTTATTAATAACCAAAATAATAATAGCCAATATTTACTGAGTGTTTACAATAAGGCAAGTATTGAGCTAAGTGCTCTACATGAATTATTTCTTGTAATTCTTCCAGTAGTCCTGTGAGATACGCACGATCTACATTTTGCATGTTTCCTCAAGTTGTCAGAGGCTAGGATTTAAACTAGAGTAGTACCGGGGTGCCTGGGTGGCTTGTCAGTTAAATGATCGACTCAATTTTGACTCAGGTCATGATCTCAGGGTTGTGAGATCAAGCCCCGTGTCAGGCTCTGCACTGGGCATGGTGGCTGCCTAAGATTCCCTCCCTTTCCCTCTCCCTCTGTCCCTCCCCGCCAAAAAGTTAAAAATAAATAAAATTAAAGAGAATAGTATTAACAGTTTTGACTCTAATACTTTGACACATTACCACTTACTCTTGCAGGATCTCTAGTCCTGAAAATCTCAATATTTGTGACTATTTCTAATAATAAAAGTTTATTATGTGCCAGACATTGTTTTAAATACTTCACATTCATTATATCTTATCATCTTTGCTATTTCCTGAGGAAATAAATGCTCTTATCCCAATGTGACAGAGAAAGAAATTCTAGTAGAAGGCAAAATCAAAATTAAACCCAAATGTGCTTAACACCTAAGCACCCTTCCTAACCACTACACTTTTGTCTTTAGATATGAGTTTGTGGCTGTTAGAAAGGGAGGAGGAGGTGATAAAATCACATTGTTGATCGCCTCTCTCTCAAAGGATCCAGATCTGTACAAAAGAGACAAAGAACATCACATTGCCAAGGACAAAAACCAAAACCATGGCCCAAACATACACAAGCAGTATCAACAAACTAAATCTGTGTGAGCTAAAGCTAAAAACTATGTTAAAGACCAAAAAGAAGCTCTTTAATTTGTTTAGCTACCTCTGAGACAAAAAAAAAAAATCAGCACGGTAACTGCTTGGAGCAAATGGTGTAATATTACCAAACGACCAAAAGTAAGTAACGTGACTCCACTTTTCTTCTTCCGTTTCCATCAAAGAGAAGAGCCTTCAACTTGAAAGAGGGAAATGTGGTTGGAAAGAGCATTCTAAGATACACAGTAAGAGGACTCTGCTACTTTTAATTGGGTAAAACGGGGGCACCTGGCTGGCTCAATCAGGAGGGCGTGTGACTCTTGATCTCAGGGTTGTGAGTTCAAGCCCCACCTTGTGTGTAGAGGTTACTTAATAAAATATATATATATAAATTTAGGAAAATGTATGGATTCAAAGGAATTCCATCTCAACGTGAAAAAAATCTTACGGATATAAGTATAGGACTATTCTGGAAATCTCTCAAGTTTATTGAACAAGCATTCACGTACCAGGCATGCTACAGAAATCTGTTTGGCAAGGCAAAAGATGAATAAAACAGTCTCTTCCGTCTAGGGCTCATAATCTGAGATATTCTCAAAACTACAAAGCAGGGGTGCCTGGGTGGCTCAGTCGTTAAGCGTCTGCCTTCGGCCCAGGTCAGATTCCAGGGGCCTGGGATCGAGCCCTGTGTTGGGCTCTCTGCTCTGCGGGAAGCCTGCTTCTCCCGCTACCATTCCCTCTGCTTGTGTTCCCTCTCTCGCTGTGTTTCTCTCTGTCAAATAAATAAAATCTTTAAAAAAAAAACTACAAAGCAATGTGTAACATATAATAGGTTAAAATTGCTAGTGTTGAGTCAGGGGAGAGAGATCAATTCCTCCCATAAAATCTCAAGAGGGCTTATTGTGAATGTTTTATTTAATCCGGACTTTCAAAATGAATTAAGACTTCAAAAAGGACAAACCGGGCAGAAGGATACCCTAAGTCGATGAAAATGCCCCAGTCATGTCTTTGGAGTACTGGAGTGGAACAGCTTGGGGTTAACTTAGGGAAGTGTAAATGGTATGGTTTTGGAGAAATCAAGACAAATGACAGAGATTATACAGGTCACTAAGACAGCAAAATAGGGATTTATCTTTTTTTTTTTTAAGATTTTATTTATTTATTTGACAGAGAGAGAGAGATCACAAGTAGGTAGAGAGGCAGGCAGAGAGAGAGGAGGAAGCAGGCTCCCTGTTGAGCAGAGAGCCTGATGTGGGGCTTGATCCCAGGATCCTGAGACCATGACCTGAGCCGAAGGCAGAGGCTTTAACCCACTGAGCCACCCAGGGGCCCCAGGGATTTATCTTTTATTCATCACTATATATCCAGCATGGTGCCTGGTAAAGATTAGTACCCAATAAATAAAATAAAGGATGAGAAATACGAATTTGAATATAGACCAATGTTGCCTTAACATTCAAAACCAGAGAAAATGAGGCACGTGGGTGGCTCAGTCGTTAAGTGTCTGCCTTCAACTCAGGTGGTGATCCTGGGGTCTTGAGATCGAGCCCCGCATGGGGCTCCCTGCTCAGCAAGAAGCCGGCTTCTCCCTCTCCCACTCCCCCTGCTTGTGTTCCCTCTCTCTCTGTGTCTCTCTCTGTCAAATAAATAATAAAATCTTTAAAAAAAAAAAAGAAAAAAGGAGAAAAGTTGAATTGCAGAATAGTTATTAGCAGACCAATTTCTGAACACTTACAAAAAAAAGTAGTACTCATGAGGAAACAGCATGGATTTATCAGCAGCTAACCCCACTAGACTGTCCTCACTTTTTATTTCCCCACTTTTTTCTTTTGAAAAATTACAGTTCTAGAAAAGTTGGAAGAATAAATTCCATGAACATACATTTATACTTCACTTAACTTCTCCAAATGTTAGTATTTTGCCACATTTGCTCTAGCCCTCTCTCCCTCCCCCATCGCCCCAACCTTCCATTCCCTCTCCCCCTCTTCCTCTCTTTCCCTCCCTCTCTCTCCATTAATCCCTTTTATCCAAGGTTTTGCCTTCCATGGTTTCAATCAACAGCAGGCCAGAAGCAGATGGTCCTCCTTCCAACATACAATCGGAAAGTATATAGCAGCCTAACACTATGTAATCGGTCCCCTTGCTTCTCATCCCGTAGGAATTTTCTCACCTCACATCTTCCCAGGAAGGAGAAAGGTGAGTACAGTATGATAAAATATTCCGAGAGACAGACCACATTCACATAGCTTTTGTTAGTTTGTCCTTATAATTGTTCTATTTTATTATTAGTTACTGTTACTTATTTCTCACTGTGCCCAATTAATAAATTAAACTTTATCATAGGTATGTAAAACATAGTAACACAGTAAACATAAGATCTAGTTTAAAATAAAACAGTATAAAAACAGTTCAGTACTAGTTGCAGTTTCAGGAATCCGTGGGGGTGGGAGTGTCTTGGAATGTATCCCCCAGAGATAAGGGGGAGACTATTGTATATACACAAATGTGTGTGTGTGTGTATACACACAAATATAGTTTATATATATGTAAAGTTTTCTTTTTCTGAACCATCTGAAAGTAAGTTTCAGATATCACTTCCTTTTTATTTAAAATAAGGTTGCCAAAAAAAATATAAAATAAAATAAGGTTGCCAAACTAGTATTAACAAATATAATGTATCTGGGCTTTCAAAAGCATCTGGCAAAATATTTCTTTTATTGTTTTGAAGGGTTTTCTGCTAAATACTTCTGGATAGCTTCATGAATTAAATGGGAAAATATGAGTCAAATGATTGACCAGGTGAGTTCAGTTAGTTAAATTAACATGCTGTTGATGAATGGATCAATTTCACCCCAGAGGGAGGTCACTAGCATTGTCCTACAAGGTTCCCTACTTACTGCAGTTGAAGCAAACATTTTATCTCCCACTGAGAGTTTATCCCTAGATAATATCTAATTTAACTCTTCTCAACATTGTAGTTCAGATAAATCACATTTAGGATTTTTAAAAATATATTTATTCTTGGGGTGCCTGGGTGGCTCAGTTGGTTGAGCATCTGCCTTTGGCTCAGGTCATGATCCCAGAGTCTTGGGATCAAGCCCCATGGCCGGCTCCCAGCTGATCTGGGAGCCTGCTTCTCCCTCTCCCTCTGCTGCTCTCCCTGCTTGTGCTCTCTGTCAAATAAATAAATAAAATCTCATCCCATAGGCATTTTTATATATATATATATATACTTGCCCACCCCCCAGAGATTCCGATTTAGGGTAACTATCCTCATTTGATTAACTCTCTAGCTACCCTTATCTCATTGCAGATCATTTAGATCTAAAAACCTTCAGACACTTATAATATAAAAAAATTGCCTGAGCACAGTGTACATCCACCTGAATGAAATAGATTTACCAATTTCAGGTCATCTTATTCAACCTGCAGCTACAATTTCAATTAAGACTAAAAAAATTCAATGGCACTTGGGTGGCTCAGTCATTAAGCATCTGCCTTTGGCTCAGGTCCTGATCCCAGTGTCCCCGCCCGCACGGTGCTACCTGCTCCGCAGGGAGTCTGCTTCTCCCTCTCCCACTCCCCCTGCTTGTGTTCCCTCTCTCGCTGTGTCTCTCTCTGTCAAACAAATAAAATCTCTTAAAAAAAAAACTAAAATAATTCACAGTTGTACCTTCTAGACAAGGTAGAAGGCCTTTTTTTTATACCTTCTAATGGTTGAGATCTTAGTCCTGGAACGTGGCTCAATTGGGCCTCAAAACAGAAAAATTATAATGTGTAAGCTCTTCCTCTGAGTTTTAGTATCAGATATTTGAAAGAGATATATATTTTATAATAAGCATCACCATTTTAAAGGCTTTTAGGCATTTTACTTTCTACATATAAGAAGAAAAATTGTTCGAGCTTTTTTCTTTTTTTTTCAAGTCAGCTTTAAACACTGATGGTGGGACTTGAACTCACAACCCTGATATCAAGAGTTGCATGGCTAGCTCTACCAACTAAGCCAGCCAGGAAGCCCTAGAAGAAAACATGTTACTAGAGGATGAGACACTAAGGAGGGACATCATGGACTCATATAGAAAGAATCTTCTTTCTGAGTCAAGATTTGCCTCCTAAATAAGAAATATAATTTAGGGCTTTTGTCTTCTCCTGAGGACCACGCTGTTTTTAAAGATCTGATTACAGTTTGAAAATCCTTTAATCTCTATGAACTCTCTGTAAATTATAAGATAATAATCAGATGACTTCAATGTTGTGGTGGGTGGGAGGTTATCAAGACCTCGCACATGGACTCTCTATGGACTGGGAGGTTGATTTCCCTATAAATCCGTCATCTAGGGCTTGCTGTGTAAATCAGGATGGGATGAGAAAAAAAAGAACTTCTCGATTTAATACTTTTAAAAGACAGTTTATGGAATAAATCTGGAACAAATTGCACACTTATCTGCATGCATCAGGTCAGTATTGTTGGATTACAACTTGCTTTTCCCTGCCAGGGTAAAGAAAAGTAGATCACAGTGGGAATAAATTGTGTAAATAAAACAAAACAAAATCTTAAATCTATTATGCGATTGAGAAAGGGAAGTTATGTTAGCAAGAATATGTGAAAGGTAGTTTCACTCACAGATAACTTTCCAATTTTGTTTATAAAAATTTAAGAAAACTATCACCCCAACTTCTAAAGACTGATAATAACTAACACCTACCAAATGCTTGATATTTGCCAGGTGCTCTTATAATTACTTTGGATCTGGGATTTTTAACCTTGACTACAAATTAGAATCATCTGGGGAGCTATAAAATTCCAGATGACCAGCCCTCGATGGAAACCACTTAAATTAGAATATGGGAGGGTGATGTCAGTCCAAGCCTTAGTCCTTTTTTTTTAGTTCACCAGGTGATTGCAATATGCAACTGAGGTTGAGAACTTTTGTTTCTGATACGTCAACTTAATCTTTGCAACAGCCTCTTGAGGTGGGGTGTTTTTTATTACCACCACTCTCACTCTCACCATTTCTAAATTACAAGTGAGAAGACTATGACAGAAAAATGTGAAGTTAATGTCCCAAGGCCATCAGCTCCAAGCTTCAGAACTAGGATTTAAATTCAGGCAGTGTGACTCTATTATGCTATTATTGTATCATTGTCACCCAAATTAAAAACCACAGATTAACCCAATTTGTCACCCTTCCAGGTACCAATCATGAATGTTGCTTTAGGAGCCCTTACATAATACTAATTTGTTTGGTGGAAAGTTAAATGTAGAGAAAATAATGTTCTGCTGAGAAAATTCCTATTTGTCAACATTTTAACACAACCAAACTGTCTGGTTTCTAAAGCATGTCCCTATTGCCACCCAGCAGTGTCGGGCCCTCACTCTTTAATACAGTCCCACACCGAGTGCTCTAGAGCTCCTATTTTTAAAACACCACAGAAAAGTTGTATTTATAGAAGAGTGAAGTGAGATCCAGTCTTCTAGACATTCTATGTGATAGCCTTCAATTAAGTGAATCCAGATGAAAGCTTACTGTTTAGCCAATGTTATTTTAATGGATGCAGAATTCTCTTCACTGTAGTATTTAAAGATTCCATATTTACGGGCTAACATACTAGTTCCTGTTTTTTGCTTTGCAAGCTGCTTCAAAATTTGGGAGACAGGGTTAAAAATAAATGAGTAGGCATGCTGCTTATATGTCAATGACTCGGGTGAAGGCCTACACGGATTATTATGAATCACATGAATTTAGAAGATATATCTAAAATGCCGTATCACAGAACTTGAACTGAAAACAACATTCAAAGATTTCGGCAATATGCTGAAGCAAATAAGATTGCCATTTAACAGAAGTATATTTAGTATCTTGCACTGGTTTGAACAAAAACACAAGACACAGTAGAGCACTTGGGAGTCAAATCACCCTATATTTGGGCAGAACAGACTGTTACTAAGTTCCTTCTTGTGTAGAAATGACGCCACATCTTGTAACTTCTGTCCAACAGTCGCGGCTTTTTCTGCTCAAGCACACAGAAAAATGCCAGGTGACTTGGCAAGACTCTGCAAACCATACGGAATGACAACAAATCTTTGATTATTTGAATATTATATTGCTTTCGGGAAAGCAATCCAACGCAGTAATTAAGAACCTGAGATCAGGGCGCCTGGGTGGCTCAGTTGGTCAAGTGACTGCCTTCCTTCGGTTCAGGTCATGATCCTGGAGTC
This sequence comes from Procyon lotor, assembly GCA_028646535.1. Lineage (NCBI taxonomy): Eukaryota > Metazoa > Chordata > Mammalia > Carnivora > Procyonidae > Procyon > Procyon lotor. Next base: position 27,682,141 of record CM053612.1, read on the forward strand.
CCCGGATCGAGTCCCGCATTGCATCGGGGCTGCCTGCTCAGCAGGGAGTCAGCTTCTCCCTCTGACCCTTCCCCCTCTCATGGTTCCATTCTCTCTCTCTCTCAAATACATAAATAAAATTAAAAAAAAAAAAGACCCTGAGATCAGGCAGGTCTCAGTAGGATAACCAACCATCTCAGTTTGCCCATGAACGAAAGATTTCCTGGGTTGTAATACTTTTGGCACATGGGCTACGGTCAATTCCCATTAAAAAGCATAGACACCAAAAGCTCATGTCAGCTTCCCTGGCTAGCAGTATTCTTTGAATATTGTCACAAGTTGATGCCTGGAGGGTAACATGCCCCTGAGGAAGACGGGAGCTTCCGGATTGGAACCCTCTCAGGCTTCACCTTAGCCCTCTCTTCCTTTGACTGGTTCTGACTTGTATCCTTTTGCTCTGACAAAACTGTAATCATAAGTATGGTATTTGTGTGAGTTCTGTGAGTCATTCTAGTGAATTATTAAATTGCTGAGAATGGTCATGGGAACCCCCAAGTTGGTAGGCCTCAGGATTCCTGAACTTGTGGCTAGTGTCTGAAGTCAGGGCAATCTTTGCACACTGTTCACTCAATTTGTACAGGTCTGCTTATTCTTTATACACCCTGTAACAGAGTTTCAAAATATAAAATGCAAACATTGACAAAATAAAGGGGGGAAATTGACAAATTCACAAATCTCATTGTGGAACAGTTTGAATACTGTAATACATCTCTCAAAATAGCTCAATAGAACAAGCAGGAAAAAATCTATAAAGATATAGAAAACCTAAAAAACACAATTAACAAATTTGACCTAACATATAGATTTTATGTGAAAAGAAATTAATTTACACTCCATGCAAACTACAATAGAATATACAGTTGACCCTTGAACAACATGGATTTAAACTGCATGTGTCCATTTATGCATGGATTTTTTACAATACAGTACTTTCTCTTCCTTATAATTTTCTTAATAACATCTTTTTTCTCTAGCTTACTTTATCATAAGAATACAGCATATAATACATATAACATAGAAAATATGTGTTAATCAACTGTTTCTGTTGTTGATAAGGCTTCCAACCAACAGTAGGCTATCAGTAGTTAATTGGAAACTCAAAAGTTATATGCAGATTTTTGACTGCATGGGGGGTTGACACCCCTAATCCCCACACTGCTAGAGGGTCAAATGTACATTGTTTTTAAGTACACATGGACTGTTTTCTGAAAGTGAATAAATGTGATCGTAAAATGAACCTCAGCAAATATAAAATGCTTGAAATCATTCAGAATATATTCCTTGAACACAGTGCAATTAGAGTAAAAATAATAAAATATTTTTAAATTATTTTATTAAATTTTAAAATTTATTTATTTATTTATTTATTTTAAAATTTAATATTTTAAAATAATAAAAATTTAATTAGAATACTACCAAATGTTTGGAAACTAAGGAACACACCTCTGAAGATCTCGTGGGCCAAGAAAGAGTCAGAATGGAAATTAGAAAATATTTAAGTGGAAGGATAATAAAAATATGAGAAAAAGTTTGAGGTATGCAGCTAAAGCAAAGCAGTGTTTAGAAAGAAATACATAGCTTTACTTTTTTAAGATTTTGTTTTTAAGTAATCTCTACACCCAGCGCAGTGCTCAGACCCACGACCCCGAGATCAAGAGTCACATGCTCTACTGACCCAGCCAGCCAGGCACCCCAGAAATATATAGCTTTAAATGTGTACATTAGAAAAGTAGAAAGACTGAACTTCACTTATCTAAATTACCATTTCAAGATAGTAGCAAAGGCACTAAATTAATCATAAAAGAAAATAGAAGGAAATAAATAATAAAGATAAAAACAGAGATGAATAAAATAGAAAAAGTATATGCCAGAGAGGAAATCAACAAAATCCAAAGTTCAATCTTTAAAGGAATAATGAGTTCATATACTTTAGGCTGAGCAAGGGAATAAAAAAGAAACAACAAATTACCTATGTCACGAAAGAAATAGGAGAAGCTAATACAGAAACCAAACATTAAAAGAATAAGGGAACACTTCTACAGAATTCCAGCATGGAATCCAGGAATAAAATGGAATCCAGGGGATAAAAACATTTACTGGTAAAAAAGCAAAAACCAAACCAAAACAAAACGCATGTTCTTTTAAAAAATGAGCATTTAGTCTCTAAAAATTGTATTAAGGGTATATATCAAATGAAGAAGCATTCATTCGGGAGGATCTATCAAATATCCGTGAGAACAGTGAGAGTCTGTGGCACTTGAGCCACAACCCATTTCCTTCCTCCTCCTTTGCAGAACTGCCTGGTAGAAGCTCTATACAAGAGAAAGTGTGGCAAAGAAGATGGGGCTCTGTCCACACACGGCAGACAAGTCGTGGGCTAGTCGAGGGCTTACAGTATGTCCCTAGGAGAAGCAGGCCACCAGAAATTCTCACCCTCTCCAACTCTAAATTGAAGAGGCCAAATCTGGTAAGTGTAGCTGAGAGGTTGGGGTTCCCACACCCTAAGCAGCCCCCAATCATGGACAGAAACTCTAACCCAGGCACAGTAGGCCAATAATACTGGATTAGGGTCGAAAGACTTATTATTGTTAACATATCCATACTACCCAAGGTGAACTAACAGCAGGTTCAAAACAATCCCTATCAAAACCCCAATAGCTGTGGGTGCCTGAGGGGCTCAGTCAGTTAAGCATCTGCCTTCAGCTCAGGTCATGATCTCAGGGGCCTCGGATGGAGCCCCTCATTGGGCTCCTGGCTCAGGTTCCTCTGCCTACTGCTCCTCCTGCTTGTGCTCTCTCTCTTTTGTAAATAAATGAATAAAATGTTAAAAAAAAAAATAACCTTTTTGTAAAAATGGAAAAGATGATCCTCAAATTCATATGGAATTCCAAGGGGCCCTGAAAAACCAAAACAATATTGAAAAAGGACAATAAAGTCAGAGGACCTACACCTCTTAAATTAAAAGCTAACTACAAAGCTATAGTAATCAAAACTGTATGGTGCTATAATAAGGACAGACATACAGACAAATGGACTAGAATAAGGGGTGCAGAAATAAACCCGTACATCTATGGCCAATTAGCTTTTGACAAGGTGGCCACATCCACTCAATGGGGAACGAACAGTCTCTTTATAACTGAATGTCAACATGCAAAAGAACGATTTTAGACTCCTATCTCACACTGTATATAAAAATTAACTCAAATGTAAACATAATAAAACTGAAACCATAAGTCTTAGAAGCAAATATGGGGGTAAAAATTCATGACCTTGGACTGGGCAAGGAATTTTTAGACCTCAAAAACATGAGCAACAAAAGAAAAGAAATGGATAAACTGGGCTTCATCAAAGTTAAAAACTTTTCCATAACAAAGGATATTATAAAGAAAGAGGGAAGACAAATGTACAGAGTGGGGAAATATATGCAAATCATATATATGACAAAGGATTATCAGAACCCATAACAAACTTTTACAACTAGACAACAAAAAACCAAACAACCCAAATGAAAAATGGAAAAAGAAAAACTTAGACATTTCTACAGAGAAGACAGTCCAACGGTTAAGATGCTCAATAGATTTCCTGCATTAGAGAAATGCAAATCAAAACCAAAATGAGATCCCACTTCACATCTAGTAGGATGACTACAATAAAACTTACAAAAACTAACAGGTATTGGCAATGATATGGGGAAATTGGAACCTTTATACATTACTGGTAGGGATGTAAGATGGTGCAACCACTGCAGAAAACAGTTTGGTGGTTCTTCAAAAATCTCAACACAGAATTACCATACAACCTAGCAATGCCACCACTAGGTTTATACCCAAAAGAATTGAAATCAGGAACTCAAACAAACATTTGTATGTCAATGTTCATAGCAGTATTATTCACAATAGCCACAAGATGGAAACAACCTGAGTATTCATCAACAGATGAATAGATAAACAAAATGTGGTATTCTTAAAAAATATTTTTCAGCCATAAAGGAAAGAATAAAGTTCTAATACATGTTTCAATATGGATAAGCCTTGAAAATACGTACATTTTTGAAAGAAATTTAAAAAGACCTAAATAACTAAAAAGACATTCTATATTAATGGACTGGAATGCTTAATACTGTGAAAATGGCAACACCACCCGAATTCATCTACAGTGTCAATAAAATCCCTATCAAAATCCTACCTCCCTTCCTCACAGAAATTAAAAAGCAGATCCTAAAGTTCAAGTGGAAATTCTAAGGCTCAAAATAGCCAAAAATATCTTGGAAAAGAAGAACAAAGGTGGAGGACTTACACTTTCTGATGTCAAAACTTACTACTAAGCTATAGTAATCAAGACAGTATGGTACTGAAATAAAGATAAACATTAAGCCAATGAAACAGAATTGAGAGCCAAGAAATAAACCCTTACTTTTATGGTCAATGGGTTTTTGACAAGGGTGCCAAAATATCTCAATGATTAAAGAATCATCTTTCAACAAATGATGCTGGTCCAACTGGATGTCCCATGCAAAAAAAATGAAACATATACAAACAGTATTAACAATCAATCAAAGTTATAGATGTAAAGAGATGAAACTATAAAATTCTTACCAGAGGGGCACCTGGGTGGCATTGGTTAAGCATCTCCCTTCAGCTCAGGTCCTTGGTGTCCTGGGATCGAGCCCAATGTCTGGTTCCCTGTTTGGCAGGGGGTCTGCTTCTCCCTCTCCCTCTGTTCCCCCGCCCCATGCTCTCTCTCTTCTCTCAAATAAATAATTTTTTTAAAATTCTTACCAGAAAACATAGATATAAATTATCATAACTGTGCACTGGGCAAAGACTTTCCAAACGTGACACCAAAAGCTCAAGCAAAGGAAAAATAAATTGAACACTTAAAATTCAATAACAAGATAAATAACTCAACTAAAAATTGCCAAAAGATCTGAATAGATATTTCTCCAAAGAAGGTATACAAATGATCAATAAGCACATGGAAAGGTAATCATTAACCATCTGGAGAATATAAATCATATGCACAATGAGATACCATTTTACCTTCAGGGTAATAACTGTAAACAAAAAGATGTAATACCGAGTATGTGGAGAAATTGGAAACCCTGTACACTCTTAATTGTGTTGTAAAATGGTGCAGCCCCTTAATGCCACTCAAAACTTACAACAGTAAGTTAAATAAATGTCACAATATCTCTAAGTCAAGGATGTTAGGGTACTAACAGACAGTAAGTCCACTGTTCTGTTTCATTTCCTTTGTTGTTAAGTATCTCCAGCTATGCCTTTTATCTGGCTCGCTATTTATCTCCACTGCTATTGTTTGGCAATCCTCCTATCCTCTTGGTACCTCTTAATAAACTGAGGTAGTAATTTCAGTTCCAGTTCTGCCACTTTCTGTCTAGATTTAGACAAATTGTACAATCCCTCTGAATCTCACTTTATTTATAAGGAAAATGAAAATAAAACACTTCCCTTATCTATCTCATAGGCTTATTTTGAAAATCAAATATGAATGTATGTGACAATGTCTTATACATTCTAAACCAACAGACAAACTTAAGTCATTACTAGATGTGAGAAATGTGCTAGCAATAAAGTAGAACTGAAGCATATTTTTTTAAGATTTTTTTTTATTTATTTGAGAGAGAGAGAGAGAGAGAGCATGAGAGGGGAGAAGCTCAGTGGGAGAAGCAGACTCTCCCCAGAGCTGGGAGCCCTATGTGCGACTTGATTCCCGGGACTCTGGGATCATGACCTGAGCTGAAGGCAGTTGCTTAACCAACTGAGCCACCTAGGTGCCCGAACTGAAGCATATTTTTGTCAGAAGTTGTATTGATTGCATTAAAATGTGTGTTCTTGGGGCGCCTAGGTGGCTCAGTAGGTTAAAGCCTCTGCCTTCCGCTCAGGTCATGATCTCAGGGTCCTGGGATCGAGCCCCGCATCGGGCTCTCTGCTCAGCAGGGAGCCTGCTTCCTCCTCTCTCTCTGCCTGCCTCTCTGCCTACTTGTGATCTCTCTCTCTGTCAAATAAATGGATAAAACCTTTAAAATAAATGAATAAAATAAAATAAAATAAAATGTGTGTTCTTTGTTATTGTTAGCTTAACAGGTAATTTTATCATTTTCTTCTTAAATGAAAGCACATTTAGCATTTTTACATATGCAGTCCTGAATCGATTTTTTTTCCTGTCTGTGGATCGGGGAGCTTTGATAGACAAGTCAGTTACCATTCTTGATCTATAGAATACATCAGCAAGTAAAAGTGAATTTTCCCAGACGTTTAAAAATGTATCTGTTATCTTTCTGAAACATGCTTCCTTCAGCTTCTTCATAGTGTAAGATTCTACTAAGTCTCCCTGCCCATTCTCTCAGTTAACATATGTCCTATTTCAGTGTTACCAAAAGCATGTAAATTCAAAGTTTTCAAAGACAGTTAGCAGAAGTACTCCCATTGAAAGCATCAGAGCAAAGGAAGAAAAATGAACTGTCCCTGAGAAAAACTATCTCCCACCATATTCTCTGCCAATGTCACAATGACTTGGTGGTTTCACAGTCAAAATTCAAGGATTATATTGGCATGTAATTATAATGATCTAAAAAGCAAAGCATTGAAAAGAAGCTGTTGAGATTCAGAGGTACACTGAGGTTTCCAAGTGCAGCTTGCCTTGATGTCATTTGTGTTTCAAATTTTAAGGAACTCTGCCTGAAGGATTACCTTAGGAGAAGTTAAAGAGGAAAAAAGACCCAAGTACATCTATTTTCTTTCCAATTTATGATCAACGATATGACTTAGCAGAGATAAAGAGAAAGAGGTGGCAGTTCAAGACCTCTGTTTATAGGGACACTGTCACGAAAGGCTTTTTAAGTAATATATATGTAGACCTTGAAGAACAAATAAAGAAGCGAGGACGAATATCAACAGGACCTATGGGGGTCAGAACGAGTTTGTTTTTTCTTTTTCTTTTTTTTTTTTAAAAAAAGAGAGAGCCAGAGTGAGCAAGAGAGAGAGCACATTATTTGAGAGCCAGAGTGAGCAAGAGAGAGAGCACATGAGCAGGGGCAGGAGCAGAGGGAGAGGGAGAAGCGGGCTCCCCTGCTGAGCAGAGAGCCCAGTGTGGGGCTCCATTCTAGGACCCTGGGATCGTGACCTGAGCCAAAGGCAGACGCTTAACCAACTGAGCCACCCAGGTGCCCCAGGGATCAGTTTCTTAAAGCACAAACCAGAAAATTGATACAGTTGACATTTAAAGGAATGTACTTCAAAAAAAAAAAAAAAAACCCTATGTGCGTGGTGTATGAACAACTGATCTTGTATCACTGAAAAAATAAAATAAAAGTATTTGGGAAAAAAGAAAAAGAAAAAGAAAACGCACAAAAAAAAAAAAATTAAAAAAAACAAACAAACCTATAAATACAGAAAAACAACCAATAGACCCAGAAAGGATATTTAAAATACATATGCCTGAAAAATTAGTTTAAGAGTATATGAAAAGCATGTACAAATGAATCAGAAAAAGTCAAACAACCAAAGGAAAAGCAGCCAAAAATTAGAGGCAGGCAATTCAAATGAGAGGAATATTCCAAATGAAATAAACATATGAAAAGATACTCAATCTCACTACCAGGGAAATACAACATAGTTCATGAAAGATCCGTGTTATGAAGGGATGTGTGTATGCACTTTTCTCTGCATGTCCTTTGTTACTATTATTTGGCCTGTATATTTTTGTTTATCCTTTATTATTTTAGTAATAGCTTTATTGAGATATAATTCACATGTAATCAAATACACTGTATGAAAGTGTATAATGCAGTGAGTTTTAGTATGCTGAGTTGTGCAAGCATCGTCACTATCTAATTTCAGAATATTTTTAGCACCCCAAAAAGAAATCACACACCCACTAGTAGTCACACCCTATCTTTCTGCCATCCTCAGCCCATGGCAACCACTGAACTACTTTCTTTCTGTACAAATTTGCCTATTCTGGACATTGCATATAAATATAATCACACATTATGTACCCTTTTGTATCTGACTTTTTCACATAGCAAAATGTATTCAATTTTACAGCATGTATCATTACTTCATTCCTTTTTATTACAAACTAATAGGTGATTTATGGATGTGCCACATTTTATTGATAATGCTTATCAGTTGATGGACATTTGGCTAGTTTCCAATATTAAAAATTTATCTTTGATTTTTTTTAATAAATGTCCCTGGATTAAAAGCGGCTCTCAGTGACCAAGTTCTGAGTCAGGTCAAATAAAAATAAACTCTGTGACTGGGTGTTTTCAGAGATCTTCCAGTCAAATAATTACAGTTAATACCACAGAAATAAAAAAGATCATAAGGACTAGTATGAATAATAATACACCAATAAATTGGGTAACCTAGAAGAAATGGATAAACTCCTAGAAACATATAATGCACCACGACTGAATTACAAAGAAATAGAAAACCTGAACAGAACAATAATGAATAAAGAGATTAAATCAGTAATCAAAAATTTCCCAGCAAAGAAAAATCCAAGACCAGATTCCTTCAGTGATGAATTCTACCTAACCAATGTATATCAATCCTTCTCAAACTCTTCCCCAAAACTAAAGATTAGGGAGCACTCCCAGACTTATTGTACAAGGCCAGAATTACCCCCATACCAAAGCTAGACAAGTATACCATAAGAAAATAAAATTATAGACCAATATACCTGATGGACATAGATGCAAAAATTCTCCACAAAAATACTAGCAAACTGAATTCAATAGCACATTAAAAGGATCATACATCATGATCAAGTGAAATTTATCCCAGGGATGCAAGAATGATTCAACATATACACATCAATAAATATGTCATATTAACAGAATGAAAGATAAAAGTTATATGATCATCTCAAAAGACAGAAAAATTATTTGACAAAATCCAATATCCTTTCATCATAAAAAAAACTCTCAAATTAGATATAGGAAGGAATGTACCTCAACAAAATAAACGCCATATATGATAAGCCCACAGCTAACGTCAAACTCAAAAGCAGAAAGTTTTACTATAAGATCAGGAATGAGATCAGGTGCCCATTTTCACCACTTCTATTCAACATAGTACGGGAAGTCCTAGCCAGAGCAATCAGGCAAGAAAAAAAAATACATCTAAATCAGAAAGGAAGAAGTAAAATTATTTCTACTTGCAGGTGACATAGTCTATAGAAATGCGAGAGTCCCCTAAAAAACTCTTAAAATTAATAAAGATATTCAGTGAAGTTTCATGATACAAAATCAAATTACAAAATTAGTAGCAGTTCTATATACTAGCAACAAACTATCTGGAAAACAAATTAAGAAAATTCCATTTATAATAGCACCAAAAAGAATAAAACACTTAGGAATACATTTAACCAAGGAGTAGAAAGATTTGTACACTGAAACTATAAAACATTAATGAAAGAAATTGAAGAAGACACAAATAAATAGAAAAAATATTCCACGTTCATGCATTGGAAGAATTAATATTGTTCAAATGTCCATTCTATCCAAACTGATCTGTAGACTCAGTACAATCTCTATTGAAATTCTAATGGTATTTTTCACAGAGATAGAAAAAGGAATCCTAAAATTCATATGGAACCACAAAAGATCCCAAACTGCCAGAGCAATTTTGAGGAAGAACAAAACTACAGGTCTAACACTTGCTGATTTCAAATTATATTACAAAGCTATAGTAATTGGAACGGTATGAAACTGGCATAAAAGAGACACATGGACCAGTGGAACAAAATAGAAAGCCCAGAAATAAACTCATGCATATACCATCAACTAACCTATGAAAAGGCACAAGAATACACAATAGGAAAAGCATAGTTTCTTCGACAAATGGTGTTCAACTAACTGAATATCTACATGAAAAATAATGAAAATAGACCCTTATCTTACACCATATACACAAAAAAACCCTCTCAAAATTGATTAAAGATTTAAATGTAAGCCCTGAAGCCTAAAAGAAAACACAGTGAGGTGCCTGGGTGGCTCACTGGGTTAAGTGTCTGCCTTCAGCTTGGGTCCTGATCTCAGGGTCCTGGGATCCAGTCCCACATAAGGCTCTCTTCTCAGTGGGAGCCTGCTTCCCCACCTCTCTCTGCCTGCCTCTCTGCCTACTTGTGATCTCTCTCTCTCTCTCTGTCAAATAAATAAATAAATAAAATCTTTTAAAAAAAGAAGAAGAAGACACAGTGAAAAAGCTTCTTGACATTGGTCTTGGCAATAATTTCTTTCGATTTGACACCAAAAACATGAGCAACAAAAGTGAAAACAAGTGGGACCACATCAAACTTAAAGCTTCTGCACAGCAAAGGAAACTATCAACAAAAGGAAAAGGCAACATCTGCAACGGGAGAAAACATTTGTAAACCATATATCCAACAAGAGGTTAATATCAAAAATATGTACAAATTCAACACATCTCAACAGCCAAAAAAACAAACCACCAGATAAAAGTAGGCAAAAAAACCTGATTAGACCTTTTTCCAAAGAGGACATACAAATGGCCATCAGGTATATGAAAGACGATCAATATCACTAATCATCAGGGAAATGCAAATAAAAACCATAATGAGATATTACCTCATAGCTGTTAGGACAGCTATTATCAAAATATCAAGATGTAACAAATATTGGGGCGCCTGGGTGGCTCAGTGGGTTAAAGCCTCTGCCTTTGGCTCAGGTCATGATCTCAGGGTCCTGGGATCGAGCCTCGCATTGGGCTCTCTGCTCAGCAGAGGAGCCTGCTTCCTCCTCTCTCTCTGCCTACCTCTCTGCCTACTTGTGATCTATCTCCCCTCTGTCAAATAAATAAATAAAATCTTTAAAAAAAAAAAAAAGATGTAACAAATATTGACAAGTGTGTCACACCCCATTGGTGTGAATGTTGCACCCCATTGGTGCAAATGTCAATTGGTACAATCATGATGGAAAACTGTATTGAAGTTCCTTAAAAAATTAAAAGCAGAACTACCATATGATCCAGCAATCTCCCTTCTGAGTATAGAGGAAATATCTGCACTCCTAGGTTAGTTGCCACGTTACTCACAGTAGCCAAGATATATAAACAACTTGTCTGTTGACAGATTAATGGATAAAGAAAATATACCACATTTTCTTGATATGTGGTATATTTTCTTTATATACCACATGTCTTATGTACCACATTTTCCTTATCCATTAATCTGTCAACGGACACTTAAGTTGTTTATAGATAGTTTATATATAATGTATATGATATATAACAATATATACACATATATAATGGAATATTATTCAGCCTTAAATAAGAAGGAAGTTCTGCTATTTGCAACAACATAGATTAACATCGAGGTCATTTTATTAAGTGAAATAAGCTAGAAACAGAAAAACAAATATCACATGATCTCATTTATATATGAAATATTTTTTTAAAATTTAACTTATGGTAACCGAGTAGAATAGTGGTGACCAGAGACTAGAGGGTGGGTGAGGGGAGATATCGACCAAAGTGCACAAATTCTCACTTATAAGACGAATAAGTTCTGAGGATCTAATGTACAGCATGGTGAATATAGCCAATGATGTGTGCACTCTTGAAATTTGCTAAGGAGTAGATCTCAAGTGCCCTTAGAACAAAAATGATAGCTCTGTGACATGATACATATATTAATTAGCTTGACTGTGGTGATTATTTCACAAGTATACATACACCAAAATATCATATTGTGCGCCTTAAATACATACAATTTTTATTTGTTAATCATACTTCAACAAAGCTGGATAAATAATTCTGTAAAATGAGAAGAAAAGACATATACAAGGCAGACTTCATTAAAATCCACATTACTGGGCCAAAATTCAGTCTCAGTAACAGGTTATCTCTGTCGGCAGCTTAGGTCCATTCTAGCCTGGCACCTCTAGGTGATCTTGGCCTGCAAAGGTGAAATTCAAAGCTTTAGCTGATGTTGTAAATGTAATTCCCATTCCCAATAAGATAAAGTGCTGTGGACCAAATGTTTGTGTCCTTCAAAAACTCGTATGTTGAAGCCGAATCCCCAAGGTGATAGCATTGGAGATGGGGCCATTCGGGAAGCAATTAGGTCATGAGGGTGAAGTCCTCATGATTGCGATTAGTGTTCTTATAAGAAGAGACATGAGAGAGCTTGCTTCCTCTCTCTCTGTTCCTCACCACGTGAAGATATCAGAAGACAGCCATCCACAAACCAGGAAGTGGGCCCTTACCAAACACCAGATCTGCCAACATCTTGATTTTGGACTTCCCAGGCTGCGGAACTATAAAAAATAAATGTCATGGAAGCCGTTTTTGTTAGAGCAGCCCAAACTGATTAAGATAGCAAACTTTCATCAATTCTGGAGAATAGCTCTTCCTCACTCTAAACACTTGACAAGAAACAGTTTATTTGAAAGGGACACATTTTGAAACCTACCCTATTCTGCATCATTGAGCGAGGATCGCTCCATAGAAATGGAAAACTCAGCATGGCCTAGCATTGATTGTTATGGCATCATTCGTGCCAAATGATCAATTATTAAGAGTCAAACCTGTTTTGTACCCTGTACACTATCATCATAGAGAACACAGTAGCAATAAGAATAGCCTGGCCTTGGCAAAATTGGGAGTGACATTTGGAAATATGAAGGCTGGGGTTGTGGTACTCATTCGAGGTAGTTACCCCGTCCTGGCCTGCCATGAAAAGAAAACATTCCTTAGGGTAAGAGCTAGTTTTCCCTCAAAGGAAAAGCTATTCCTGATGTCAATCATATAGGTTCCAGGTGAGTAAAGAAAAGAACTCTGCTTCTCCTCATCTGAATTTTTATTGTATTTCCAGGCAAGAAGTATCCAAGATACTGTCTGACATTTGAAAAAAGTTCTGGAGCTAGTTCAGAAGTAAGTAGGAGCTCTTCTTCTTAGGGTTCCCTGAAAGAAGGGACATATTGTTGAACTGAATAACGGTAATGACATCTATGGAAACCTATGTACTTGCTTCATGCTGATGCAAGTGACTTAGGTTCCAACAAACCTGTGTTACCTTCATATGACTAATAGAAATGATTCACGAAGAGATTAAATCAACTGTCCCGAGTCACAAAGCTCATAAAGATTAGAGTTGGGAATAGAATCCAGACAGATGGGCCTTAGAAACTGTGATATTTCACCATGACACTGTACTTATTTTAGTAGAGCAAACTATTCCATGACACTCAGGTTTTCTGGCTTCACAACACTCTATTTTTACTTCCCTTTTGTTACTCTAGGGTCATAAGTAAAGTCGTGCTTTGTTCTGCCAAACCAGGTTGAATCAGATGACTGGAAGGGAAATGGGATCGCGCTGCCTACACAAGGGCGACAGCGATGACAGCGACAAGTTTAGTGAGAGATGCCAAGGGGAAATGAAAAACTCAGAAAGATTTTTTGGAGGTTCTCCTTTTTTTCTGCAAATGTAGTGGTCCTGAGGAAGGATGGTTTTATTTATAGGATTTTTATCTCTCCAGTCAGTGCCTTGAAACATCTCCTCTAAGAATCTAATGTCTACCTGTTAAAATGGGCCTGATATATTTATTCAGACTAAGATTTTAGTGATGGACTTTTATACCATTTTAAAAGAGGGTCAAAGATAGGGAAGGCACAATGCTTCACTTAAAGAAATGAATCTTTGGAGCACAGATAGAGACTGTAATGGACCCCTCAAATCATACCTCTTAGGCACCAGACTGCAAGTCTTACGGGTGAGGCTATCTCCTAGTGCAGGAAACTCTGCAAATCTAGAAGAAAGGAAGCCTTCTGATGACATACACAATACTGTGAGCTACAAATGATTCCAGAATGGTGGAATAAATCTTAATATTATGATCAAAAGGGACTTGTCCATTCAACAGAAGTTATTAACCAAATGCATGCCCCCAGATCACCTGGAATGCTTTTGCAAACACACATGTGTTGATGGTCCAATTCATTGATTCATTGTTGATTATCTAACCATACTGAACAGTGTGGATTATTGGATATCGACCTAGATGGAAGTCACTAGTTCTGTGCCATAGGGCTTTGAAAATTGTTTGTCACAGTCATTATTAATATGCTCTAATAAAGGCTCAGAGCCTCAGGTTTCCTTGAAGAGTGTCCAATTCTGCTTTCTCTAAATATAATTTGCAGCAGTATTTTCTATTATGATATGCACATCACAATTAACTGTGATAACTTTTTAGAATATACATGTTCAGGGATTCTCAGTAGCAATAATATTTTTGAAAACTCCAACAATGATTCTAATGCATGCCTCACAATTGAAAATAAGTTCATTATCACAAAATTTCCTATGTACTCTTTATTTTATCAAGCATCACCATTTTGAGTTTATTTTGTATATGGTATAAAAAACTGGTCCAGTTTTTTTTTGCATTTAGCTGTCCAAATTTCCCAACACCATGTACTGAAAAGACTGTCCGTTCCCCATTGTATATCCATGTCTCCTTTGTCATGGATTAATTGGCCATATAAGCATGGGTTTATTTCTGGGCTCTGTATCTGTTCCATCAATCTATGTGTCTATTTATGTGTCAGCAGCATATGCTTTTGATTACTATAGCTTTGTAGTATAGTTTGAAATCTGAAGTTGTGATACCTCCAACTTTGTTCTTCTTTCTTGAGATTGCTGTGATTATTATAGGTCTTTTGCGGTTCCATACAAACTTTAGGGTTATTTGTTCCAGTTCTGTGAAAAATGCTATTGGTATTTTGATAGGGATAGCATTGAATCTTTAGATTACTTTGGGCAGTATGGATATTTTGATGATATTAATTCTTCCAAACCATGGGTATGTATACCTTTCCATTTATTTGTGTCTTCAATTTCTTTCATCAACGTCTTATGGTTTTCAGAATATAGATCTTTACTTCCTTAAATTTATTCCTAGGTATTTTATTCTTTCTGATGCAATTGTAAATGGGATGGTTTTCTTAATTTATCTTTCTTCTAGTATATTATTAGTATATAGAAACACAACAGATTTCTGTATATTAATTTTGAATCCTGGGGCGCCTGGGTGGCTCAGTGGGTTAAGGCCTCTGCCTTCAGCTTGGGTCATGATCTCAGGGTCCTGGGATCGAGCCCCACATCGGGCTCTCTGCTCAGCAGGGAGCCTGCTTCCCCCACTCTGTCTGCCTGCCTCTGCCTACTTGTGATCTCTCTCTCTCTCTTTGTCAAATAAATAAATAAAATCTTTTTAAAAAATTTTTGTATCCTATAATTTTACCTAATTAATTTATTAGTTTGAATAGTTTTTTGGTGCAGTCTTTAGGGTTTTCTATTTTTAGTATTATATCATCTATAAATAGTGATAGTTTTAGTTCTTCCTTACCAATTTGGATGCCTTTTTATTTCTTTTTCTTGCCAAATTGCTGTGGCTAGTAATATGTTCAATAGAAGTAGTGAGAGTGGGCATCATTGTCTTGTTTCTGATCTTAGAGGAGAAGCTTTTAGCTATTCATCATTGACTATCATGTTAGCTGGGGATTTGTCATATATGGCCTTTATTATGTTGAGGTACGTTCCTGCTATACCCATTTTGTTAAGAGTTCTTATCATGAATGGATGTTGAATTTTGTGAAATGCTTTTTCTGCATCTATTGAGATGATTATATGATTTTATCCTACATTTTGCTAATGTGGTATATCACCTTGATTGGTTTGTAGATATTGAATCATTCTCACATCCTTGAAATAAATCCCATATGGTTATGATGAATTATCCCTTAATGCATTGTTGTGTTCTGTGCTAATATTTTGTTGAGGATTTTTGCATCTATATTCATCAGGAATATTGGCCTGCAATTTTCTTATTTAGTAGAAATAAGTAGAAATTTAGTAGAAATAAGTAGAAATTTTCTTATTTAGTTATTTAGTGTCTTTTGCTGGTTTTAGTATCAGGGTATCTGATTTAGTATCTGACCTTGTAGAATGCATTTGGAAGCATTCCTTCCTCTTTGAATTCTTGGAATAGTTTGAGAAGGATAGGTATTAACTTTTCTTTAAATGTTTGGTAGAATTCATCTGTGAAGCCATCTGGTTCTAGACTTTTGTTTGTTGGGAATTTTTTTATTACTGAATTGATTTCATTGCTAGTAATAAGTCTTTTCAAATTATCTGTTTCATCCCAATTCAGTCTTTAAAGATTGTGTTTTTAGGGGCGCCTGAGTGGCTTAGTGGGTTAAAGCCTCCGCCTTCAACTCGGGTCATGATCTCAGGATCCTGGGATCAAGCCCCGCATCGGGCTCTCCGCTCAGCAGGGATCCTGCTTCCCCCTCTCTCTCTCTGCCTACTTGTGATCTCTCTCTGTCAAATAAATAAATAAAATCTTTAAAAAAAAAAAAAAGATTGTGTTTTTAGCAATTCATCCATTTCTTTGAGGTTGTCCAATATGTTGGCATATTATTTTTCATAGTAGTCTCTTATAATCCTTTGTATTTCTGTGGTGTCAATTGTACCTTCCTTTTCATTTCTGATTTTATTTGAGTTCTCTTTATTTTTCTTGATGAGTCTGGCTAAAGCTATATCAATTTTATTTATCATTTCAAAGAACCAGATCGTAGGCTGATTGATCTTTTATATTGTTTCCTCAGTCTGTTTCATCTCTTTCCATTCTGATCTTTATTATTTCCTTCCTTCTACTAACTTTGAGTTTGGTTCCTTCTTCATTTTCTAGTTCTTTCAGGTCCAAGTTTCGATTGTTTATTTGAGATTTTTCTTGTTTTTTGAGGTGGGCTTCTATAGCTATAAGCTTCCTGCTTAGAACTGCTTTTGCTGTGTCCCAAAGATTTTGGAATGTTGTGTTTCCATTTTCATTTGTCTCAAGGTGTTTTTCTATGTCCTTTTTGATTTCTTTGTTGACCCATTGGTTGTTTAGTAGAATGTTATTTAAGCCTCAATATGTTTGTGTTTTTTCCAGTTTTTTTCCTTGTAATTGTGACTTATTTTGTGGCCAAACATGATCTGTCCTGGAGAATGTTCCATGTGCACTTGAGAAGAATATGTATTCTGCTGTTTATAGATAGAATGTTCTGTATATATCTGTTAGGTCCATCTGGTCTAATACATTATTCAAAGCCAGTGTTTCCATGTTGATTTTCTGTCTGGATGGTCTATTCATTGATATAAGTGAAGTGTAAAATTCCCTACTATTTTTACATTACTGGCAATTTCTCCCCTTATGTCCGTTAATATTTGCTTTATAGATTCAGGTGCCCTATGTTGTGTGCATAGATATTTATAATTATTATGTCCTCTTGTTGGATTGATCCCTTTATCATTATGTAATGCCCTTCTTTGTCTTTTGTTATAGTCTTTGTTTTAAAATCCATTTTGTCCAATATAAGTATTGTTACCCCAGTTATTTTGTACTTCCATTTGTATGGAATATCTTCCTTCATCTCTTCACTTTCAGTCTGGATGTGTTTTTAGGTCTGAATTGAGTCTCTTATAGATAGCATATAAATGGGTCTTCCTAAATTCCATTTGGTCATCTTATGTCTTTTGATAGGAGCATTTAGTCCACTCACATTTAAAGTAATTACTGATAAGTATGTACTTATTGCCATTTTGCTAATTGTTTTCTGGATGTTTTTGTAGTTCTTCTCTGTTCCTTTCTTCTCTTGTTCTCTTCCCTTGTGATTTGAGGGCTTTCTTTAGTGCTATGCTTGGATCTGTTTCTCTTTATTTTTTTCTAGCAAAAATTTTTGGTTTGTGGCTACCAAACGATTCATATATAACACCCTATGTATATTCTAATCTCTTTTAAGTCAATGGTCGCTTAAGTTTAAATACATTGTAAAAGCATGACACTTTTACTCCCCTTCCACATGTTATGTATTTGATGACATATTTTACGTCTTTTTATTTTGGGCATCCCTTAACTAATTATTGTAGGTATAACTGATTTTACTACTTTTGTCTTTTAACTTTCATACCAATTTTATAAATGATTGATGTTCTAACTTTATTATATGTGTGCTTTTCCTAGTAAATTTTTTTCATAATATTCTTATTTCAATATATGACCTTTTCTGCTTAAAGAAGTCCCTCTAACATTTCTTGTAAGGCTGGCTTAGTGATACTGAATTCCTTCAATTTCTGTTTGTCTGGGACATTCTTTATCTCTCCTTCAATACTGGAAGATAACTTTCCCATATAGAATATCTTGGTATTCTATATGGTTGTAGATTTTTTTTCCTTTCAGCACTTCAACTATATCATGCCACTGTCTTCTGGCTTGCAAAGTTTCTGCTGAAAAATCAGCTGATGGTTTTATGGGGTTTCCCTTGTATATAACTATTTTTTTTTTCCTTTTGCTACTTCTAAGATTCTCTCTTTATCTTTAATTTGCGCCATTTTAATTATTATGTGTCTTAATGTGGACCTCTTTGGGTTCATTCTATTTGGAGCTATCTTTGCTTCTTGGACCTAGATATCTGTTTCCTTTCCCAGGGTAGAGAAGCTTTCAGCTATTATTTCTTCAAATAAGTTTTCTGCCCTTTTTCTCTCCCCTCCTTCTGGAATTTCTATAATGCAAATGTTAGTATGCTTGTTGTTGTTCCAGAGCTCCCTAACCCATCCTCAGTTTTTTTCTTTTCTCTTTTTGCTTTTCAGCTTGGATGATTTCTATGATCCTGTCTTCCAGATCACTGACCTACTCTACTGCACCTTCAAACCTGCTGTTGAGTCCCTCTAGTATATTCTCCAATTTAGTTGTTGTATCTTTCGGCTCTGATTGTTTCTGTTTTATATTTTCTCTTTGTTGAAGTTCTCACAAGTTCATCCACTCTTATGTCTGGTGAGCATTTTACAACCATTACTTTGAACTCTATTAGGTAAATTGCTTATCTCTGTTTCATTTAGTTCTTAGGTTTTATCTTGTTTTGAATTCTGAATATGTTTGGGACATATTCCTCTGTCTCTGCATTTTATTTGACTTTCTGTGTTTGTTTCGATGTGTTAGGTAGGTCAGCTACATCTCCTGGTCTTGAAGGTGGTGGACTCAATGTAGAAAGAATTCTGTGGGGCCCACTAGCACAATCCTCCACAGTCACCAGAACCAGGTACTCCAGTTGTGTCCCCTGCTGCATGCACCCTCCTGTTGTGAGTGGGCCACTGCTACAGGCATGCTAGTTGGTGGGCCTGGCCTCCAATGCAGCTGGCTAAGAGCATGCACCCTCCTGTTGTGAGTGGGCCACTGCTGCAGGCATGCTGGTGAGTGGGGCTAGCCCCTCACTACAGTGTGGCTGCCTGTGACTTCTGCAGGTGCACTGCTCGCTGGGGCTGGTTCCCCCTTTTCTCTGGAGCAGTAGTCACTTTAGAGGGGTGTCAGGCCCAGCCAGGGAGCCCAATGAGTGTGATAGTCACTTAGGGAAATGCCAATCCTGACCAAGGCTACCCGCCAGGTGTGGCAAGACAGACACCACTTTGGAAGGATACTTGCCAAAGCAAAACTCTCCTTCTGAAACTAATAACATACTGTATGTTAATTAATTGAATTTAAATAAAATAAAGTTTAAAAAAAATAATAAAGTGTCCCAAGGGATTTAATGGTTCTCCAAAGACAATATAGAAATGGCTGATAAGAACATGAAAAAAAAAAAAAAACCTCAATATCTCTAGTCATTTGTGAAATACAAATCAAAACCACAAAAAGATACCACTTCACCCCTACTAGAATGGCTATAATTAAGAGGAAAAAACAACAACAAGTGCTGATGAGGATGCAAAGCATAGAGAACTCTTATACATTGCTGGTGGGAATGTAAAATAGTATAATCACTCTACAGGCTAGTTTGGTAATTTCTTAAAAGCTAAACATTCTGGGGCACCTGGGTTGCTCAATGGGTTAAAGCCTCTGCCTTTGGCTCAGGTCATGATCTTGGGGTCCTGGGATCGAGCCCCGTATCGGGCTCTCTGCTCAGCAAGAAGCCTGCTTCCCCCTCTCTCTGCCTGCCTCTCTGCCTACTTGTGATCTCTCTCTGTCAAATGAATAAATAAGATCTTTAAAAAAAAAAAAAGCTAAACATCCGTATGTTCCAGCCACTCCATGCCTAGATATTTACCAGTGACATGAAAACTTATATTCACAAAAAAAAATTACATGAATATTTAGAACATCTTTTTTTAAGATTTTACTTA
>CM053612.1:27702484-27731797 GCA_028646535.1 Procyon lotor
AAATAAATAAAATATCAACCTATTTTTGAATCCTGATTTAAACAATTATATAAAAATTATGAGCCATCAGGGGAAATTTGAATATATGCTGGATATTGCATGATATTAAGGAACTAGTGCTACTTTCAAAAGTATGATTATGGTATTGTAGTTATGTTTTATTTTAGCTCTTATCTTTTGGAAATACTGAAATATATACAGATTAAATATGATTTTAAAGATGTGCTTCAAAGTTGTGGAGGTATGGGGCACCTGTGTGGCTCAGTGAGTTAAGCATCTGCCTTTGGCTCAGATCACGATCTTGGGGTCCTGAGATCAAGTCCCACATAAGGCTCCTTGCTTAGTGGGCAGTCTGTTTCTCTCTCTACCCCTTCCCTCTGCTTGTGTGTGCTCTCTCTCTCTCTCTCAAATAAATAAATAAAATATTTTTTAAAAATAATGGAGGGGCGCCTGGGTGGCTCAGTCGTTAAGCATCTGCCTTCAGCCCAGGTCATGATTCCAGAGTCCTGGGATCAAGCCCCGCATCAGGCTCCTTGCTCGGCAGGGAGCCTGCTTCTCCCGCTACCATTCCCTCTGCTTGTGTTCCCTCTCTCGCTGTGTTTCTCTCTGTCAAATAAATAAAATATTTAAATAATAATAATAATAGTAATAATAATGGAGGTATGATGAGTGGGAGGTATGGTTCAAATGAAACAAGATTGATTTTAAGTTGATCGTTATTGAAGCTTAGGATCAATACATGGGTATTTATTATAATAGCCCCTCTACTTTTGTATCTATTTGAATTGTTCCATAGTAAAAACTTTGTTTATATTTTATTTATTTATTTTAGAGAGAGAGTGTGTGCAAGAGAAGGAGGGGCAGAGGGAGAGAGAATCTCAAGCCGACTCTGTGCTGAGTGCAGAGCCCAGCACGGGGCTTGATCTCACGACCCTGACCGGAGATCATGACCTGAGCTGAAATCAAAAGTCAGTTGCCTAATGAACTGAGCCACCCAGGTGCCCCCATAGCAGAAACATTTTTAAAAATTTTGTTGAGCTTTTTAAGTATATGTTAATGTGTTGAAAACAGGGATAAGGATAGAAATTGTTCTTGATAAAAAGATAAGCAAACTTACTTTTGAAAAATGAAAACCTGGGGCACCTTTACAGCATGGTAAAGCAGACTACCAAGCAGTCAGTAAAGCGTCTGCTTTCGGCTCAGGTCATGATCCCAGGGTCCTGAGATCGAGCCCCGCATCCATCGGGTTCTCTGCTCAGCAGGGAGCCTGCTTCTCTCTCTCCCTCTGCTGTTCCCCCTGCTTGTGCTCTCTTGCTCTCTCTGTCAGATAAATAAATAAAATAATTAAATGAATGAATGAATGAATGAATGAGAGAACCAGTAGGAGCACCTGGGTGGCTCAGTTTGTTAAGCAGTGGATGCTTGGTTTCAGCTCAGGTCATCATCTCCCAGTGGCAGGATTGAGCCTGTGTGGGGCCAGTGCTTAGTGCAGAGTCTGCTTCAGATTCTCTCCCCCTCACCCTCTACCCCTCCTTGGCCCCCCCTTCTCGAACACATGCACTCATCCTCTCACGCTCTTTCTAAAATAAATAATTGTTAATGAGAACCAGCAACTATATCCACATTTTGCTTGAGTTGATAATAGGCAAATAATCAACATAAGTCTTTTTGCTGTGAAAGGAAGAGAGAAAATTTTTCAGTGGAGAAAGAAGAAAAAGCAAATTATTATTGTGTAATAACAGCTTGGCAAACTTAATTTGATTGCCTGCCTGCAGGAAGAGGAACCAGGTAGTTGGTTGGGGGACAGAGGTAACAGAGAAATTTTCACTGTACGGCCTCTTGTGCCATTTCAACTTTGAAATATAAGAAAGCATTACCTGTTCAAAATTAAATAAAATTTTTAAAATGAAGAACAAAAATAAGTCAGAGGCAGGAGGCATCGCAATGAAATAAATATGCTGATGTCCTCATCTTATATAGAATATAATAGAAAACTTTTTATTCTTAAAATTGACATTTAAGAATTATAGGTACAGGGGTGCCTGGGTGGCTCTGTCATTAAGCATCGGCCTTCGGCTCAGGTCATGATCCCAGGGTCCTGGGATCAAGCCCTACATTGGGCTCCTTGCTCAGCGGGCAGTCTGCTTCTCCCTCTCTCTCTGCCCGTTTGTGTTCCCTCTCTAGCTGTGTCTCTCTCTGTCAAATAAATAAATAAAATCTTAAAAAAAAAAAGAATTATAGACACAAAGATGTTATTACTGTTTTAAATAGGAATGAGTGCTCTTAACGTAGTGATCTAAAAAGCAAGAGGAAATAAAAATACTCAAAAATGTTAAACACATAATAGAAAACTAAGATTTTTTTAAGAGAGGGAAAGGAAACATTAAACAAAATAAAATTTCAGAAGTAAGGCTAATTGCAATATGTAAATAAAAGAAAAAAGAAATTATTTAAATTTCTTTATTTAAGTCAAAGAAACGCAGATTGGATCAGAACCATAAACCCAATAAAAGGATTCGTAAAAGAGATACACATTAAATAAAGGGAATTAGGATAAAACCCTATCTATATCTATATCTACATCTTTATCTACGTTTACATCCAAATCTGTATCTATCTACAGTCATACATACATGAGAATAAACCAAAAATTTTTAAACAAGCCAAATGAAAGCTTTGTCATATACTAAATATTAAATGTGTTTGGGTTATGTAGAGGGTTTTCTCCTCTGTATCATTTTTATGACTATTTATTTTAACACCAGCACCACATGTATCATTGTAACTTTGGGAATTTTGATTGAAATTGTATTAAATATATACATCTATATCTTTTGGGAGAGAATGGGCATCAGCACAATACTGTCTTCCCACCCAAAACATACAATCTGCACTTACTCGTGTTTCTTTCAGTGTACATTCATAAAGTCTAATAGCTTTCTTTATAAAACTTCCTGCACATTTCTTTTTTTTTAATTTTTATTAACATATAATGTATTATTTCCTGCACATTTCTTGCTACACTTATCACTCTCGTGAATAGAATTTTCCCCGTTATATGTGTTTATTTATTATTCTTGGTACATAATAAAACCTAATTTTGCCCTATATTTTGCAGCTGGAAACATTACTGAAGTCCCTTGTTTATTTTTCCAATAATTTTTCAGATGATTCTCTTGGTTTTACTAGGGAGTAATTTTACAATTATAAATAATGATAATTTTGTGTTCTTCCTTTTTTCAATTTTTTATTTAAATTCAATTAATTAACATATACTGTATTATTAGTTTCAGAGATAGCGTTCAATGACTCATCAGTTGCATATAACACCCAGTGCTCATTCCATCAAGTCAGTGGGATCGAGCCCACATTGGGCTCCCTGCCCATTGGGGAGCCCTCCTTAATGTCCACCTACCCCAATCCCCGCCTATCTCCCCTCCAAGCAACCCTTAGGTTTCCTATAATTGAGAGTCTTTTATGGTTTGTCTCCCTCTCTGATTTCTTCTTGTTTTATTGTGTTCTTCTTTCCTATATGTATACGTTTCTCTCCTTGTGTCACATTAACTAAAACTTCCAGAATAATGAGAAAAAATGAAATGATAGTTATAACAGATTTTAGTGAAAATGTCTTTTAATTTTTCACTATTATGTATAAAGTTCCGTATTGACTAGAGAAAAATCTTATCATATTATGTAAATATACTTGCATGCCTAGCCTAGAGTTTAGCCTAAACAAACAACAAAAGAAGTTTGTTGCTTCTTTAAATTCAGGAACAGATGTAAATTTTCAATTGACTATCTTTTTAATACATTTTTATATAATTGTGATAAATGTTAATAGGTTTTCCTAACTGAAATACCAGTGCCCTACATAAATATGGTCTCCTCAGTCACATGTGTTATATTCTTAAAGTAACACTGAAAACCATTGGCTATAAATCATTTGGGATTTTTCCATATATACTCATAAATAAGATTGGTATGTTGTTTATTTCTGCTATCTTTGTTAGATTTCGCTAACGGGGTTATGCTAACTTTGTAAGCATAAATTAAGAAGCTTTGACTCTTATTCTTAACCCTGAAAGCACATATTTAAGACAAGAATTATTTGTTCCATGGAAGTTTAGGAGGGTTGGGCGAAAGCTGTAAACCTGCGTCTATCTTTTATGAACATAGTAACTTGACAGCTTTTCAGTATTGTCGATGTATTATTAGTTTGTTCATGTTTTTCCACTGTTACTGAGACAGCACTGAACATTTATATTTGCTTACAGTAGTTTTAAATTCACCAAGATCTTCAAATTGTAAAATCTTCTTAGAAATACTTACCTAGAGGCGCCTGGCTGGCTCAGTCAGTAGAGTATGGGACTCTTGATCTCAGGGTCATGAGTTTGAGCCCCACGATAGGAGTGGAGCCTACTTTAAAAAAATAAATAAATAAAATACCTATATTTACATGATATACAATGATGATTACATGATATACAATGATTACAATGATAATTCCTAATCTTAAAAGTTTCTCTTTTTTCTTGATTTGCCCTACTTAAACTTCGTATGAATGTATGTGCTTGTGTTTCCATACAAATGACTTTTGGATTTTTCTTAATCTTTTTTTTTAAGATTCTATTTATTTATTTGCTAGAGAGAGACAGCGAGAGAGGGGACACAAGCAGGGGAGTGGGAGAGGGAGAAGCAATCTTCCCACTGAGCAGGGAGCCTGATGCGGGGCTTGATGTGGGGCTCGATGTGGGGCTCGATCCCAGGATCCTGGGATCTTGACCTGAGCTGAAGGCAGATGCTTAATGCCTGAGCCACCCAGGGGCCCCATGGATTTTTCTTAATCTTAACAATACTTCTGTTTTCTAATTTATAGTTTCCAAGTTTATCTTGTTAACACCCTTTTTCCTACATTCCATACATTCATTTTGTTATTCTCACTTCATGAGTTGAGTGCTTTATTCATTCATTTTCTGTCTTTTTCTGACTGAATCATTTATAATTATAAATTTGAGTTTGGCTTTCATGTTTCCCATAAATTGTGAAATGCTGAGTTCTCATTATGGATATTTTCTAATCCCTATAATCTATACTTACAGTTACAATTTTCTCCGTAATTTGAGGTTTATCTATAAATGAGCAGTTTTCATATCTAATTTGTTGGGCAATGGAAGAGTAAAAGGGAAGGTGTAAGTTATATAATTTATTGCATGGTGAACATGCAATGTGAGAATGTGTGGGGCATAAAATATGCTTTTGAGAATGTGCAGAATTTTTTTTGAAACCTACTGTATCATCTGACTTTGTAAATGTCCCATGGACATTTAAAACTTCGATTTAGTCCATGTGGCATATTAATTGTATTTCACCACATTACTACATATTATACACTGCATAACAGCATACAAACTATAATATGGACTATTACATATATTAATCAGAACCTTTTTATTTGTATTTTATGTTACTATCTTCAATGTGCGTCTGGGCTGGATGGCTAGGAAAATAAAGTGTTAGCCACCAGTATGTAGTTAGGAATCAAAACCACTCAGGTACAAGATGTGTATAGGGGCACAGTTTGTTCTCTGTAATTATGAATCTGTTTCTTGGGGCACCTGGTGGATCAGGGTCCTGGGATCGAGCCCCATATCGGGCTCCCTGCCCATTGGGGAGTCTGCTTCTCTCTCTCTCTCTGCCTCCCCTTCAGCTTGTGCTCACTCACGGTCTCTCTCGCTCGCTCACTCGCTCACTCTCTCTCGAAGAAATAAATAAATTTTTTTAAAAAAGAAGATGTGTATAGATGTGGTTACTGCAACATTTGTTTATAATAGCAAAATACTGGAAACAACTTAAGTGCCAAGAGTAGGGAAAATGGCTAAATATACTATATTCAAATCATCTGCTTAAACAAACCACAGCATTTCCAAACTGATAAAAAAAACTACAGCATATTACTACATAGGGCTTATGAAGAATAAGGTAGATTTATGTGTACTAATATCAAAATACATATGATATAATTGAGAAGAAAAGAGCAATTTGCCTAATTATATATTTATAATGATACCATTTATGTGTGCACATAGTAAACATAATACTGCAGGTTTTCTATGGAGATATATATAAATATTGTTAAGGATAATCACCAAATTGATAAATGTAATCTCACCTCTAGCGAGAGAGAACAGCATCAGATTTTAGAGCAATGTCAAAAGGACTTTAGCCTTATCTTCCATGTTTTAATTTTGCCTCATTTGTAAGATTAAAATTAACTTTTAATATTAAATAATACATTGATTAATAAATATTTTAAATCTCTTATTTTTAACTGAAGTATAGTTGACACATAAAATTACATTAGTTGCAGGTGTACAATATAGTGATTTGACAAGTCTATACATTATGAAATGCTCACCATGATAATTGTAGTCACCATCTATCATCACACAAAGTTATAACAATATTATTGACTATGTCCCCTAGTCTGTACTTTTCATTCCATGACTTATTTATTTTTTAACTAGAAGTTTGTACCTGTTAAACCCCTTCAGGGGCACCTGGCTGGCTCAGTTAAGTGTCCAACTCTTGACCTCAGCTCAGATCTTGATCTCAGGGTTGTGAGTTCAAGCCTTACATTGGCCTCCATGCTGGGCTGCCCATCTCTCCACAAATACACAGTATAATATTAGTTTTGGGTGTAGGATTTAGTGATTCTTCACTTTCACACAACACCCAGTGCTCATCACAAGTGCCCTTAATCCCTAACACCTATTTAACCCATTCCCCCCTCACCTCCCCTCTGGTAACCATTAGTTTGTTCTCTATAGTTGAGAGCCTGTTTCTTGGTTTGTCTCTCTTTTCCCTTTGTTCATTTGTTTCTTAAATTCCATATACGAGTGAAATCATATATTGTCTTTCTCTAACTTATTTCACATAGCATAAAACCCTCTAGATCCATCCATGTTGTTGCAAATGACAAGATATTATTTTTTATGGCTGAGTAATATTCCATTGTGTGTATATACCACATCTTCTTTATTCACTCATCTATTGACACTTAGTTTGCTTCCATATCTTGGCTATTGTTAATAATGCTGCAATAGGGGCGCCTGGGTGGCTCAGTGGGTTAAAGCTTCTGCCTTCGGCTCAGGTCATGATCTCAAGGTCCTGGGATCGGGCCCCACATTGGGCTCTCTGCTAGGCAGGGAGCCTGCTTCCCCCTTACTCTGCCTACTTGTGATCTCTCTCTCTCTATCAAATAAATAAATAAAATCTTTTTAAAAAAATAATGCTACAATAAACAAACATAGGGATTCATATATTTTTTTCAAATACGTGTTTTTGTTTTCTTTGGGTATACACCCAGAAGTGGAATTACTGGATTGTATGGTAGTTCTATTTTGAATTTTTTAAGAATACTCCATACTGTTTTCTATAATGGCTGTACCAACTTACATTCCCACTAACAGTGCTCGAGGGTTTCCTTTTCTCTACGTTCTTGCCAACAATTGTTATTTCTTATCTGTGTGATACTAGCCATTCACACTGGTGTGAGGTGACATCTCATTATGGTGTTAATTTGCATTTCTCTGAATATTAGTGATGTCAGACATCTTTTCATGTGTCTGTCGGCCATCTGTATGTCTTCTTTGGAAAAATGTCTACTCAGGTCCTCTGCCCATTTTTAAATTGGATTGTTTGTTTTTCTGTGTGTATTGAGTTATATGAGCTCTTTACGTATTTTGGATATTAGCCCCTTATTGGATATACTTCTAAAATTCAGTAGGTTGCCTTTTCATTGTGTTGATGGTTTCCTTTGCCGCATAGAAGCTTTTTAGTTTAGTATAGTACCAATTGTTTAATCTTGCTTTTGTTGCTCTTATCTGAGGAGACAGACCCAAAAATATATTGCTAAGACTGATGCATAAGAGTGTACTGCTTATGTTTTCTTAGGAGTTGTATGGTTTCAGTCTTACATTTAGACATTTAATCTATTTTGAGTTTATTTTTATGTATGGTGTAAGAAAACAGTCCAGTTTCATTCCTTTGCATGTAGCTGTCCAGTTTTCCCAATACCATTCATTGAAGAGACTGTTTTTTTCTCCATTGTACATTCTTGCCTCCATTTTTTGTAGATTATGGTCAACAAATATTTTTTTAAATTTTGACAAAAATCCAACACCTTTCATGATAACAATACCCCTAAAACTAAAGATAGAAGAGGCCTTCCTCAACCTGATAAAGGGCATCTATGAAAAACCACAGCTAATGTCATACTTAAAGATGAAAGACTGAAAACAGTCAAATAAATTCAAATTAATACCAATATTTTTGCTCACAAAATTAACATGATTTTAAAGTATGATACCCTATGTTTGTAAGGGCAAGGAATATACAAGCACTTCAATACCTTGCTAGGGGAATGGAAATCAATACAGTCTTTCTCTTTTAATTTGGTCAATTAAAATAATCACACAGTATGACCCATCAATTCCATTTCTGGAATTACCCAAAGGAAACAATTATAGACATATCTAAAAAGGTATGTACCTAGATATTTATTGCAGTTTTATTTATAATAATAAATTAAGAAACCACAAAATATCTAAACTTATGGATAAGTTAAGTAAAATATAGTAAACTAATATAATGTACCTGTTTAGAGCCATTAGAAAATAATGTTTCTGAAGACTTTTCAATGACATATAAAAAAAATTCATGATGTCTTCAGTGAAAAATTAGGTTACAAAATAGCATGCATATTATCCCAATTTTATTTACATAAGAGGAGAAAAAGACTAGAGTGATGATACTGATTACCTTTAGAATTGTATATTAATTTTATTTTATTCTGTTCGCTCTTCTATTTTCCAAAATATCTAAAATGAACATGTATTAACTTTCCCATGGAAACAAACATGTTAATTCTAAAAACCAATTTCACCTAGAAGAACAAAAACAAAAAGTCTTGAAAATGTTCCTACACTTTGACCCAACTGACCCAACAGTTCAACATCTAAGAATATGCCCCAATCAGAATTTAGGATCTGCTTTTCTAATCAGAGTAGACCACAGTGATTTATGTACAAGATTGATTGTTACCGCATAGCTTATAATGGAAATTTAGGTCTAACAATTTATGGTCTAATAATTTAAGGTCTAACCATTTAAGGTCTACATTTAAAGTCTAACAACACGGTATTGATTAAATTAATTATATTTTCTCTTCTTTATAAATGCCAAGGAATTGTAACAAGCCATGTTGTGGAAAATATTCAATGAAATTGAAAAATATTCCCCTCATATTAAGTGAAAAGTTAGGTTCTGAACAATATATAGAGAATAAAACCATTAATTTAAAAAAAAATAGTTGACATTCAATAAAGTTAGGTTGCTAACTACATATAAATGTGAATGATTTCAAGCTAAAACCACACTGGATTGGGAATACGGGAGAAATAAATACCATCTTACTTCCAGACCTGCCTGGCACATAAGAAGTACTCTGTCATCTTTGTCACATCAGATTCTTTTCCATTCTTCTCCTCCCTTCCCCATGTGCTACTCCTTACAGACATCTACTGTTGCAAGTTCCTCGTCTATATTTTTCAGAGGATTTAAGGCCGAGTTGGGGGCGGCACTCCCTGAAGAGGTTTAACCTCTAGGGGACTCATTTATCATGGAATAAGGATTTCAGAGAGCAAATTAGAAAAGATTGGCGTGGGGTCAGCCATGGAAAGTAAAGTGTAGGGGAACAAGTACAGCATAGTGTAAAGAGAGCTGGATATTTGCATTTGGAACAATGGTGGAAGATAAGAATGAAATTCATGGTGGGACTGACTGATACAAGCTGTAAGTCTCAGCAGGATGAAGGTTGTCAAGGACCTAACCAGGTTGGTATACTGTCATCTTTGAACAGCATTCAAATGGAATGTTGCAAAGTTCTAGGTTTTCCTCAAGGTTAAGCCGCAACCCTACCACAACATACAAGGCCTTTGTTGAAACCTAGTGGAACTGTAGAAATTGGAACATTTGAAAAAGACACCGACAATGAGATTTTGAAACATAGGAAGATGTATAAGAGAAGATAGTGTCACAAAGGACAAGGAAGAAGAAGAACTTCAAGGAAAGAATGATTGTCAAAAACTACAGAAGTTGACTTGAATTTGGGCGAATACTAGGCCACATAAATAAGGGCAGCAAAACTAGTTAGTAATATAAAATAAAAGTTCAGAACTCTAAAGAATAAGGTATCACATCTATGGGCGCCTGGATGGCTCAGTTGGTTAAGTGACTGCCTTCAGCTCAGGTCATGATACCAGAGTCTGGGGATTGAGTCCTGCTCCCAGCTCCATGGGGAGTCTGCTTCTCCCTCTGACCTTCTCCCCTCTCATGCTCTCTCTTATCGTATCTCTCTCTCAAATAAATAAAATCTCTAAAAAAAAAAAAAAAAAGATTCTTTCAACAAAAACAAAAAACAAAAAAAAGTATTACATCTATAATTCCACTAAAATGGTGAATTCCCAAGATATTAAAGTCAGAAAGATGTGTTTTGTGTTGTTTTTATGATTTTCCAAACTGTTTGAACCAAAGGCCTATCCAAAACAGCAAATACAATTGTCAACCTTTTTCAGAGGTTTGAAATTATTTGTATTTTAAAGTGTGCTTAGTCTCATTTTTTCACTGAAGGTCAAACAAATAAAAGTCAGGCACTGACAAGGTTGAATTGTCCCATCTTGTAAGCAAACCTTTGCCTGGAATTTTACTTTGGCAAGCCAGAAGGTCTTCTTTTGCAAAGTCCTGGGTCCCCTTTCTAAAGAAGAGAGGGTCATCCTGAGTATGTTTCTCCCACGGTCATTTATTTCCTCTCAAGCCAACTGGATGCTTCTCTGTCAGAGGGCTCTGTATTTCCATCCAAAGGAATTATAAACACATTGGAGGGGTAAAGCAGATGTTGCTTTGTATAAATGCAGATGTTACTTAAAATCAATGTGCTTATAATAATTATAACTTTCATCTGCATTCTCAAATTCTGGATTGCAATTATTGAAAGTCCCATCAGAGTTCACTTTTTTCCTTTTATCATGGCCTTTCTACTTCTGCTGTTAATTTTACTATTTCCCATCGAATGCTAAGATTTGGACCAATAGACTTTTTTATGTGAACAAAGGCTAACTCTTTAATCTTCAGCTAACATAGTTTAGCATCAACCTTGAAAATAATTACATACAGATTATATCATCACAGATACAGATTAGCCCTCAGTCCTCACACTTCCTGTATCTATCCTTTCCAAAGAGACTCATCTCCAATTCTTTCATGACTTTAATATTTGTTCTTTGCACAACATAAAATGTCTGTCTTCATAGAGCCACCCGGCCCTGACCTTCCTCTTTAGTCTGATCGTGGCATCTACAGCATGGACATCTTATGTCCCTACCAAAGGAAGCTACTTAGAGCTCCACCGATATCATCTCTCATGCCTCCAACTTTAAACCAACTATTTTCTCAACCACAATTGCTCTTTCCCCAGATCTTCACCTAACTAATCTGTACTCTTTTACTGAAAGTTGGTCAAGGTATCCTCGGAAATCTCCCCCCAACCCTCTCTCTCTGTCCCCATCAAGTTGAGTTGGGTACCTCTACCTTATATCCACCATGGGCTCTTATTGCATATGTCATACTGCATTGGTATTTTTCTAACCCATCCAATTAAGGTATTATTTACAGAAAATGAAATACACTTTTTAAATACACAGTTTGATGAGTTTTGACAAGTGTATATTGCCTATGTAATCAACACCTTGATCAAGATATAAAACATTTCTGTCAGCAAAGAAAATCCGCTCATGCTCATGTCCCTTTGCAGTCAATCCCACCCACATGGGCAGACATTAATCTTATTTCTGTAAACACAGTTTTTATTATTCTAGAACTTAGGGTAAACGAAATCACATAGTATGTGCTTTATTTAATGTTGGCTTCTTTTTTTTAGCACGCTGTTTTTAAGACATCCATATTGTTGCATGACTGATGGTTCATTCCTTCATATTGTTTCAGAGATATACCATGCTTTGTTTATCCACTTACTTACTGATGGAAATTTGGATTGTTCCCAGTTTGAGGCCATTATAAAAAAACTGCTATCAACATTTGCACACAAATCTTTGTACAGATACATGTTTTCATTTCTCTAGAATTAATAACTAGGAAGAGAATGGCTATGTCATATGGTACATATATACTTCATTTTATAAGAAACGGCCTAACTGTTTTACAAAATGTGTTCCATTGTACATTTCCACCAGCAGAGTGGGAGTGCTTTATATCTGAAACAATACCTGGTACGGTCAGATTTTTCATTTGTGCCATTCTAATTAGTGCTAAGGGTTATCTTGTTGTGGTTATAATTTTCATTTCCTTGATGACTAACAATGTACATCTTTTCATCTGCACAAGAATGTCTGGAGAGTCAGCACATCGTCTCTGAAAAAAATCTGATTTTGGAATCAAAACTCCACGTTTGAATTCCAGATCTGCCATTTGCAGTTGTTTAATCTCAGGCCATTTTCAAAGAGTATGAGCCATGGTCAATTTATCTGTAAAATGGGGATAATGCTATCACACTGGTAGATAATGTATGTGAGGTAATTATATTTATTATTCTTTTTTATAAGATTTTATTTATTTATTTGATGAGAGATTGAGAGAGAGAGACTGAGCACAAGTAGGGGGAGTAGCAGGCAGAGGGACAGGGAGAAGGAGGCTCCCTGCCAAGTGGGGAGCCCGACACAGGGCATGATCCCAGGACTCTGGGATCATGACCTGAGCCAAAGGCTGATGCTTAACTGACTCAGCCACCCAGGCACCCCTGTGATTATTATTCTTGAAACTGGTTTAGAACCCTTACCAGTTTTCTTCCCAGGAAGCTATAAGCCTTGCCTATCCTCACACTGTTTTAATGCAGGGACTTGTTCTATATTCCCTCATCCCTTGATTTCCTCTACAATTTTCAGACTTCGAATTTTTAATGGTTTCCCCAGCTAGTGTCCCACTGCCTCACTAAAATGTAAGTTCCCTGAGGAAAGTCGTATACCTGTATTATATACCTCTGTATCCTCCGCAACTAGAATAGTGCAGTAAGTCCTTGCCGAATGAAGAAAGGAACTAATACCTACGTCCTCCCTCTCTGCCTCATTTCTATGCATTGATGTACACATTAGTTGATCTGCCTGGCTTTCAGTTTTAATTTCTCTCAGAAGGCATGAGATGCTTTCTTTTGCAATTGCCCATGGATAAGTCCTGTCTCACCACCACGCAGCCTCGAAACTCTAAACACCGCATGCTAGCCTAAATCAACCTCCTAGGTTTATGCTTCTCTGGAGGAAGGTGAGATCTGGAGTTATAATTCTCTGATCACCAAGTTCACAGCATCTTTTGCTCATTCCTATCACTGGGCTGCTGACCTAAATAATTCCATCCACAGGCTATAGTAAACTTATAAGCATAATTAACTCAAGTGCAATATAGGGTTGTAGTTAAAAAAAAAAAAAAAAAAAAAAAAAGATACAGGCTGTAGCATAGGACAAACCTATGAAAGAGACCAAACTCTTACCATTTATTTTCTATGTGACTTTTGGCAAGTTACTTAATCCCTCTAAGCATCAAATGTTTCCTACTTAATGTAGGTAAAATAATTAGGTGATGCATATAAATAGCTTAGCGTAGGTCCCAGGTCCTAAGTAAGCTTTCAGTGAGTGTCAGGGATGACTTCTCTGAAGAAGAAATGTTTGAGCTGAGATTTGAAAGATGAGTAGGGTTGAGCTAAGAAAAGCGTGGAGGGAGAGCACTACAGGCAGGGGGGAACAGAATATGCAACAATAAGTTTGGGGTGACTCTTCCCCAGTGTAGCCTTCTACTAGTGCAAAGTAATGTTCGACAACAGGTAGTTGTGTTGCCTATCCTAAAAGAGTTTCATCAAATTCAGATGAAAATAACCATAAGTATCCGACATGATATTTGTGAAGCACGCCCCAACCCAGCACACCTGAATCAAACCAGTTAGAAGAATTAAACACTTGGGGTGCCTGGCTGGCTCAGTAGGTGTAGCATGTGATTCTTGATCTCCAGGTCATGAGTTCGAGCCTCACATTGGGCATAGAGATTACTTAAAAAAAAAAAAAAAAGTACTAGGCATTTACTAGCAATGTCATTGGAGTCCAGTCCCCTGAGAACACTTGAAGAGAGCTTGACTTGATCGTACTTTATTTATTTATCTGACACAGAGAGAGAGAAGGAGAGAGAGAGCACAAGCAGAGGGAGCCGCAGAGGATGAGGGAAAAGCAGAGGCCCCGCCGAGCAGGGAGGCCAATAGGGAGCTCCATTCCAAGGACCCATCATGACCTGAGTCAAAGGCAGACAGACGCTTAACCCCCGAGCTACCCAGGCACCCCCTGACTTGGTAGTACTTTAAAAAACCTAAAGCTCTCCATTACAAATTGCCTCTATTTCTTCTTAGTTCCAGCCTCTTTTGGCCAGAGACTCACAGTCACTTCCCAAAAACTCCACACCTCCCATTCATATCAGAAATCTGTTACCAGCACAAACAATATCTCACAGCAGACACCAACCTTCCTGCCATCATTAGGCCAGGGCTCCTGGGATCTTAGTGATGTATTCTCATATGGGAAGGTCAGAGAGTTTCCCGCAGTCGCATGTATGAGCACAACATCTGTCTAGCACTCGAGCTCACGCATTTGCCAAATGGGCCTGTTCCACAGAACTAATTTCATGGCCAAGGTCCTTCACGAATATTTAGATACCAACCGCTCATAAGAACCATTACCATGCCATAGGAAGGTCATTTTCTTCCAATATTATCTAGATTACAATGAAGTCATCATTTGAGAATGACAGCACTTCCGAAGATTTCTTACCTCCTGTACAGCACTTTTGGAGTCTCCATAAAATTAGATCTCTGAAGCATCTAACCTTGCCAATATCTGGAGAGATGGCAAGTGGAAAATGGTCTTCCACATGCGCTTTGGTAATGCGAATGTTTTGTGGTGCCATTTGGCACATGCAAAGTCCCAGTTTTCTTCCAGAAGTTAATCAAAACATTCGTGTACAACCTCCTATTCTAAGCAGGAGTTCTGGCAAAAGAACCGAACCCCTGAAGATTTTACAGAGTTTTACTCTCTATAGATGGGAAAACCTTGCTCAGAGACTACAACATAGGTTGGCAAAATGAATCGGTGAACACACGGGTGAATGAATGAACACGAGGATCAATGAATGGAAAAAAGGAGAAATAATTAGGCTACAACTATAACCCGAAATGTTTAAGTCGTCTATAAATTCAAGCAGTTTTTGAGCCCATATTATATGCAGGCACTATGGCAAGTACTTTATATGTATTATTTCATTTCATCCTCACCACTACCAAATGAACTAAATGTTAGTACTAGTTATACAGCTAAGGAAACCGAGGCTCGGAAAGTAATCTTCTCAGTCACGCAGATCACCAGCATATGATCTCAGGCATTCTGGTGATAGGCCTTCATTTCTTCATCTCTAGTTCAACCCCCTCTCGTGTGTAATACATTTGCAAGAATGTATTAATTTAGTAAGAGGAGGTAGTATATCTAAATATGACCACATGATAGGGTGAAAGAGGTACTTAAATTTGAGGGGAAATGTAGAAGCCAAGAAAAATTTTAAAACATCAAATTATTCCTATGAGAAATGGTCTTCGATGATGTCCAGAGGCTCAGACTTTGGGATCCTTAGAAACTTGGGTTCAAATTCCAGGTCTGGTACTAATTTGGCTTTGCAACCTTGAGCAAATTAGCAATTCTCTCTGTGCTTCAGTTTCCTCGACTTCAGTTTCATGGCATTAGAACCACATTATGGGGGCGCCCGGGTGGCTCAGTCAGTTAAGTGTCTACTTTCAGCTCAGGTCATGATCCCGGGGTCCTGGGATCCAGCCCCGTATCGAGTTCCCTGTTCAGGGGGGAGCCTGCTTCTCCCTCTCCCTCTACACCTCCTCCTGCTCCTGCTCTTTCTCTCTCTCTCTCTCTCAAATAATTAAATACAGTCTTTAAAACACACACACACACACACACACACACACACACATATTATGTGGCAGTTGAGAAGATTAGATAACACAAATAAAGCCCATAATGCTGTGTCTAGGACATAGCAAGAACTCAGTCATGTTAGCTCTTATTATTATCATTAGTAGTAGTATCCTAATGGCCCAACTGTACAATAAAAGTGGAAAGGGCAAATTATTTTGACATATCAAGGTATCTATCATATTTGGCACAGTGTTGATATACCCTAAATGCAGACCAAATGAAGATGAAGTTGACCGCAAGGAGGCTAAAAAGCAAACTGATCCAGATCATCTAATGAGGATTGGAAATATTTTCATTCCTAAGTAAACAAACAATAACAGTTATGTGCTATTTCTGAAAACAAAACCAAAAAAAAAAGTGGCAGATGAAAATTCAGCATATTTATCCAAAGCCCATTGATTTGTGAAGAAGCCATCATCCCTTGAAGGTCTATCTTCTCATCCCCCAAGGACTATAAAAGCCTGATTACCAGGAAGGCTGGGATGCAAAATGTCATCTACAACAAGACACTTAGAAGGTGGCTCCTTATCTATGAACCGTCGTAAACAAGGGCGCCTCACCTATGAGCTGTCGTAAACAAGGGCGCCTCACCTATGAACCGTCGTAAACAAGGGCTCCTTACCTATGAATCGTCGTAAACAAAGGCTCCTTACCTATGAGCCGTCGTAAACAAAAACAATATCCAGGCAAGGGCTGCTCTATCCCTTCCCCAATCTTAACTATGACGCTGGCACTGAACTAAAGTACAGTTTGCTGCTTACACGGCAAGTTTGGTTAGAGATTTTTGACACGTAACATCTCACAGGGAAAAGCTGCGGAGAATTTTTCTGCTTATATTGTTTCAGGTGCCACAGAAAATCAGCAAATTCACGACACACCAGGCAGTAAGGCAGCTTGTGTCAGGCAGGCAGCCAGAGACAGACAACAGGATCCAGAGCCAGAGACAGGAGTGGGTGGAGGGCAGGTCACGAGCGGATCAGGCGGCCTCTTAGGAGCAAGTGTGAGCATGATCGGGATAAGCAGTGAGTCACGGCAAAACAGGCAAATTGGAAGCCCTCCGGGGTCAAGCAAGTAGCCTCCTTCAGGAACAGAGGAAGGAGGGTTGGGGTGGGGGGAGACTGGGGGAACGCGGGGGAACAGGGGTAAATGCTGAAAACCAAAAGCAGAACAGGAACAAATTACAAATGGAGAATGCAGTCTCATTGCGTCAGAATCAAGTGGACTTTGGCAGCTGAGGCAGCTCGCCGTTCCAGCTTCAGCTGCGCGCCTTCCCCCCCCTTGCCACGTGAATCTGGCCTGGGGGTTTGCAGCGGAGGCCACGGACGCAGCTGGCTAAGTGAAGAGCGTGGGGGCGAGGAGCTGAAAACAGTTCCTTGCAAAGAAAGAGCAGGTTTTGCTTCTAAAGGAAATTCAAAATGTGCTAAAGGAGGTATTTGAATATGAATGAGGTATCTGGGTATTTAAATGCCCCCAAAGAAAATCACTCAGTAGCAAGAATGCCTAAGCTTAAAAAGATTTCACAGAACACAAGCACGCACTTCAGTAAATGAGTTAAGAAACCGTATAGCTAAACATGCCTGGCATTTTCGATTCATGCCTCATCTCCTACTCTTTTTAAAGGGCAGAGAGCTGTTTAACAACCCTCCAGTGTTCCAGGCAGCCAAAAGGCCCTCAACTCTTAATGGCAAAGCTGCCAGAAGCCAGACATACCTGGGAAGAGATGAAAGGTTTCGTTTGTTCACCTTCAACATTACACTAGTTCCCACTCAGGACCTCTGAGCACATTACTGGAAATTTTTTAAACACACAGTTACTGGAGTGAAGAGGTTTCTGAAAACATACAAAGCATACATTCAACAAGAAAGTCCACCTGAAAATCCTGTGAGGGCAAACCTGGGTTGGAACATTACGGCATGCCTGTTCCCTTTTACAAAGACCAAAGCAAGTTCAAAGACTCAGAAACGTTCTTGAAACTGATACAAGTGTTATGGCTAATTAGGTTTTATCTTGCATGCCAAATCCAACAGATTGGTAGTTGCTTCCTGAAACCCTGTGGGATACCTGATCAAATTAGTAATAACTGCTGTGGCCTCGGGGGCGGGGCCGGGGGCGGGAGGAGTAGATATTCACCATTGTTTAAATGTCTGCTTTTCATTCCTATCTTCTACCCTAGAGGTGCAAACCTGCGGCTTGTACGCTGGGTTCTGGGTTCACCCTGAAACATAGGCTTTGGCCTTCACGGTATTTTTTAAAAATTCATTGCCAATATTGGAAAATGAGAGAGTCTACGTTTGTCAGGAAGGATGTGAAGTTTCTTTTTAAAATGGAAACTTCTAGCAATTTTAGGCCTATCTTTCCGAACGGCAACTGTCACTGGAGCTGAGCAGGGGCTGGTTCCTGTAGATGTGATGTGCTCTCTTCAGTGGGCCTTTTTTCACTCACGGACAGTGCCTGTCTGGCCTCTGTAGGATCCGTGTTTCTGATCCTCTACCTGTTCCTCTGTATTCCCGGTTGCTGAATCAAGCTCCTCCACGTTAATGAGGACTTCGAGGCTCACTGTTTCCTTTTCCACTTCAATTCTGCCATTAAACCAAGTCCCGCTGCAAGACGGCCACCCCCACTTTGGTACCCCACTCTTCAACAACAGAAATGTTCTACCTTCAAAAAACCTGGGGCGGCACCTGGCTGGCTCAGTCAGTTCATCTGCCTTCAGCTCAGGTCATGATCTCGGGGTCCTGAGATCGAGCCCCGTGACGGGCTCCCTGCTCAGTGGGGAGCTTGCTGCTCCCTCTGCATGCCCCACCCCCCCCACTTCTGCTCTCTCTCAAATATATAGACAAATAGATGATCTTTAAAAAATAAAATTTTAATGCCAATATTTTACTCTTCTGTTTTCGTGTTTTGTTGTGTTTTAGCATAGCCCCATATTGGTACAGAAGTTTCTACCTTTATTTTCAAGAAATGCTACCACCACTTCTCAGCCAGATGTCCAGTCCCTTGCTACCTTTCCCCTGTCTTCCATATCTATCTGTCCCATTCTGGTCTGCTTTGTTCCCGCCCATCCAGTCACTGCCTCTCTTCAAACTAGCTTCATGGTTTTTCTGTCCCTTTGTCATTCTCTCAAGCCCGCTCATCGAACCACATCCCTGAGTCCATCCAACCACTCAGTGTCTCCACGGTGATGAATGCTGCTGGATAAAATTGCACTACAAATTCATGATCTCCAGTTTCAGTTAACCTTACATCCCTAAATATCACCCTCTCCTATTCCCCGCAGTGGCTACTTCATAGCTGCAACTCCCCTCGAACAATAAAGACTGCTTCCTCTTGCCTCAATTTCTGAGGTAAATTTTGCTTTCTCCTCTCCGAGAAAATCAAGGCTGTTGGATGGGAGCTTCCTCAGCTTGCTCCTTCTCCAACGACGGAATTATGAGAGTTTCATTCTGACCTCATGTCTCAGTGGGACAAATGTTCCTCCTCCATGAGTCTGATTCTTCCCACCCATATGTCCACCTTCGTGATATTAGCCAACTCTCCTGTTCCTGAAGGCCTGACTTTATCCCATCACTCCTACTGCCTCTCTCTCTTATCTTTGATAATTCTCTGTGCCGACTTATTCTTTCCTCCCAAAATATGAATGCGCTTGAGTGTTTTCCATCTAAAAAACAATCCTCCCTCAACCTCAACTACCCTTCTGGCTGTAGTCCTATTTGCTGCCACTCCTTTCCCACAAAATTGCTTGAAGAGTGGTCCCTACTTCCCTGCTTTCCATCACTCCCTCAGCTATTGATTTTTGGTTCATATCATTACCCCCTCATTGAAACTTTTTTAAAGGTCACCAATAACCTCCATACTTCCAAATCGAGTAAGCTGTTTTTTGCTTTTATTTTGTTTGATGTCCGAAGCATTTTTTTTTTTTGCTTTTATTTTGTTTGATGTCTGAAGCATTTGATGACTGTTCCCCCTGCCTCCAAACTCTCTCTCCTTGCCATCAATGGTTTTGCTCCTACCTTTAGGGCCGTGTCCTGTAACACTTTTGAAAGCACTGCTTTTGCTTCTCAACTAAATGTTGTCATTCCCCAGGACTCCGATCTCAGCTCTATGCTCTCCCCATTTTATATACCCTCTCCCTAGTGATCCCATGCACTTACGTAAACCTTCAACTAGTACCTGTCAGCTGCGGCATCCAGTCCAGCCTTCTCTCTCAAGCTCAAAACCCACACATCCAAGTGTGTCCTGAACATTTCTATTTGGATCATCTGAAGGTCCTGCAAATTCCACATGTCTCAAACTGAACTGCTCCCTCTCCTGATTTCCCTCCCCATTAATGACATCAATATCGACCTCGCCTTTCAAGCGAGAGATTCGTGAGTCTTTCAGAAGGTCCATTCCCCTCTTCTTCATCCAGTTCTTATAACTACAGATTTCAAATCTTTTTATTTTTTAAAGACTTATGTATTCGTTTTAGAGAGAGAGAGCATGAACAAGGAGAGGGGCAGAGGAAAAGGAAGCATAGCCCAAGCAGACTCCACGCTGAGCATGGAACCTGGCACAGGGCTCAATCCCACAAAGCCGAGATCATGACCTGAGTCGAAACCAAAAGCCAGATGCTCAACTGACTGAGCCACCAAGCACCCCATCATTACAGATTTTAAATGGAAGCAGTGCAAAAGAGAAACAGTGAAGACACCATCTTGGCAATAAGAGAAACAAGATTACCCTGTGAGGCCTGGTCATAGTTTGGCCCTGGGGAATCTATTCTCCCATAGAGCTCCTATTTGAAATTGCTGGAATACAATCTGAGCATATCACTTCCCTTCAATGACTCCCTATGGATTTCAAAATAAAGGTAAAGCACTAATTTAGAGCACAGACCCTTCCTGAACCAATCCTTATCAACCTTGCTAGTCCCATTTCCTGCCTGTCCTCCGTATGCCCTCTATGCGTTAGCCACACTGAACGCCTTGCACTTTCCTGAATGTATTACTCTATTTCAGAGCTGTACTTTTAGTCATGCTGTTCCTTCTGCCTAGAATTAGCCCACATTTCTAATCCTTCCTCCCTCCTTTCCCCCCCCCCCCCCCCCCCCCCCCCCCCCCCCCGTCCGCTTAGCTAGCTCTTAACGTTTCCTTCAAGACTTAACTCAAACATAAATTTCATTGGGAAGCTTTCCCTGACTTTTGAATAGGAGCAGAATTTGCCACCCCCAAAATATGCCTCTTTGGCATGAGGATTATTTTAGGCTGATTATTTTTAAGAAACAGCAGACACAGTAAAAAGCCCTGAAAACTGAGTAGAAGTTACCATTTTGTGAGAGAAATCAGCATTTACAAGGGAAATCTCCACTTGTAAGGGTGTCTTCTTGACTATACCAAGAAAGAGGAAGATGGCTCTAAATCTCTAGAAACTATTATCAATGGAGAAGACAAGGACAACAACCTAAATCTGCATAACAGCTATACCGTTGTTTACTGTGCCTTTCCTGGAAACCTCCTGAAACTGGGCACCCCCCCACCCCCACCCCCGTCATTTTCTCTTGTCTTTAGCTTACGATGCTGTATAAGGTGATGGCTTGGGCCATTTCGGGGAATTGCTCAGTTTTCCCGGGTATGTCCCATTTACGTAGGAGATATACATGTTATTGAACTTCTGTTTTTCTCCTGTTAATCCTTTTATTACAGAGGGGTCTCAGCCAAGAACCTAGAAAGATACAGGAAAAATTACTTTTCCTCCCCTACACACGCCTTTTCTGCACCCCCAGTATTCAATGTGTATCTTTATCATAGCAATCATAGCACCTTCTCACAATGACATGCATATCTATTTATTTGTATGATTTTTCTATCAAGCAGTGAAGTCCCAAAACCAGGGGTTGGTTTATTGATTGATTATTTATTTATTTATTTATTATTTCTGCCTCTCTAGTGCCTGGTACATTATTCGGTAGGTAGTACATGCTAAACTAATATTTGATAAATAAAAAATGAAGGAACAATGAATGAATTAATGAACTTAATTAGGGAATAGAAGAGACTAAAAACTGCTGCTAGGATTTCCTTTTTCACACTTTTTAACACTTCAAATTTATATTTCAATTAGGGGCTTTTATTTCAGTTACGTACTTACTATGGGAGGTAACTGAGGATTTTTAAGAATTCATACCTCTGGTTCCCTTTGTGTTACTTTATCCTGAGTAAGTTAGACTCTACTTTGCAAAACTGAAATGCTGCCCGGCCAGATGCTGGTGGGTCCAGTTAGGGTAACTAGGCTACATTATGTCACCGAGGAATTCTCTTTTACTTGCCAAAACCTCTGCTGTCTTACAAAGAATGTCTCTTCGAACTGCGCCCCAGCCACTATGCCCCTGGGACTCTTCTGCCACCGCTCTGCCTGCCTTGCCTCATCTTGCTCATACTTGCTGCTGTCTACAGTTGCTACTTTAGTAGAATGAGCCAACCGGGCTCCCCAAGCAAGGTGAGAAAATTTGCCCAGAAGAGCAAAATCATTGTCAAATCACAGGCTTTGTGGATCAGAATTGCTCCTAACCTCACTCAAAGCCTCCTTTTGTGCCTAGAACAAATTTAAAGAGTTGTGCTTTTGCTCCCTCTACTGCAAGCTCACCCCACACTCCACCTTCAAAATCAGCACCTTCTTGCCAATGAAGAGCCTAATTCAGACCTCTCTTTCCTCTTCAACGAATGGGTCAGGAGGTACACTCTGCTCCCTTCCTGCTTGTTCCTAGACTGGCATGTCCTATCCAGTTCTGCTGCGGGTCCTCCATAGGACGAGAATGCGGTGTCTCTCTGGCGGGAGAAAGCTCACCACTATGATGCAGCCAGTAAGGGCTATGATAAGGAGGCCCTGGACGACTCCTCCGAGCCACCTCTTGCGACACAGGTGAGCCTTATCCGCCCACAGTAGGCACCCATTACACATCCCCATTCTAATGACTCAGTCCTCCAAAGTATCTCAGCTTATCCTTTCTCCATTACCTTGGATGTGGCACCTTCCTATACTTATTTCTGTGCTTTTAACTGTAGCACAGGTATTTTTAGAAGGTGTTGCTCTCTGGCAAGAAAAAAAAAGTCAGGAATCCTGTTGCCCTAACAGTCATATCTACTATTTCCATAAATCTCATTAACACATTTGCCTGTACTTTTTTTTTTTTTTTAAAGATTTTTATTTACTTGACAGAGAGAAACACAGCGAGAGAGGGAACACAAGCAGAGGGAATGGTAGCGGGAGAAGCAGGCCCCCTGCCAAGCAGAGAGCCTGATGCAGGGCTCGATCCCAGGACCCCGGGATCATGACCTGGGCCGAAGGCAGACACTTAACGACAGAGCCACCCAGGCGCCCCTTGCCTGTACTTTTTAAAGCCAGTACATTCTTCCACCTAACTCGCCTTTGACAATCTTTGGTTAGACCATATTGTGTTGATGTTCTTGTGACTCTGGATTATTTAATGCTCTCAAGACGTCCAGAGTTGCATCCGAGCAAGACATCCCTGTTGACGTAACTTCATATTAATACTTTAGATGATCTTTTTAAATAAATCAAATTACTCTGGTAATCACGAACTCTTTCTTTTTGCATTTTCAAATCTCTTTTTCTAAACTTTTGAATTAATCTCTACTCACATATTACACATTCCCACGAGTCTTCAAAATTCTCAAATATCACCAGTCTCTTCACAAAGCCAGTCAATTACATTGAAGCCACAGGGAAACACTTTTTTTTTTTTTTACGAGTATCTGTAAATATTCTCTCAAATGTTCCTGAATATATTTAAATCTAGATAATTCAAACTGAAACATGCAGCCTATTAAAGCGCAATGCTTTTCATGTTAAATTTAGGCCATGACCAAATCACCAAGCTTGCTAATTAGATTTTCTGTGATTTGATCAAGCTAGAGAGTTCAAATCTTAACGCTAACTAAATTGTCAGATTTCGTTCCCTTTTTAACAATTTGATTGATGTGAGAAATTTAAATCTGATCAGAAAAATTAGTTCTGGGGGCGCCTGGGTGGTTCTGTCAGTTAAGTGTCTGCCTTGGGCTCGGGTCATGATCTCAGGGTCCTGGGATCAAGCCCCTGCATCGGGCTTCCTGCTCCTACTTCTCCCTCTCCTCCCCAGCTCATGCTCTCTGTCCCTGTCTCTCAAATAAACAAATAAAATTGAAAGAAAGAAAGGGAGAGAGAAAGAAAGAAAGAATTCTGAAAACTCTCCATTTTATGTTTTCCATGCAATAAAAATGACGTGTCTCAGGATGCCTGGGTGGCTCAGTGGGTTAAAGCCTCTGCCTTTGGCTCAGGCATGATCTCAAGGTTCTGGGATCGAGCCCTGCGTCAGGCTCTCTGCTCAGCAAGGAACCTGCTTCCCTCTCTCTCTCTCTCTCTCTGCCTCTCTGCCTGCTTGTGATCTCTCTTTCTCACCGTCAAATAAATAAATAAAAATCTTTAAAAAAAGAAAAGCTGTTATTAAAAAAAAAAGTCACGTGTCTCCTCTTTAAGCAGAAGTTACTAAAGTGGCTACCCGGGTCATCTGACCCCCAAGTTTACCTAAGCAAAAAGAAGTACTTTT
Source organism: Procyon lotor (assembly GCA_028646535.1). Classification (NCBI taxonomy): domain Eukaryota; kingdom Metazoa; phylum Chordata; class Mammalia; order Carnivora; family Procyonidae; genus Procyon; species Procyon lotor. Next base: position 27,727,208 of record CM053612.1, read on the forward strand.
CAAAGCTCTAGTTCCTGTAACTAGGTCGGTGCATTGGCTGAGCTGTGTCACCAGAGGAAAGGCATCAGAGAGGGATTGTCCTTAGCTGTTCCATGTCAACCCCTGGGTCTGGCTCAGGACTCCATCGGCACATTGCTACCTTTCCAACTGGCAAATTAAGATGAAAAGGAGGACATCCGCACAGCCAAGGCTTCTGCTCCACCTGCTGCTGCTGACAGATGATTTATTAATGCCTTCACCTGGCAGGTTTGCCATTAGGGCTGAGATGTGACAAGCGATCTCCTGCATGCCGATGGCCAACTTCGGTTGAGCGACAAATATCTTAGCTTCCAAGGTTCAGTTGTATCAGAGAGCATACATACTTGGAGCAGAGTGCTCTTGAATGGACCCAAAGAGAATGGTATGTAATTTAACCCTTGGTCCGTTCTTGTGCTACAGAACCCCAGAGCTTGAATACTTGCCTAAATCATCAGTTACAAGAGGCATTTCTCCCTAGTCTGTTATTAAAACAAGAACTTCCAGAAAGCCACTGAGCATAAGCGACTGCCTCCATAATATCCCAGGAAGGAGGGCTAGAAACACTCTGAGAAGAGCAGAGCCAGAGCAAAGAAAACTGGGACTTGGCACCAAACACAGCCACCCAATGTAGGGCAGTATTATTAGTCCCAGGAAAATAGGAAAGGGTATGGTCATCTTAGAGGCTCTGAGTTTAGAGCGAATCATACTTTGTCCTCCGCACTCCCACTTCCATGTACATCTGGGTGAAACTGAGCAGTTAAACACCAAGACCGAGTCAAAGGAAAGGTGCTTTAGCCATCTGTACCCTGTAGACATATGGAGAAGGGCTCTAATGACTTGGGGGGAGGCTTAGGAAGCTTCATGCATCACAACTTCTAGACGATCCACATGTAGGGGGTCCACAGGCCTTGCTTGGAGTAGCACTGCCTCGGAGAATAATAAAACTATCATCATCATAGAATCCTAGAGCTGGAAGGCCCCCAGAGGCTACCAAATCATTTCCAACAGTCAGAGCCAGACAAAAAATGGTGTGGACCACCCCCGGGAGACAGTAAACTGCCTATCATTGAAGACATTCCAGCAGAAATTCAATAACTCCTTAGCAGGAATATTGCAGTGGGATTTCAAACACCGCGTGGGGAAGTTAAAGTAGGTGATCTTTAGGACAATTTCAAGTCTGAGATTATACTATCTCTAGGTCTGGGAAAAGACAGAAATCCCATTCCCAGAAGTAGAAATAATACTGAGATAAGTTCCAACTTATCAGATCATGGGAGTAATGTTTAAAAAAACAGTTTAAATGCAAACTAAAACAATGCCAAATGTTCTGAGAAACGAAACTATGTACTCAGAGTCCATGGAGAGAATCTAGAGGGCAGAGGTTAGTTGGTCTAACTTGAGGGGGCAAGAGAAGATAAGCTACTATGGATGAGTACTTCTGACCTATAGCTGACGAGCTTGCTATTAGTGTTTGATATTCGGCCTTTCCTGCTTTCATCACGGGGCAAAGGTTAGAAAACAGGATGGCAATGAGAGAGAAGGGGAAGGAGTGGGAGCAGGCAAGAATAACATTGTATTCTTCAAGTATTCAAGTTTCACAGAGGGGCTGATGCAATAAGGAGAAAAATGTCTGAAAAGGCTCCTGGGTTGGGGGGTGATAACGAAAAAAAGGTTGGGAAACACTGCTTTATATCCAGGAGTGAGATGGTAGTGTATCTGTATATTCAATTTTATATGTACTGCCAAAGAACTTTCTAGAACTGTTCTATTTTTAGAATTACCAGAGGCTATTCTAATGTATACCCAGGGCTCAGAACAACCCACTCTGCTCCACAGTTCACGGTAGGCAATACAAACAGTATCATGAGTCTGATATTTGGGTCGATAAGGTCCTGTCTCTCATATTCCTTGGTCACCACCACAGTCCCTAATTGAAGCTTCTCCTTCAAGTTTGCAAAGAAACTAATTCCGTCAAGAAGGATATAAAGAGCTCAAGGTGAGTTCATCAATAAATGAGTATCGATTCGTCCTAACTACAAATTCTTCTTTTTTAAAGATTTTATTTATTTATTTGACAGAGAGAAAGACACACAGCGAGAGAGGGAACACAAGCAGGGGGAAGAGGGAGAAGGAGAAGCAGCCTTCCCACCGAGCAGGGAGACCGATAGATATGGGATATGGGGCTCTGGGCTCGATCCCAGGACTCTGGGATCATGACCAGACCCGAAAGCAGCTGCCTAACGACTGAGCCACTCAGGCGCCCTGTAACTACAAATTCTAACTCTGACTCTGTGCTCCAGTGATTAACAGCCACTCTAAGACTCATTGGGTTGTGGGTTTTTTTTAAATTTTTTTGCCCACCCTTTGGAGCCTCTTTTGCTGACCCCATGCCTTCTACGTCAACAGCTTGCCTTGACTACACCTGTCACTGCTTGTTCTGAAAACCACACTCCCAGAAACATAGATAAGGAAAGAACAAGAGAAAAGCATTCTCTGAAAGTGGTGCTTTTTCCAACATTTTTTTTAAAGATTTTATTTATTTATTTGACAGAGAGAGAGATCACAAGTAGGCAGAGAGGCAGGCAGAGAGAGGGGAGGGGAAAGCAGGCTCCCCGCCGAGCAGAGAACCGACCCAGGACCCTGAGATCATGACCTGAGCCAAAGACAGAGGCTTAAACCACTGAGCCCCCCAGGCACCCCTTTCCAACATTTTTAAAATGCTGTATTAACATGGTTGTTTTTAATACTTGTGGTGCAGAGAAAGTAGTCAATAAGTGTTGTCTTTTAAAAACAAACAAACAAAGGGCGCCTGGGTGGCTCAGTGGATTAAAGCCTCTGCCTTCAGCTCTGGTCTTGATCTCAGCGTCCTGGGACAGAGCCCCGCATGGGGTTCTCTGCTCAGCAGGGAGCTTCCTCTCTCTATCTGCCTGCCTCTGCCTATTTGTGATCTCTCTTTCTCTGTCAAATGAATAAATAAAATTAAAAAAAAAAAAACAACCCAACCTGCGCACTCTCCTACCACCCAATACCGTAGCCACATAGCCACTCTCGTACAAGCCCACCCTTTGGCTTACTTCCCCTCAGGTTAGAAATAAGGCAGTCCTCTCACCTCCCCCCTCCAGGGCTTATTTTTAATCACCTGAAGCTGGGTCTTTCCTTCAGCACCTGCCCCATTCCAGACATCTCAGGTTCCAGCATCACGTAAGTATAGTTAAACCTATTGGTGTCCCAAGATGTCTTGTTGGTAAAAAGATCAAAGACTCTCTGCACTTCCTGAGTCTCAGACCAGTCCTGTGTGAAAAATGCTGTCCCTTTCCTGAATCATAACTTATATTCTTAATCTGCAGGCTGTGAATATTTCTTCTGGACCTTCCTACGCTCCTTGCTTTCTAGATATGCCTCCGTTTTGGGAATCAAATGGTACCCTCTAATATCATAATTGTAAAATCCTTATTTAAAAAAAGAAGCAGTCTTTGCTTTCCCATTGCACTTAGAAGGCTACTAAACTCTGGCAGACATTGAACTGAAACAACATTTTTGGGGCAGTAACTGGAAAAAACCAAATTTTCCTTCACCGCTGGCTGCCTCACTAAATCCGGGCTACAGAAATAAGAGTGGGGGTTGGGGGGCGGCAGAAGGGGCCTCCGCAGCTCAGCCAGCCAGCCAGAGAGAGCTGCCATTGCTACAAGCTTAGCAGGACTCTAGTCACCGCACAGTCATTTAAAATGTCCCGGAGACTCAACAACATGGGAAGAAATGTAAACTTTGTTAGCTTCCATTATGTCCTAGGGCACAGATTAATCCTTTTAAACATATCTAGACTTCCAGAGCCGCTGGAGCAAGTAGAAGGACAGTGATTCCCTGGAAAGAAAATATTGGCTCAGAGTGGGAAGAATGGAAAAAACAGGTTCACTTCTTTAAAAAGTCGCAATTATGTGTTTTTCATTCGAGTAAAAATGAATCGTGATCTCCCTCTAGTGACCAAAAGGAGAGTAGCCACCAGACCATCCTTGGGTTCTTTTTTTTTTCTTTTCAATAGACTGTTTTTAAGTATAAAATGTTCATATTTATCCTTAGCAACTAAACACACATGCACATGCACACGCACGCGCGCACATGCACGCGCGCACACACACACACACACACACACACAGCATATGTATGTATCTCTGTTTCTTTATGACCAGATCATAAGACTGTATTTGGAGCAAGGATCAGAACACAAAGTATGGATGCCATAATTTGGATACCAGCTACATAGGCACTAATTGCTTTACAGCTAAGCATAGCAGCCTCATAAAATATTAAAGTCTTGGGGAACTACTGCTATTCAACATAGTACTAGAAGTTCTAGCCTCAGCAGACAACAAAAAGAAATAAAAGGCATCCAAATTGACAAAGAACAAGTCAAGCTCTCACTCTTTGTAGATGATATAATACTTTATGTGGAAAACCCAAAAGACTCCACTCCAAGACTGCTAGAACTCATACAGGAATTCAGTCAAGTGTCAGAATATAAAATCAATGCACAGAAATCAGTTGCATTTCTATACACCAACAGCAAAACAGAAG
>CM053612.1:27732297-27752094 GCA_028646535.1 Procyon lotor
TTTCATGTGTCTGTTAGCCATTTGTATGTCTTCTTTGGAGAAGTGTCTGTTCATGTCTTCTGCCCATCTTTTGATGTAATTATCGGTTTTGTGAGTGTTGAGTTTGAGGAGTTCTTTATAGATCTTAGATATCAGACCTTGGTCTTAATTTCTTTTTTAAAAGATTTGTTCATTTATTTGACAGAGAGAGAGAGTGAGAGAGCACAAGCAGGGGAGTAGCAGAGGGAGAGGGAGAAGCAGGCTCCCGCTGAGCAGGGAGCCCAACACAGGGCTCCATCCCAGGACCCTGAGATCATGAGCTGAGATGAAGGCAGATGCTTAAACAACTGAGACACTCAGGTATCCTACTTTCCTTAATTTCTTAAAGATATTAATATCTGTAGCTTCTTCCTAATTTGGTCACCTGTCATCCCCATTACATTAATATGGCCGATAATTTTGATTGTGGATTTTGATGAATATATGTTGACTTTTTCTTCTCTTTAGTCTAGAAATTATTTTTATTTTATTTTTAAGACATCAAAAACTTAGCAAAGAAATTTGGTCATCCAAAGTTGTTGTATTTCTAGAACTATCATTTGGATTTGTTTGTATTTTCATTTGAGTACTTCTGTTCCAGTTTCAATTTGGGTTCTTGTGTAACAAATCCCCTAAGGCCTAGTTACCCAAAGACCATTTTTATTATTCCCTTACATTTGGATAACAGTTTAGATAGATAAAAAGTCTAGGCTCAAAGTTCTTTTCCTCAATATTCAAGAAAATAATAGCTCCATTGCTTTCTTGAGTCCAGAATACCATTGAAAACTTAGGTATCAATCTAACCTTGATTTTTTTGTTGTTGATTTATTCTTTCTTCTGGCTCATTTGTAGGTTGGTTGACTTTTTTTTTTTAATCAGTACACTTTACTTTTTAGAGCAGTTTTGTCTAAAAATTGAGCACAATGTACAGAGTTCTCATATATCCCAACACTTCCACTCACCCACCCACCAATATACATGCACACACACACACACACACACACACACAGTTTCCCCTACTCTTACTATCTTACAATAGTGTTGTACATGTGTTATAAATGATGAGCAATATTGATACATGATCAGTATATCAATCGACATGCATGTTGATACACAATTATTACCTAAAGTTCATAGCTTACATTAGGGTTCAATATTGTCTCAAACTTTCTATGGGTTTCGATATATTATCCACCAGTACAGTACCTTACAGAATAGTTTCACTGCCCTAAAAATCCCCCGTGCTCCACCAATTCATTCCTCCTTCCCTCTTTCCGTTGCCATCATCATCATTGTCACCATGATTATTAATATCATCATCCTCACCAGCATCACCATCGTCTTCATCACCATCATCACCATAAACAACACCTTCATCATCATTACCATCACCTACATAATTATGAACATCATCTGCATAATCAAAAGGATCTTTATAATAATCAAAACCATCATCTTTATCACCAGCAGCAGCAGCAGCAGCAGGTCACCATCATTATTCACATCATCATCCTCACCATCATTGTCATGATCATCAACATCATTGTCATCAACCATGGTCGTCCTCATCATCATCACCCCTCACCATCAGCTTCATTATCATTGTCACCTTCTGTTATGGACTAAATTATGCCCCCCAAATTCATACGGTGAAGCCCTAACCCCTAATGTGACTGTATTTGGAGCTAGGACCTTAAGGAGGTAAAGTTAAAGGAGGTAAAAAAGGTAGGGCTCTATTCCTATTGGACTTGTGTCCTTATAAGAAGAGAAAGAGGGGGCCTGAGTGGCTCAGTGGATTAAAGCCTCTGCCTTCAGCTCAGGTCATGATCTCAGGGTCCTGGATCGAGCTCCACATCAGGCTCTCTGCTCAGCAAGGAGCCTGTTTCCCCCTCTCTCTCTGCCTGCCTACTTGTGATCTCTCTCTCTCTTTCTCTCTCTATCTCTCTCCCTCTCTCTGTCAAATAAATAAATAAAATCTTAAAAAAAATTTCTAAAAAAGAAGAGAAAGAGACAAGAGAGCTAAGTTCTCTGCTCATACACCAAGAAAAGTCACGTGAGGACACAATGAGAAGGTGTCCATCTGCAAGCTAAGGAGAGAGATCTCACCAGAAACCAACCCTACCGGCACTTTCATTTTTAGACTACCAGTGTCCAGAACTGTTAGAAATAAATTTCTGCTGTTCAAGCTACCCAGTCTGTGGTATTATGTTATGGCAGCCCAAGCTGACTAATACACCTTCATACCCATCTTTATCATCTAAAGCACCACAACTGTCACTTTCATAATCAGCACCATCACTATTTTTACCTTCACCATAATCATAATCACCACCATCATCAAACACCCTTAGCATCATCTTCATTATCACCATCACCATCATCACTGAATTATGACCATATATATCATCTATGTTAATGCCATTTTCATCATCTTCTGTGTTATTACCACTTTCAACATCATCATTATCACCATCATCTTCATATTTTTCATCATCACCATCATCCAAACCATTATCAGCATAGTCATCATCATCAAAATCAGCATTATCTTCTTTTCCATAATTATCACCATCATCATCACCATTATCACCAATATCATCAAAATCATCATCATCAGGGGCGCCTGGGTGGCTCAGTGGGTTAAGCCTCTGCCTTCGGCTCAGGTCATGATCTCAGGGTCCTGGAATCGAGTCCCACATGGGGCTCTCTGCTCGGTGGAGAGCCTGCTTCCCCCTCTCCCTCTGCCTGCCTCTCTGCCTACTTGTGATCTCTTTCTCTCTATTAAATAAATAAAATCTTTAAAAAAGATCACCATCATCATTACCATCTTCATCATCACATCACCATCTTCATACTGATTATAAGATTTGACATCATCAGATTCTTATCGTCAGCAAAATCATCATCAATATCATGATCTATATCATAATCACCAACATTATTTTCCCCATATTTCTCACCACCAATGGCTATCATCACCACCAATGTGTACATTGCCATCATTTCATCATCTTTACCATCATCCTCATTATCTTCACCATCCTTATCATCACCACCAAAAAAATCACTGTCAACAACAATAGCATCATCTCTATCACTATGATTATCACCATGTCCACCACCATCATCATCTTCAACATCATTGCTATTATCATTTCCTCATCGCCATCATCAGAAACTTAATCATCAATATGATCATCACCATCATCCTCACCATTAACATTACCATCATCACTGCCATCATCATCTTCATCATCACCATTCTCATCACAATTATCAGCACCATCACCATCATCTACAATATCTTCATCATCATCATTGTTGCCCTCATCACCAGCATAATGAACATCATCATTACCATCAGCATCACTTTCACCATTTCCATATTCCTCATGTAAGCATCACAATTATCTTCCTGTTCACCATTACCATCATTTTCATCATCTTTGCACTCATCCCCATCATCATAATAGAATCCAAATCATTATCTTTATCTAACCATCATCAGCAGCTTCTTTTTTATCTTTATCATCATCACCATCATCTTAATTATCATTCGCACTATACTCATAACTATGACCATCACAATCATTGCTGTTATCATCACAGTTGTCACAATTATCATACTCACCATCATCAACCTCATAATCATCAGTATAATCATAATTTTTATTATTACCACTATCATTTTTAGAGTCATTACCATTAGCTTTACCATTATCATTACCATCATCACCATTATGAACATCATCATCATTTCATCATTACCAGCATCTTTGTCTTCATCATAGCCATCATCTTCATTATATTATCTTTACCATTGTAACCACTAGCATCAGGGCGCCTCGGTGGCTCAGTGGGTTAAAGCCTCTGCCTTGGGCTCAGGTCATGATCTCAGGGTCCTGGGATCGAGCCCCGCATCGGGTTCTCTGCTCAGCAGGAATCCTGCTTCCTCCTCTCTGCTTGCCTCTCTCTCTACTTGTGATCTCTCTCCTCTCTGTCAAATAAATAAAATCTTAAAAAAAAAAAAAAACACTGGCATCATCGTCTTCATCATGAACATGTCATCATCATTCACACTCTTCACCAATACCCTTATCTCCAGTGTCATCTCCTTCGTCACCATCACTATTTACATTATTATCATCACCGTTATCATCACAATCACCATCTTCACCATCTCATGACCATCATAATGATAATTTTTAATTACAGTTCTTATCCACAATATCTCCATCACCACCATTATCACCATCATCTTTACAGCATTATCCTCATTCTCATCACTGTTCTTACCATTTTCATCACTACCATTGTCTTCATCAGCTTTGCATTCATCACCACCACCATCATCATCACTATCCCATTGTCTTCAGTCTTACCACCATAACCATCATCATCTTCATCATCATCATGATCATTCTTAGTATTCTCTTCATCATCATCACCACTAACATCATCACCATCATCTTAATTATCTCTATCATCATCATCATTATTATCATCATTCTCACCATCATCAATATTTTCCTTGTCATTACTATTAACATTACCGTCACCCTCATCTTCATCACCACCATCACCCTTTTTTTTACCCTTTTCTTTACCATGATCATCTTCATGTATATTATCATCTATCATCCATCATCTTCATGTATATTATCACCATCAGCAGCTGCATCTTCAGTGTCATATTTCCACCATCATCACCTTTACCACAATTAGCATTATTGTTGTCAACGCTATCATTGTGATTGTTTCCATCATTATCATACTTCATCACCTTCATCATCACCTTCATCATCACCATTATCACCCTCATCATCATTATCCTTACCAGCCTTGTCAGCATATTCATTAATATTCATCATGGTCTGAGGCACCTGGGTGGCTCAGTTGGTTCAGTGTCTGCCTTCGGCTCAGGTCATGATCCTAGGGTCCTGGGATAGAGCCCCGCATCCGGCTCCCTGCTCAGTGGGGAGCCTGCTTCTCCCTCTCCCTCTGCCTCTCTCTTCCACTCATGCTCTGTCTCTCACGTTCTCTAAGAAAAAAAATATTCATCACAATCACTATTATTGCCAGCAGCAGCAGCTTCTTCACTATCTTCATCCCATCATAATCACCGTCAAAATCCTCACTATAATCTTTATCATTACCAGATACGCAGAAGATAAATAAATTACAGAGGAAAACTTGGCAGACAAAGGTACTGAAGTCAGAGTAGTTGCATAGGTTAATGGAGCAACAAGTTTTTCTTAGTTCTTTAAGATCTTGTACAAATTTATATAGTGAGTAACCATCTTTATCAAATTTAATTTCCTTCCTTATTGGAAACATAGGAGTATTACATGGTAAGTGCCTTTTGAAAATTATCCCTTCTCGGGGCACCTGGTTGTCTCAGTCATTAAGCGTCTGCCTTCGGCTCAGGTCAGGATCCCAGGGTCCTAGGATCAAGCCCCGCATCGGGCTCTTTGCTCAGCAGGGAGCCTGCTTCTCCCGCTACCATTCCCTCTGCTTGTGTTCCCTCTCCAGCTGTGTTTCTCTCTGTCAAATAAATAAAATCTTTTAAAAAAAGAAAATTATCCCTTATTCTAATTCTTTTATAATTATGTTTATTCCTTCTAATTGAGCCCCTGACAAAGGATATTGCTTTAGACATGGCTATGGTAAAATATTTTTATTGGCTCTATAGTTTGGATATAATAGGTATCATTATTTCCTAAGGACCCAAACAGTGTATTGATTTGTTTCAACTTAGAATGCCTTCCTACAGTGCTGTGAGACTGACATTCCACCATATCTCCTTTCCTTTGGTGGACACACAGTAACCAATTCTGATATGGCCTTCAGAGGAGCTCCACAGACACTCCATTTGGAGCACAGAATATGAAGCTTCTAAGTTGTACCGCTGGACTCCTACCAACTGGTGGACAGAAGAACCAGGAGAAAGTAAGAAAACATGTTCATCCATCGGAAGACCTGTCAATATGGGAACATAGACAAAATGGAACAAATAAGAAAAGATAAAAGTGAAAAGGCTGATCGAACATACCAACAGCCTCTATTGATCTATCACCAAATGGAATATGAGAAATGCCTGAGAAAAAGGAAGAGTAAGTAGCACGAGCAGCTCCGGTTTCCAACTCAGATTCCATAAATTTGTCCATTTTAAGCCATTTACCAAGGATTCCGAAGCTTTCTGGTCTTTCCTGTTGATGTAATTCCTGCATTTTCTAGACTCTCTTTCTATAATCCCCTTTCTAATATCCTGACTTCCGGCAATATTGACATACATTTTCCCTTCTCTTTTGTCCCTTTCATAGGTTGTCCAGAGTAAGGGTTATTCCCTTTAGCAAACACTTCTAACTGAGCGACTAACGCTGTGGGTTTTTTGGTTTTTTTTTCAATTTCTTCATTTTTTTTCTTCGTCTTCTCTGGAGTTGACCAAAACAGAGAGACTAGCTGCAGCTAAGATTTGAGTAATAGTCTGCCCTTGCCTTACCATAGCATTTTCCCTAATGTGAATTTAGAGAACAGCAGAGCCAAGACACAGGTGGGTAGGACCAGAAGGTGAATTTGATCTGCCCTTAGATCCAGGCCTACAAACAGAGAAAACAGCTGCAAATCACTGATGAAATCAACGAAGGATTCATCCACCTTCCTGCGACACCACTGCAACTGCCGCCAGCTTGCCCTTAATGGAAAGGCTTCACCTGTGATCGTTATCAATCCTTCTCGATGGGTCTCCAAAGTCCTTCATTCTTTCACATGTGTTGGGGTGACGATAAACATCTTCCCTTGTCCCCGTAACACTGGATGGGATCTTCCAGACTCCGAAGTGCTTGCTAGAGCACGCGAACAGCCTTCTGATAGCAGAATTCCACGCAGCTGCCAATTGCAGAATTCTAGGAAGTAGCCTGTGCCTGGCACCATGCACGTGATTGTAAACTGAAACACTCTGCTTCTGGGTCCCAGGGGAGAGATGGCATGAGTATTATCAGCTGGCAAGAAAGGAATGTGCATTACCTGTGTGTCTGGAGTAGCTTCTCTTTTTTTTTTAAGATTTTATTTATTTATTTGACAGAGAGAAAGAGATCACAGGCAGAGAGAGGGGGAAGCAGGCTCCCTGCTGAGCAGAGAACCCAATGCAGGGCTGGATCCCAGGACCCTGAGATCATGACCTGAGCTGAAGGCAGAGGCTTAACCCGCTGAGCCACCCAGGCACCCTGGGGGTAGCTTCTCAATGCCATCACCTTTGTTGCTGATCCAACCAGGAAGGCCTGGGAGTTGTTTTTTTTTTTTAATTTAATTTTTTATTTATTCATTAATTTGAGAAAAAACGTGTATGTGAGCAGGGGAGGGGTAGAGGGGGAGGGAGAGGGACAAGCAGACTCCACGCCGAGCACTGAACTCAACACAGGGCTCAATCCCACGACCCTGGGATCACGACTTGAGCCAAAATCAAGAGTAAGATACTTAACTGACTGAGCCACCCAGGCGCCCCAAACCTGGGTTTTTTTTTCACATTGACAAGAAAAATGTAAACTATACAGCACTTTGGTCTGCTTTCCGTATTGATGTTCATCAGCTTAACACCTTCTTTGTTTGCCTTTTTCCAAGTAACTGGTGAAACTACTGTTCATGTCTATCCAAGGTCTCAGTTTTTCCCAGATCCTGTCTCTTTATCATATCTGCTTTTCTAACTGTGTGGATGAGAAGGGACTCTCAGAGGGGTAATCTGGGATAAGACATCACATGGACATAGGGCCAGGCCATGAGGCATACAAATATTTATCTTCGCATAGCCGCTGCTGTACAGAGAACACAGTGCAGACAAACTCAGCGGATTTCATCACTGGTGAAGCCAACAGCCAGCACACACACTGCAGATACCCTGAAGATATCTTGCCAACTTTTTTTCTTTTTTTGGCATTCCAGATGCCTGTCACCTGAGTCCCCAAACCCTGCAGGCTATGCACCTGCCAACTGCCCAACCCCAGCATTAGCCTCCCCTGCTCTCTGCGTGCCCAGGGGAAAGTATGCAGCAAGAGGAGAGCACGCCAAAAGTCAGGGCTTCCACAGCTGCCAGTGAGCTCATAGTTGGCCGCGGCCACCTCTGCCTACCCTGGCCCTCATCGCTCCATGGGTGTCTGTGACTGGATCCTGCCACTGCACAGGCATTTGCAGCTGGCCCCTGCAGCTGCATGTGTGCCTGCTGTGGGCTCCAGCCACCACTGCTGTCTGCCCAGGGTCCCTGGCCACCAGAACTGGAGGTGCCACTGAAGGCAGCAGACCTTGCAGCCTCTTGCAGACCCCACGGTGCTTGCAAAGGACCATTCGGTTGTAGATGCTGTCCTCCACAGCATCCTGGGCCAAAGGGACATCATACCCGATTAGACCTAGTGATGTCACAAGCCCCTGCACTAGATGCCCCACACCAGCAGACCAGGGGTCACAGCAGAGGCCCACATGCCCCACCCAAAGCAAAAGACCTCACTTATGGAAGTCAGTTCATGAAGTCTGGAAGAGGTAACTGCTTACTCAAATGCACTGACACCTATACAAAGCCTCAGGGATGACAAAGGGTCAGGGAAACATGTCTCCACCAAAGGAACAAAATAACCTCCAGTGATTAAACCTCCCCTCCCCCCAACAAATGGAAATCCAGCAATTTCCCTGCAATGAGTAATTGTTCTAAAGCTGCTCAAAGATGTATAAGAGAACACAAATGAACAATTTAATGATATCAGGGCAACAGTACAGAAATAAAATGAGAAGTTCAACAAAGAGAAAACATAAAAAGGAAACACATTTATGAACTGAAGAATATAATGTCTAGACTGAAGAATTCGAAAGAGTGCTTCAACAACAGAATTGAATAAGCAGAAGAATCATTGAGTTAGAAGACAAATCAATTGAACTTATCCAATTAGAGGAGCAAAAATAAGAAAGAATGAAAATGCGAGTTGAAAGTCTATGGGGGCACCTGGGTGGCTGTTGGTTAAGCAACTGCCTTCGGCTCAGGTCATGATCCTGGAGTCCTGGGATCAAGTCCCACATCGGGCTCCCAGCTACACAGGGAGTCTGCTTCTCCCTCTGACCTTCTCCCCTCTCATGGTCTCTCTCTCTCTCATAAATAAATAAAATCTTTTAAAAAAAAGAAATTCTACGGGACTTATGGAATACCATAAACAGAAATATTATATTATACACATCACTGGAGTCCCCAGAAGGAGAAAAGAGGGAGAGAGGGGTAGAGAGCTTATTTAAAGAAATAATGGCTGGGGCTCCTGGGTGGGTCAGTTGGTTAAGCATCTGCCTTAGGCTCAGGTCATGATCTGAGTCCTGGGATCAAGCCCAGTGTCAGGGTCACTGCTCAGTGCAAAGTCTGTTTCTCTCCCTCTCTTTTTCCCTCTCTCTCTGTCCCTCCCCTTGCTCATGCTCTCTCTCTCTCAAATAAATAAATAAAATCTTGAAAAAGAAGAATGGCTGATATACTCAACATAAGAGTCCCTAAATATATAAAACAAATATTAACAGACCTAAAGGACTAAACAGAGAGCAATATAATAGCAGGGGACTTTAATACCTACTTACACCAATGAACAGTTCATCCAGACAGAAAATCGATAAGGAAGCAGTGGCTTCGAATGACACATTAGGGGAGATGGACTTAAGAGACAAATACAGACAATCCATCCAAAAGCAACAGGAGACACAACATGCATTCTTCTCAAACACACATGGAACATTCTCCAGGATAGATTACATGTTAGGCCACAAAACAAGTCTTAATAAAGATAAGAAGTTTACAATTATATCAAGCATGTTTTCTGACCACAACAGTGTGGAACTAGAAATCAATTACAAGAAGAAAACTGGAACACTGGAAAATTCACAAGTACATGGAGATTAAACCATGTGCTATGCGTCAAAGAAGAAATCAAGAGAAATCAAAACTATCTTGAGACAAATGAAAATGGAAATACAACATACCAAAACTTATTGGATGCAACAAAAGCAGTTCTAGGAGAAAAGTTCATAGGGATAAATGCCTACCTGAAAAAAACAAGAAAAATCTCAAATAAACAACCTAACTTTACACCTCAAGACCTAGAAAAAGAAGAGCGAATGGAGCCCAGAGTTAGCAGACGGAAGGAAATAACAAAGATCAGAGTGGAAATAAATGATATAGAGACTAAAAATACAAGAGAAAACATCAATGAAACAAAGAGCCAGTTTTTTTAAAAGATGAACAAAATTGACAAACCTTTAGCTAGGCTCACCAAGAAAAAAAGAGAGGACTCAAATAAAATCAGAAATGAAAGAGATATTACAACTGATACCACAGTTGTACAAAAGACCCCAGAAGGCTACAATGGATAATAATTATACCATAATTATACCAATAATTATACCAACAAATTGGATAACCTAGAAGAAATGGATGAATTCATAGAAACATGCAATCTACCAAGAGTAAATCATGAAGAAATAAAAAATCTGAACATATTGATGACTAATAAGGAGATTGAAATGATCAAAGATAGGAACCCTATAAAGGCAGAAAGTAAAGTATTCCTCCACTGGCCTACCCACAGGGGTAAGTGCACATGTGGAAACACAGGGTAATGAACACTGTGTTTAGGAACAAACTGAGAGACATGATAAATAAACAAAGTGTTGACCTGCATATGAAGAAAGACTTCCTTGATTTTAATAGGAATCCTGCCAAAACAGTTTAGAGAAAATCCTCCACCCTGATCAAGTCCTTCATCCCCTACTTTTGATGTCTAAGTCCTTGGCTTGCCTTTAGCAAGAATTCTCCTACCCTTGGGGCACCTGGCTGGCTCAGTTGGTAGTGCATGTGACTCTTGATCTTGGGGTTGTAAGTTCAAGCTCCACATTGGGTGTAGAGATTACTTAAAAATAAAATCTTAAAAAAAAAAATGAAAGAGTTCTCCTACCCTTGATACCTCCTCTTTATAATTTTCCACCTACTGATCTCTTCACTTGGCTGGGAGGCTCCACTTGTCCTTTTTTTTTTTTTTAAGATTTTTAAAATTTATTTGACAGAGAGAAACACGGCAAGAGGGAATACAAGCAGGGGGAGTGGGAGAGGGAGAAGCAGGCTTCCCACCAAGCAGGGAGCCCGATCCCAGGACCCTGGGATCATGACCTGAGCCAAAGTCAGCCGCTTAACGACTGAGCCACCCAGGTGCCCCTCCGCTTGTCCTTGTTATATGTGGAAATGAGTCTGATCTTCCCCCCACCCCCCCCCACCCCCAGCCCCATTGCAATAGGGAAGGCTTCTTTGGGATACTAGAACAGAAGATGCTTGATTAGGGAGAGCAATTCATTTGTGCTGTGTTAATAGTATTTTTTCACTTGAGATTTTTCTGGTTCTTTGTATGACAAGTGATTTATGATTGATTGTATCCTGGATGAGTGGGTATTATGTTCTGTGTCCCTGGATCATACTTACGTTACACTTCAGCAAACAGTTTAGATTTAGCCCTCGGGTCATGGCATACCTTTGTGGGCTGTGTTTCGAATGACAATCTGGTTTTCAGAGGCCTTGAAAAGCTACTCTGTTCTGCTTTACTGATGGGCTGCTCAGAGGCCAACCTGAAAACCTAGGCAGGATTTCAATTTCTTGTACAGGTTACTTGGGGGTTTTGCCCAGGATGCGATATATATTTAAAAATTCCTTTCTCCAACTCCTTCCTTGACTTTCTAGTTTGGAGGGGGAGAACCATCACCTCATCAAGCTTGCCCAGCTCTGTCTCCTAGATATCACATCATTAGTGGAAGGAGAATGCTGCCTCCCATCTACCAAGTGGGGCAAGGTATACTAGTAATTTTTTAAATACCAAGGAATTTAAGGTCGAAAAACTTTTACTCTGTGCTCTCTAGTAGGAAAAAGACATAGACTTTCACTCAGCATCTTAGCAAAAAAACACCAAGAAATTCAGCTAAGATAGATATTTGTTGAGTGGAATCTGAGCAGGAGGGCAGAAATGTGTAAGTAAGGAAAGTATCCTGGGATCTGTGCTTTATTAGAACAGAGACCAGAAAGGCTATCCACAGAATCAAAACCGATGAAGTATGATGGCAAAGGAAAAGGAATGTGTTCCTATTTCAGATTAGACAACAAAGTTAAATAAACTGAGCCATCAGCATAGGTGACGTTCATTCACAAGATCTCTCTCTTTTTTTTTTAAAGATTTTGTTTATTTGAGAGAGAACTATTGGGGGAAGGAGCAGAGGGAGAGGGAGAAGTAGACTCCCTGCTGAGCAGGGAGCCTGATTTGGGGCTCAATCCCAGGACCCTGGGATGGTGACCTGAGCCAATGGCAGATGCTTAACGAATGAGCCACCTAGGTGCCCCATATGATAAGCTTAAAAAAAAAAACTCAAGAGAAAAAAATACATTGTTTGATGATGATTAAGCAAAACATGCAGGAAGACCACTTTCCTATACTATATACAAGAAAAAAAAAAAAGAATATGGGGCGCCTGGGTGGCTCAATCAGTTAACCAGCTGCTTTTGGCTCAGGTCATGATCCTGGGGTCCTGGGATAGAACCCCACATGGGGCTCCCTGCTCCGTTGGTAGCCTGCTTCTCCCTCTGCCTGCTGCCTTCCCTGCTTCTGCTCTCTCTCCTCCCTCTCTCTCTCTCTGTCAAATAGATAAATAAAATGTTTATTAAAATTATTTAAAAAAAAAAAAAGAGGGGCACCTGGGTGGCTCAGTTGGTTAAGCAACTGCCTTCGGCTCAGGTCATGATCCTCGAGTCCCAGGATCAGTCCTGCATCTGGCTCCCGGCTTCACAGGGAGTCTGCTTCTCCCTCTGCCCTTCTCCCCTCTCATGTTCTCTCTCACTCTCTCTCTCACTCTCTCTCTCTCTCAAATAAATAAACAAACAAACAAACAAACAAATAAATAAATCTTAAAAAAAAAAAAAAGAGGGGCACCTGCGTGGCTCGTCGTTAAGCGTCTGCCTTCAGCTCAGGTCATGATCCCAAGGTCCTGGGATCGAGCCCCACATCGGGCTCCCCGTTCAGTGAGAAGCCTACTTCTTCCTCTCCCATTCCCACTGCTTGTGTTCCCTCTCTCACTGTGTCTCTCTCTGTCAAATTATAAATAAAATCTTTTTTTAAAAAAAATAATGTGATTCCTAGGGGCACCTGAGTGGCTCAGTCAGGTAAGTGGTTAAGCCTCTGATCGATCAGGCCATAATCCCAAAGTCCTGGGATTGAGCCCCTGCTCAGTGGAGAACCTGCTTCTCCCTCTCCCTCTACCCTTCTCCCATTCATGCTCTCCCTCTCTCTCTTTCTCTCTTTCTTTCTCTCTATCACTCTATCTCAAATAAATAAAATCTTAAAAAAAAAAAAAGAATGTTTCCTATATTACTGTAGTGAAACAAAAAAACATGCCCACACCCTAATCCCCAGAAACTGTGACTACTTTAAATAGCAAAAGATGTGATTAAGTTAAATATCTTAAGAGGAGGTTCTTATTCTGGATTATCTGGGTGATCTCTGAATGCAATCACCTTTTGAAAGAGAGAAAGAAACGTATAGGGAGTTTACAGACACAAAGAGGAGAAGGCAGTGTAAAGTTGGAACAGAGGGAGACTGCTGAAAAACGCCAATAGCCATTATTAGAAGCTGGAGGAGCCAAGGACGATACTGTCTCCTAGAGCCTCCAGAGGGAGTGTGGCCCTGCCAACACTTTGATTTTGAACTTCCATTCTCCAGAACTCTGAGAGATAACTTTTCATTGTTTTAAGACACCCCGTTTGGGGCGCCTGGGTGGCTCAGTGGGTTAAGCCTCTGCCTTTGGCTCGGGTCATGATCTCAGGATCCTGGGATCCAGCCCCGCATCAGACTCTGCTCAGCAGGGAGCCTGCTTCCCCCTCTCTCTCTGCCTGCCTCTCTGCCTACTTGTGATCTCTCTCTCTGTGTCAAATAAATAAATAAAATCTTAAAAAAAAAAAAAAGACACCCAGTTGGGGATGCCTGGGTGACTCAATTGTTAAGTGTCTGCCTTCTGCTCAAGTCCTGATCCCAGGGTCCTAGGATGGAGCCCGCATCAGGCTCCCTGCTTGGCGAGAAGCCTGCTCCTCCCTCTCCTGCTCCCTTTGCTTGTGTTCCCTCTCTTGCTGTGTCTCTCTCTGTCAAATAAATAAATAAAATCTTAAAAAAAAAAAAAAAGACACCCAGTTTATGATAATTTGTTATGGCAGCCCTAGGAAACTAATAGTTATCCTTACACAACCTTATTGTTTTCTCTGTCTTCAACATGAGTTTCATGTTCCCCATGGAGTTTCCAATTATTGAGATACTGTCTGAAGGAGGAGCATAAGATGGTGACCTCACAAAGGAAAGCAGAAGAGCCAGGAGTCTTATGCTCTAACATTGTACCATACTTGGCTACAGCTATGCAATATATGCACATTAATGATCACTGATGGCTAGAAGGTGCCATAAACTTTAGTCCAAGTTTTGCCTTGGACCATTCGATTCTCTTGAAGGAGAATCAAGTCATAGGGTTAAGAATGGATCCATTAGGGGCGCCTGGGTGGCTCTGTGGGTTAAAGCCTCTGCCTTCAGCTCGGGTCATGATCTCAGAGTCCTGGGATCGAGCCCCGCATTGGGCTCTCTGCTCGGCAGGAAGCCTGCTTCCTCCTCTCTCTCTGCCTGCCTCTCTGCCTGCTTGTGATCTATCAAATAAATAAATAAAATCTTTTAAAAAAAATGGATCATCAAGTTCAGTTTTATACATTTATTTCTGCTTCATTCCTTAAAGTTAGAGCAAGTGATGATCCTGGAGCAAAAGTTTCCCCTGCCTCAACAGAGGTGGTGATAGAGGAGGAGGTCCTTGAACAAAGAGGACCATGGTGGTGATGACGGTTTACCAATTATTCCAGGTAAAGGAATTGGAAGACAAAGAAAAACTCCTCTGGGTAGAGGTGGCACTGGCACAGAGGATGGTGGGCATTGGCCTGTATCTGCCCGTAGAGACAGTAGAAGAATTCCTGATATCTATAAGTAGCTTGACCACCAGTATTCCTGTAATAGAAATAATCTAATGTTAAAATGCTTGCAGTAAAATAGGCAATAGACATTTGTGGGTTTTTCCGAGTTGATACACTACTTATTAATTTATCAATCTTCGAGGACTTAGTACATGCAAGAGACTTGTATAGATATTTAATAAGCATTTTCAACTCTACACAATGAGGTCCTTCTGCTAACACTCTAATGCTAGAAGAGTTGGCATCCTCATCAAAAGTTTTGTGAAACAGTACTCCAAAATAATGAAAAATTAGATTTCATGATGAGCATATGCAAAGAACAAGTATTCTATCTGGCCTGGGCCTGTTAGACTGGTTTGTTCAAATATGGACAATACAAGGTTATGCTTTGATCCCCTTGGGAGCTAATTAGCTTTACAGGAAGAGTCCGTCTCAGAATGCCAACGATCTAGCTATCTTATAATAACGTAAGCGACATCCATTTGTATGGTAATATATGCTTATCAAAGTTTTTCCATCTATTATCGCTTTTGAACCTTATTATAACCTTGTAATACAGGTAGGGCAAGTAGTTTTATCTCACTGCTTCTAGATGAGACTCCAAGACTCCAAAAGCCTAAGTGAATGGACAAAGGTCAGAAATTTAGTGTGAAACATGATTAGGACTTGAATGCAGTTCTCCACACACCTAGGTGGGCTCCCTCTCTATTATAGCAGACTACCTCCTTATGCCTGCAAGTCATTTGTCGGGACCTGAAGACAGAACCCAGGTGAATGCCCTAATTTGGAGAGTGAAAAAAGGGAGAGTAACCAAATTCTTAGAGAAAAAAAGAAGCAAAGTAGGATAGAAAAGAAAAATTGTCAACTATTACAGATACAGTAGAGCAAAGTAAGGATAAGAAAAGACCACCAAGACTGGGTCACTTGGAGTTCACTGTTTTTTGGTGAGTTTTCAGTAGGACAGTAGAAACAGACCAGTGCAAGAAACAAACATCTGTTGAGGATCTGCAGATCCTCATCTGCTATGTTGAGATACAATCTTCACATTCTGAATATTCCCTCCAAATATGAGAGTACTTAATCAGTTGTAAAGTGTAGACCACCTAATAAAGAGTTTAAGTATCATGAGAACTTTTCTTAAAGACAAGGTGGGTGGTAATACAAGGTTGACAGGTTTTGAAATGAAGGTAGTCAAGATTATTGAGGCCTACAAAAGCTTTGGGGATCATTAAAATACTTAAAGATTTTCTTCACAAAAGGAAATGTGGTCCTGATGGTTAATTTTACATGTCAACATGACTGGGCAATAGGGTGCCCAAATATCTGGCTAACCATTATTCTGGGTGTTTATGCGAGGGTGTCATTAGATGAGATTAACATTTGAATTGGTAAATTGAGTAACACAGATTGCCCTCCCTAATGGGAGCAGGCCTAATCTAATCAATTGAAGGCCTAAATGTAACAAAAGTGCTAGTCTTCCAACCAATGAGAAAGAATTCTTAACTGCCTAACTGCCTTTGAACTGGGACACTGGCATTTTTCCTGTATTAGGACTCAAACTCAAACACTGGCTCTGCCTGGGTTTCAACCTTGCTGGCCTTCCATCCAGAACACCATTGTTTTTCACGATTCTAAGGCTTTTCTGATCAGATTAGATCTAAACCAATGGCTCTCCTATGCCTGCAGCTTGCCAACTCACCCTGTAGATCTTGGGACTTGGAGCTACCATAATCATGTGAGCCCCTTCGTTACTTGGTATTATGTATATTAAGTTATATATTACATGTTATAAAGTGTATATATATATATACACATATTTATATAAAATATATGCATATTTATATAAAATAAATGCATACGTACATATAAATGTGTATTATAGATAAAATATAGTCATATTTACATATTACTATAATATGACATAGTCATATTTACATGGCTATATTTTATCTATATAATATATATACACGTATATACATATGTATAATACAGACATAAAATCTCGGTTCTTTTGGTTCTGTATCTCCAGAACCCACAGTCATATAAAACTGGGGACTCTGAGAAACAAACTGAGGGTTTTGGAGGGGAGGGGGATGGGGGGTTGGGTGAACCTGGTGGTGGGTATTGAGGAGGGCATGTATTGCATGGAGCCCTGGGTGTGGTGCATGAACAATGAATCTTGAAACACTGAAAAAATTAAATTAAACTAGAAAAAAAGTGGACCCAAATTTTCAAATTAGAACGAAAATTTTCTCTCAAATGTAGCTTGTATAACATATTCTATCACAAAATATGTAGGGAAGCATAAGAAATTAACATTTTAGGGTGCCTGGGTGGCTCAGTCGTTAAGTGTCTACCTTCGGCTCAGGTCATGATCCAGGGTACTGGGATTGAGCCCCGCATCAAGCCCCACATCAGTCTCCCTGCTCAGAGAGAAGCCTACTTCTCCCTCTCTCACTCCCCCTGCTTGTGTTCCCTCTCTCACTGTGTCTCTCTGTGTCAAATAAATAAAATCTTCAAAAAATTTAAAAAAAAACTAACATTTTAGTCTTTTCTACACATGGAAATGATTTGTCTTGGGAAATCTAATTTGTAGCGTTATTTAAACTAAAATTTTAATTTATGAGAAAGTCTGTTTCTGGTCATATTTTCCTTCTATTTAACTAAATATTTTCCAAATTAGAACTCATCTTGAAATGATACAATATATATATGTGGTTTCATTACCTGCGTTCAACTTTATTTGGTTTCAAGTTCTTTGATCTTTTCTTCCGGCATCTCGTTTTGAGCTTGGGTTGAGGTGCTGAATTCTTCATTTATCTACAATGATCATCACCATAAACGCACACTTAATAATATAGCTTCCAGAAATCTTTAAACAATATTATGTATTAAATAAATGGGGCACCCTTTGCTTCTTTAATTCCTGGGCCTTCACTCATGATTATTTTCATGACAATTAAAAACCCCTCTGTGGGGATGGGGCTAGTGTTGCTGGTGGTAGTGGTGGTACTGATGAACTGTGCTCTCAAACCAAAGCAAACAAAAGCATTTTTACTTCTGAAACAAATACTATAAAACATTTTTTAAATGTGTGAGCCACATTTTTCTTCATATATCATGGGCATTTTTTGTTTTGCTATTCAAAATTAGATCTTAATAATTTCATCCTCAACGGGGAAAAACTGAGAGCTTCTCCTCTACAATTAGGAACAAGACAAGGATGTTCACTCTCCCCACTTTTATTCAACATAGCACTGGAAGTCCTAGCCACAACAATCAGAGAACAAAAAAATAAAAGGCATCCAGATTGGCAAGGAAGAAGTAAAACTTTCACTATTTGTGGATGACGTGATACTCTCTAGAGGAAACCCAAAGACTCCACCAGAAAACTGCTAGAATTGATAAACAAACTCAATAAAGTCGCAGGTTACAAAATCAACGTACAGAAATCTGTTGCACTTCTATACACCACTAATGAAACAGCAAAAAGAGAAATTGAGAAAACAATTCCATTTACAACTGCCCCCAAAACAATAAGATACCGAGAAATAAGCCTAACCAAAGACCTGAAAGATCTGTACTCTGAAAACTATAAAACACTGATGAAAGAAAATGGGGAATACACAAAGAAATGGAAAAACATTCCATGCTCATGGATTGGAAGAACAAATATTGTTAAAATTTTTAACAATAAAATTTAAAATAAAATAACAATAAAATTTAAAATAAAATGTTAAAATACCCAAAACAATTTATACATTTAATGCAATCCCCATCAAAATATCACCAGCACTTTTCAAAGAGCTAGAACAATCTTAAAATTTATACAGAACTATAAAAGACCCCGAATAGCCAAAGCAATCATGAAAAAGAAAAGCAAACCTGGAGACATCACAATTACAGACTTCAAGTTATATTAAAAAGCTGTAGTAATCAAAACAGCATGGTACTGGCATAAAAACAGACACGTAGATCAATAAAGAATGGAATAGAAAACCCAGAAATGAACCCACAATTATATGGCCAATTAATCTTCAAAGAAGGAGGCAAGAATATGCAATGGGAAAAGGACAGTCTCTAACAAATGGTGCTGGGAAAACTGGACAGCTACATGCAAAAGAATGAAACTGGACCACTTCCTTGCACCACATACAAATATAAATTCAAAATGGACTAAAGACCTAAATGTAAGACCTTGAAACTATCGAAATCCTAGAAGAGAACACAGGCAGTAACTTCTTTGACATTGGCCATAGCAACTTCTTTCTAGATAGGACTCCCGAGGCAATGAAAAGAAGAGCAAAAATAATTTACACTGCTTTTTTTAAAATGTTATATACCATATATTTAAGTTTAATAAATTAGAAAATGAAGTATAAAAAATAAGCTGTCAGTTCAACTTCTTAAAAAATATTTAATCTTGAAATGAGATCACACTTCTAGAACATTCAAGTTGATTCACATTAGTACAAATTAGAATCTTTCTACTGTATCCTTAATTTGCTAGCATTCTAAAGGATGTGCTCCACCAAATCGGACAGTAGAATAATACACGTCACAAAGGCATTCTCCTTGAGAGAGTAAATCAGAACACTTGTGTAGGGGTGCCTGGGGGGCTCAGTCAGTTAAGCGTCTGCCTTTGGCTGAGGTCATAATCCCAGGGTCCTGGGGTACAGGGGTGCCTGGGGGGCTCAGTCAGTTAAGCGTCTGCCTTTGGCTGAGGTCATAATCCC
>CM053612.1:27752594-27768806 GCA_028646535.1 Procyon lotor
CCCGTGTCCCTATTATGGGAACATTGTTTTGCAAGAGCCAGGTGTTCCTCCTTCAATAGTTAGGAAGAGATGAATCAAGACACCGGTCAGGCAGGAGAATCCTGCCAGTCGCTGTGATTCCTTCAGACCCAGCAGGGCCCCCATCCACCTAGGCCGCGTGGACACCACCTGCAGCAGCCCCTACCCACGTAAGGAACGCTGGCTCCCTAGCAGGTCCTTGGCGAAGGGCGGGAGGGAGCTGGCGGGGCGGAAGGAGCGCCAGCTTGTCGGATCCCGACTCTCACCTGGGGAGGGAGCAATTAAAGTTTTCATGACCTCAGGCAGATGAATCGTTTGGGAGTGTGTTTATTTAGATTTATTTTCCCTCTAAGTAGTTTTGCGACTGTTGAACGATAAATTTTCGGTTTGTTTCAGCACATTCATCGTCTTGCCGGGGGGGGGGGCGGGACCCTACAAGGGAGACGACAAACTGATTTTCCCTAGCAAATGGCAAAATAAGGCTTGGCTTTCCGCTCTGACTTTCCCAGGTCCACCTCTCTCCGCCCGTTTTAGCACCTGGGATCTTGTGAGGCTGTCCCACCCCTCCTTTGGGCGGGGCCAACACTGAGGAACCCGGATTCTCAGCCCCTCCCCCAAGACCCCGTAACTCCAGCCCCCGCAGGATCTGGGGGAATAGGAGGAGACGTCAACGCGGGGGGGAGGGGCTGCGGCCTACGCGGGGCCTCGAGAGCGGTGCTTTACGGCATAGGGGGGCTGGGGTCGCAGTCAGACCGTCTGCCCTCGCGTGAGCGCCGCGCTCACCTGGTCTTTCCTGCGGGCCCTCGGCCTCCGCCAGGTGGGTCCCTTGGCCTTTGTCTTCTTTCCTTTCCTTTCCCGGACGGGAGGGGACCCGGGGCTGGGGGCTGGGGGGCGAGGGTGGGGGGCGGCCCTTCCGGGCCCGAGGACCTTCCCTGTCCCCCAGCGTGTGGGCAGCCCGGGCGCGAGGTGCGACCTGGGCCGGAGGTGGCTAGCAGCTCGGACGGCTTGGAGGGACAGGCGGGGGTGGCCGAGGCGGGCCGGGGCCCGGCGTGTGGGCGAGGCTGGTCGGGCGTGAGCGCCGGGAGGGTACCGCCGCCTCAGTTCTGTGCCCCGGCGCGGGAAGGAGGGAGAGCGTCGGCGTCGCGCCCCTGGGGCCTCCGCGGCCGGCGGGTGGGCCCGGGAGCGTTTCCCTGTGGCTGCGGGCGGGCCCCCGGATTCCTTCTCCCCTCTCTCCCCTGCCCTTCCTCCCCATCTGCGTAGCCGCAGGAGGTTCCGCTTGGTCGGTTTGGATGAAGGGCTCCTCGGGATGTCTTCTGAGAGCAGTAACATTTCGTGTGAAGAAAAGTGCTGCTTCTAGGGCCTGAGGGAAAAATAGGTGCCCTTCTTGGCCGTGTTAGTTCAATCCTCTACTCATTTCTGACAGACTTCTTGAAAATCTTGCAAGAAACCCAGTGCCTAGGAAACTATTCCGTCCTATAAATTGTTTATTTAAATCAGAGAGGGAGACAAACCTTAATCAAATGAAACAAACTGAGGGTTGCTAGAGGAGAGGGGGTGGGGGGGATAGGGTAACTGGGTAATGGACATCGAGGAGGGCAACGTGATGTAAGTTAAAAAAAAATAAATGAAAAGTAAATAAATTAAGTGAAACCATGGGATTCACATAACAGGTTGCAAGAGAATATGAGATATCATTCAGATTATTTTAAATGGACTGGTAGGACTTGTGAGATTGGGGTTAATTTTCACAAGTCTTGTGCTCCTCCTGATTTGTGCCTTGGGGAGCTAAATTTGAAGAGGTAAAGTGACCTGAGTGAAGAAATCAAGCTTTTTTTAAAATTTAAATTCAATTTCATTGACATATAGTGTATTAGTAGTTTCAGAAGTAGAATTTAGTGATTCAGCAGTTGCATATAACACCCAGTGCTCATTACATCAAGTGCCCTCATTAATGCCCAGCACCCAGTTACCCCATCCCCCACCTACTTCCCCTCCAAGCAACCCTTAATTTGTTTCCTAGAGTTAAGAGTCTCTTATGATTTGCCTCCCTCTCAATTTTCATCTTATTTTTCTTTCCCTTCCCCTGTGTTCATCTGTTTTGTTTCATAAATTCCACATATTAGTGAAATCCTATGGTATTTGTTCTTATCTGACTTATTTTGTTTAGCATAATACCCTCTAGTTCCATTCATGTGGTTGCAGATGGCAAGGTTTCTTTTTGATGGCTGAGTAATATTCCTGTGTGTGTATATGTGTGTGTGTGTGTGTGTATATATATATACATACCATATCTTTATCCATTCATCTGTCGATGGGCACTGGGCTGTTTTCCATATTTTGGCTAGTGTGGACCTTGGTGTTATAAACATTGGGGTCCACCTGCCCCCTTGAATCACTATGTTTTTATCCTTTTGGTAAACACCTAGTAGTGCAATTGCTGGGTCCTAGGGTAGTTCTATTTTTAACTTTTTAAAAAAATATTTTATTTATTTATTAGAACACAAGCAGGCAGAGGCAGAGGGTGAAGCAGGCTCCCTGCTGAGCAAGGAGCCCGATGTGGGACTCCATCCCAGGACCCTGGGATCATGACCCGAGCTGAAGGCAGCTGCTTAACCAACTGAGCCACCCAGGCGTCCCTATTTTTAACTTTTTAAAAAAATTTTATTTATTTGACAGAGATCATAAGTAGGCAGAGAGGCAGGCAGAGGGAGAGGGGGAAGCAGGCTCCCTGCTGAGCAGAGCCAGGTGCAGGGCTCTATCCCAGGACCCTGAGATCATGACCTGAGCTGAAGGCAGAGGCTTTAACCCACTGAGCCACTCAGGTGCCCCTTTGGGTACCACTTTGTCCCAAATATATCTTTATCTTCACTTATTTGGGAGGCTACATTTTGTATGCTAAATTGTTTGGTTTTAAAGATTTTATTTATTTATGAGAGAGAGAGAGTGCACACACACACACACACAAAAGTGGGGGTGGGGTGGGGGGTGGGCAGAGGGACAGACTCCCTCCTCCCTGCCCATCAGAGCTCTGATGCAGGCTTGATCCCAGGACCCTGAGATTATGACCTGAGCGGAAGTCAGACGCTTAACTGACTGAGCCACCCAGGCGCCCCTGTATCCTAAATTTTTGTCTTTTGGTCTATTTTATTTATTTATTTTTTAATTGAAGTGTCATTGACATACGGTATTTAGTTTCAGGTGGGGGTGCCTTGGCTGGCTCAGTCAGAAGAGCACGCAACTCCTGATCTTGGAGTTGTGAGTTTGAGCCCACATTGAGTGTAGAAATCACTAAAAATAAATACACTTAAAAAATAGTTTCAGGGGGCACCTGGGTGGCCCAGTCAGTTAAGCATCTGCCCTTGGCTTGGGTCCTGATCCTGGGGTCCTTTGGTTGAGCCCCGCATAGGGCTCTCAGCTCAGTGGGGAGCCTCCCTCTCCCTCTGCCTGCCGCTCTGCCTACTTGTGATCTCTCTCAAATAAATAAATAAATAAATAAATAAATAAATAAATAAATAAATAAAATCTTTAAAAGAAATTAGTTTCAGATGTATAACAGTGATTCAGTTATATACATTATGAAATGCTCACTGTAGTAAGTGTAGTTACCATGTGTCGCCATAAAAAGTTACTACAATTATTATTGACTATATACCCTATGTTGTACTTTTCATTCCTATAACTTATTTTATCACTGAAATTTGTTCTTGTTAATTCCCTTCACCTGTTTCACCCATTACCCCATCCTCCTCCCCTCTGGCAACCACCCCTTTGTCATCTGTATTTCTTGTTTTGTATTGTCATCTGTATGTCTTGTTTTGTATGTATCATCTGTATTTCAAACAAACAAGAATGCTTGTTTTTGTTTTGTTTTGTTTTTTAGATTCCACATGTAAGTGAAATCATATGGTATTTGTCTTTCTGTCTGACTTCATTTAGTCCATTTGTGTTGTCATGAATGGCAAGATTTCATTCTTTTTTTTTTTTTTAAGATTTTATTTATTTAATTGACAGAGAGATACAGCGAGAGAGGGAACACAAGCAGAGGGAGTAGGAGACAGAGAAGCAGGCTTCCCGCTGAGCAGAGAGCCCCATGCGGGGCTCGATCTCAGGACCCTGAGATCATGACCTGAGCCGAAAGCAGAGGCTTTAACCCACTGAGCCACTCAGGCGCCCCAAGATTTCATTCTTTTTATGGTGAGTAATATTCCACTGTGTATATGTATAGCACATTTTTATCCATTGATCTATCAGTGGACACTTGGGTTGCTTCAATATCTTGGATATTTTAAGTAACACAGTAAACATAGGGTGAATATATTTTTCTGAATTAGTGCTTTTGTTCTTCTCAGGTAAATAATAGTACAATTACTGGGTTGTATGGGATTTCTATTTTTAATTTTTTGAGGAACTCCATGTTTTCCATAGTGGCTGCACCAATTTACATTCCCTTCAGTAGTGTATGAGGGTTCCTCTTTTTCCGCATCCTCACCAACACTTTGTATTTCTTGTTTTTTTGATACTAGCCATTCTGACTGGTGTGAGGTGATAACTCATTGTAGTTTTGATTTGCATTTCTTTGATGTTAGGTGATGTTGAGCATCTTTTCATATGTCTGTTGGCCATCTGTATGTCTTTGGAAAAATATCTGTTTGGGTCCTCTGGCCATTTTTTAATAGGATTGTTTTTTGTTAATGCACTGTATGAGTTCTTTGTATATTTTGGGTATTAACCCCTTATTGGATATATGGTTAGCAAATATCTTCTCCCATTCAGTAGGTTGCTTTTTCGTTCGTTGATCATCTCGTTGTGCAAAAGCTTTTTAGTTTGCCATTGTCCCAATTGTTTATTTTTGCTTTTGTTGCCTTTGCATTGGGATACAGATCCAGAAAAATATTGCCCAGGCTGATGTCTTAAGAGTTTACTCTGTGTGTGTGTATATGTTTTAGGAGTTTTATGGTTTCAATTCTTACATTTAGATCTTTGATCCATTTTGAGTTTATTTCTGTGTATGATGTAAGAAAGTGGCCCGTTTTGGGGTCTATTCTTGGTCTTTGTATTCTATATATATGGTAGAGCTAATCCTACCACATGGCTGTTCATTATCAAAACTCTCCTGATATTCCTGTTTATTTTGTTGTCCCTTATAAATAATGGAAAACAACAACAAGACCTTTTAAAGCCTTTTGGATTCTTCTTGGGATTAGAATAGATTAATTAGCTGATGATGAATTAACATATTCAAGAGGTTGAATCTTTTTATTCAAGAATATAATACCTCTTTACTGTGGTTTAAGTGTGCTGTTCTGCCTTTCAGGACACTTTAAAATTTACCTCATATAAGTTTTTCATGTTTTTGTTAGATTATTCCTAGGTATATAATCTCTAATTGTTGGTAATATAAATCCCTTTATTCTGTTTAGTAGTGAGATATTTGTCCATGGAACTGGGCTGAAAAAAAATTGATAGCGTCCTTGACTATTAAGAATTTTGTTAACCCTCTAGGTGTCAGTGATGGATATTAAATATTTTCCATATTGGTTCTTATCAGCCCTAGGAAAGGTGAAAAAATTTAAAGCATAACCTCTGAATGTTGGATTTTTCATCACTGGGTGGGTAAAAGTTGGGTAAAATGTTACAAATCAATTTTTCTGAAATATTTGTTTTCTCTTACCTGCAGTGTTAAAACAATTCAGATGTTACCACTTTTTTTTTTTATATCTCATTGGAAAGTGCTGAATCCCTTGCATTTCTCCTTCTTTAACACATTTGCTGAAATTATAAAGATTTTGAAAGTTAATGTTATGTGAGAAAGATGCTGACTGAGACATTATATGCTGAGCACAGGCCAACATCCTGACCCACACAGTCTCGTGTGGTCTCTACCCCAATACTGTGAGTATGGTTGTCTCTGTACTCTTTTGACAAGGGTTCACACTAACATGACCATACAGCGAACCTCCCACTTGAGGTCCCAGGTATCTTTGCAAATAAGAGGATTTTGGTAATCTAACTGGAAGCCAAGGAGAGCAGGCTGGCTTTACCACTGCAGATAAGATATGTGGGCAATAGACATTAATCCAGTGATTCCAGAAGATGATATATATATCTCGATTGATTAATACGAAAAGGCATAGACACCCTAGTGTACCTAACGAGGTGGGCTAAGTTTAGAGTACTGTGGAGCCTGTAAACCAGAATTTAAGAGAATCAAAATAAAACAAAACTCTAAATATTTATTACCTTTTCTTTTCAAGGCCTAGTTAAACATGATATACAGTGATTCCCTTCAAACTATGGAATACACAATACTAGTCATGTTCTTTAGGGTCTTCTTTTCCTATTTGTGTTTTGATTGTACATAGGCCCTTATTTGCTGATGAGAGCTAAACTAAAATGTTTGAAAATTGGAGAATGTAGTTCAAAGGATGGCATGAAAGGAGGCTTTCTAAACCTGATTAAAGTCCAAGCATCCACGAAACTTTAGACTGATCAGTTGGACTCCATCTCAATGCAAACCTACTTTAGCCAAGGAAACATAAAGAGTGGAGGCAGGCATTTGTATATTCATCAGTACATACCCCCTTTACCTTTTATATTGAGCTCTATGACAAAGACTAGCCAGGTCTGTTAGAATTGGGACATGTAATACATTTACATGTATTTAATTTAAAATACATGTTTACATTTATCATGCCCATTTACACGGGCAAGATGCATTTAGGTACGAGCCTCTTGGAAAACCATTTGGCAACATTGATCCAAAAATTGAAAGTACATGAGAATTTTGATTCTGTTGCTTCTTTGAAAATGCAGAGGGGAATTATATTCACATAAATGAGCAGAGGAGTGCATCCAAGAGAGTGTCTTTCACTCAGGATTTGTAGAGTTGAGAAGTAGAAAGGGACCAGAAGTACCCTCTAGAGGTCAATAGTGAGGTGTCCTGTTATTTAGCTATGGGAGGGAATATACACTGCCTGCCAAAGAATGAGATGGTGGTCCTCATGGGCCTGAATCCCTGGGAGAAGTGTGTCCTCTTTTGAGGGGAAATAAGCAGAAAGGTTCCTGAAGGGTTGAAGTTGTGATGAGCCTCCTTCAGTATGAAACCAGAAAGAAATATCCAGGTGGATACGTGTACACCTCTGTGTCCTTGCACATGTAGACTGAGGGAGAAACAGACATTTTACCGTCCACCTGAACAGTTGTTTGCTGTCAAGCATGGGGCAATCTTTTGAGGATGAGAGATAAGATTGTGACTTGCTTTTCTTTGGAGGTTTGTGGTATGTAGTGGAGGCTCTGTAGAATTTTGCTTGATTTTTCTCAATTGATTTAAAAGATTTCCAATAGCCTTCTGTCACATGGGACCTCCAGAGCAATACATTAATGTGTAGATCAAAAGAGAAAAAACCAAAAAAGAAAAAAAAGAAACCCACAAAAGAAAACATGATTTGTCTGGATGTTCCCAGCCAGAACAATGTGGGGGCAGCTGGGGAATTGGGATGTGGATGCACCAGCAGAATGCATTTCCTTCTGTTTATGCTGTCTTCAGACACTTTTACCTGGCCAGTGTGTTCCTTAAGTACACAATGGATATTGTTCCCCCTTGCATCTGCCACAGTCATGAAAAGTGGATTCTAGAGGTGTACCTGACATCAGGTAAAGTTTTCATCACATGGCATATGCCCATTGCTCAGAGACAGGACCAAACGCTTGTGCCTTCATGTGAAATGCTTGACACTGAAGCGCACAAATTCTCACAGAAATAATACGTGTTTTTCATTAAAAAGCTTCTCATGGGAAGCATTGGAAAAATGAATATAGGCCAGGTATAAGGACAGGTGTCTTTAGAATACCATGTAGTTCCATTTCTGACCAATATATAATAATCCAGGGCCGCCTGGGTGGCTCAGTCGTTAAGTGTCTGCCTTCGGCCCAGGTCAGATCCCAGGGGCCTGGGATCGAGCCCCGCATCAGGCTCTCTGCTCTGCAGGAAGCCTGCTTCTCCTGCTACCATTCCCTCTGCTTGTGTTCCCTCTCTCACTGTGTTTCTCTCTGTCAAATAAATAAAATCTTTAAAAAAAATCCATATCTGAAAACTATGAACAGTCATGTAACATAAACCACATTAATAGGATTATTGTACTGCAACTAGAAATTTACCTTACAGGACCCCTCTTGGTGCCTGTGGACCAACTCTCTTTGTATCAAGTTACATGAGACCTCATGGTCAGGATGTTTTTGGAGGGGATGGCAAATGTGGAATGCTAAAGAAATAGCCAGAGATACTTCAGATCCACTGCTAGGGTGCCTAGATGGGGAATCATTGCTTTTGTGTCCTGAAGGCAGTCTAAGAAGATTCTATAGAAACCCTGCTTTTCAGGATGGAGCGCCAGATTTTGAGACGTTTACCCCTTTACCCTAAAGTGGCCAAGACAGTGAGCTACCTTGTGTTAACCAGACTGAGCACAGGCTGGCGGTTTTTTCCTTAGTAAAGGGTGGAGGGAGAGGACTTGGGGTAGAGAGGCACATTGGCATTTCTGGTGCAGTACTGCCACCAAGAGGAAATACTTTGCTAATCCCACCAACCGTGCACCATCACTTCCTGGGGGAGGAGTGATAAGGGTGAAGTGTGAGACAAGGACAGTGTGTCCCTAGGTTAGGAGACCCACTAGGCAGGGGTGGGTAAGTATGACCCAAGACCAAATTAGGTTGGGGAAGCTCCAGAGACTGGCACTGTGATAAGGACCATGGTCTAGGAGACTGGTGGGTCTGGCACAGGAAACCAAGGCTTGGCACCCTAGTGGTAAATATGTCTGAGCAAGAGTAGAGGAAGCCGTCAGACGGAGCCCCGGCCAGAAGGGTGTAGGCATTTGGCCATGTGCCCCTTCCTCTTGGAGCAAGAGCAGGTTTGGCCTAGATAGACCAGGGCCCTGAAAGCCTCTATTGGGCAGAGTAAAGCCCAGCCAAACACCGCTGTGGGCACTGGAGGGCTGCTGACATTGGCAGTCCTAGAGACAGGACTGTGACCTTCCTCTGTCCAGCTCAGAGATGAGATGTGGAGCCTGGCTACTTGTGCTAAAGGGTCTGAGGCCCAGTGAAATCAAGCAGAGTCCAGGAGAGACCAGCCTACACCAGGAAAAAGGAGCCAGGCTGAAGGAGCCCTTCGTCTGAGTTAAAGAATCTGATCAGCAACTGTGGTGTCATTTGTTGAGGTCTCTAGGATCCAGGACTTCCAGACCCATCTTTTGGCTTAGCAGAGCATTGAAGATTCCCTAGCCAGTAATTTGCAGTCTTTGGCCTTCTTGGCCACCTTCCCCAAGAATCCCTGAAACTCATTTCAGTGATGAGAAGGAATGGCTTTGACTTCCATTTGCCTTTGAATCTCTAAGGTCTCAACCCCACACTTGCCCCCAAAGCTGGGGAATCAAGAGGTCTGAAGATGGTGCTTAAAGCTCATGGCTGTTGGGTTGAGAGACACCCCCCTCTCCCATATCCACACAGATCAAGCCTATCTCTCAAAGACAGGAACAAGGCACATACTCCTGGGCACATAGCAATTCATTTTAGACTTCAACTGATAGCCTAATTCTGGAAGAACCTCTGGGGTAGTTCATGCTCTTTGCCTAGCTTTTACCTGCTGAGGAGGGTGTTCTGGGAGCAAGTTTCCAGGCTCAACTCTTCCCTCCACACACACTCCTTGATTTCACCCCTCCTGGAAGGGTGTGGGAAACCTACTCTCTGCCCCTTCATTTTATACTTGTGAACTTATGTAGGCATAGCCTTTTGGGGTTGAACTTTTTGAGCCCCCCGGGGCTAGGTCTTGACTGACATGGTCTGATTGTTCCCTAGACCAAGGTGGTCTTGGTATACCCCTCTCGCCACCTATAGAACATGGACCCCGTACAGGAAATCCCAGGAGAGTTCCCAAACAAGAGGACCCAGGCAATACACTCATATACTGGGAAGGAGGTTGAGGAATTGGGTGCTTCTGAGCTGTGATGTTCCCAATAAGTAGTACAGAAAACAGACCTGGGCTCTTTGGGGTCTGCCGTGGAAATAAGATGATGAAGGGGATGTCATTGTTTGGAAAGCATTGCAATAAGATGCGCACGTTGTGCTGCCTCTGTGGCTCAAAGACCTACCATGTTCAGAAGTCCACTTGTGGCAAATGCAGCTATCCTGAGGATATTGCATCCTCTATCCAGGCGCAAGAGAAAGTAACTATAACTGGAGTGCCAAGGCTAAAGGAAGAAACACCACTGGGACGGGTCGAATGAGGCACCTAAAAATTGTATACTGCAGATTAAGACATGGATTCCATGAAGGAACAACACGTAAGCCCAAGAGGGCAGCTGTTGCAGCATCCAGTTCAGTTCATCTTAAGGATTTCAATGAATAGTCACACAATAAACGTTACATTTTATTAAAAAAACAAAAAAACCAGACCTGGATCCCTTCGCTCTGGAGGATGATGTCCATCTCAGTATACTGATCCCGTCCTGTTTCATCCTCTATCTACACCCTCTGTTGGATGGGACAAGTAGGGCTTTCTGGGATACTTTGGAGCTTGAAACCCAGATTCTCTTTATAGAGGGAGCCAAAGTAAACAAAACACATTTCTAACTCAAACCTGTGGTTTACCTGCATTACTCTTTGGGTCTAATACCACATAATCAGGAAATTTTCCATCCTGTCTGCAAGATGCTACCCCACCAAGGGGTGGCACCTGAGCTTGGAGCCTCTGGTTCTGGGTTCCCCATGGCCCTGAGACTCCAGGGACCTTACCACCTGAGCTTGTTCCTGCACCAAGGGCAAGGATCCATAGGCCAGATGCCCTGGAGTTGGTTCCATAATGTGGCGGCTGCTGAGGCCACGGCCCTACAGCTGGGGGAGGCCTGCATCCTGACAGCCCAACGCTGCCTGATGGTCAAGTCTGTCTTTAACCACCCTGTGTCATTTCCCCACTGATTCTGGGGGTGTTCTGGGTGGTCTGGCCCAGAATCTTGTGGGTGCCCTAATCCCAGCCTTTGTCCCCTCATAGGCCTTCCTCCCCAGAGGACAGGAAGGTGGTGCAGGCTTTGCTCAAAAAGCGTCTGCTTAAAAAAAAAAAAAAGTCCGCTTGATGGCACTGTTTCTCCAGAAATGCCATGCATGCCTGCTTATGAGGTTTCTCCCTCTGCCCTTGAAGGATCAAAAAAAGTTCCTGGAGACTCTAAGGCCAACTAAGTCCCCAAATGGGGTTGACCCTACTGGGATATTGGGGGGAGTGGTATCTCTTAAATCTGGCTTCTTGATGGCAGTGGGAATATACCTACAATAATATCCGAAGGAATATATACATCTGTGAATTCATCCCCACATTTAAGTGTTTTAAATGTGGATATCCTGGAAACTGGCACCCTGTTTTCTATGCACGCTTTTGTGTGGATACTCATTTGGTTCTTTTGGGGCAGAATCCTCACTTTCTGAAGACACTGATTCCGTAGCAGTAACTGTCACCAGTAACCTGTCTTCTCTTTGAGTTATTGCCTCCTGTCTGCATTTATCCAGCTACTTTATCCAGCTTAAGGGGTCGGGAGTAGGCCATTGTGGAGGAAGTGATGGGGTCCCTGTTAGGTATGCTCACCTCCAGGAGCCTCAGTCACTGCCACTGAGTGCCCCCGGCGGGTTGTGTGGGTTGGGGGTGGGAGGGGTGGAGTCCAGGGGCTT
This sequence comes from Procyon lotor, assembly GCA_028646535.1. Classification (NCBI taxonomy): domain Eukaryota; kingdom Metazoa; phylum Chordata; class Mammalia; order Carnivora; family Procyonidae; genus Procyon; species Procyon lotor. The sequence continues at coordinate 27,764,319 of CM053612.1, forward strand.
CATGCACACAGTCAGATGACCTGGGTGAGGGCCACTGTTTAGCAGCCTCTCCTAGGAAGTTGTCCTTGGAGTGTCTCTATTCTACTCTCAGAACATCCACTCATTCATTCAGGATTCACTTTTTGCTTCATAATAGACACATAAATATGTTTGTGTGTCCTGCATGTGTATGCATATGTATAAAATTTCCCCTCTGTATTTTTCCCTGTAACTGCCTTGGAGATGCCATGTTGGATAGAAATTTTGTCCAATCAAAGAAAAGCCCTTAGCGTTGCATGGTGACTGCTCCCAAGCTGTCTCTCTGCTTTCCAACTCCCTACCTGTGGTGGGAACCACATGTAATTTTTCTTCCTGTATGCTGCAGGGATTGCATGCAAATGAAATTTAATAGACACAGAGGGCATGCTGCATTCTGCTCTCGGACTCCGCATGCCCTACATAGTACTTTCTACACTTTCAAACTTGACTGCTGTTCCAGCACTTAGGTATCCTGGCGTTGGCACATTTGTGCCGAGTAAATGTCCTGGTCTGCTCGATCCTCCCCATTTCTTTTCTTACAGTTACCCAGTGTAGGGTGCCCACATCTCTGCCAGAGGGCTAGAGCATAGGTTATTTTACTTGTCCCTTCTCTTCAAACACTGGATTTCTCTACTTCTTCTCTCCTTCCTTCTTCAACCACACTTCAACCATGGTTACTGAAGTGTGGGTGTTTGTGACCAGGGTACATTCTCTTGCATCAGTGTCCATGTAGAGGAAAGACGCTGGTAAATTGTAACTTGCTACATCCTTAAGAGAATATGTTTAGGGGCACCTGGGTGGCTCAGTGGGTTAAAGCCTCTGCCTTCGGCTCAGGTCCTGATCTTAGGGTCCTGGGATCAAGCCCTGCTTCGGGCTCTCTGCTCAGCAGGGAGCCTGCTTCCCCCTCTCTCTCCGCCTACCTCTCTTCCTACTTGTGATCTCTCTCTCTGTGTCAAATAGATAGATAAAATCTTTTAAAAAAAAAAAAAGAAAGAAAATGTCCACATCCCTGGAAAGTCAATGTGGTGGATCTCAGTATAGCCAGAGAGGAGATACCTGGTACTCCTTTGAGTCTGATGAGTTGCTGCTTAGTAGAGGGTCTTGTACTCTATTCTGGAGGAGGATGCAGGCCTGGCAAGATACCCATCAATATTCCTTCATAGTCATGCAGGTCCAGAACTAAGGGGGAAAGCTATTAGTATAAATGCGAAGGTGATGGCTGTGGCTCAGAAAAGAGATTGTGGAAGATATCTTCAGTTTTCACCCAGTGCATTTTATATGAGCTGCTTTCTGACACTCCTGAATGACAATCCGTGTGATTTTTGAAGGATGAGTGAATTAATGCACACACCCTGCTGTGTTCAGAAGTTTTGGTTGACCCCAGAGGTGGTAGGAACAGTAACCACCATTTGGTGGCTTGAGTGGGATGTACACAGCATCCTGGTACCCAGAACCGTGGTGGTTCCATACTGAATGAGCTCTCTCTCGTTGCAGGTGGGTACAGAGTGAAAGGAAAGAAAGAGAAAAAACAAAGAAGCCAGTGCTGATGTACTGGGTGAGTGAGTACTGTTTTCTTCTTTCTCCTTTTTCAAGAGTTTATTTAACCATATGAAAAACACAGTGATTGTGGTATTTCAGCAAGACTCAAGAAGGATAGGCTCTCCAGGCAGGTTCCTGACACCAAGATACTTGTGCACTGTACCCTAGTTACAGCCATGGTAAAAAAAGGCTCCCAAGTCAGTTCCTGGTTGTGGAGCAGGAAAAAAGATGTGTGCATGAGCATCTAGATCATCTCTGTATATTACTTACAGCAATCCGTAGGAGGAATTGGAGGTCAGTGTCCTGTAGGACCAGGGAGAGTGGAAAGGGATTGGGCCCCAGTTCCTGTGAAGCCAACTACTAGAGAACAGAACGTTTGGCTCCCCACTTAACTGAAGCAGCAGTCCCAGCACCATGTGGGGAGAGGTCACTGGAGACCTTTTCAGGAGAGCCAGGCCTGTAATGCCTGTTGCCATCTTTACTTTCAGTGGATCCCTTCATACCTGTTCTTCCCATCATCTGATTGCTTTTGGGACTAACTCACTGCACCATGGCCTCCTGTCGGTCAGGGAAGACTTGGAAACAAATGCTAAGTTATTAAGAGGGTACATGTGCTAGGGAGTGTGGGGTTGGGGGAGCATATTAGGGCAGCCAAATATAGATCTCTCCATGAGCACTAATTTTCTCTCTTGATAAACCAAGGAACTTGAAAGCATGAAGTCTTCAGGAGGTGCACTTCATTCCTCCAGGTGAAAATGTTGCGTGAAGGTACGACCGGAAACCAGACATGTTTTCTTTCTTCTTACTCGTGTGCCTTTATACAAATGCCATGAGGATGACACTTCCTACTGTCACTCAAAATAATTGAAGGCTTCTACAGGTGGGCTAGGGAACTTGTAGCACCATGCTTAGGTAGGGTTGGACACTACTCTGGTCAATGTTCCTGCCTTAGCAAAGGGCAGAGGGAGGGTCCAAGCAGCAAAGTCAAGGTGCCATTCTGTGGCAGCCCTGCTTCCAAAAGGAACTCGTTTGGTAATCCTATGACCCTTTCACAGTACATCCTGGACAGAGCTGTGTGTTCAAGTCAAGTTCTTCCTCTAGGTTCTAGGCAGGAGGAAAGATGCCACCTGTAGTCCGCAAAAGGAGCATTGGGTCATGACACCCCCCACCTTTCCTGGTATGACTTTGTGTACAACAGCTAAGGAACAGGGAAGGATTATGCTCCCTGATAACTGCCATATGGGAGAAAAAGGTAATTGGAACCTTGGGTGTGATTCAGTGTGCAACTCCTATCTTGTTGGAAGTGACCAAAATTAGGAGTCTCTCAAGAGTTGAGGTTTTGAGAGGGAGGGGGCAATGGGTAGATCAGTCAGTTGGACTTCCAATTCTTTTTATTTATTTATTTATTTTAAAGATTTTATTTATTTGACAGAGGGAGAGACAGCCAGAGAGGGAAAACAAGCATGGGAAGTGAGAGAGGGAGAAGCAGACTTCCTGCAGGGCAGGAGCCCAGCTCAGGACTCTATCCCACGACACTGGGATCACTACCTGAGCCGAGGGCAGATGCTTAACGACTGACCCACCTAGGTACCCCTAACTATCTGATTCTTGATATCAGCTTGGGTCATGATCTCAGGCGCTCAGTGGGGAGTCTGCTTAAGATTCTCTCCTTCTTCCCACCCCTCCCGGCTTGCATGTGTGCAGTCATTCTCTCTTCTCTCTCTCTCTCTCAAATAAATAACGTCTTTAAAAAAAAAAAAAAACAAAAAACTTGAGGTTGGAGGAGTCCCATGGAACATAAAGACAGGTGAAAATGCATAGAATGTTGTGCCCGTGCACACACAGGCTGCCATGGGAACAGACAATGCCCTGTGATGTGGACACATTTCTCCTCGAGCATGGGTTGGGAAAACATCTACTCTGTCATGGCGATTCCTTAAATATTGCTTTGTGTAACATACTATAAATGAAGGTGTTAGTAACACCCAGAGTATGGTAATTTCAGATAAAGAGTTAAATGCAAACTCAGAAAATAGGGAAAAAGAACAGAAGACACTGTCATTACCATTTCTTTAAACACAGAGCATATGGTGAAATGCAGTGCTCCTGGAGGTGGACATGTAGTTCTATTCAAGTCCTCTGCCTCTTGCCATTACTCAATTCTTTAGGAGAGAGGTCAGACAATGTGTACCTAAGAAGTGACACCTTTCCCTACCTCTTTGTCTAAGAGCAAATAAGCACTGAGGGGCCAATTAATATCACTGGCATATCTCAAAACCTATTCCCTGGTAGACCTCAATGAAAAAAAAAAGGCATCTCTAGGAGGTAGCAGACAATTTAAGGTATAAACTAGGGAAGTCCCTTATAGCTCACCTATAACAAGGTGTTTACCATCCCCAGTAGAAATACAATCACAGATTTACTGAGATACAGACATGAGGTGCCTAGCCATCTCAAAGTGGCACATAGCTACCGTCCAAACTAACTGCTGTTTACCAGAATTCACAGTGAGTTGCAAGTAACCCTAGCTGTACACGGACAGACTCAAAAAGCCTCATCCTCTAGCGAACAGGCATAGACCTCATATTTTACATGAGAGCTAATGCCCATTAATGGCCAAAAAAATGGTTTCTGTCAACCACAGGCCGCCAGGTCACATGGCCATCTCAGAAACACCTATTAAATATGCCCTAGTCAGGAAGTGCATCACAGGAAACCTTGAAATTAGGAGTGGAGACACATCAGGACAGACTATAAGCATGCCTACCAGGCATCATACAGAAATGGCATTGGTCAAGAGCCAAGGGAACAAGTCCGAGTCTTGCGCCATCCTACAGCAGGGACAGGGCTCCGCGTGTGTGAAGGGAGCACCGTTATCACTCTTGGGCGCAGGGACTGGGGTGGAATCGTGGACGTGTGTCGTTGACCCCA
>CM053612.1:27769306-27795770 GCA_028646535.1 Procyon lotor
CCATATCTTCTTTATCCATTCATCTGCTGAAGGGCATTTTGGTTCTTTCCACAGTTTGGCAATTGTGGCCATTGCTGCGATGAACATTAGGGTACATGTGGCCCTTCTTTGTACTGCATCTGCTTCTTTGGGGTAAATACCCAGTAGTGCAATTACAGGGTCATAGGGTAGCTCTATTTTTAATTTCTTGAGGAATCTCTACACCGTTTTCCAAAGTGGCTGCACCAGCTTGCAGTCCCACCGACAGTGTAAGAGGGTACCCCTTTCTCTGCATCCTCTCCAACATTTGTCGTTTACTGTCTTGTTGATTTTGGCCATGCTAACTGGTGTAATGTGGTGTCTCAGTGTGGTTTTGATTTGAATCTCCCTGATGGCTAAAGATGATGAACATTTTTTCATGTGTCTGTTAGCCATTTGTATGCCTTCTTTGGAGAAGGGTCTGTTCATGTCTTCTGCCCATTTTTTGACGAGAATACACATTCTTTTCAAATGCACATAGCACACACTCCAGAATAGAGTGTCGGGCCACAAAACAGTCCTCAATAAAATTTAAGAAGATTGAAATCGTACCATGAATTTTTTTTTCTGATCACAACAGTATTGAAACTAGAAATAAATCAAAAGACAAAGATTGCAAGAAACAAACATAAGGAGACTAAACAGCATGATAGTAAACAACCAATGAGTCAGTAAGGCAATCAAAGAAATAAGAAAAAAACATACATGGAGACAAATTAAAATGAAAAACTAGTCCAAAATCTTTGGGACAGAGCCTAAGTGTCGTAAGGCAGAAGTATATAACAATACAGGCCTACCTCAGGAAACTGGAAAAACCTCAAATAATCTCACCCTACACCTAAAGGAACTAGAAAAACAATGAACAAAGCCCCCTGTAAGTAAAAGACAGGAAATAATAAAGATCACAAGAGAAATAAATTACATTGAAACTAAAAAACAATAAAAAATAGCAGTGACCAAGAGCTGGTTCTTTGAAACAGTAAACATAATTGACAAACCCTTAGCCAGATTCATCAGGAAAGAGAAAGGACCTAAATAAGTAAAATCACAAAAAAAAGGGAAAGTACAGGCTAATTATCTCTGATGAACATAGATGGAAAAATCCTCAACAAAATATTAGCAAATTGCATATAATATATTAAAAGGATCATCCACCATGATCAACTGGAATTTAATTCAGGCATGCACAGATGGTTCAATATTCACAAGTCAACCAACATGATACAAGACATCAACAAATGAAGGCTAAAAATCATATGATCATCTCAATTGATGCAGGAAAAGCATTTGACAAAATTCATCATCCATTCATGATAAAGCCAACAAAGTTGGGTTAGAGGGATCATACTTCAACATGATGAAGGCCGTATAGGAAAAACCCACAGCTAACATCATACTCAATCGAGAAAACCTGAGAGCTTTTTCACTAATATCAGGAACAAGACAAAGATGTCCACTCTTGCCACTTTTATTCAATGTAGTACTGGGAGTCCTAGCTGTAGCAATTAGGCAAGAAAAAGAAGTAGGCATCCATACTGGTAAGACAGAAAGTTAAAGCGCCACTTCAACTTTGCACCATGTTGTAAAAACAACATCATAATATACATGGAAAATCCTAAAGACTCCTCCAGAAAATTACTAGAAGTATTAAATTGCCCAGAAATAAACCCATGCTTATGTGGCCACATATGATAAAGGAGGCAAAATGGTGAAAAGATAGTCTCTTCAAACTAATGTTCCTCAGACAAGGAAATTAAGCAAAAATAAACTCTTTTGGGATTACACTTAAGACAAACTTTTGTATGACCAGGGAAACTATCAACAAATGACAAGACAACCTATTGAATGGGAAAAGATATTTGCAAATGATAGATCTGATAAGTGGTTAATATCTAAAATATATAAAGAATTTAAACTACACCAAAAAAAACCAACTCCACAAGTAATTCAATTAAAGAATGGGCAGAGGCTCTGGAAAGACATTTTTCAAAAGAAGACATACAAATAGATGAAAAACAAACACATGAAAAGATGTTCAACATCACTCATCATCAGAGAAATACAAATCAAAATCACAATGAAATATCACCCTACACCTGTCAGAATGCCTATAACCAAAAACACAAGAAATAAGTGTTGTTTAGGATACGGAGAAAAAGGACTCTGTTGCAGTGTTGATGGAATGCAAAGTGGTGTACCTGCTGTGGAAAACAGTATGAAGTAGTCTCAAAAAAAATTTAAAAATACAAATACCATCCAATAATACCACTGCAGGATATTTACCCAGAGAAAGCAAAAGTACTAATTTGAAAAGATATACACACTGCTATGTCTATTGCAGCATTATTTACAACAGCCCCAATCCCAATAAGGATGCAAACCAAGTGTCCATCCATAGATGAAAGAATAAAGATGTGTGTGTGTAATGAATTGTTACCCACCCATTAAAAAACAGGATCTTTCCATCAGCAGCAACACTGATGGACCCGGAGCATATCATGCTGAGATAAGAAAAACAGAGAAAGATAGGGGCGCCTGGGTGGCTCAGTTGTTAAGCGTCTGCCTTTGGCTCAGGTCAAGATCCCAGAGTCCTGGGATCGAGCCCTGTGTCGGGCTCCCTGCTCCTTGGGAAGTCTGCATCTCCCTCTCCTACTCCCCCTGCTTGTGTTCCCTCTCTGTCTCTCTGTCAAATAAATAAATAAAATCTTTAAAAAAGTTATTTTAAAAAATCAGAGAAAGACAAATACCATAGGATTTTAGTTGTGTGTAATTTAAGAAACAAATGAACAAAGAAAAACAAACAAGAAAACCAGACTTTTTATTTTATTTTTTTGACAGAGACCGCAAAAGCAGGACCACAAGCAGGGGGAGTGAGAGAGGGAGAAGCAGGCTTCCCCCCAAGCAGGGAGCCCAATGCGGGGCTCAATCCCAGGTGGGACCATGACCTGAGCCCAAGGCAGATGCTCAATGAGCCACCCAGGCACCATAGAAAACCAGACATTTAAGTAAAGAGAACAACCTGGTGGTTGCCAGAAGGGAGTTGGGGGGTGGGGGTGGGGGTGGGAGAAACAGATAAAGGGAATGAAGAGGGAAAGACTTCTAAATAAATAAGTCATGGAAATGAAAGTACAGCATAGAGAATGTAGTCACTAAGAGTTAAATAATGTTTGGTGACACATGGTGACTACACTTAATTGTGCTGAGCACTGAGTAATGTATACAATTGTTGAATCATGATATTGTGCACCTGAAGTTAATATAACACAGTATTTTAATTACACAATAAAAAATCTAAAAGAAGGGGCGCCTGGGTGGCTCAGTCGTTAGGCGGCTGCCTTCGGCCCAGGTCAGATCCCAGGGGCCTGGGATCGAGCCCCGCATCGGGCTCTCCGCTCAGCAGGAAGCCTGCTTCTCCCGCTGCCATTCCCTCTGCTTGTGTTCCCTCTCTCGCTGTGTTTCTCTCTGTCAAATAAATAAAATCTTTTAAAAAAAAAAAAAAAATCTAAAAGAAATCTAGAGTTTTCCTTATACTTCCTATGGTATCTGCTAACTTCTGCACATATCCGCTTTTAAAAATTAATTTCCAGGGGCACCTGGGTGGCTCAGTGGGTTAGAGCCTCTGCCTTCAGCTCAGGTCATGATCTCAGGGTCCTGGGATCAAGCCCCACATCGGGCTGTCTGCTCAGCAGGGAACCTGCTTCCCCCTCTCCCTCTGCCTGCCTCACTGCCTACTTGTGATCTCTCTGTGTGTCAAATAAATAAATAAAATCTTTAAAAAAAAAATTTAATTTCCACAGTATACATCAGTGTCCTGGAAAGGTCCTTGACCACACATCTTTAAGAACTTTTCATTTAACTGCCCCACATATTAGTTGAAGATCAAAACCTGGAGAATTAAAGAGGTTTGTTCAGAATCAGAGCTAGCAGGTTGAAGAGCTCACAGGGGGTTTGGGTCCTGTCTCCCTTTCTCCCCATGTGCTCTCCTCTCTCCCCATTCCAGCTGCGGGTTCACAGAGCTTAGGAGCTGGCACATGGTACACAAAGCTGGTGTCTGCGGAACCCTGACCCGCTCACCTTGTCAGCAGGAAAGACGAAACCAGTCTCTTAGGACTCCTTGATTACACTTGGTAGAATGAGGGGAACCTGGGCAACTCCGTGGGTTAAGCATCTGCCTTGGGCTCAGGTCATGATCTCAGGGTCCTGGGATCGAGTTCCGCATTGGGCTCCCTGCTCATTGAGGAGTCCGCTTCTCCCTCTCCCTCTGTCCCTCCCTCCTCATTGTGCTCTCTCGATCACTGGCTCTCTCAAGTAAACAAAATCTTTTAAAAAACTTGTATAACATTCTAAATCACCTACATGTGTGTGGTGACTGTTAAAAATCACAGAAGAGTGTATCATCATCATAAGCTACTCACCTTTCGCTATTACTCTGAGCCTGCCCTGTGTCACAGACAAAAGGAAGAACATAGAATTGGCATTCTCAAATATAGTTTTTGCCTTACAAAGAAATGACAAGTGAGTTCATGCTCCAGCAGGCTACATTTCACAGGCGAAGTTTCAACATCATCCTTGCGATTCCATATGGAATGACAGAAGCCCTTTTCCTCAGTAGTCCAGGGAGACAAACAGGATCGCCTCAAATCTTTCCTACTTTTAGGGTTAGTGAAAGTTATCAGGCTACTCCGACAGCTTTAGAAGGTCTCAAGTTACTGAAATCAGATTGCCTTTCTTTGCTCAACCTTGAGCACTAAAAACCAAGCAATAATATTAACTGAAGTCTAATGTATACCTGATTGCTCTAAGACCTCCCTGGCACCAGTATGAACTGGATTAAAACACTTCAGAAAGTCATGCTTGTAAATATCAAGGGGGATAAAACGCAAGGTACAACTTAACATTCCACACCTTTCAGCTGCATGAAATCAACTCTAGTCGAATCTTGGCCTTTTCTGGGCTTTGAGTTTGGAACTTACCAGACAGAATATTTCCAGTCTCCCAGGCTCATGATCTCTCACGATCATCATAACGAGCCATTGGAGAGACTGAGCGTACGTGGACACAATGTTAACCAGATATGAAGGGAGGAAGTTCAGTGAGAGGCTGACTTTGACCAAGGACCCTGTGCAGAAGGGGGCAGCACAGCACCAAAGTACAACTGAGCCAACTTACTTACCTATCAGAAGTGTCAGGTCAGTGTCTGCTCCTGGTCAAAGCTTGAACTCTGGGGTCCACACCACGGCAGGCGCAGCACGCACTGTAGGTCACACTCTTCGGTTTTCTTCTGAAACTGTGATCTGAAAAGGAAAGAAAGGATTTTTGATTACTCCTGCGGATACAAGTCAACTTCTCTAAGTGAAGATTCTACATGAAAAAGAAAAATACATCAGTCTTTTACTAGCCCTATAGCAGAAACCCTTCCAGCCACCACACACCCTCGGGAGAAATGAGCCTGGACCTAAAGATGGTCTGGGCTTGGGGCACCTGGGTAGCTCAGTGGGTTAAAGCCTCTGCCTTTGACTCAGGTCATGATCTCAGGGTCCTGGGATTGAGCCCCGCATCGGGCTCTCTGCTCGGCAGGGAGCCTGCTTCCCCCTCTCTCTCTGCCTGCCTCTCTGCCTACTTGTGATCTCTCTCTGTCAAATAAGTAAATAAAATCTTAAAAAAAAAAAAAAAAAAGATTGTCTGGACTTTATACACTGCAAACCCTTTGTGATGTCATCAACCGTGATCATTTCGTGACTTCATGCTGTAATTTGCTGGGATTCAGTGGCCAAAGATACTGATCAGCCTTTCTGCTTACTTAAGCTATTCTCCCTGAGGTTAATGAAATAAATATCCTGTTAGCCCTCTATCCACGGATGTAGAAATGTTCCCCACTTGCTATTAAATGATTCCAATGATCATTGAATATCCTGGCACTAGGAAGGGACAGTTTTGGATTTTGTACAGCACTGTCACTCAAGTAGCTGTGAACAGCCTGTATAAAACTGGACTGAGGGACGCCTGGGTGGCTCAGTTAAGCATCTTCCTTCAGCTCAGGTCATGATCCCAGGGTAGTGAGATTGAGCCCGGAGTCAGGCTCCTTCCTCAGTGGGGAGCCTGCTTCTCCCTCTGCCTGCCACTCCCCCTGCTTGTGCTCTTTCTCTCTGAAAAAGAAATAAAATCTTTTTAAAAAAAAATAAAGTAACACTGAACAGAGTCGATTGAGATGCTAAGCAAGGAACAATTTCTGTGCTTATTCAAGAAAGATCCAATTTATAGACGCATACATGCTTAGTACGCAGGCCTAGAGCCTCAATTTATTCAAAGTGGCAAAGGTCTTGAACCATATCTTGATCACATAAACCATCCAGGTAATCCTGGCCCTAAACCTGCCCATTGCATGCTGCCAAAATACAGCACAGCACTTGCTGCATCGAAACTGGAGGGGAAACGATTGGTCAGAGACTAACAGTACAGCAGTAAGAGCTACAGGGTATTCCCTTTTGTTGCAGCTTTCATCCCCAGGTCTCCACAGGGCTCTCTCCCTCCCCCCTTCACCTCTTATGTCACCCTCTCAATGAGGCCTTTGCTGTCTCATCTACATGAAGGTGCTAATCCCCAAAGCCTCCCTGAGCCCTAGCACCCCCTGCCTCGGTGTGGTGCATAGGAGGAATCACTATCCATCATTATATATACCTATCTCAACAATCTTATTTTTTCATTCTCCCTAACTTGAACGTGAGCCCCATGTGAGCATAGACGGTTTTTGTCTCCTTAATGGCTGCGTTTCCATTATTAAAAATAGCATCTGGCACACATTAGATCAGCAAATGATTCAACTTCGGCCATCAGCTGTAAAGTTCCTGCCGTTGCAGAATTGACCCTATTAATTGCGTTGTGGGCAACTTTCAGGGTATCCTACCACATAATCACATTCTCCCACAAAAACCCATTAAAAATAGATTCTCTTCACTTCAATTAAGATTTTCAATATTTCTTCAGTGTCTTAAACAAATATCCCCTGTCTCCAGCTGTAATTAAAGACAGAAGCAATTACAGATCTTAGAAAAACAACCGTAACCAACTCTTGGTTTTTGTATTTTCTCCCATATTCCTCAGATAAATAGTCAAGCCATGATTTCTTTATCAATTTGGTTGGGAATCTTGATCAAGATGCCAGCATAAGAGGATTCTGTACTTGCCTCTTCCCATGGATACACAAGGCTACAACTACATACAGGGAATCTCTCTCTGAGAACGACCTGAGCATGAGCAGAATTAATCACAGCTAAAGATAGAAAGCAGCAGCCACAACAGGAAGCGTGAGAGAGGCACTGAGAGGGAAGTCACTGGTGCACATATCCTCCCTGAAGAACAAGGGTTTCAGGGTCCACATCAGGCACCCCACACACACACCCTAGGGACCTGGACTGAAAAGATGAGGCCCCATAATATTTGTCTTTGAGATCAGCCATGCTTAACTCCAGGCGGGGCACTTCAGTCTGGGTGCACTACAGGATGGTAGGAAGACGAGACTCTGCTTTTGAAAGGCCCATGCACAAACTCACTTGCTCGAGACCCAGCACAGAGGCAGCACTTTGATAAGTGCCTGGGCCACATGTGAAGGAGATTTACTGACTAATTTGAGGGTGTGTGCTGAAGGGACAGGGATCTATAGGAACTTTCGCCAGGAATGGGAGCATTGGTGGGTGCCATTTTTCTTGCTTTCCTGCCTAGCTGGCCTGACATGGGTGGGCACCAGTTCTGACACTCTCCATCTACCTTGTTAGAACTACACACCCTGCCCCAAAGCTGCACCTCCAAAGGAGCCCCTGCCCCATCAGACTCATCAGTAGCCTTGGCTGGGAGAACAGCCCTGTCAATGCAGCTGCCACTCTGACACATCTGGTGGGCAGCCTTGCCTGGGACTGACAGCCCTCCCAAACACCTCCTATCCCAGACAACAGGGGGCAACGCTCACCACCCGTGTGTCCATAACTGTCATGGATGGACCTCAAGGCCCAGAATACCCCGAGCGGTCATGGCCACAACAAATAGGTGCATTCAGCCCACATGGGGCACCCCCGGGACACCTGGTTCTGGTGCACAGGGAAGATTGTGCTTTTGGCCCCCACAGGATGCTTTCTACATAAGACCACTCCTTGAAGACCAGGAGACGTAGTCAATCTGCCTAATATACAAAAACAGGAGAGGGGTGCCTAGCTGGCTCAGTCAGCGGAGCGTGTGACTTGATCTCAGGGTTTTGAATTCAAGCCCCACATCGGGGGTAGAGGTTACTTAAAAAAACAAAAAAACAGGAGAGAGTCAGGCAAAAAGGACACAGAGGAATATGTTCTAAATGAAAGAACAAGACAAAACCTCAGAAAAAGAACTAAAAGTGGAGATAACAATCTACCTGATAATGAGTTCAAAATAATGGTCATAAAGATGCATGCTGGAAGTGAGAGAAGAGTGGATGAACTCAGAACTTCAACAGAAGATTAACAGCAGATAAGAGGATGCAGAACAGGGGCACCTGGGTGGCTCAGTCGTTAAGCGTCTGCCTTCGGCTCAGGTCATGATCCCAGGGTCCTGGGATCGAGCGCCGCATCGGGCTCTCTGCTCAGCAGGAAGCCTGCTTCTCCCGCTACCATTCCCTCTGCTTGTGTTCCCTCTCTCACTGTGTTTCTCACTGTCAAATAAATAAAATCTTTAAAAAAAAAAAAAAAGGATGCAGAACAGCTCAGGAAATCTGGAAGCTAGGGTAGTGGAAATCATTGAGGTTGAACAGCAAAAAAATTTTTTCTTAATGAGGATAGTTTAAAGAGACCTCTGGGACATCAGGTATATTAACATTCAGATTTATTGGCAGGGGTTCCAGAAAGAAATGAGAGAAAAGAGCACAAAACGTATTTGAAGAAATAATAGCTTAAAACTTCCCTAACCTGGGAAAGAAACAGGTCCAGGAAGCACAGAGAGCCCCTAATATGATGAATCCAAAGTGGTACTCAACAAGATATAATAATTAAAATGTGAAAAATTAAAGATAAAGAATCTTAAAAGCAGCAAGAGAAAACAACTAGCTGCAGACAAAGGAACTTCCATAAAGCTTATCATCTCATCTTTGCAGAAATTTTGCAGGTCAGCAGATAGTGGCATGATTTTATCAGTTTGGGTTGGCATAGTTGTTCTTGTAATTATTGTTTACTCATTAATATTTTAAAGCAAACAGAACATAACAAAAATTCCCTTTACCCACTGTAAATACACTTCCTTCTACCCTTATATTTTCTGTGGCTGGCTTAAAAATTAAATTGGATCAAGAATAACAGGAGAAAAACAATTTTAATTATGTACAGAGAGGGGAGTTTCACAAATCTCTAGGACCAGTGCTTTTTTTTTTTTCTCATAGATTTTATTTATTTATTTGACAGAGAGAGAGATCACAAGTAGGCAGAGAGGCAGGCAGAGAGAGAGGGGAGAAGCAGGCTCCCTGCTGAGCAAAGAGCCCGGTGCAGGACTTGATCCCAGAACCCTGGGATCATAACCTGAGCCAAAGGCAGAGGCTTTAACCCACTGAGCCACCCAGGCGCACCTGTAAATTTCCTCTAGAAGAGGTAGAGTTTCTCTTGTGCCTAATAGTTTTTTGGTTGTCTTTAGCTCAAAATAATCCATATGCCAAACAGGCGTATTTCGGGGTGCCTATTCTGAATACCTTCACCACCAAGCAAGCAGCTTCAAAAATAATCACCATTTTTCTATGTTTTTGATTGTTTTTGCTGTCTTTCAAAGCATATTGATATCACCCGTAAGTGCTAAATTATATATACTTCATATAATCTAATGTATCATACACTCTAACACAAAACACCTTAAAAAAAAAAAAATACCATCACTGGGGACGCCTAGATGGCTCAGTTGTTAAGCATCTACTTTCGGCTCAGGTCATGATCCCAGGGTCCTGGGATCAAGCCTCAAGTCAGGCTGCCTGCTCAATGGGAAGCCTGCTTCTCCTTCTCCCATCCCCCTGCTTGTGTTCCTTCTCTTGCTGTGTCTCTCTCCATCAAATAAATAGTCTTTTAAAAGAATACCATCATTGCATCTTACAAAAATTAGTTATTCCCTAATGTCACATGAACACAAACATGTCTTTTAATTTTATCATAATTTTATCTATAATTTACATTTATATATTTATATTTACATATATTTATATATAATTTATTATTTGATTATTTTTATCATAGGCATCTTAGTAGAAATCCTAGTAGTATCTACGTATACTATTTACTACGTATACTATTATCTATTTAACTTCTATTTCCCTGATGACTAAAAATATTGAGCATCTTTTCTTATATTTATTGGCTCTTTGTATGGAGACAGTGATAAGTTTCAAGACACACTACCCTTGGCATACTGAATTTCTTAAGCTGAAGGAATTTGAGAAATGGCACGTGTGGAAAGGATTTTCCGACCTTTTGGTGAAACCCTTATATGGGAGGTGCCCTCCATACCTAGAGGAAAGGAGCATCCTTCTCTCTCTGAATTAGAAGGGACACAGAGAGGAACCTGAGTATGAACAGGAAGTGCTAAGTTTCCCCCATTTTACCACATTTAGCTATACTGTGTCCTATCATAACTTTCTGTGACTTTCCACTTTTCATCACACGTAGCATAAAAACATTCTGCTTTAACCATTCTTCAAGTTCTCATTTTCTCATGACAACACCCAAGTCATTTAATTTATTAAATAAATCTGATTTCTTTTCTCTTGATCTTTTCTCTTGATCTGTCTTTTGTTACCAGAGTCCCAGTGGAGAATTAAGAAGCGTACAGTAGGGGCGCCTGGGTGGCTCAGTCGTTAAGCATCTGCCTTCAGCCCAGGTCAAATCCTGGGGGCCTGGGATCGAGCCCCGCATAGGGCTCTGTGCTCTGCGGGAAGCCTGCTTCTCCCGCTACCATTCCCTCTGCTTGTGTTCCCTCTCTCGCTGTGTTTCTCTCTGTCAAATAAATAAAATCTTTAAAAAAAAAATACATACAGTAAAAAGATATTTATCCTCCCCTAAAGGAGTAAGATTTGCAGCCTGGGAGCCTCATGTGAGTCTGTCCCGTGGTACCCCAGTTCACCTTGGCAAAGTCACTTAATCTCCGTGGACCTCCGTTTCTACACGCAATGAATACTCATGAAATGTGTCTGACCGTGGAATAGGGAAAGGGGAAACAAGCTTAGACTTGGAGCTCTGCACGAGTGAAATAGCCATGATTTAGCTAAAGTGAAGGACAAGAGAAAGAGGGAGGGATCCCGGGCAGGACAGTGGAGATTCATGGCTGCAGGCTGTGTCTTGTAATTCTACCTGGGGCGAAAGTGGAAGCGCTTTTCACTTTCCATTGTCCAGAAGGTGGGGACATCTGGCAGTGCTTCCCCTGTTGTTCCCCTGTTCCCCAATGCGCTTCCCCTCTGTTGAAGAGAGCTTTGGAGGCTTTTCTGTTTCTATTTTTTTTTTGTTTTCATCTCAAATTGCTGTATGGTTGACATATTGGTTTCCGGTGTACAACATAGCAGTTCAACAATTATATACATTACGAAATGCTCACCATGTTAAGTATAGTTACCATCTGTCACCATACATACTTCCTACAACTTTATGTACCTGGTATTCTCTGTGCAGCACTTATCATCCTCATGACTTATTTCATAACTAGAAGTTTGTATCTCTTATTCCCCCCCAACCCCTATTTGGCCTGTGCCCTGCAAGCTCTCCCCTCTGGGAACCACTAGTTTGTTCACTATTTATGAGTCTATTTCTGGTTTTGATTTATTAAGATTCCACATGGAAATGATACAGTTTTTGTCAGATTTATTTCGCTTAGCAACACTCACCCATGTTGTTATGTATGGTAACATTTCATTTTTTTTATAACAGTAATAGCCCATCTCTTATTCATTCATTTATCAGTGCACACTGAGATTGCTTCCATATGCTAACTGTTGTAAATAATGTGGCACTGAACCTCTTTTTGAAGTAGTGTTTTCATTTTCTGTGGGTAAATACCCAGAAGTGGAATTGTTGAGTCATGTATTTGTGTTTTTAATATTTTGAAGACCCACCATACTGTTTTCCATATTGGCTGCACCACATTGCATTTCCACCAATAGTACACAAGGGTGCCCTTTTCTCTACATCATCACCAACTGGTTATTTCTTGTCTTTTTGATACTCACCATTCTGGCTGGTGAGGAGTAATAGTTTATTGTGGTTTTGATTTACATTTCCCTGATGATGAGTGATGTTGTATATCTTTTCACACGTGTCTACTTGTTGTTTATATGTCTTCTTGGAAAGATGTGTATTCAGGTCTTCTACCTCATTTTTCAGTTGGATTAGTAGTTTTTTGCTGTTGAGTTGTATGAGTTCTATATATATTTTGGATATCACACCCTTATCAGATATATTATTTGCAACTATCTTCTCCCATTTGGTAGGCTGTCTTTTTGTTCTGTTGATGATCTCCTTCGCCGTGCAAAAGCCTTTTGGTTTGATGTAGTCCCAATTGTTTATTGTTCCTCTTATTTCCCTTTCCTGGGGAGACAGATCTGGAAAACTATGGCAAAGGCCAATGTCCAAGAGTTTACAATCCATGTTTTCACCTAGGAGTTTTATGGTTTCCGTTTTTACGTTTAGGTCTTTAATCCATTTTGAGTTTATTTTTGTGTATGGTATAGGAAAGTAGTCTAATTTCGAGCTTTTGTATATAGCTGTCCAGTTTCCCCAGAACCATTTATTGAAAAGTCTTTTTCCTCACTGTATTTTTGCCTTATTGTCATGGATTAATTGACCATAAGTTTACTTCTGGGCTCTCTATTCTGTTTTATTGGTCTATTTGTCTATTTTTGTGCAAGCACTATACTGTTTTGATTACTATAGCTTTGTAGTAGTTTGAAATCTGGGGTTGTGATTCTTCCAGCTCTGTGCTTTCTGAAGAATGCTTTGGCTATTTAGGATCTTTATCTTTCCATACAAATTTAAGGATTATTAGTTCTATTTCTGTAAAAAGTACAATTAGTATTTTGATAGGGATTAAATCTGTGGATTGCTTTGTGTAATATGGGAATTTAAACAAAATTTTTCTAACCTGTGAGCATGGTATATCATTCCATTTATTTGTGTCATCATCGATTTCTTTTATGTGTCTTACAGATTTCACAGTACCAATCTCGCCCTCTGTGGTTAAATTTATTCCTAGGCATTTTATTCTTTTTGATGCAATTGTAAATGGAGTTGTTTTCTTAATTCGTCATTCCACTAGTTCATTATTAGTGTATAGAAACAACAATGTTGTTACAACAGTGTTCTGTATATTGATTTTTGTATCCTATAACATTACTGAATTCATTTATTAACGCTAATATTTTTTGGTGGAGAGTTTAGGGCCTCCAATAGATAGTGTCACATCATTTGCAAAGGAAAATGTTTTCCTTCTACCTTACCTGTTTGGGTGCCTTTCATTTTTCTTGTCTGAATGCTGTGGCTAGGACTTCCAGTCTTCTATTGAATAAAAGTGGTGAGAGTGGACCTCCTTGTCTTGTTCCCGATCTTTCAGCTTTTTACCATTGAGTATGATGTGAGTTGTGGGTTTGTCATATATGGCTTTTATTATGTTGAGGTATGGTCCCTCTACACCCACTCTGTTGAGTTTTTATAAAAGACAGGTGTTGAGGGATGCCTGGGGGTCTCAATCAGCTAAGTGTCCAACTCTTTTTTTTTTTGTAAAGATTTTACTTATTTATTCGAGACAGAGAGCGAGTGAGCGAGTGCACATGCAGGGGGAGGGGCAGAGTGAGAGGCAGAAGCAGATACTCCACTGAGCAGGGAGCCTGATTTGGGGCTTGATTCCAGGACTCCAAGATCATGACCTGACCTGAAGGCAGATGTTTAACCGACTGAGCCACCCAGTCGCCTCAAGCATCCAACTTTTGATTTCAGCTCAGGTCATGATCTCAGGTTCCTGCAATCGAGCCCTGCATCGGGCTCCATGCTCAGTGTGGATTCTGCTTGTCCCTCTCCCTCTGCTCCTTCTCCCCCTCCCAAAACTTGTTCTCTTTCTCTCTCAAATAAAATCTTTTTAAAAAAAGAGGATTCTCTTACTTTGCCCCTTGCCCTGCTCCCACTCTCTAAAAATAAAAATAAAAAAATTAACGGATGTTGAATATTGTCATGCTTTTTCTACTTCTAATAAGATGATAATATGATTTTTATTCTTTGTTAATGTGCTAAATCATGTTGATTGATTTGGGGAGACTGAGTCATTCATTCATCCCTTGAATAAATCCCCCTTGACTGTGATGAATGATCTCTTTAACATATTGTTAAATTTGATAACATTCTGAAGATATTTGCATCTAAGTTCATCAGGAATATTGATCTATAATTTTGGTGTTTTTGTAGTGTCCTTCTCTGGTTTTATAGCCAGGGTAACACTGGCCTTGTGGAATGAAATTGGAAGCACTCCTTCCTCTTCTATTTTTTGGAATAATTTAAGAAAGATATGTCTTAACTCTTTAAATGTTTTATAAAATTCACCTGTGAAGCCATCTGTTCTTGGACTTGTGTGTGCTGGGAGCATTTTGATTACCAAATCAATATAATTAATAGTTGGGAGTTTTCAGATTACTGATTCCTTTTGGTTGGCAGTAATTGGTCTGTTCACATCTTGTGTTTCAGCCTGATCCAGTATTGGAAGATTGCGTGTTCCTAAAAATTTATCTATTTCATCTAGGTTGTCCAGTTTGTTGGCATATAATTTTGAATAGTAGTCTCCTAATCTTTCGTATTTCTTTGGTGTCACTTGTAAGTTCTCTTTCATTTATGATTTTATTTACTTGAGAGCTCTTTTGTTCTTTATAGGTCTGGCTAAAGGTTTATCAATTTTCTTCACCTTTTCAGAAGATATCTGGGTTTTCTTAGATCTCTGTGTTGACTTGAAATGGAAAATTGCAAGTCTGGTGAGGAAAAACCTCTCAAGGTTCCAGTTTTCTTCTTTCACTGCTGCCCTGGAAATTCCCCTCCACCTCTGCTCAAACAGCAAGAGAATGGGTATATAAAAGTGCTGTGAATCAGAACCAGAGCCAAGGCTAGGAGGAGCCCCTTGTCATCGGTTATGGGGTGGGGTACTGAGCCTGTACAGGTCCACTGTAAGAGTGGAATGGAGGGAGGAGACTCAGTGACATTAGGGGTGGATGACAGGCCAATTGTGCTGCCCTTGTGTTGATGCAGTGTGTACATTCCTTTTTCTTTTAAATTGAAGTATAATTAGCGTACACTGTTCTGTTAGTTTCAGGTATACACTATAATGATTCAGCAATTTTAAACATTACTCAGTGGTCATCAAGATAAGTGTACTCTTAATCCCTTCTTTTTAAGTTTTGAAGTTCGAGGTGTACAACACAGTGATTCAACACTTCCATACAACACCTCATGTTCCGCACAGCAAGTGCCCTCCTGGCTCACCCTCCCCTATTTCCCCCATACCCCACACCCCCTCCCCTCTGGAGACCATCAGTTTGTTCTCTACAGTTAAGAGTCTGTTTCTTGGTTTGCCTCTCTTTCTTTTTTTCCCCATTGTTCATCTGCTTTGTTTCTTAAACTACATATGAGTGAAACCATATGATGTTTGTCTCTCTTTTGATTTATTTCACTTAGCATAATCCTCTCTAGCTCCATCCATGACTTTGCAAATGGAAAGTTTTCATTAGTGTTATGACTAATATTCCTTCATGTTTATATAGCACTTATTCTTTATCCATTCATCAGTAAACGGACACTTGGGCTGTTTCCATAATTTGGCTCTTCTAGATAATGCTGCTGTAAACATTGGGATGCATGTATCCCTTTGAATTAGTATTTTTGTATTTTTTGGATAAATACCTAGTAGTGCAATTGCTGGACCGATCATAGGTAGTTCTATTTTTAACTTTTTGAACAACCTCCATACTGTTTTCCAGAGTGGCTGCACCAGTCTGCAGCCCTACCAGCAGTGCAAGAGGGTTCCCCTTTCTCCACATTCTTGCCAACACCTATTTCTTGTGTTGTTGATTTTGGCCACTCTGACAGGGGTGAGGGGATACTTCATTGTAGTATTGATTTGCATTTCCCTGATGATGAGTGACGTTGAGCATCTTTTCATATGTCTGTTGGCCATCTATATGTCTTCTTTGGAAAAATGTCTATTCATGTCTTCTGCCCATTTTTGATTGGAATATTCATTTCTGGGTGTTGAGTTTTGTAAGTTCTTTATGTATTTTGGAACCTAACCCTGTATCAGAAATGTCATTTGCAATCTTTTCCTTCCATTATTTTTGGTGCAATTGTAAATGAGATTCATCACTTAATTGCCTTTTCTGCTACTTCTTTATTGGTGTATAGAAATGCAAGATTTCTATATATTGATTTGTATCCTGCAAATTTACTGTATTCATTTATAAGCTCTAGCAGTTTCTTGGTGGAGTTCTTTGGGTTTTCTGTATATAGTATCATGACATACAAATAGTAAAAGGTTTACTTTGTCCTTGTCAATTTGGATGCCTTTTATTCCTTTTTGTTGTCTGCTATTGCTAGGGCCTCCTTTACTATATTGAATAAAAGTGGTGAGAGTGGACATTCTTGTCTTATTCCTGACCATAAAGGAGAAGCTCTCAGTTTTCCCCCATTTAGGTAGATATTAGCTGTGGGTTTTACATATATGGCCTTACGTTGAGGTATGTTTCCTCTAAACCTACTTTGTTGAGGGTTTTTATCATGAATGAATATTGTACTTTGTGAAATGCTACTTATCCTCTTATTGGTGTGATGTATCACATTGATTGATTTGCAAATATTGAACCACCCTTGCAACCCAGGAATAAATCCCACTTGATCATGGTGAATGGGTTTTTTTTAAATGTATTGTTAATTTGGTGTGTTGGTATTTTATTGAGAATTTTTATATCTTTGCTCACCAGAGCTATTGGCCTTAGTATTCGTTCTCTCTCTCTCTCTTTAGTGGTATCATTATCTGGTTTGGGGATCAGCGTAATGCTGGCTTCATAGAATGGACTTGGAAGTTTTCTTTCCTTTTGTAGTTTTTGGAATGGTTTGAGAAGAATAGGTGTTAACTCTTCTTTAAACATTTGGTAGAAGGGAAAAATGAAGAAATTGGAATGGGAGACAAACCACGAGAGACTGTGGACTCTGAGAAACAAACTGAGGGTTTTAGAGGGGAGAGGAGAAGGAGTAGGGAGATGGGTGAGCCTGGTGGTGGGTATTAAGGAGGGCACGGATTGCATGGAGCATTGGTTGTTATACACAAACAATGAATCATGGAACACTACATCAAAAACTAATGATGTACTGTATGCTGACTAACATAACACAATAAAAAAAGGGTTTGGTAGAATTCACCTGTGAAGCCATCTGGCACTGGTCCTGTTGGGAGTTTTTTGATTACTGATTCAATTTCTTTGCTGGTTATCAGTCTGTTTATGTTTTCTATTTCTTCCTCTTTCAGTTCTGGTAATTTATATATTTTTAGGAATTTACCAATTTGTCATACAGATTTTCATAATGTTCTCTTAGAGTTGTTTGTATTTTTGTGGTATTCGTTGTTATTTCTCTTCTCTCATTTGTCGTGTTATTTATTTGGGTCCTTTTTCTTTTCTTCTAATAAGTCTGGCTGGAGGTTTATCTATTTTAATAGTTTTTTCCAAGAACCAGCTCTTGGTTTCATTGATCTACTGTTTGTTTAGTTTCTTTATCATTTATTTCTGCTCTAATCTTTATTATTGCCTTCCTTCTGCTGGCTTCAAGCCTCATTTGTTATTCTAGTCTAGCTTCTTTAGGTGTATGATCAGGTTATTTGAGGTTTTTCTTGCTTCTTGATGTAGGGCTTGTATTGCTATATACTCTTCTCTTAGGACTGCTTTTGCTGCATCCCAATGATTTTGGACTGTTGTTTTCATTTTCAGTTGTTTCCATGTATTTTTAAAATTTTTTTCCTTTGATTTCCTGGATGACCAATTCAGTGTTTAGTAGCATGTTGTTTAACCTCCATCCATATGTTTGTGGTCTTTCCAGATTTTTTGCGGTTGATTTCTAGTTTCATAGTGTTGTGGTAAGAAAAGGTATGTGTATGATTTCAGTCTTTTTGTATTTGTTGAGACCTGTTTTGTGACCTAGTAAGTGATCTACTCTAGTGAATGATCCATGTGCACTTAAAAAGAATGTGTATTCCGCTGTTTTAGGACAGAATGTTCTCAGTATATCTGTTAAGGCCATCTAGTCCAGTGTGTCATTCAAAGACATCGTTTCCTTGTTGATTTTCTGTTTAGATGATCTGTCCATTGATGTAAGTGGGGTGTTAAAGTCCACTACTATTATTGTATTATCAATGAATTCCTTTATGTTTATTATTGTTTTATATATTTACAATTGTTATATCTTGTTGGACTGTCCCCCTTTATTATTACAAAGTGCCCTTCTTTGTCTCTTGTTCTACAGTCTTCGTTTTAAAGTCTAGTTCATCCCGTATAAGCTTTGCTACTCTGGCTTTCTTTTGACATCCATTTGTTTGACTCACGTTTCTCCAGTCCCTCACTTTCAATCTACAGGTGTCTTTAGTTCTAAATTAAGTCTCTTGCGGGCAACATATACATGGGTCTCATTTGTTTGATCTATTCTGACACCCTATGTCTTTTGAGTGGAGCATTCAGTCCATTTACATTCAATTTAATTACTGATATATACATATTTATTGCCTTTTAATTACTTGTTTTGTTGTTTCTGGACATTTTCTCTGATCCTTTTTTGTGTTTCTTTCCAGTCTTGCTGGTTTTCTTTAGTGATCTATGTGGATTTTTTCCTCTATTCTTTGCATACTTTGTGGTAGTTTTTGCTATATGGTTACCATCAGGATTGTATATAACCTTTTCTGCATCTAACAGTCTTTAATATGGCTGTTTAAGTTTGAACCCATTCTTTTCTCCTCTCCTCCTCATGTTTTAGGTATATATTTTATATCCTTTTTCTGTGAGTTCCTTGACTTGATTTTTTACAGAAATATTCATTTAAAAAAGAAATATTCATTTTTACTGCTTTTGTATTTCCCACATATATACTGTCACATTTAGTCTCCTTTCCACTCGAAGAGTCCTCTTCAATACTTCTTGCAGGGTTAGTTTAGTGATCATGAACTCCTTTAATTTTTGTTGGTCTGGGAAACTCCATATCTGTCCTTTTATTTTCAGTGATAACCTTGCTGATGCAGTATTCTTAGCTGCAGATTTTTCCCACTCAGCACTTTGAATACGCGCTGCTTACTGGCTTGCAAAGTTTGTTCAAAAAATCTCCCGCTAGTTTCACGGGTTTTCCCTTCTAAGTTACTGACTTATTTTATCTTCCTACTTTTAAGATCTTTTCTTTATTAAAAAAAAGATTTTTTCCTTTATCATTATATTTTGTGAATTTGATTACAATATGTCTTATTGTGGGTCTGCTTTTGTTGATTTTGTTGAGAGCTCTTTGTGCCTCCTGGATCTGGATGTCTGTTTCCTTCCCCAGGTTAGGGATGTTTTCAGCTATTATTTCTTCAAAAAAATTTTCTGCCTTCTTTTCTCTCTCTTCTTCTAGGACTCCTACAATACAAATGTTTTTATGTTTGATGGAGTCACTGAGTTTCCTAAGTCTATTCCTGTTTTGCATAATGCTTTTTCCCTTTTGTTCAGCTTCATTGCTTTCCATTAGTTTGTCTTCTGGGTCATTAATTTGTTCCTCTGCTCCTTCCAGCCTGCTGTTTACTGCATCAAGCCTGTTTCTAATCTCACTGATTGAACTCTTCATCTGTGATTGATTCTTAACTCTTTGGTCTCTATGGTAAGGGTCTCAATGATGTCTTCCATTCTTTTCTCAAGTTCATTGAGTATCCTTAAGATCATTGCTTTAAATTCTCCATCAGGGGGCACCTGGGTGGCTCAGCCGGTTAAAGCCTCTGCCTTCAGCTCAGGTCATGGTCTCAGGGTCCTGGGATTGACCCGCATCAGGCTCTCTGCTCAGCGGGGAGCCTGCTTCCCTCTCTCTCTCTGCCTGCCTCTGCCTACTTGTGATCTCTCTCTCTGTCAAATAAATGGATAAAATCTTTTTTAAAATTTTTAAAAATAAATAAATTCTCCATCAGGCATGTTACTTCTATCTGTTTTGTCCAGATCTCTGGCTATGGCCTTATCTTGTTCCTTCATTTGGGTTAAATTCCTCTTTCTTTTTTCCAAGTCTCTACATCCTTCTCTGTGTTAGAAAAGCCAGTCATGTCTCCAACTTCTGAAAGTAATGGCCTTATGAAGAAGAGGTCATGTCGTTCCCAGGTCCTGGTGCTCCAGGTATTGTTTCCAGTGTGTTCTTTTTTTTTTTTTTTTTAAAGATTTTTTAATTTATTTGATAGAAACACAGTGAGAGAGGGAACACAAGCAGGGGGAGTGGGAGAGGGAGAAGCAGGCTTCCTGCCGAGCAGAGAGCCCAATGTGGGGCTCGATCCCAGAAACCTGGGATCATGACCTGAGCCGAAGGCAGACGCTTAACGACTGAGCCACCCAGGTGCCCCTCCAGTGTGTTCTACATGCGCTCTGCTGTTGTGTTCTTGCTGCTCTGTTCTTCAGCCCAGTCATCTGCAGATGCTTTCCTTGCCTGCTGGTGGCAGTGTCTGGTCCCTATCCTAAATGTGTCAAGTTTTAACTAGCTGTACTCTGGTCTGCTTGTGAAATGAGGCCAGTCATCACCCCTACCAGAACTGAGGCCCTACAGAACTCTCTGGTCAGGAGATGTAGTGTGGGCAGTGGCCTGTGCTGATCTTCCCACCAACAATGCAGTGAGGTTCCTTTTTATCCATATCCTTGATAGCACTTGTCATTTTTTGTGTTTTTGATTGTAGCCATTCTTACAGGTGTATGGTGATATTTCATTGTAGTTTTGATTTGCATTTCCCTGCTGATAAGTGATGTTCATCTTTTCATTTGTCTTTTGGCCATTTGTACGTCTTTGGAAAAATGTCTATTTGGGTCTTGTGCCCATTGTTATTCAGATTATTTGGTTTTTTGGTGTTGAGTTGTGTAAGTTCTTTATATATTTTAGATATTAACCCTTTATCAGATATATCACTTAAGAATATCTTCTCCCACTCAGCATGTTGCCTTATTTTGTTAGTTTCAGTGACTGCACAAAAGCTTTTTTAAGAGTTTTTTTTTTTTTTTAAAGTAAACTCTACCCCAACATTGGGCTCAAACTCATGACCCCAAGATCAAGTGCACGAGGTGATGTGACTCAAGAAGTGCCTGTTTTTTGTTTTTTTTTTTAAGATTTTTTAATTTTATTTGAAAGAGAGCGTGTGTGCATAAGTGGGGGGAGGGGCAGGAAGAGGGAGAGGGAGAAACAGGCTTCTTGCTGAGCAGGGAACCCAATGCAGAGCTCAATCCCAGGACCCCAAGATCATGACCTGAGCTGAAGGCAGACATTAACCAACTGAGCCACTCAGGCGTCCCAAGAAGTGCCTATTCTTAGAAACCTGGTTCTCTCGTCTGGGAAAGGAGCAACTAAGGCCTTGATAACATCAAGCTTATGAATAATACAAACTTACATTATTTTTTGACACTACTTGTTTAAACTTCTTTCAGTTGTAAATAGTTTTGTAAATTGTCAATATTAACTTTCCCACTTTATTATTCTATGACAGACATTATTTGCCCACTATCAGGAAGGAAAAATAATTTCCTTTTTACGATTCTAAGTTCTTGCTGAGGCCATTATAACAAAAGACAGATGAACAAGAGTAAACAAACAGGTTTCTTAACCTGTGTATCCTCCCTAGGACACATGGGAGTCCCCAGAGGTGAGCAACACAAAGTCTTGGTTACAACTTGAGTTTACATATTATTTTAGCAGAGGAACAATAAATTTTTAGAGTAATTACATGAAAAGGACCTTGAGTCTCCAGGGCAATAAATTCTGAGAAGGAAAATATATGGGAAACTATTGAGAGATATGGGTTAGCTGGTAAAATCCATTATGTAGATTTCTCTAGTGCCCTCTCCAGGCTAAGGGACTAATGTTTTCTCCAGGGAATAACTTTTCTCCTTCCTGGTAGAGATATAGGAGAGGACATCTTTTTAAAATTTATGCCCTACTGTTAGGCATATGGGGAGAGGACTGGGAGCTTTGCTTGTATAGGCTTCTGCTTAACTGCCTTCAATTCAATAGTCTATGCCAAACTGGCACATTTTGAGGTTGCATATTATGCCTCCCTTCAGTACAAATCCATGCTGTGTACATTTGGTTATGTATGAGAAAGTTCATGTTCATTTCAAGCCCTAAGCAAATCTGAAGAAAATATAGGTTATATCATTATATTTATAAAAATAAACAAAGGACAAAAGTCTACTCTATATACATATATTTGTTTCCTGCATGTATATGCATATACCTATGTCCTGTTGGTCACTTACACATCATTTAAAAAAAAAAAGTTAAATGACCAGACTACACATTATGTTTACTACTGTACTATGGGATTTCGAGGAAGCTCTTTCAGGCATCTCTGTATAGAGACATTTTTTTGGTACACAAACGAAGAATTTCGATTATGATTTTTAAATGTAGCATTGTATTTTAAAAAATGATAGTTGCCTAATAGCACATAACACAGAAATGAATTTTTGAACAAAAATAATTATAGCTTCTCTGCCATGTGTAGCAACAACACATGAAAACCTTAGAATTCTCTGGGTCTTTCTGCAAGTGATGATAATAGTGGTTTATGTTTTCATCTTTTTACAGATCTATGAAATAGGAGGATCTGAAATGAGGATGCCCTTTATCAATGAATGAAACGATGAAGCTTCCTAAAGAAATTAAAATTTAGGCTAAAGGAAAACGCTATAAAGGAAATTATGAAGAGAATTCTATTTACAATACCACCAAAAAGAATAAAATCCTAATGAATAAAACTAACCAAGGAGGCGAAAAAGTTGTATACTGAAAACTACAAAATATTGAGGAAAAACAGTAAAGAATACAAGAACGTTTGGAAAGACATACCGTGGGATAAGATGTAAGCAGTACCCAAGGCTACATTCAGATTCAGTGCAATCCCTATGAAAATACCAATGATTTTTTTTTTTTTTTCAGAAATAGAAATCATCCTAAAATTCATAAAGGAATTTCAAGGGACCACCAAAAACTCAAAACACTCTTGAAAAGAACAGAGGTGGAGGACTCACACACCCTGATTTCAAAATTTGCTAGAAAATTGTTACACACTAATCAAAACAGCATGGACCCGCCATGAAGACAAATACATAGACCAGTGGAGAAGACTAGAGCCAGAAACACATCATCGTGTGTATGATCAAATGATTTTCAACAATGCCAGTACCTCCCAATCATGAAACACAGTCTCTTCAACAAATAGTGTTTGGCCAACTGGATATCCACATATAAAAGAAAGAAGTTGGATACTTATACTACACTAGATACAAAACTTAATGCAAATTATGTTAAAGCCCTAAATATAAAAAGCAAAACTATAGAATATCTAGAAGAAAACAGGATTAACATTTTATTAACATTGGATTTGGCACTGATTTCTTGGATATAACAAAAAGGACAGGCAAAAAAGCAAAAATAAACAAATGAGATTACAAACTGAAAACTGTTTTGAGTCAAAGGACTCGAGAGTGAAAAGACAATGCACAGAATGGCAAAAATACCTGCAAAACAAATACTTGATAAGGTATTAATACCTAAACCAAATAAAGAACTCCTACATCAAAAAAACAAAAAAACAACCTGATGAACTGTCTAAAATTTTCAAGGGAAATTTCTCTCAAGATGATGTACAAATACCCAACCAGAATATAAAAAGATGATTAACATCACTAAACTTCAGAGAAGAATAAATCAAAACCAAAATGAGATACTTACTACCTTAAACACATTAACGCCGCTGTTCTTAAAAATTAAAAAAAAAATCTTGGTGATTCCACATACATGTGGCAAAATAACGTGGCTAACTTCACAGAAAAACAAAGCAGAATGCAAATGCCTATGGCTGGGGGAGAGAAAACAGACAGGTTGTATGAAGGATACAGACATATCATGCAACATGGACAGGTTCTAAATATCTATAACATTAAGAACATATTGAAAACTAATACTGCAGTAAAAACTGGTTATATACTAAATTTTATATTCTAATTATTTTCAAGAAAAATGAAATGCTTAATGTAGATTATAATATTATCAAAAATGGTGGAAATAATAAAAAACTTTTTTTAAGGTGAACTAAAAAGACTTCTGAAAAGAAATTCCAGAGAGGGAAAAAAACTAATAATGATATTTATTTCTAGATAACAAGATTACAGTACTGTGGATACAACAATAATCCTTTTCTGTCTTAATTCACGGACAATGAGAACCTTGATACTTTCCCCTAAAATTTAAGATAAAAATATCATTTTTTGTAGTGAAGCTTTAATAGCATGTTTACAGTCAAGATATGAGTCTAATGCATTTTCAGGAAGCAAATGCAGCCATATTTACTGTATAATAGAAATCACTGTAGGATGCCCAAGCACCCCAGACATGGGGCAAGAAGAAAGATCAGAGGGTGAAGACTCAATCTGGAGACCATCAAGGTAGGGAAGACAGATAAGCTATGAAACTATGACAACTGTGAGTCTGTGTTATTGAAGAATGGCTGGGACCCTGGGTAAAGGGACTAAACATGGCTCACCAGAATCTCCTGATGCTGGGAGACTGTGCCCTGAGCCAAGCTGCACTGCTTTACCTTAGATAAACACACAGAAGAATGTGCTGGCTGAAGTGGACCCCCAGACTTGAATTTCAGGAAAACTAACACGGCTTTCTTACCTCACGGTTCAGCTCTTACACAAACTCAGAGTCCAAATAGCTCATGCCCTCAAGAAGCTTTTGAAGATAACTTAAGAATCCAGAGTAGGATCACGTCGCATTTGAATGTATGAAAATTGACACATCTTTTTCCAACCCAGTGATATGTGAGAGTTGGTGCGAGGAAATGACCCTATTATTTTTGTGATGGGAGCACACTGCCAAGTCAACCTAGACTATTGACAGAAGATGGTGTCTATCACCAATAATCTGCTACCCTCCCACTACAAAACAGAACAGAACACATTCAAGTAAACTTGGCAATTGAACAGCAAAACCTTCTTCTGAAACAAATAATTTTCTCATGGCATAAGTTGAACCAATTGTTAAAGCACTGGTAGAAAATGCCATACTTCAAAATGACTGTAGAATTGGGAAAGCAAGACTGTACATATCCTATTAGATTATTCTACAAGATATTCCAACAACTTCTTTTAGCTTGAAAAGCAATGGAAGAATGAAATCAGATTCTCTGTAAAAGCACAGGCATATTCTATAAGGCCTACATCTTCACTGAACCTACACCTAGGAATGAAAATGAATATATCCTCAAATACTAATACCTTAAAATAAAAAAAAATCTTCTGATAACATAAAAGTGCTGCAAACCTACATTGTTTAAAACGTATGAAAATGGACTGAAATGCAGAAAATAGATGGCAAGACTATTATCGTACACACCTAAGTGCTTCTGAGGAAAAAGAAACATCAAGCTTAAAAATGCCTCAATTCACATCACCCAGGTTAAACAAAATATTTATTGACTGCAGCAACATGACACTTACAAAGTTACCTACAGAACACTTCCCCAAAACAGAACAAGATCAAAAATCATCCTTTGCCCCAGAAGCAATCCAGAAACCTCCCCGGGTGGCAGACAAGACTTCTACAACTAGTAGATCTGTGGAACTGGGAAGGATGCCTTCACTAGACTCACTGGGGACTCCCAGGAAAACTGCTATCAGTGGAATGCTAATACTCAAAAAAGCCACGGAAAATGCTCAGTGGATCCCCTACACGTTCCACTTGATGGCGGTATTGCACCAGGAATGCCAAGCGGCCCTTCGCCAGGGCCTCTCCCTCCGCCCTTTGCCGAAGAAAAAAGGCCAAGCCCTGTCCACCCTGCCTCCAACATGGCGGCTCCCAGGTCTCCGCCGCTCCCGCTTGTGAGGTTGCGTGGAACGGAGCCTCGTCCACCTCTGCCTCGGCTTGGCCGGCCTTCGCGTCCTAAAAGCAAGGGAGAGCCTCAGCGAGGCCCCGCGCGGGTCAGCGACGCTTCCGCAGCGGCCACGAACCCACCCGGGGCTCCATCGCGACCAATGCGGGTCCGTTGGACGCCCGGGGAGACACAACGGTCCGGGTCCGGGTCGTGCGCCCGGGAGCCCCAGCCGGCCCCGCGCCGGTGGGGGCCCGATCCCCGAGTCGGGACTCCCCGAGAGGCCAGCCTGACCCCGAGGCCTCCGAGCGCCCGGACACAA
>CM053612.1:27813960-27836287 GCA_028646535.1 Procyon lotor
CCCTAGTAGGGCATTAGAATTAAAACAGTTGGTAACTTCCTGGAGGAATGTTATACTCTGCCTGCCTCAAGTATTTGTCAGTGGGCTGCAGGTTATAGGAACATTTAATTTTATCTCCATTTCCTTCTGCCTTTGCTTCCCACATCGGTAGAATTCACCTGCGAAGCCGTCTGGTCCTGGGCTTTTTTGATTGTTGGGAGTTTTTTGATTACCGATTCAATTTCCTTGCAGATAATCGGTTTGTTCAAATTTTCTATTTCTTCCTGATTCAGTTTTGGAGCTTGTATCTCTAGAAATTTATCTATTTTTTTCAAGATTGTCCAGTTTGTTGGTATACAATTTTTCATAACACTCTCCTATAATCCTTTGTGTTTCTGTGGTGTTATTTCTCCTTTTCTGTTTTGTTTTGGTTCTCTCTCTCTCTTTCTCTCTCTCATCTGGCTTAAGGATTAGCAATTTTCTTGATCTTTTCAAAGAACCAGCTCCTGGTTTCATCTATCCATTCTATTGCTTTTTTCAGTTTCTCTTTCATTTATTTCTGCTCTCATCTTTCTTATTGCCTTCCTTTTACCGGTTTTAGGTTTTGTTTGTTGTTCTTCTTCCAGTTCCTTTAGGGGTAAGGTTTGGTTGTTTAGTTGCAATTCTTCTTCCTCCTTGAGGTCGGCCTGTATTACGATAATCTTCCCTTTTAGAACCACTTTTGCTGCATCCCAAAGATTTTGGACCCGTATGATCCATTCTTATTTTATTTTTTCTGTTGAAGATTATACACTCTTAAAATAAGTCTTCCAGTTCACTAATTCTTCTAGTGGATTTTTTAGTTTGGTTAATGTGAGTTTTAACTCGGGAATATCCATTTGCTTCTTCTTTCTATAGTGTCTCTTTATTGATAACCTGTATTTTATGACTTGTTATTAGAATGCATTCTTTTCCTTCTTTCAGATGGTTTCCCTTTGTTAGGCTGGCGGGCCCAGGGACACTGAGAATGGACAAGATGGCCACCGAGTTTCACAAGATGGTGGGTCAGGACTTTCCACCATGGGACTTCCTGTCTCCAGAGACTTTCCAGATCACCCCACAACGATGACGAACAATCTGACTGGTCGACCTTGCATCCTTTTTTCTGTATAATGAGCTGACAAGTGATTGGTGTATTTTGTATCCCTCATATACATAAACCACAGCCAATCAGATACCCAGCAAACCCTCCACACCCTAAGGCCTCTAATCAAAAACCCCTCAGCCCTACCCCTGGGCGCAACTTCCTTGGCCTTGTTGGGCCTAACTGGGACCCAACAAGGGTCCTAACTGGGATCAGATACCCAGCAAACCCTCCACACCCTAAGGCCTCTAATCAAAAACCCCTCAGCCCTAGGGGGTTGTCCTAACTGGGACCAAGGAATCTCACCCGAGAGCGCTTCCATCAAAGTTCTCTTGAACCACTTGCTGTGTCTGGGTCTCTCCATTATCCTTCCTTTTTTCCATCGCTGAGACCTTACACCCTTAATTTTTAAATTGTATATATAAGAGCTGATTGGCAGTCTCAGTCTTCTAAATCAGCCATTTGGCACTCTTCAGAGGTAATTTTGGTTGCCTGTTCTTGCCCCTGTGTGTAGATTACACTACCCTTTCCTTACATCTTTTTGGTTTTTGTAATTGTTTTTGAAAAGCAGACATTTAAGATAATGTATTAGAACCACCTTTGATACAAGATCCCCTCTCCTCTCTTTCCTTTGGTTTTTCTGTTATTATTTGTGTGGCCATTGTTTGTTTAAAGACTTGGCAGCACTAATTCTGCCAAGTTTGTTTCTTCCACAGTGTGTAGCCTTGGGTGTTACCACTTAGATTTATTTCTTGTCTTTTTATCACACTCTTGCAAAATAATGGTCCTATAATAGAGACACTGTAGATTCAGCGGAGAAGGAACTTAATGGGTCATGTGGCCACTCAGAGATGAGGGGTGTTAACTTAGCGGGTGGATCCTCCCAGCAGGCAATTCCCTAAGGACAGAGAGGGAGGCCAGGGTGAGAGAGAGAGAGATGCATATAAAGATCTTTTAAAACAGTCCTCTAAGGAGCTCCCTAGGCCCGTGGGTAAGCTCAGCTATTCGGTTAGTAAACAATGGACTGTGAAAATAAATATCTTTGCTGACTCTCTTTTTCAGTGACAAGTGCAATCCTTGCTTCATTACTTTGGAGAAGAAAACATCTTCACGACTACAGATGTGTTTCAAGGGAGAGCTGAAGTTACGCCTGCTCCCACCTGCATTGTCCCCTCAAGACCACCTGCTGTCTGGCTGCTCCCAGCCTCGCCCAGGCTCTGATGTCACCTTAGCGTGGAGACAGGCTTGACTTGCAAACCTCCAAACACTGTGTTTTGACACTAAGAAAGGTCCATGTACTCCAGTTCCTTTCTCAGGCCCAGGTCAGGACCATCCCGAGCTGGGGCTGGGGCTGATTAGCTCCCATTTTGCCTCCGCTCAGGTCCTTAAGGATTAGCTCACTTCAGCGCCCTAGCTCCTGGCCTGTGTGATGAGGAGAAGAACGACAAGAAAAAGGTAGCTGAATTTAAATCTCCTTACAACATGCAACCCACTGACAAATATCTGAGACATGTAGGATGGGATTCCTCAGGGAACTCATGGCTGCCTTAGGGAGGCCGTTTGGCGATAACCCTGGCGATAACCCACTTGAGCGTGGGATACCTGAGGGACCTAAAAGGGCCCGAGGTGGAGCGCCTGGGTGGCTCAGTCGTTAAGCGGCTGCCTTCAGCTCAGGTCATGGTCCCAGGGTCCTGGGATCGAGCCCCGCACTGGACTCCCTGCTCAGCGGGAATCCTCCTTCTCCCTCTCCTACTCCCCCTGCTTGTGTGCCCTCTCTCACTCTGTCTCTGTCAAATAAATTAAAAAATAAAATAAAAAAATAAAAGGGCCCACAGTGGCCACCAGGCTGAATACAAACAGGCCTATGAGGAGGACCCGCCTCCAAATACCCCAAAGCTCCAGCTGACCAATGGGCTACTTAGACCTGGACACAGATCCCAAAGAAGGAAAATTCCTTACATTCCCGTACCTCCTCACCTTCCCGCCCCACCCCCATGCCTCCTGGCAGACTCTCTGTCCTCTGCAGCATTTCCAGGTCTGCTGCTTTGGCTGCAATCCTCTAGCCCTCAGGGCTGCTCCTCAGGGAGGAACAAAAGCCTACCTTTGGCCTGGAAGCTAGCACTTGGGCTGGAGATGGCAATAAGACCCAGAAACTTGATGCCTTCTCTTTATTCCTATTTTACACAGAGGTGCCTTTCTTGGGCATGGGACAGCCACTGAAGTTACTAGGATAGTTGCCAATAAGACTCTTGTGTAAGATTTCCTTCTCGTCGGGGTGCCTGGGTGGCTCCGTGGGTTAAAGCCTCTGCCTTCGGCTCAGGTCATGATCCCAGGGTCCTGGGATCGAGCCCCTATTTGGGCTCTCTGCTCCACGGGGAGCCTGCTTCCCCCTCTCTCTCTGCCTGCCTCTCTGCCTACTTGTGATCTCTCTCTCTCTCTAATAAATAAATAAAATCTTAAAAAAAAAAAAAAAGATTTACTTCTCATTGGTCTAATCTGATCCCCTCCACATCTTTGGTCTAGCTGCTTCCAGCAGTGAGAACTTGGTTCAGAGCTGCCTGAAACCAGAGCCTGATTGATTTAAATCCCAACCGGGGATGTTTCCTGGGGAAGTTGACTATAAAGACTACATGTATGGGAATGTGGCTTAGACCATGATGGATTTCCATCTTTACTATTCTTTTTAATATTTTTAAATTTTTAAAAAAGATTTATTTATTTGAGAGAAAGAGAGGAGGAGAACAAACTGGGGGGGGGGAGGCAGAGGAGAAGGAAGCAGGCTCCCCGCTGAACAGGGAGCCCGATGTGGGACTCGATCTCAGGACCCTGGGATCATGACCTGAGCCAAAGGTAGGCACTTAACTAGGCGTCCCAATATTTTTTGATTTTCATTTTGAGTAGTCTCCACACCCAACGTGGGGCTCAAACTCACGACTGTGGGATCAAGAGTCAACATGCTCTTCTGACTGAGCCAGCCAGGCTCCCCTACATCTTTACTATTCTTGGTCAATGTCCCCTCCCTACTTAAATTATAACATTAGATATTTCCCCTGCAAATTCTTAGCATCTTCATGAGTTAAAACAGTAGGCACTCTTGGTCCATCTATTGGCACCTATTATGTCCCGGGAAAAACAATAGGGAAGCGAAGGGACATTCACATCTCTTCAGTAGGACAGCTTGGTGATCATAACTATATTTTGAGGGACACTTCTGGTCGCTCTGAACGCTAGGAACCCTTGACGTTATCCTGAGCAGTGCACCATGCAGAAGTGCGGGTCAGAGGGGCTGGGTTACGGTAACGGGTTTTTCTTCTTCACTTCTCAAGAATTCCCCCTCGGGGTGCCTCTGAACCCACTGGAGCCAATTTGGACTGCAAGATTTAAAGAAGAGATGACATCTTCTTCTGCAATAATGCATGGCCTCAGTATTCCTTAGGAAATGAGGAAAAAATGGTCCATTAATGGGTCTTTAAACTTCAGTTCTATTTCTATAGAGAGATCCTGTACAGGCCTCCCTCTTTCTCCTGAGCTACTCCTCTCCTCTTTGCTGCTTTTGTGTGTCAGATCTAGAATACATCTTGAAGGGACTGAATGAATGGGGTCTGACTCTTGTTACGTGGGGGAGGTTTTCTCCCTCATTCATTTCCTGGGTTAATGGCTATAACTGGAGCCAATTGTCTGGCTAGTCCAGCTCCGGATGGGGACTTGAAGAAATATTCTCAAGCAGCTGCTGAAACTCCTTTTTTCTTGGGGATATTCTCTGTCTTCTCCGGGTCAACATGGTCTCCATTTTTGGTGGTGGAAATAAAACCCATCTGCTCATCTGTCTGAGCTGACCAGCTTTAGGGCTGGGAGTCCTCTTTCTTCTGTCTGGGGTTTTGGCTGGAGGCACCCCAGCTCTTCTGCAGCGCCTCCTGCCCCCCCTTTTCTGCACCACAGTTAGCACGGCTTGCGAAACCCGGTCCTATACAATCCTTGATGCTTCGGCCACCATTGGTTCCTGCTGGTCCTCTCCTTGTTAACAAAGACCGAAGAGCACCCCTCCCTGGACTTGAACTGTCCACTTCAGATTCCCCCACGGGTGCCCCAGGTAAAAATTGACAGTGGGGCACAAATGCCTTGACTTCTAGCGGCCTCAGGTATGACATATTCCGTATTTAAGCCAACTTAAGTTTGTTAGCTTAATTAAGGTACGTGTGTCTTTAGACTTACCAGCATCAAACAGAAAACTTTTATTCTAGTGATAGTCAAATAAGCTCATGTTATTTCTGTTAAAATTGGTCAGCAAAGGGACGCCTGGGTAGCTCAGTCGGTTAAGCATCTGCCTTTGGCTTGGCTCATAATCCCGGGGTCCTGGAATCAAGTCTCGTGTGGGGCTCGTTGCTTGGCAGGGAGCCTGTTTCTCCCTCTCCCCCCACCCTCTGCTTGTGCACGCACGCTCTCTCTCTCTCTCAAATAAATAAATGAAATTTTTTAAAAAATGATGGTTGGGATGTCTGGGTGGCTCAGTTGGTTGGGCGACTCCCTTCGGCTCAGGTCATGATCCCGGGGTCCTGGGATCGAGTCCCATATCGGGCTCCTTGCTGAGCAGGGGGCCTGCTTCTCCCTCTGCGTCTGCCTGCTGGTGCGCTCTCTCTCTCTCTGACAAATAAATGAATAAAATCTTTAAAAAAAAAAAAAAGATGGTTAATTTCATCTGTCTCAAAGTTTTCACGGCTAATTGTTAAAAAAAACAATTAGGTTGAGTAAACAAAACAGTTGAAATTAATGGATTTTTAAAGTACACTGGTATAAAATTCAAATTCTGCATTCCTCTCTGCTAAAAAGTCAAAGTTATCTTGGACTGTTGGTCTGCTCTCCAAAAGAAAATGTAAATAAAGGGTTTTTTTTCCTCTTTTCTTTATCTCTGCAGAAAACCAGACTGTCTGTATTTTGTTTTTATCTGGTCTTTCATTACTTGAGAAAGTTAAAACTTCTCAAGGTTAAATGTAGGGTGCTTGGGTGACTCAGTCGTCAAGCCTCTGCCTTTAGCTCAGGTCATGATCCCAGAGTCTCGGGATGGAGCCCCACGTCGTCGTCATCGTCGTCGTCGTCATCATCATCGGGCTGCCTGCTCAGTGGGGGCCCTGCCTCTCCCTCTCCGTTTGTGTTCCCTCTTTCACTGTGTCTCTCTCTGTCAAATGAATAAATAAAATCTTAAAAAAAAAATTATTTATCCATTTCACAGAGAGAGATAGGGAAAATAAGCAGGGGGAGTGGGAGAGGGAGAAGCAGGCTTCCCACTGAGCAGGGAACCTGATGCAGGACTCGATCCCAGGACCCCGGGATCAAGACCCAAGTCGAAGGCAGACACTTGGGTCTAAATAAAATCTTTGGAAAATAAAAGATTAAATGCAAATATTAAATTTATAATAATCTGTAATCCTATTTAGCATGTGCTTTAAAACTTTCTGAGGGTTTTAACAAACTTCCCTGGGATCTGAATTATAAATGAAGTCTTGTTGACTCTTCAGGCTTGTTTATTTGATATGTGAAGTTACTCTGGAAGCACGGTGGAACAAACAATGATAAGCTGTGGTTGTATTTTTTGGATAAATATCGTTACTGTTCTAGAAATAATATGAAATTCCTAAAGTTTTTTTTTTTTTTAAAGATTTTATTTATTTGACAGAGAGAAACACAGTGAGAGAGGGAACACAAGCAGAGGGAATGGTAGCAGGAGAAGCAGGCTTCCTGCTGAGCAGGGAGACCGATGCGGGGCTTGATCCCAAGACTCTTGGATCATGACCTGAGCCGAAGGCAGACGCTTAACGACTGAGCCACCCAGGCGCCCCTCCTAAAGTTTTTTTTTAAGATTTTATTTTTAAGTGATCTCTGTGCCCAGTGTGGGCCTCAAACTCACAACCCTGAGATCAAGAGTCTCACGCTCCACCCACTGAGCCAGCCAGGTGCCCCAAAATTCCTAAAGTTTTTTATATGTTCTGGTATAAGGTTGCTCTAATTCCTGAAGTGTTATGGATTGTATTGTAACTGGATTTCCTTGTCTGCCATATTATCATGAACTTTCATATCATATTTTTAACTGTGACCATTTTTTAAAAAAGATTTTATGTATTTATTTGAGAGGGAGAGAGAGAGCATACGCAGGGTTCAATCCCAGGACCCCAAGGTTATGACCTGAGCCGAAGGCAGATGCTTAACCAAGTGAGCCACACTGGCGCCCCAACTGTGACCATTTTTAAAAATCTTTTGTTATTTATAGTTTTTTTTTAAGATTTTATTTATTTATTTGACAGAGAGAGAGAGAGAGAGAGACAGTGAGAGAGGGAACACAAGCAAGGGGAGTGGGAGAAGGAGAAGCAGGCTTCCCGTTGAGCAGGAAGCACTGTGTGGGGCTCGATCCCAGGACCCTGGGATCATGACTTGAGCAGAAGGCTGACACTTAATGACTGAGCCACCCAGGGGCCCCTATTCTGATATCCTTGCAAAATGTGCTTCATCCTCAAGAAGAGTCATGAAGAGGGCTTTGACAAAGCCAAGTTTATGTTCTTTAAGATCATAAAAGTAAACTGGGGGTAAGAATTTCCAGAACTAATGGAAAAGCTGCATTCGAACAGAACGCGAATAACGTAGGACTGAACCCTCTGAAATTCACAAACCCTCACTGAGGCATCTTCCTTCCATGGCAACTCATCTGTGTAAGTGCAATGAGAAACTGTTCTCCTTGTAACACCAGAGAGATTGGCTATATTTACCAGGGCTTTGCCTGGAATGTCTCATTTGAGACACATGCCTAGACTCAGAGATGACCAGACAGCTTTGGGGAATTAAGGCTGATTTTATGGAGCCAATAAAGCTCTTTGGAACTGTCGGCCTGATCCCTTGCTTACAGGGTTCCCAGCGGCCTCACTGGGTGCGTAAAGAATCTAATCTCCTGGCAGGTGCAGGGACCTCGGGATATTTGGGGGAATGTGAGAAGAGGAATTTGCCCAAATCTCCAAGTATTGCAGCCATGTCTGATGACAAGTATGTGGCTTGGCTTCTAGCCTCGAGAGGCCATTAAAAGGTAAATCTAGAGATTCCTTATAAAAAAAATTCCAGCAAAGCAGATTTTAAAAGATCTATCTGGCCCATCACTACTCTTGCTGAGTTTCTGTAAATAATTAGGCCAAGTGTGTTAAAGCAGGACTTCTTTTTACATACAAATGAGTCATGGTTTGGCTGTCTTTGATAAAAATGAGAGTTATAGAGAGAAAATGTGTTTCAGTAACACATCTTTGTAGACATTAGATTTTAATACTGTTTATTATAACCTAGACTAGATCCTGAATTCTTCTGGTTTCCTCAAATATGTGGCTACAGCTCTCCAAAATCAGGTTTCCAGTCTTCTTCCTTTTCTCTTGACTTAAAGTCATTAAAAACTAAAACTGCCCTTTTTCCCCAAAACCCTGAGAACTGATGCCAGATGGCTTGAAGTCAGCTTCAGAGAAATTGTCACAAAACGCATGTATAAGAGCACCCGGGTGGCTCAGTCCGTTAAGCATCTGCCTTTGGTTCAGGTCATGATCTCAAGAGTCCTGGGATCGAGTCCGGCATTGGGCTCCCTGCTCAGTGGGGAGTCTGCTTCTCCCTCTGCCTCTCACCCCACTCATTCTCTATCTACCTATCTCTCAAATAAATAAATAAAATCTTTTAAAAACCCAAAAAAACAAAAACAAAAACAAAAAACACTCACGTACAAAAAACACTCACGTATAGACATTCTTAGTGCCTATTGCTCTATGGGCTATTTGAAAGAATCAGGAGAGACACATTTGAATTACAAACCAGAAAACCCCATCTGATTCCTGCTCCTTGTTCTCACTCCATCTGAGGACATTCCAGACCTGACATCTAAAATCTCACTGGCAGGAACTGAGCCTCAGACATGGGGTTTGTAGTTTGCTCCAAACATTGTATTTTTCTTTTGTTTCCTTAGAAGTGCCTCTTGTTGATTACCTGATGGCTAGCTCAACAAAACAGTCTCTATGAGGGCTGACATGGCGGCTACACAATTAAGGCCTTAGACTCTCAAAACAGCATTACATTGTAAAACGCTGAAATAATTCAAACGCATAAAGTGGTTCTGTAGAATAGGATGGCATTTGAGGTCTTGACGGCAGGACAAGGACGGAACGAGTGCCATTGCTAAAACAGAATGTTGGGGCCCCTGGGTGGCTCGGTGGGTTAAGTGTCTGCCTTTGCCTCAGGTCATGATCCTGGAGTCCCGGGATCGAGCCCCGCATCGGACTCCCTGCTCAGTGGGGAGCCTGCTTCTCCCTCTCCCTCTGCTCCCCACTCATGGTTGCTCTTTCTCTCTCAAATAAATACAATCTTTCAAAAAAAAACCCCAAAAACCTTAGAATGTTGAGTCTCCATTCCAGATTATGATAAAAATGTAATAGGACTGCTAAAAGATATGGATGCTCAAATTGGTGCTTGAAACCATCCCTCTCCCTCTTTTAATGATTGGTTAAACTCCTGGACTGGAGGAGGATTTTTGTCAATGCTCAAGAATCATTTTATTGGGCTTCTTTTTCTCATAATAATATTAATCTTATTTTGTTTCCTCCGCCATCTCTCTGCCTGCTGCCAAGACTCCTTCACTGCCATAACTTGAGGCCAACAGCTGATCATTTGGCTGCCTGGGTCTTTCATAACTCCTACATCCCCAGCTGGCCAATGCTGACCCACACGCTGGGACATCTCTACACCCCTATTCAGCAGGAAGTTACAGAAGATAAGTCCTTCCACCCTTGGCAACCTTAAAGATTTAAGGGTCAAAATTGCTCAGGAGGGAAAATGATGAGGAGAACAAAAACAAGAGAAATGTAGCTTCAATTAAATCTTACAACTTGCAGCCCACTGATAAATACCTGAGACATGTAGAGAATCACATTCTTTAAGGAATTCATGGCTGCCTTAATGTGGATTTTTAAAAAATGTTTAAAAAGATTTTATTTATTTATTTTAGAGAGGGAGAGAGCATAAACATGAGTAGGGGGATGTGCAGAGGAAAGAGGGATAAGCAGACTCTACCCTGAGCACAGATCGTGATGTGGGTCCCATAACCCTGAGATCCTGACCTGAGCCAAAATCAAGAGGAGGAGGATTAACCAACTGAGCCTCCCAGGCACCCCATGTTGATGTTTTATTAGAAACTAAATACAGCGGGTATCTTGATAATAGCCAGACCTCCAAGGTCCTGTAAATGTCAATTTCGACATAGAGAAATTCCTTAGAAACTGACATTATCCGGGTGCCTGGGTGGCTCAGTGGATTAAAGCCTCTGCCTTCAGCTCAGGTCATGATCTCAGGGTCCTGGGATGGAGCCCCGCATCGGGCTCTCTGCTCAGCAGGGAGCCTGCTTCCCCCTCTCTCTCTGCCTGCCTCTCTGCCTACTTGTGATCTGTCAAATAAATAAATAAAATCTTAAAAAAAACCCAAAACCTGACATTATCTCTATCCCTCCTCCCTCCCAACACTTAAAAGTATATAATCAGTTATTCCTTACAATCACAGTGATCTGGGAAACAGAGACAGAAGAAAAGTTACTAAATTTCCTTGCTACCTAGAGCCCACTGACAAGTCTTTGAAACAGGCAGAGTGACATTCCTCTAGGGACTCAACTGCCTCCACCTTAATACTTTGCTAGGGGGAAAAGGCAATCCTAGCCTGACTAACCCCCACCCCAACCAGGATCCTGTAAGTCTATGTTAACGTATAAAAATTCCTTTGGAAAATTCCTTTATCTCTCAACCCTCCAAGATATGTGCTGGCAATCATCCCCAAGCATATGGCTCACCAATACACATCTGAAGGGTCTCATGACTAAGGCTTTATTGGATGGTAACAAATGACCTTTTCCCAACAACAGCTAGCCCCTCAAGGTCTTCCAAAATTCCTTAGAGACTTACGCTATCCCTGACCCCCTCCCAACTTGCAAGTATATAATGGGCCTCCCCTCACAACCCCACTGGGTGCAGCAGCCCTTTCTGCCCACAGGTCCTGTCCCTGTGCTTTAATAAATCACCATTTTGCAGCAAAGACGTCTCAAGAATTCTTTCTTGGTCGTCAGCTCCGGACTCCACCCCACTGAACCTCACTTATATTCTAAAAACTTCATCAACAGTACAGCTCTTTCTGCTCAGGAGTCCTGTCCCCATGTTATAATAAAAGTACTTTTGTACCATAAAACATCTCAAGAATTTTTCTTGACCGTTGCACTTGGTGACTCTGCATCCTATAGACAGATTTTGATTTTCAAATTCAATGCTCAGTGCATCAAGGTCTCTCCTCCCTGCATCTCCTTTAATGTGGGGATTGGCCAGCTTGGCCGCACC
Organism: Procyon lotor; assembly: GCA_028646535.1. Lineage (NCBI taxonomy): Eukaryota > Metazoa > Chordata > Mammalia > Carnivora > Procyonidae > Procyon > Procyon lotor. The sequence goes on from CM053612.1 coordinate 27,825,445, forward strand.
CTTGTGGGGGGTTGGAGAGGCTAGTCTGGCAGACTGTGCCTGAAATCTGCATACCCACCTGTTATGCTTTGGGAATGCTGCTGCCTGAATGTATCCTATTGTGATTTCAGGACAAATACATGGTGGTGGTCAAGGGAATCTCAGCTTCAAGGTCAAATCAAAATTTTTCCCAGATGAAGATTTGTTTTCCCACCAAAGGCAGACTATTCCAAAAGTTTGAAGTGTTCTTTGCATCTTGAAATAGAGGAGGCTTTGTTATTATTCCATCCAAGCGCCAGGAGAGTGATGAACTTGGTGGGCTCCGTAAGTCTTCATTTCAATCTGACAAGCAAGTTGCAACGTGCAATTTGGCCACTAGATGGCAGGAATGTCCAAGGTTAGCATCACAAGAAACTGGCTCAGAACACCCCCAAGTGGTCACTCTGGGTCGCCGCAGGCAAAGCAAGAGGAATTGGTACCAAGTTTTGATGAAAGCAGTTCTTCATGCCTGGGTCTTCCCAAGTCTATCCTTATCTTGAGAATGACATTAGCAAGGGTAATTCTGATCTAGCTGGTTTCCACATTGATAAGTCTATTCTGTTTATATCCTGTCTCCACATTTAAGGACCCCTCTAAGGAAAGCCACTTTAATCAGCAAACGAAATCGGAGATTTTTTTAATGGAAACATAGGGCAAAGACAGAGGCTCCACTTCTGTGGGAAAATGTCTTTCAAAGGAAGTCTCTAGGAATCCTCAAGCAAGTTTCCTGGGCTCGTGTGATTTCAAACATGAAGAACTGATCCAAATTTCATTCAGAACAATTATCCACAGTTACTTGTTTTTTGATTTTTTTTTTTTAACAGAGAAACTATTTTCATTCACTCATCCATTTATTTATTTGAGTAATTTCTTCACCCAACCTGGGGCTCGAACTCACAACTGCACAATCAAGAGTCACATGCTCTCCTGACTGAGCCAGCCTGGTGCCCCACAGATCTTTTTTTTTTTTAAGATTTTATTTATTTATTAGAAAGAGAGAGAAAGTGAGAACGAGAGCATGGGTGGAAAGAAGAGGGAGAAGCAGGCTCCCTGAGAGCAGGGAGCCCTATGCGGGGTTCGATCCCAGGACTCTGGGATCATGATGTGAGCTGAAGGCAGATGCTTAATCGACTGAGACACCCAGACGCACCCCCCCATCCCAAGTTAGATCTTGGGTACGTTTTCTCATTGCTTTCCTTATAAACTACCTGGAGATGGCAGCAGTTGTTTCCAGTGTCTGATTACACCAGGATCACCGAGCCCTGTAGTGAAACAGATGGGATTTTCTGGCTTATTGAAGGAACCATGAACTGCCTCTATAAAAGGGTATTAGAAAGGACTTAATTTAGGGGCGCCTGGGTGGCTCAGTTGTTAAGCGTCTGCCTTTGGCCCAGGTCAGATCCCAGGGGCCTGAGATCGAGCCCCACATCGGGCTCCCTGCTCGGCGGGAAGCCTGCTTCTCCCACTGCCATTCCCTCTGCTTGTGTTCCCTCTCCTGCTGTATTTCTCTCTGTCAAATAAATAAAATTAAAAAAAAAAAGAAAGGACTTAATTTAGGATTTGAATTTGTAGGAAACGGTTTTATAGAGGATTTAAAGGATTAGTGCTTTGATCTTTATTGGATGCTGTGCTATAATAAGAAATAAACATTTGGTCTTTGTCTTTGGTTGCTGGCACACCGTTTCTAGAACCCTTGGACTCTCCCAGGTGATGAGTGTCATTTATTTGCTAATGATGACCGGAGTCTGGGGGCCTCTAGTTCAGGGCTGGTCCCAGAAAGACCAAGGCATGATTAGAGGGTTGAAACTGACCTCCAAAGAGGGGAAAGGGACTGGAAAGTGCATTGAGTCCCTCTGAGGAGTGTGAGCCGGCATCATTCAATCTGCTAGGGTCTGGATAGAACAAGAAGGCAGAGGACTGTGAATTCTCTCTCTTTTCTTGAAGTAGGGTCATCCATTTAATCCTGCCCTCATATATCAGAGCTTCTGGTTCGTGGGCCTTCCAGCTCTAGGAGTTTACAATATTGTAGTCTCCGCAGAGTAGAAAGGTAATTCAGACAGAGGTGAGTACTCAAGTAAGTGAGGACAGAATGGGCAGGAAGAGTCACATCAGCCTTACCGTCTTTTGTCTTAGGTACCTCTTGTATCTTTCTTTTTTCTTTTTTAATCTTTCATTTTTCATTAGCCTCTTGCAACAAATCTTCCAAAGAAGCTATTTTGGAACTTTGAGGTCTTCTAGAGGCTTTTGCATGCCCATTAAAATAGGTATCCTATTCTGCTTGTTTGATTTGGGAACCCTTACTTTTTTTTTTTTTTTTTAAGATTTTATTTATTTACTGGAAGGGGGGAAGGAGAGAGAGAGAGAAGAGAAAGAAAACGAGTGGGTTGGGGGGAGAGGCGGAGGCAGAGGGAGAAACAGACTCTCCGTTGAGCAAGGAGCCCGATGCGGGGCTCGATTCCAGAACCCGGGGATCATGACCTGAGCCAAAGGCAGATGCTTAACTGACTGAGCCACCCAGGTGCCCCGAAGCAGTCTGAACTTCTTGTCTTAGTTTATTTCCATAAGTCCCCCAGTGGTTTATGCTGTGGACTTTACCTCAAGGCTTTGTGAACCCCCTAACGGGTGCCGTCTGGCTCTTAGATTGAGGGATACCCATTATTTTCCCTTTTTGAAATAATCCCAACTTAGACTTCCTGTTTCTGGCTCTCCTGCACAACTCCTGAGACAGCTGGTAAGGACCTTCCAAAGCTTCTTACTTTGTAGATGAGCTCAGCCACACCCCCAAATGGGCCCACGAAGTCCCACCTGGAAAAAATCTGCAAATCTCCTACCCCAATTTGTCACAGCCCGTGAAAAATCTGCTCCAATCTTTTCCACCCAGAAGGATTAGGACAAACGAACTTCAGGAGTGCAGAATGTAGAAGAAGCAGAGCCCGATGCAAAAGACACTTACCGGAGGTCCCAGAGCCGGTATCTTCACCCCGGGACCGGCGAGCCGTCCCGGGCATCTTCAGCCGCCTTCCTCCCGTTCCGCCTCAAACTGGCAAACGACATTGGGGCAGCGACTCTGATGTCCTTGGTTCAAGGGAGCACGTTGCCCGGTTTGGGGGCGGCCAGTGCCTCTCACAAGCCGTGGGACCCTCTTCCCGAGGATTTTGGGCAAGATGTAAGAGTAAATCTTAGATCGGGCGTTAAAAAAGGCAGCTCGGACACAGGGCACGATGGGGAGGGAGGAGGGCGATTTCCTTAGAAGGGCCAGCGGGTCCTGTGCTCTGGGGGAAGGTGAAGTAGCTAAAGCTGAGTTGGAGGACTGGGGGCAGGAGTACGGGCGGTTTCCTTGACAGGTGTTTCTCCTAAGTACAGGCTGGCTTCTGTTTAAATTTGTGAAGTGGGCTGGCCCACCGGGGCGACCTCCGTTTTGTGGGTCCCTATGTACAAATTAACCTTATCGGTAGGTACGGCGAGGAGGACTCGCTGTAGCATAAATTGCCCCTTGACCGGTTGGGAGGCGGTCGAGGACTAGGTACGTGATAGTCCATAACAATCCTGACCAGTTTAGACTAGTTTGGCTTTCAGAGTTGAAGCTGTTACTTAATGATTTTTGTTAGGGTCTAGACAGGTTTTGGGCCATGTTTGCCAGTGATACTGTCCCTAATGGGGGGAACTGCCACTTACACAGTGTGCATAAAAACAGTCAGTTATGCCTTCTGGGAGTTTTTGTTTCGTTTTGTTTTTTAATAAGCTTGTGAGGTGCCTGGGTGGCTCAGTCAGTTCAGCATCTGCCTCTGGCTCAGGTCATGATCTCCAGGTTCTGGGATCGAGCCTCATGTCGGGCTCCCAGCTCAGCGGGGAGTCTGCTTCTGCTTCTCCCTCTGCTTGTGATCTCTCTGTCCCCCTCTCTCTGATAAAACAATAAGTAAAATTGGGGCACCTGGGGGGCTCAGTTGGTCAAGCATCTGTCTTAGGTGCTCATGTCATGATTCCAGGTTCCTGGGATCGAGTCCTGCCTTGGCAGAAGCATTCTGATAATGTGAGGTCAAGGTCTATTTTTATAAGGTCAGGATTAATGATATGAGGGAAGTTTATTAAGTACCAGAAGGAGCTTATAAAAGGGAATCTGCCTTCCGAGGTGTTTAAAGGGACTGATAGTAAATTACCCTCAGCAGGGCCTGGTGGAGGATGTTAAATCCAGCCATTAGTTAAATTCAGAGCAGTTGCTATGGCCTGGGAAGAAAATGCATAGGATTTTGCTCTCCCTCAAGCTCCAGAAGTCCATAGAAGGGGCACCTGGGTGGCTCAGTCAGTTAAGCGACTGACTCTTGGTTTCGGCTCAGGTCATGATATCGGGGTCCTGGGCTCTGTGCTCAGCACGAAGTCTGCTGGAGATGGTCTCTTCCTCCCCCTCCCCTCCCCTGCTCATGCTCTCTCTCTAAGATAAATGAATAAAACTTAAAAAAAAAAAAAAAAGACCATAGGGTGCAAAAATAATAAGATGAAGATAAGGGAGATCACATTAGTGTTTTAGAGGATATAAAAGTATAATAATAGTAGAAGAGGAAAAGAACAAAAGAGTGTGGAAATATCAGAAAATTAATCTCATTCTGTCATCTCGGTGGCACCTGTCCACTTCTGAAGTCAGCAGCTTGTTTTGTTGTCTTGGGCATAAGTTGCCCACTTCTACTCTCAGCAGCTTCTGGAAAATTCCTAAGAGCTTTCAGTTTAAGGTCTTCTGATGGAATGGATTCCAGTGGTGTGGGAGGAAGTGATGTGTATCTGTTAAGTTAAAGGTTTTATAACCTTACAAAAACCCAAGTGTCAGTATCTTGGAGTTTTACTGATATGCCAGTTGTTGACAATGCCAAGAAACAAGATTTTTTTTTAATCGAGGCTCAAGGAAAGTTTTTTTTTTTTAAAGATCTTATTTATTTGACAGAGAGAGAAACACAGCGAGAGAGGGAACACAAGCGGAGGGAATGGTAGCTGGAGAAGCAGGCTTCCCGCCGAGCAGGGAGCCCGATGTGGGGCTTGATCCCAGGACTCTTGGATCATGACCTGAGCTGAAGGCAGACGCTTAACGACTGAGCCACCCAGGCGCCCCTCAAGGAAAGTTTTATACCGAATCTCCAGGTAGCAGATCACGCAGAGAATTATCTAGGTGTATATTTTGACAATGAACCTTGTATCTGAGGGTCATAACACTGGAGAGATTTTGTGAGTCTCTAGGAATATTCAGTTACATTAGCCTGTAATAGAGCTAGAATCTGGGATTGGAAGTAAAATTCCCAAATGTATGAGGCAGCCTTTTATTAATGTATAAGGAGATAACTTGGATCCCTGAGAGGTTTGATCTTATTGCCATCAAGGCCTAATGGCAGTCCTCTGACTCTGGGAAGTTCAAGGGTTTAGAGAGCTTTGCTAATTATAAGTTTAGAACTCTATTAATTTTCTTTTTTTTTCTGAATTAGAATAGGATAAGCACAGTGGAATTTCTGAGTAAAATATGCTGCTTTATTTTTTTTTTTAAAGATTTTATTTATTTATTTAACAGAGAGATCACAAGTAGGCAGAGAGGCAGGCAGAGAGAGAGAGGGGGAAGCAGGCTCCCCGCTGAGCAGAGAGCCCTACACGAGGCTCGATCCCAGGACTCCAAGATCAGGACCTGAGCTGAAGGCAGAGGCTTTAACCCACTGAGCCACCAAGGCGCCCCAAATGTGCTACTTTAAAGGATTTTAAGGGCACCTGGGTGGCTCAGTAGTTAAGCGTCTGCCTTGGGCTCAGGTCATGATCCCAGGGTCCTGGGATTGAGCTCCGCGGGGAGCCTGTCGCTCCCTCTCTCTCTCCCCCTGCTTGTGTTCCCTCTCTTGCTGTCTCTCTCTCTCTGTCAAGTAAGTAAAATTTAAAAAAAAAAAAGTATTTTAAAATGGCAATACCAGTAAAATGTGTGTCCCTGTCACCAGCGTGCTGTGGCCAAATCATCTCTGCTATTGAGAGTGGTATCAAGAAGCATTTTTGCTAAAATCCATTTTTATCATGGTTATCTTCTTAGATAATGGCAAAGCATCTCAAGATCTTTTCATTTGCCATTTATATCAGAGGGGTTCCTGGGAGTTCAGGAAATCTCCTTGTTTCTAAGCCATGTCGACATCATGGACTAACCTGAAATCATATTTACTATTGATGTAAAATATCCTCTTTCTTTAAAAAAAAGAAGATTTTATTTATTTATTGGAGAGGGAGAACAAGTGGAGGGGAGAGGCAGAGGGAGAGGGAGAGGCAGACTCCCCACTGAGCAGAGAGCTCTGACACTAAATAAAATCTTAAAATCATATTCTATTTATGCTTAGCTAACATAGGAAGTTAAACACTTCTGTCAAGTTTATCATCATCATTAGGACATTTAACAGACAGACAAAAGCTCTTATAGCAGTTTTGACCTCATTAAAAGTTAGGAAAATATATTCTTATTGTCCTTTCTTATATAGGATTGAGGAGCTACCTTTGTATTCTCTAATAGCCATTTCCGGAAACCCAGAGATAGTTTAAGCACAAAAGACATCATAATAATTTTATTATGTATTCTGAATTTGGAGCCTGGGTATGGGAAAGGTCAAATCAAGAATCACTGTTAGAGGGGTGCCTGGGTGGCTCAGTGGGTTAAAGCCTCTGCCTTCAGCTCAGGTCATGATCTCAGGGTCCTGGGATGGAGCCCCGCATCGGGCTCTCTGCTCAGCGGGGAGCCTGCTTCTCTCTCTCTCTCTGCCTGCTCTCTGCCTACTGGTGATCTCTCTCTCTGTCAAATAAATAAATAAAATCTTTAAAAAAAAAAAAAGAATCTCTGTTAGGGACAAGGTTTAAGTCTTAAGTATCTAAAGACAATAAACATTTACACTCGACATTGCAAAACCATACTTGGATTATGGCGAGTTGAAAGTTGTAGGGGGGAGTTAGGCAGCCGTGCAGTGTCTCATATTCGCCAGGAGGGGGAGATGTTGGCTCATTTCCGGCATTTGGACTTCGTTCCTGGGCTGTCCCCCTTCATCACCAACCAACACAGAGGATGTTGGCAGTCTATGAATTTGTTTATGCTCACGGACAACAGGCCTTAGCCGTGAGTGCCAGGCCAGCCCCCATATGTGTGGGGCTATTTCCATTTTTCATCGGCGATATTGGACTATGAGAAGACTTACACATATTTTAAGTTTAAGCTGCCAAGCCTTATGAAGAGCCCCTTCCGTGAAATGTAATGAACGCAGCACCAATTTGAAATAGGATTTTGAAACCAGGAAACAAGTATGGGTCAAATCCGGATCTCAGAAAGGAACATGCGGGATTTAAAAAACAAAACAAAACAAAACAACCTACCCCACCCTTTTATCTCCAGTCCAACTTGTCAAACTAATCGCCAAAGCATCACTTCACATTGGGGATTTTACTGAGCACCACCCCTAACCCGAACACATTCTACCAATGTCAAAATGTATGCTTTCTGACTTTGTGCCCCTACCTGATACAAACTTCCACTGTTACATTTTACTTTATGGTAAGTGTTTGTGTCCCAGATACACAACTCTAGTGCTCAAGAAAAAGAATGTGTTTCATTCTCCTTATTCAGGACTTAGAGCAGGTCTCTATATTGTTGAATCCATTAATTACAAATGAAAAATAGTTTAACGGTAGACTCAACAGAAAAATACAACTTTTTTTTTTAAGATTTTATTTATTTATTTGACAGAGAGAGAGAGAGATTACAAGTGGGCAGAGAGGCAGGCAGAGAGAAAAGGGGGAAGCAGGGTTCCTGCTGAGCAGAGAGCCGATGTGGGGCTTGATCCCAGGACCCTGGGATCATGACCTGGGCCGAAGGCAGACGCTTAACGACTGAGCCATCCAGGCGCCCCAGAAAAATACAACTTTGAAAACTTCTTCATCTTCGGAAGTACGTCGAATAAAAAGCGGCAAAAGAGGAAGACTGAAGTCCTAAGTTCTTCACTGAGGGACATTTCATAAAGTGAACAAAATCTGAAAAACTGGGGGCGCCCGGGTGGCTCAGTTAGTTAAGCATCCGACTCAGTTTTCGCTGGGGTCATGGTCTCATGGTCGTGAGATCGAGCTCTGGATCAGACTCTACATTCAGCAGGGAGTCTGCTTGAGATTCTCTCTCTCCCTTTGCCCTCTGCTCTCCATCACCCCCTCTTGCACGCAGGCCCCAGGCGGGCAATCTCTCTCTTTCTCTCTCAAAATAAATAAATCTTTAAAAAAGAAAATCTGAAAAATTCCTCCAGAGTCACTGTAGTTCCTATACCTGGTGTTGAACCGTTTCATACAAAAAAACTTTTCACAAATACTATGTTTCCCAGTAAGTGGTGGTTGTCTCCATCTTATTGGTCCTTTATTTATTTTTTAAAAAAGATTTTATTTGACAGAGAGAAACACAGAGAGAGAGGGAACACAGGCAGAGGGAATGGTAGTGGGGGAAGCGGGCTTCTTGCCGAGCAAGGAGCCCGATGCAAGGCTCGATCTCAGGACCCTGGGATCATGACCTGAGCCAAAGGCAGATGCTTAAGGACTGAGCCACCCAGGCACCCTGTCCATCTTATTGGTCCTTTAAATATACTTTCCCATGTAGTGCTCTTAGGAAGGTATATACAGGTATATAAAGGACAGATGACTTCCCATTAAATAAGCAATGATTTTTTTTAATTGACTTTATTGTGGTAAGAACATTTAACATGAGATCTACCCTCTTTGTAAATTTTTATTTTGTTTTTAAAAAGATTTTTATTTATTTGAGAGTGAGAGAGAGAGAAAGCATGAGCAGGGGGAGGGGCAGAGAGAGAAGCAGGCTTCTGGCTGAGCAGGGAGCCTGATGCGGGGCTCCATCCCAGGACCCCAGGATCATGACCTGAGCCAAAGGCAGATGCTCAACATACTGAACCACGAAGGCACGCCTTAATACATTTTCAGATTGGAGGAAAACTTTTCCTGTTTGCAGATTACATACAGGATTGTAGAAAATCCCAAAGAATTTATAAAAAAAAACCCCCACACTCCAAATAAAAAGAAATACTTAGGTATAAACTTAAAAAAAAAAGCTACATGGACTTTTATACTAAAACTTTTTAAATGCTGATTGAAGAAAGCAAAGACCTAAATAAATGGCGAGATATACCATGCTCATGGATTTGAAGAGTTAACCTAGCAAAGACGTCATATTGCTCCCCAAATGGATCTATAGATCTCACACAATTCCTATCAAAATCCCAACAAAAAATTTTTTGTAGGCATAGAAAAGCTTATTCTAAAATGTATATGGAAGAGCAAAGGATCTAGGATAGCTAAAACAATTTCGAAAAAGAAAAACTGGGAAGAATCACTTGACCTGATGCTAAGGCTTATTATGTAGCTACATTAATACAGTGTGGTATTGACAGAGGGCTAGATGCATAGATTGATAGAACATAATAGAGAAATTACAAACAGACCCAAGGATTAAGGATGAAGGGTAGTAGCAGCGGCTTTAAAAGGGTAGCACTAGGGAGCATTGACTTTGTTGGTTTTTCTACGAATCTACACATGATACAATTGCAGAATACACACACACACACACGAATGAATGAATTCATGTAAAACTGTGAAATATGAATAAGCTCTGGATTGTACCAGTGTCAATTCCTTGTGTTTTCCTATTGTTTTTTTCCCCCAGTTTTCACTGTTTACTCCTTTCTAGCTCCTGGGGTTTTTTGTTTTGTTTTGTTTTGTTTGAGATATAATTGACAAACAACATTATATTAGTTCCAGGTGCACAGCATAATGATGTAGTATTTGCCTATATTGTGAAATGATCACCACAATGTCTAGTTAACAACCATCACCATGGGACGCCTGGGTGGATCAGTTGTTTGAGTGTCTGCCTTCAGCTCAGGACATGATCTCGGGGTCCTGGGACTGAGCCCCACATCAGGCTTTCTGCTCAGAGGGGAGCCTGCTTCCCCCTCTGCCTGCTGCTCCCTTGTTTGTGCTCTCTCTGTTGAATAAATAAAAATAAATAATAAAAAATTAAAAAATAAAAATTAATGCATTAAAAAAAAACCCACAACCATTACCACACACAATTACAAAATTTTTCTTGTGATGAGAACTTTCAAGATTTGCTCTTCGAGCAACTTTTAAATACACTATACACTATTTTTAACTATTGTCACCATGCTGTATGTTATATCCCGTGACTTATTTTATAACTGGAAATTTGTACTTCTTGACCCCCTTCACCCATTTCACCTACCTGGTTCCTGACATTTATACTATAGATATATATTATTATACTATAGCTATATATTATTATTGGCTAAAACTTGATAAAGGGTGAATGGGACCATTTGTTCATTTTTTAATACTTCCTATTAACCTATAATCATTTCAAAATAAAAATGTAAAACTACTCAGCCCTGAAAGAAGTTATGTTACCTTTTCAACTGTACCCTTTTAACACACCCCACAAACTCATACCATGTGCTCATTTATACCAAGTTTGGAAATATTATTTTGCCTTATTAATTGCCAAGAATATTTTTTTCTTTCTTTTTACTCTCAGATAAATCCGGATTGTGGGGCATTCTTTTTTTTTTTTTTTTAAAGATTTTATTTATTTAACAGAGAGAAAGAGATCACAAGGAGAGAGGCAGGCAGAGAGAGAGGGGGAAGCAGGCTCCCTGCTGAGCAGAGAGCCCGATGCGGGGCTCGATCCCAGGACCCTGATATCATGACCTGAGCCGAAGGCAGAGGCTTTAACCTACTGAGCCACCCTGGCGCCCCCTCTTTCTTTTTTTTT
>CM053612.1:27836787-27856562 GCA_028646535.1 Procyon lotor
AATTTTAATAAATGTACCACTCCAGGAGAGGTGTTGATAATTAAAGCCCCTATGCATGTGTGTTGGGGGGGTACCTGAGAACTCTGTACCTTTCATTTCATTTTGCTTTGAACCTAAAGCTGCTCTAATAAGTCTACTAAAAAAAAAAAAGCAGTTCTCAGTTTCAATGGGATAACCCTCCTTTTTGAGAATCAGCATTCCCTTTTTATGTTCATCAGCCAATTCTAATTTTTTCAATTGGGTAATCAACTCCTTTCTCCATTTTTCTTTTAAGATTTCATTTTTCAGTAATCTTGACACTCAATGTGGGGCTCGAACTCACAACCCTGAGATCCAGAGTCGCACGCTCTGCCGACTCAGCCAGGATCCCCTGCCCGGTTTTCTAAAGGAACTTTTTCTTTAGCAGAAGACAGGTCGTTAGATGATATTGTCCTTAATCAGTTACTCTGGTATATGTTTGTAGAAGACTTGCCTTTTATTTACTCATTAAAGTTGCTTTTATATTAAGAAAATGAACCCATCATATGAGTACTATAGACCAAATGTTTGTGCCTCCCCACCAAGCTAATCTCCCGTGTGATGGTATTAGGAGGTGGGGCCTTTGGGAGGTGCTTAGGTCACAAGAGTGGAGCCCCCGTGAATGGGATTCGTGCCCTCCCCAGAGACCCCAGAGAGCTCTCTTGCTCCTACCTCCATGAAGTTAACAGCTAGAAGATGGCCTTCTATGAACCAGGCAGCAGGCACCTTGATCTTGGACTTCCCAGATTGCTGCAGCTGTGAGAAATAAATGTGTTGTTTATAGGCTACCTAGTCTGCATTCTGTTATATAACAGCCCAAAAGGACTAAGGCAATGGGACTAAACTTCCCCCTCCCCTCCCTGCCATCTATATTTTGACTTTGCTTATTGCATTGATTTATATAGTTTTTTTTTTCCCCCGAAGCAGAATTGTCAAATTTCTTATTCTTTTATTTTGGGTCTTTGGGGTTTGTGTCATACTCAGACAAGTCTCTCTTATTTGAGCTATAAATACACCGTTGTTTACACCATCACCATGCAGTTCGTCAAAGGACCGGATTACGTATTACTCATTCGCACAAAGCCTTAAAATGGTACCATAAACCACTGGTAGTCAGCTAGCGATGATTTGGCCCCGTGTGGGACCTTTGGCCACGTCTGGAGATGTACTTGCTGTATGCACTGGGGCTGAGATGCGGACATCTCAGGGGTAGAGGCCAGGGAGGCCAAAGAAACCTCCTACGATGCACAGGACAGCCCCTCCCCCCTCCAGCAAGGAGTCAGCCAGCCCCCAAAATGTTGATGGCCAGAAGGGTAAGAAAACCTGCCAGAGACCATCTCCTGTCACTGCTTATTCAGCTTGCTCATTGTTCAGGTCTTCTGTATATCACAGAACACTGGGAAGATCGAGTGAGATGGGAAAGAAGAAAAATGGGAGGAACCGGATAAGGAAATTAAGAGTAAGTTGGAGAAGTCTTCCGACCCCACTGGGACTCTCCTTCATTCAGCTCCAAGAGTTTCGATTAAACAGATGTCATTTTGTACAGTACACTAGAAAAAGAGAACATTGGGGGAAAAAATCTGGCAAACAGGACTGGCAAACCACAAAGGGGCGGAAACACGAGGAGACTAATTATTATGTAAATGCCTTTATTTGAACTAATACATTGCTACCGGATTACATCACTTTTCAGAGTTAGAGTAACATCATGATCTTGGAAACTATAGCAAACAGTCTGACAAAGCAAGAGTACATTACATCCTACGTATATGTATTTTTTTAGTGACCACATCTCGTTTTAGGTGGAAAATTAGAAAATTTATGGTACGCTTAGCATGCTTGGCCTACCATCTCCTGTCTACGTTCCGAGCACACTCTCTCCTCAAAAGTGTCATAGTCACCAGCATTTTAAATCTAAAGAGAGAGTTTGATGATACAAGTTTTTAAAACAAATAAGCATATATGGAACCAAGTGTGTGAAGACAAAATATGTCAGCCGTTTACAGCTTGGGTGTGAGAGGGTAGATGCAAAATCAAGGTACACACTTTTCCTCTACCTACAATGTATGGTTTTTATGTACTTGGAGACCCCTTAAAAAAAGTAGCAAAATCAGCAGTCTTATTTAATGTAATCAAAATATTCTTAAATGTACAAAAAAGATCACGTAGAAAGAATACTGTAAAAAGATACTGATCTTAAGAATAAAAGAATACGAAAAGCTTTTATTACTTCTGCCAATGTTTCACACTACAAAGATAAGCAAAGGATACTCATATCCAGATACCCTCTGAGCCCAGTTCTTGAATAAGAACTAGCATCCTGGATGGAAAAGCAAAATTATGGTCGAATGGTATTCATATCCTATCATCTAAGCAAGTCCCAAGAGGCGGACATTCTAAGGGGGCGGCAAGGATACGCGGAAACGACATACAGCAATGGGAAACGTCACGGGCAGCGATCTAGGAGGAGAGAGTAAATGATTTGGCCGTGAGCGCATTTCAGGTGTGCCTGACAAATCCAACTGTGACCACAGGAAAGAGGAGTTGTTGCCATTAAAACTCTTCCCCTGTGAGCTCTCAAGATGAGGAGTCTTGTTCATCAAAACTAGGAGTCCTTTCAATGACCATCAGTCCCTTAAGCCATGACCACTTCCCCTGCAAAGAGCTGACCTGCTAATCATGCTGTTTTTATTCGAATTGGTAACTTTACACCCTCTTCATCCCCCTGCCCATCAAGCATGCAAACACAGTCATGACCATCTTGGGCTTTACTTCCACAAGGTCTTCCGGGAGAGCGTACACCCTCGCTCCGATTCTTCTGGCCATCGACACGGCATACCTGTTGTCGGAGGAAACAGAAGTCAAGATGAACCTCTTGTTAGTCAAGGACATGACAGGGGACATCTGTTTCCTCTTGTGAAATCACTTGGCTGGGATGTGAAACTTTGGAATGGCACGGTTGTACTTTTTGTGGTTTTCTGTTTTGTTTTGGAGGTTGCTCTTAAGCGACACTCGGTTTTGCGGCTCTATGAGTCGGAGCCGATTTTATTCACCCCTTTTCTGCAACGAGAATTAATTTTGGAGCTTTGACGTGATACAAAGATGAGAAAAAAAATATGTATATAATTATCCAGATTGGCCGTAAAGTCAACGTTGGAATTTTCACTGAGCATGTTAATGGGGTAATAGACGCTCTCGTGTGATCCTAGAGAGAGGCGACGGATGACTATGTCACATGTCCAAACCCAAGCTGCTTTGGGAGATGCAGTGAATTCTTCCACGCAGTCGAGGGAGGGGAGAGAGTCTACAAGGTGCAGGGATGGAGTGGTCAGAGAAAGGAACAGAAAAGGGTACAGAAAGTAAGGGGAGAAAGTACCATATCCAGCTAGGGAAATCTGCAGGGGCATCCTTCGATTAATAAAAGGAGACATTTCTAGGGGTTTTATAACCCAAAATCTTTAACGATGATCAAGTTTCTGAAAAGGGAAAGGTTTTCAGTGGGCTGATTTTCCGGAGTATGCTAGTCAAACTTTCTTGGGTTGCCTATAAAACCAGGTCACAGTTGAGGCCTTTGGTGAGGAAGTGAAGTGACAGGTAGAAAAGCCCTTCTCGATATTGCTGAAATGCAAAAAACTTACTTTCTTTTTTTAAAAAGATCTTATTTATTTATTTATTTATTTATTTGAGAGAGCGAGAGAGAGCGCACGCGCATGTGCGCGCGCACAAGCAGGGGGAGGGGCAGAGTGGGAAGTGGGCTCCCTGCTCAGCATGTTCAGGGCTTGATCTCAGGACCCCAGGATCATGACCTGAGCACAATGCAAACGCTTCACTGACTGAGCCACCTAGACGCCCCACAAAAAACTTTCGAGGCGTAGTTTCAGTGGAGGCTTAAGCATCCTGCTCATTTAGGGACCAAGATAATAAACTCAACATATATAGTAAAGGCGATCTATGCACAGTAAAAAAAAGACGTGTAAATAATGCGGTTCAATAGTCAGAAGACTATTCTTATCTACGGCATGAATATTAGCCCATTTTCTCCTTGTTGTCAGATAAACTATATTATTTCAGCAATTCCCTAAAGCAACAGGGGCTCGAGCGCCTACAATGTCAGGTACAGTGCTAAGCTCTTATATCTTGTATTCATTTCAAAATCTCTAAGGTAAGTATTATCGCTTCCATGTGAATTGATGAGGGATCTGAGGCTCCGTGAGGTTTCCCTCAGGTGATACCACTCTTTTTGTTTTGTTTTTTAAGATTTTTACATTTTATTTATTTGAGAGAGAGAGTGAATGGGGGGGGGGGGGATGAGCCATGGGGAGAGGCAGACTTCCTGCTGAGCAGGGAGCCCGATGTGGGACTCGATCCCAGGACTCCAAGATCATGACCTGAGCTGAAGGCAGATGCTCAACCGATTGAGCCACCCAGGCGCCCCTAGGGTGCCACCATTTGTAAAGTGGCCGAACCTGAGCGAGAATCTACAAAGCCCATGGGTGTTAATCATCATTATTGTCAGTGTCTCTTACTTGGCATTATTGTGCTTGTCATCTTCTGTCAGATTGCCACTCTTAACAAGGTCATAGTTTATGCAGCCTGGCTGGATGGCGTCAATTAAATCCACAACGGCCAAACTGGAGCTGATCGTCTTGTCCTAGTGTCACAGGACAACAAATCCGAGAGTTTCCGGTTTGTACAAGTTTAACACGTGATGACTTGTATCAAGTTGCCATGCACGAAGCCCAGTGGGTGAAGAGAAGCTCGCTGTCAGCCCAACACTAAATCACACTCACAAACCAACCAAAGGCTGTCCTTCCCGAATTACTGATCCTTTCTGGCAAACAGAACGGTTAATAGTCTAACGTGCAATTCTTACCTTAAAACTCTGAATGGAAGTTGATTTTCCGGCTTCACTCAATGTTCTGTTCACCCAGCTTACAATGATGTCATCGTTGGCTTTCTGCCCGTCTCCAAGGTCTTCTAGAACATTGAGGGTATATCTGGAAGGAGAAGTGGAAGAAGAGATCCCAAGCTACTTCATGAGGAAAAAAAATGCATCTTTTGTACTAAGAGGTCTTTTTTCAAAAGGATACACGGGCTGTTCAGCATTTTTGCATCTCTCTGTGACTTAAGCTCACTTTAGAGTCTAAATCGTAAAGTTCCCAAGGCACAGTCTACCTGAAAATGCCAACAGCCGGATCACAGACCACTAGCGAGGACAGTCGCGCTTGAGTGGCTCAAACTGGGTACCATACCTTCTCATCAGCTGCCAGACTAAAGCTAACGTCAGGGTTTGGTTTCCATCATTCAGGTCTTGCCCTCCGATACCAACCAGGGAGAATTTGGCAGGATGCTTCCCCAATTCAACAGCGTAGTTGCAGTTTTCCAGCTGTAAACCCACAAAAAGCAAACGGTTAAGGATCTTTTCCCATCGGCTTCATCTGTACACGCGACGCCGGGCACTAAGCACATTGAGATATATGAGACACACCAAGAGTTTCCCAAGCAAAAGAAACAAACTGAGACTAACAAAAAGCCTGGAGCAATTGTGTGCAGTGACTTCAGATGTACCTTCTTCATGTTGGCTCCAAGTTTCGGGTATGGAGGTTTATTGACCTTACTCCAGTCCACAGGAACTTTGATTCGTTCATACAACTGTAAGATTACCAGGGCATCCTGCAGGTCGCTAAAGAGTTAAAAATAATTTCATCAGTGTTTTCAGACAGCTGGGCCTTTGTTTCCTTAAAAACAGTAACAGTACACTGGCAATTGAAACATACAAACCCACGGATAATACCCACGGCTCACATTTTCTATCAGTCTGTCCTAAAAATAGAGCTAATACCATCCCGTTCACTTAAAATACTTACAGAGAGCTTCCAGTTTGCAAGGTACTATTCTAGAAGCTGGGCACATAGGATGAAAATCCGTGGCCTTACGCTAGACTCTGAGAGAGAGCGGCAATAAACAAATATATGGATCAATAGATAATTTGATTTGGGGGTGTATAGGGTTACGGAGCGTAAGGTGGTGGTCCGGGTCTCAATCTGAGGATAGTAAGGGAGTAGGGCATTCCAGGCGGAAAAGCATGTTCCAGGCTGAGAGAACAGTGAGTATAAAGGCCTCAAAACATCATGGATGGTGTACTTAAGGCATTCCCTGGTCTCTGTTACAAAATATAAAGGATCTATTCCGTAGGGTGTCAGAATGACATTCATACACTCTTTCACTTAATGATCATGTAAAGAAAGAATATGGGCTTCTGTGTATTTGGAAAATGATAATGGATGTCACCATTCAACATCTTCTGACCTAAATGACCAGTGTAAATGAATATCTAGAAAATGTTTAGAGCTGTAATTTTTTTCACAATGTTCCTAACTGATAATAACGGTAGAAAGGCTTACGCATAGAGATGGTTTACATGGGGATTAACTCCAAGAGAATTCATCCAGTTACGGAAGGTTCTTTCTTCACGAGTTTCTCCTATTAAGAATATTCACAAAATTTACATATTAATTAAATACCTTGTATACGCGCATATAATAATTCTAGCTAAGATGGATTCTACAAATCAAAAACCTCTACAAATCTAGCGGTTTCCTCCAATACCAATCTCCAAACATTCTCTAAATACATTCTCTCTAGGTATAGGCTTATTTAAAAAAATTTGTTGAATTTATTTTAAAATTGAAGAATACAACTTTATAACCAGTTAAACAATTTAGAGATTTATGAATTTTTTATAATCTCCTACCCTTCTAAGGCTTCCCTAATATCTCCTCAAAAGTAATTGATGTTATCAGTTTTACATTTAAAAAAAATTGGGGGGGTATCAAATTTTGGGGCAGCGGGCATATGAACCCTCTGTACTTATGAATTTATACCTTCCCTCTACACATTTATAAATTCTAAGCTACACACAAGCACTCCTTTTACATGTCTATATTACAGCAACAAGTTATGTGAAACTTGAAAAGAATAAGATTTAAAAATTTTACCGTCCTGCCACTGGATAGTCAAGGAATGACTATTACATTGGTTCATTGTTGAATCTTATACTTCATGTATTTATAATCTAGGAAAGGTAAACTCTGCCTTCCTCAAACTCAAATACTTGCCACACATTATTATTATCATCATTTTAAAGGTTTTATTTTTAAGTAGTCTCGACACCCAGTGTGGGGCTCAAACTCACAACCCCAAGATCAAGAGTTGTATGCGATACTGAACTGAGCCAGCCGGGCCCCCCCATATTATGATTTTTTGAGTGGGCGAGTAGAAAAGGAACTGGGGCTAATTCTGTCTGCTTAGTCTGACCACGGAAGAATGAAATAATATTGTAAGCTGATAGGTCAAATTTAATGCACACATAAATTTTTCTGGTGAGGGGTT
Organism: Procyon lotor; assembly: GCA_028646535.1. Classification (NCBI taxonomy): domain Eukaryota; kingdom Metazoa; phylum Chordata; class Mammalia; order Carnivora; family Procyonidae; genus Procyon; species Procyon lotor. The sequence continues at coordinate 27,844,198 of CM053612.1, forward strand.
TAAAGGGTGATCTATTTCTAAAATATTAAAATAAAACAGTGGTTTACTAAGTGGCCTTAAGCTAGGTGATCCTTGACTACTTTACAAGGTTCCTAGTAACATCCCTTTCTATCAGCTGCCACTTTTAAAATCAAGATCCTGGAATCATTGTGGCTTATGTATTTCTGGTCCCGCAATTAGAATGTGAGAAAACTTCAGTTACCTTCCAATAGAGTCCAGTCAATGTCCTGGTTCTCAGGTTTGGTTAGTGCCGGGTATTTATTAAACAGGTTAGCCACAAAAGCTAAGTTCAGTTTGGGGTTTCCACTGACAACGTCAGCAGGGGTGACGAACTGTCTGCACCCCAACTTGTCTGCTTGCTGAAGCATACTCTCAGCTCTCTTCAAATCATCTGTTTCCTGTTGAAGTAAAATAAGAAGCCACCTTTTAAAAGGCTATACTAAAAATATAGAACTGTTTCCCTACAATGATAGGCTGGACATACAGTTCTACTTTCTCTTAGCCAACATATGGTACTTATTATAAAACTGTTGTGAATGCAACCACAAAAAAAAGTTGGCGGTATTTGAGTGCAGTACCTCAAAAACACACTAGGTGGCACCAGATCATTTATCTAAGGACAGTACATTGAATTCAAAGGGGATTACGTCGCTCCTGTGAAAACTCATCAAGAAAAAAAGCTAAAACTGTTGAGATTTTTCAACTGGGCCCTAAAGAAGGCGTAAGACTGAAAAAGGTAGAGAAATTAGGAGAAAATATTTAAAAAATAGTCATCGAAGATAGCAGTTTCCAATAATTTAATTTCAGGTTTAAACTGTGTATTTCAAATTGTAGTTTTCCTCTGCAAGGATTTTTTTTTTTTTGGTTACGGTTTGTTTGACTTAACTTTTCCACCCAGGCAGAAGCAGAGTTGCTCATTTCTGTAAAGAATACTTACTTCCAACCAATTCCCAAGGCTCCTAACTTGTTGCCCGCCCCTCCCCCAACCCCACCCTGAAGGATGAGTGCCCAGCTCTGGATAAACACAGGGTTTGGTAACAAATTTAAGTTATCCAATCATTTTAGCCTGATGTCAAAAATACAGTTTCTCAGGCACCCACTATTCCCACCTCCCAAGGCTACAAGTGAAAAACCCGAAGCCACAGGAGGAATGGGTGCTTTTGGATCTGTTTCTAGTGACCTTGGAAAGGTCTAGCGACACTTGGAAAGGAACAGAGTGGCACTCTGGGCACTTCCTACATCTACCCGTTACAGTTTTGCCCTGGGGTAAATGTGAGCACTTCTGCGGAACAGTGTCACGGGAGAAAGGGTTTTACAATCTGGTGGGAAAAGAAGAGATCAAGATAAATGAAACTTGAGGAATGTTACTTTTAAACTAAAGTTGCCCAGAATGTATAATTTGACAATCTTTGTCTTCAATGGGTGATGCTACCTTTAATTAGGTTTTTAACCGCCCCAGTGAGGTGCCTTGATTGTACAGGACTCCAGAACAACGTGTATTTATTGTGTTACCCTTGTTATCTTCTGCAAAACAATTAGTAACCACCAGCAGATGGGCAACTGAGTGGGATTCAACCTTCCCTCAGGGTTCTCTCTGAGCATAGTGAATTCCTCTCATAGAGCCTATTTTATATCTTGTAACCTGTCAGTTATTACTTTAATACTGTTTGCTTTATGCTATTTACCAACTTATTTTTAAAGATTTTATTTATTTATTTGAGAGAGAGAGATCACAAGTAGGCAGAGAGGCAGGCAGAGAGAGAAGGAAGCAGGCTCCCTGCCATCAGAGAGCCCGATGCGGGGCTCGATCCCAGGACCCTGAGATCATGACCTGAGCCGAAGGCAGAGGCTTTAACCCACTGAGCCACCCAGGTGCCCCAACATATTGTATTTCTAAATGTAAAACCTCAAACTATAAAACCTCTAGGATAACACATAGGAAGAAATATTAGTGACCTTATGTTAGGCTAAAATTTCTTAGATACAATATCAAAAGCATGATCCATAAAAGAAGAAAAATGACTAAATCAGACTTTGCCAAAATTAAGAACGTCTGTTCTTTGAAAAACAGAGAGAAAATATTTGCAAATCACATATCCAATCAAGGCATTGTCTCCAAAGTATATAAAAACACTCGAAACTTGCTAATAGGAAAACACACAATGCAATTAAAAATGGGCAAAATGTTTGAATGTGACAATACATAGATGGCAAATAACCACATTAAAAATGTTCAACATCACATGTCATTAGGGAAATACAAATTAAAACCACAACGACAGATCATTCAGCACCTGTTAGAATGATTCAAGTTAAAAGGACTAACCACACTAAAGTATTGGTGAGGATGTGGATGAACTGGAACTTTTATATACTGCCGGTAGCAATGTAAAACGTACAACCACGCTGAAAATGAATCGGCTGCTTCCTAACATACCCAATTACTCAGCCATTTCATTCCTAGGTATTTACCAAAGAGAAATGAATACATGTATTTATACAAAGAGTTCTCTATGAATGTTTAATAGCAGCTATACTTGTAACAGCCCCAAACTGGAAACAGTCCAAATGCTCATCAAGTACCTATGTAAACAAACTGTGGTATATCCATTCACCGGAATATAATTCAGCAATAAACAAGGAATGCATATACAATACATGTGACAACATGAATGCATCTCAAAATATTACACTGAGTGAAAGAAGCTAGAGAAAAAAAAAAGAATACATACTGCAGGGGTCCATTATATAAAATTCATAAAAATTCAAATGAATATAAAGTGAAAGAAAGCAAACGAGTGGTTGCCTGGGATGGGGGAGTACAGGATGGGAGCCAGAAGGCATTACAAAGGATCATGAGAAAACCTGATGTGATAACAGATATAAAAAAAAAAAAATCAATCATCAGGCCCTAAAGAAAGTAATAAGACTGAAAACAAGATGAAGAAGGACACTGACCAACAAGGGAAGAGTGTGAGCAAAGGCTCAGAGGTAAAATAAGTGTTGGGGGCAGGGGGTGGGGGTGGAGACCAGTGGGGAAAAAGCACTCGCCAGCCGACCAGGAGCAAGACTGTGTAGGGCCTTAAATGCTAAGCAGAACACTTGAGACTGAAGTCTAAAGTCAATGCGTGAATCCCTGAAGGATTCTGCGGAGGGAAGAGACAAAGGAGTGTTTGAAGATCAACCAGGGAAGAATGAACGGAAAAGAGTCGTCTTGAAATCAGCATCAGTTGGCGTACTGGTGCCATTTACGCAGGCTTAAGGTCACCTGGAGAGCCTGCCCAGACAGCTCCCCCTCTCACAGGATAGCTCCTGATCCATACCAAGTCACTTGAATCAAAGAGTCTCACATCCCACATACAGACAGAAATGGAAGCACACAAGTCAGTTAGATTCAGTTCTGATAAGGGCAGTGTAAGTGGTTTAGCCCGTGTTATCTACTCGATCCTACTGCCTACTAGGCTAGAAATACGGATTCTCTAAATTAGTACGATGCATTCTTCCCCTAATGGGTACAAAGAACCCACCAGGGGATCCTAGAAACTTGAGACTAAATCGTCTAGTCCAAGTCCTTCCTCTATGGATGAGCAAAGTGAGATCCAATTTGGGGAAGAAATGTGTCCAAGGTCACTGAACAACTGAGTGGTGTAACCAGGGAATATGATCCAAATTGGATTTCAAGGATACTCCAGTTTGTAAACAGTCCTGTTACTCTCAACACATGAAGATTACAGATGCATATACAACTATCTTGTCATTACATCTCTCACTGTAATTAGAATCCAAACACTTGGAAAAGGTTAGTTTCTAGCACTTATTTCCCAACTCTTGCCTTGACTATTTTATGCAATCAATATAAACCAACAGCACCATCATTATGGAACCCATTAATAAATTACCGAAATACACCAAAGCTAATCTGAATACATCAAAGCTCATCTTTTGGCCTCTGAATTATACCCACAGCAATAAATTTTAAAATAACGCTCAAAATTTTTAGCACCATTACATGAAATTATAAAAATTCTTGTCATTTAGAAGAAATTGACAATCATTTGGTAAGACTGTAGAATTCAAATGAACACATCTACTTACATTGAAACCTGACATGTTAATATCTATCCGCGGTTCACCTTCCTTTTGTCCTTTTGGTGCAATTTGATTGAGAAGATGGAAATAGGCTTTGGAATCCTACAAATGAATTGAAAATCTCAGTGAGATCACATCTACAAAGAATGAATGTATCCCATTGTCCTATGTTTGGAAGGATATTTGCATTGGATTTTGTGAGAATATATGGCACAAATCTCTGTCTTCTAATCTAACAGATACTTTCCCCCAGAAAAGTCCATCCATCTGGCCTATTGTCTGCCTCAAATATGGATAACTGGATTTTATCATGCCTCAAATATGGATAACTGGATAACTTTACAACTGATTAATATTGCCGATACAATAATGCTAGTAAACACATAACTAGTTTTGTACCTTCACTGAATTACTGAAGTCAATAAGCTTGGTAGATAAAACAAGCAAGAAAAGAAAGTAGGAGCAGAAATCCAGGAAGCGTAGGGAAAGAGAAAATAGACAGGTTACATCATTACAAAACACAATATATACTGTAACCTATGGAGAAGAGATTAGCTATGTTAAAGATGTATTTAATTGTAAATTTAAGTGACATTTTTAAAATGAGTAACACTTGAGATGATGAAGTAACATTTAATCCTGTATGACCTGAATATAGTTAACCAAACAAGATATTTATTTTAAGTAGGCTCCCAATGTGGGGCTTAAACTCGCGACCCTGAGATCAAAAACCGAGCTGAGATCAAGAGTAGGACGCTTCACCGACTGAGTGAGCCAGGTGCCCCTTGAAGATTTCTTTTTGTTTTAAGCTCCTGAATGCATCCATTTTTTGAATGGTTTTACATGGCTAGGTGGATTCAGGCTGTGTGGACCCTCCACAGAATACGACTTGAAAACTACCGCACTGGGGCAAACACTTCGTAATGGGCTTCAACACACATGTCAAGTAAGCTTCTGCCTTGAGGGGACAGAAACTGGGAAGTTTCTCAGTTGAGAAACTTGAGGGGATCAAGCCTCCTTAATCCTGTGTATTGGAAAATGACCTTCCCGGAAGTGATCAGCTTCGATTACTGAACCTTGGCAGTCCCGACAGGCTTCTAAAGGAACATTTCTCCTAGTAAACTGTAGATAACAGGCACCATAACCCCCCAGGGGAAGTTGTTCCATACAGATGACTGGGTCCAGCCCCAGACCTACCAAATCTGAATCTCTGGGAGCTGCACCTTACAGGAGCTCCCTAAGTGAGGTGGATTCAAAATGCCGGAAATGACTCTAAGAGAGGGGAAAATCATGCGAGTGAAATCTACTTCAGAGCCATTCATGAAATGCAAACCCAGATCCCGCCATTAGCGGGCACAGGATTTGCCTCCTTATAATATTACCGTCGTGAAAGCGCTTGTGCTTAGAATTTCCTCCTAATGGTGCATGAGCAGCTCATAATCGAATCCCTGTGCCCTTGAGAAGAATGGGCAAAGAGCAGACCCAGCAATGTCTTTCTCCCCTGGAAAGGGCTTTACAGGGGGAAATTACACTTTTTTTTTTTTTTCACATTACTGAACGATCCTTTGCTTTTTAAAATGATCCATGGCAGGCTTCATTTTTAAACAATATTTCCTTTTGTACATTTCAGAGGTCCCAAACAGAAAATCCATTTAAGAGTGGTTTTTGGGAACACAGCTTGTGCATAAAGCAAAAATATACCCGACCAAACATCTTGTGCAAGTTAAAAGAAGGGTTGGGAGACCTGCCAGTCTTGTAATTTGGGAGCTATCCTTAACTTGCTCCGGTTAAATCAGTAATGCAAACATCTCATGGCCCCCTCTCCCCGCTGAGCACATCGATAGGATCATAGACTTATCATTTTCAGAGCCCCGTGGGTCAGTGACGTCGGGTGAAGATCCTTGAATTTGGCCCCTGTGTCCCAACCCTTGGGTTGGAGAGAGAGTGGAGTCAATGAATGAGAATTTTTTTTGCTATGGTGATTTTGGTCCCCCTCTGGGAAGCTACTGATGGCTCCTTCCTCTGCTAGTTTTTTCCTTACTGCCTTTGAGCAGTGAACGCCAAAATGTAACACAAGAAATGTTTGAAGGTCTTTTACGTGGTGGGTCTTGTGGTTAGAGGTGGGCTTTGGTAGGAGGGCCCTAGGGCAGGGGCTGAGATGGGAGACACAGCCATATTTAAGAGCTCATCACTACCCCCATGAACTCAATGGCTAAAAGTGGGAGCACATGATAGAAAGAAGCCACAGAAGGAGAGTACCCTTGGCTAGGTTTCAGCTCTCCCAAAATCTACCATCAGGGCCAAGGGCCAACAAGGCCTGGCGACGACATCCTGGCAGGATTTTTTTGTCTAGCTGGCTCGGGGGAAGTCACCCAAGCCATCGGATCCACGCCCAAAGGCGTGATGGTTCTTTGCACGGTTACCTTGATGTCAGCACTAAAGTTGTTGATTTTCTGCCAGCCCGAGTTTTCCAAGTGAAAGTTTGCCCATCTGAGCAGAAGCTCTTCCGGAGATAATTTCATAAGCTCCTCCAAAGTCTCACCATCTCGAAGTAAGGCAGCCAAGGCTATAAGGGAAAAAAAAAACCCCACAACCAAGATATCACATGACAATAGTCATTGCAAGTTCATTCATTCTTTGGATGCTCTGTTAGGTAACAGAGGGACAATAACTGGTCTGGCCTAGCCCCTCATTTTTAGGTACTGATACTCTAATAAAAAATAATATATTAGTAGATAATTATACAATGATCTAGATAAAGACACTGTTACAAGAATATATAGCAAATATATACTATAATTTATTTTATTAGTCTTTACGTTCCAAATGGCAAATAAGTTATAGCTTTTAAAACAGTTTACATTATGACATATGTTTACCTTGGTACCTTGGTTTTTTTTTTTTTTTTTAATATTTTATTTATTTATTTGGGAGAGAGAGAGAGACAGAGAGTGAGCAGGGAGAGAAGCAGAGGGAGAGAGACCAGCAGACTCCCTGCTGAGCGAAATGCCCGGCTCGGGACTCAATTCCACAACCTTGAGATCCTGACCTGAGCTGAAACCCAGAGTCAGACGCTCAACCAACTGAGCCACCCATGCGACCCCTAAATTGTCTTTGTTTAATAATATTAAAATCAGAGATTTGGGGGAGGACGTTTAAAATGGTGGCGTCTTTATACTTAACCTTTTGACTAAAGGAGTATAGAACCCTACGGTACTTATATTTAAGTATAATTAACAGACTCTCACGAAGGGTTAAATCTATTTTTAAAATAGTTGATTTTTTAAAGTAATCTCTCCACCCAGTGTGGGGCTCCAATAACCCCGAGATCAAGTGTCCCACGTTCCACCACTTTAGCCAGCCAGGCCCCTCGGGTTAAATCTATTTTTAAAGGGATCCAGTTTAGCTTTACATTTTCTATAGCACCTAACATGTAAAAGCTGCTCAGTTGTTTTTTGTCGTTGAACTGAATGTGAAGAAGCCAAGGGTTCCTGGTAAGTATTCCCTACAGGTACTCGGCAGAAGCAGGGGGCTTTCAGCGTTGTTGCAGGAGTACATTGTGTGGCCCCTAATACAATAATTACTTCCCCTGAAATAAAAGGAGGTTTCGCTTGAACAAGAAGACTGAAACTGCCCGATTTCTGAGGAAGTCTACGTGATACCTTTAGCAGGCAAATTTCGTCTTTCACGGACTCTGCCTCGTGCCACGTCATTCTGATGCTAAGGGACTTAAGCAAGAGCAGCAGGCCACTTGTCCAAGACCCTCCCTTTCCTCCCCATCTCCACCGCGTCAGAGGCTAGAGAGGACTGAACAGCCTGGCATCTATTCACCGGAGACCTCTTCAAAGAAAGGCCATTTGATTTATTCCACACATCGATGTAATTGTATTTCGCTGTCCCCTCTGCCTTTCTGAACGGACTTCAGCTTCTTTATTTTTTTTAAATTTTTTTTTTTTTTTTTTTTTAAATTTAATTTTATTTTTTCAGTGTTCCACAAGACCAACACCACTGTGAGGAAGGCCAGTGATGAGAGCAATTGTCTTTGTTCAAATATAGGTACCTTTGAGCGGACTGAAACAAAGGCAAGGGTAACAATCTCAGTCGTGCAAAAAAGTCTTATCATGGATCAATGTGCAAAATAAGACTGTTGACAGACATCCTGGGGGGCCTTGAAAGGACTGAGAACCCCAAAGAGATACTCCCCAGAAGTGACAAGGATTGAGAGTGCGATTTCTGGAATAAAATCGGAATATTTAGAGTGGTGGCTCATATTTTAAGCTTTGTAGTAAGAGGATCATGTAGAATTACCCAGGACACACGACAATTGTATCGTGTATGCTCATACAATCTACAAATCCACGGTGTGACGTGAATCCCCATGCTGTAAAAAGTTCAGGAAACATGTGACCGTCAAGGGTGGGAGAGACTAGTTTGAAGACGTCTCAGTCTGGGGGTGAAGATTAGAAAAGAAAAGATACCCAGTCTGGGGACCTTGGGAAAGTTCCTTAAATTCTGTGCTTTTGTGTCTCTATTATAAAGTGAATTCTAAAGCACCAGGCAAATGTGAATTACTACTAAAGAAGAAAAGTTGTAATTAGATTGTTTTCTACAACAACACTATATAGCATTACCTTCTGTTAATTCTAGTTATCATCTAATCACCACAATTAAGTGAAAGCACGACAGTCTGTGTGACCAGGAAAAAATACCCAACAAACAACTTTCAAAAATAATGACTGTGTTCCATTACCTTCATTCCTGCTTAATTCAATGTCGGCAAACAAACCGATCTTAATGATTTGCCAAAGCAGTCCCAGAACCAGATGCGGTTTCCCAGCCCGCAAATCCTCTGCACCGATGTTCACAACGTGACACCCAATGGCAGAAGCAGAGTTCAAGGCCAAGTTTAAGTTTTCCTGCAAGAGAGCCAATGTACGCATTTGCTTCTTAACCTTTCCAGTTTTTAGGAGTCTACTCCCTTTACTGAAAATAATGCTCAGCGAGGAAATAAATTTCAGCCACACACGATCCACAGAAAACAAAGTCCAGATAACCACCTCCAGACTTTGGTATTAAAGGCATAGCTAAAACAAATCTCAGCCTTATTATTGTTACTGTCTTTTCCAGAATTCCGTGGGAAGTTAACTTGGCATTTTTATTTGGTCTCTTTTGAAGTACATGGACATTGTCACAAAAGGAAAAGGCTGAGTGACTAGAGTCAGGCTCTCCATCCTGGTTAAGTGTCATATTTCTTTTTTTCTTTAGAAAGATTTTACTTTTAAGCAATCTCTACACCTGACATGGGACTCAAACTTACAGCCCCGAGATCAAGAGTCATATATTCTACGAACTGAGCCAGCCAGGTGCCCCAAGAGTGGCTATATTTCTATTTTTTCCCCAAGATTATTTATTTATTTATGTGACAGCGAGCAAGCAAGAGAGAGATGGACCAGCAGAGGGAGAGGGAGAAGTAGACTCCCTGCTAAGCAGGGAGCCCCTCTATCCCAGAACCCTGGGATCATGACCTGAGCCCAAGGCAGACACTTAACCGACTAAGCCACCCAAGCGCCCAAATCATTCTATTTCTAAAAATGTCTAAACGAGAGGTCTAGCTCATGCACCTGAAAAAGTTCTAGAGTTGTAATCTATGTCCCAAGAGGTGCTCTTGCCCGAGGGAATTTTGCTATCTCAGAGTGTAATACTTGATGGAAAAGAAAAATGCTCCATTGCTTAAGCATGCTAATCAATTAAGAGCTTAAATATTTTTGGTTATTTCTGCATGCTTGAGCACAGTGTGTAATGAGAAGAACACGGGGCTTTGGAGTTAGACCTGGATTTGAACTTCAGTTCCAATGCAAACCTTGGGCAAGCTCAGGAGCCTGAGTCCCAGCTCTCCTCTGTCAAATCTGGGTAACAGTACTAAACTCAAGAGTTGTTACAAGAATTAAACAGGAAGACATGAAGGGCAGAACTGATGGTCTACATAATAGGCCCTCACAAGGCAGTTTCTCAGAAGAGGGCAGGGAGATGCATTTGTACCTGAATGATGAAGGGTGTCAGTTTCTTCTTGTTGATTGCTCTTTCATCAATTGTATCAGGAACTGAAAGGTTGATCATTTTACTGAAACACAAATTAAGTAGGGAGCCGGTTTACTTTTAAAGAGCCTGTAAATATTTGCTAATGTTTTAAGGCACATGACATGTCCCTTATGTAATCTGAAAAAAATCAGTGCAATATATGACTTTTATCATGTTGAGCACAAAAAAACTATACATATGAAAAATGCACATAAAAAAATGACCAAAATGTTTACAGCAGTTGGATATTTCTGAGTTGAGGATTGGGGTATACGTTCTTATTTTAATTTTTTGTATTTTCCTATCATTTTTTAAGAATGAATCACTTGGATATTGAAAAAAAGCTTACTGAATACATTTTAAAAACAGATAAAATCCCACATGGAAATTGTGTCTCTTCTCGATTGTAAAATTCACAAATAAGAATGACCATTTATTCACAAGGAGGTAAATTTATTGAGCATGAGATTCTTTTTTTTTTTTTTAAGATTTTATTCATTTATTTGACACAGACAGAGATCCCAAGTAGGCAGAGAGGCAGGCAGAGAGAGAAGGGGAAGAAGGGTCCCCACTGAGCAGAGAGCCCGATGCAGGGCTCGATCCCAGGACCCTGAGATCATGACCTGACCCGAAGCAGAGGCTTTAACCCACTGAGTCACCCAGGCGCCCCTGAGCATGAGATTCTTTCCTTCCCGGTATTTATTGAGAGTCTAAATGATGAGCTAGGCACGATATTTGATACTGCTAATCCAGTGGTGAGAGAAAGAAAGGTTCTGCTAATTAGACTAGAATCTGATATCTTTGGATGAACCTCATTTGGTAAAATTTGGATGAAGATGCTAACATTTTAGGTGCTTATAATACTGCCCCCAAATATGTGATTCTGCACAGGGAAAACCATGCTTCTTTCCATGTCAAATTTATTTATTTATTTTTTAAGATTTTATTTGAGAGAGAGAGGACAAGCAAGAGTCGGGGGGGGGGACAAAGGGAGAGGGAGAAGCGGACTTCCTGCTGAGCACAGAGCCTGATGTGGGGCTCGATCCCAGGACCCCAGGATCATGACCTGGGTCAAAGGCAGATGCTCAACTGACTAAGCCACCCAGGTGCCTCATGTCAGTAGCAACATGTGATTATCTCTCCATACTAAAACACATGGGGGAGTCAGTTCTTTAGTGCCTATACAGGGATGAATTGGGATTATCTTATGGTTTTTAAAGGGGATCATAGTAGATGCAGCCTGAAATGCAAAGGGATTTGAATATTCTGATTGCAGCTGGGTTGGTCTTACAGAGCTACTGAGTGGCAGAGGCCAAGGACGAACCCAGGCAGACTGACCACAGAGCATGTGCTCTTAGCCTGTCAACGGACAAAGTGTTGATCATCTTACAGCCTTTCTGCTGAGATACCATTGGCTCTGGGGCACCAAGGATACACACAGTTTTCAGAACTAAGTAACTGGAGAGTGAGAACCGAAGACGAGACTCTCTTCGTATTTTGAAGCTATGGTACTTGAAAAATAAGTAGACAAAGACATACTTAAGTCCAACAAAGTTGTCATGTTCTGCTTGCTCAAGTGATGAGAAGAAATTGGAAGCTGGCAACTTCCTTATAAAGCGGTCCCCAGTCTAAATGAGTGAGTTTTAGATTTGTATCTTGGTGGTACTTTCTCGGAGACACCCAGACGACTTTCAATTCTGTTTCCCAAGTTCAAGCCGCCGAGCACCCAGAAACCAATATATCAATTACGTGGAAGGCTGTTTTGGAAATTGGGACATGAAAGCAACCAACATCTTACCAGAGCACGATCCCATCACCAACAGCTTTGAACAGGTCATCGGTATTTGGGTTCATGGGTATAACGTGTCTGCAGTCAGGATCATTTTCCAAAGCTTTGTTTATCCAGTTAACAAAGGCATATTTTTCTTCCTCTATAGTCATGTTGAATAACAAGAAATTAGTTCACACTCCAGGTTGACTCTAAAGCCTAAAATAACTCGTACAGTAGCACTGAAAGTTAGTGTGTCACAAACATGGGGTTCTCCTCTTTGGAAATACAACATGGCTATTATGAAGTACAAAATTAACAACAAAAAACAGAGAGAAAGCAGGGCTAACTGATCCTTAGAGAAGTAAGTTACCAAATTCTTTAAAAATTATCACTTACATTGCTGTAGAGTTCTACTATAATAAAGCCT
>CM053612.1:27857062-27916004 GCA_028646535.1 Procyon lotor
AGAAGACAGCTAACTGATGTGATTAAAAGATGCTAGGAAGTAGACACCCTAAAATATAACTAACATAACCACATGTGGAAACTCCATTTTGAAGTAAGAGTAGTAATAAACAGATGCTGTTAGTAACGGACAGGACCATTTTAATGGGGGTTAGAGGAGGAAGACTTGGTCAGTGTGCAGCAATCTTCCTTATTAGGTTGCAAATCTCTTGACCCCCCGCCCCAGTAAGTGGCCCAGTACCTTGCATATAATAAGTGATGGCAAAAGACCATTTTTGTAGGACCACTGATTCTCAGGTATTAACCAGGAAAAGAATGCTCTAACCAACCTAACGAACATTTTAAAAACAGAATTAAGCAAACAATAAGGAACGAATACAGAAATAGCACTGAAAGACCAAATGGCAATTCACCAGGAAACCATAACGACAGAAATATCCCTTAAATAACATTCAATCTCATTCCCTTTGTTCTAATCCTGTCCCCACCCGGCAGCCTTCAGATCTGTAATTTGGTTTTCTAAGTGAACACACCCACCGAGGAGTACCCTGGTAGACAACCAGTGAGGGCTGTCAGGTCAGGAGTTCCATTCTAAATGTAGAAACCTGCTTTGTCTGTATTAAGAAATACCCTGTGCACTTGGTTGGGGGAAGGCAGCCTCCAGAGCAAATGGAATACCTACTGTGTGGCCGGCACTGAGCTAGACACCAAAGATACAGAAATTAATCAGAGGGACCCTCTCTGGTTCTTACTGGCAACTGCGGCTTTAAAATCCTTGTGAAAGGGGCGCCTGGGTGGCTCAGTCGTTAAGCGTCTGCCTTCGGCCCAGGTCAGATCCCAGGGGCCTGGGATCGAGCCCCACATCGGGCTCTCTGTTCTGCAGAAAGCCTGCTTCTCCCGCTACCATTCCCTCTGCTTGTGTTCCCTTTCTCGCTGTGTTTCTCTCTGTCAAATAAATAAAAAATCTTATAAAAAAAAAAATTATAAAATCCTTGTGAAAACAGGAGTCACTTGGAATACCTAGCTAGCCTCTATCTTTCCCAAGAGGGGAGAAGAATCATTGAACATATGCATCGCGTTTTACATATTTTAAAAGTTTTACCTACTCTGCTGTTTTCCCATAATTTATCAGCAGATCGAGCTCGTACTACCTCCCGTAATCAAAGACATTTTAGTGTTAGTACTAGTAAATTAGAGCCAGCCTTTCTTAGAACTCCTAAATCATATCTTTTTGAAGACAACAATTTCAATTTCAATAAAAAGGCAGAGGGAGCCTAAAAAGGCAGCTTGCAATTAATTTTACAAAATCTCCCAGCTGGAAAAGTACTTGAAAGACAAAATAGGGTGCAATTATTTTTAAAGAGTTTTATGCTAATTTTATTTCCAACTCCCCCCGCCCCCCGCCAACACACACACACACACACACACACACACACACACACACACACACACACCCTTAAACTATTATCAGAGATCTAATATGCTGTGCTTTGGAAAGCCAGAAAATGAAATAGCACAATGGCATTTTAGAAAGCCTCCGTCCTATCGGTGATATTATTAACCGGGAGCCCGAAACTAGGTTTGGCGGTGATCTTTTTCTGTGCAGAGTTTTGACACAAACATGAGAATTTAATAATAAACTGACCCAAAAAACACAGACCTGGATTGAAAACAGTCTCAACGACTGGAAACTAACATCACAACGTCCTGGCATAATGGCAGCCGTCTGTTTTCTAATTAAAGCTGCCGATGTTCTGGAAGCCCTTTCTGGCTCGTTTGCCACATCTTCATCAACTACACATTGGCCTGGGGTCGAACAGGTTCCGCATTTCGAAGACTCCTATTTTCAACCGCCTGATAAGGTAGATACTACCATACAGCCTGTAATATCTAGAGCATTCTGAATGCTTCTGTGCAAGCAAGTCTCAACTCGGGGGTTCAGAAAATAGGGTCAGTAGGAGTTGACATTAACAAACGACAGGAAAAAGAGAAACTGCAGATACCTCCCCACTGAACAAAGTTCCCATAGAAAGTAAACAGCTAAATATTCAGTCCATTGACCAAGTGTTCTTGTTTTTAAAAAAAAAATCACGATGCTTAAAAAAAGAAAAATCACCAACAGGCTCCCGGTGCTACACCCGAGAGGCCTGTCTTTCACACTGGCTGCTGAATTCCTCAGAAAGGAACCAACTGTTTGTAACAACAGATTCTCTCTGTCTCTCTGTGTGTGTGTGTCTCTCTCTGATGACACATGTAGGTTCACATCTGCATTCTGTCTTAAAAGAAACCCTATTATGTTCTTGTACCAAGTATTATTTTAAATGCCAGTTAACTCTCTCAACACCCTCCCCCAAGTAACCTTAAAGTAAATAAACTTATTATACAGCCGTGTTCCTGCAGAAGTTTGAATCACACCAAGAATGCATATCCTTAAAAGGAAATGTTTTCCCTCCCCTTGCATCCTGTTATTTAAGCTATTTTAAGTACTTGTCTGGAGAAAGCTGAGCCAGAATTCAAGTGGTTTTGATTTTAGCTGTTTCACGCTGCCCATGTCCAGGTGGTACGAGGCGCAATCTATCACTTCAAATGCATCTTTTGGGGTGCCACTTTGTCTTATAAATCTGACAGTAAGAAAGACTGGGATTTCCTTTGACCCTCAGGTTGTGTGTGCGTGCGTGCCTGTGTGTGTGTGTGTGTGTGTGTGTGTGTGTGTTGCTTTAACCATCCTTGAATCTATCTAAATCCAGCGTCTCTCTTTATGAAGAGGTTGCACATGTGTGTCCTCATCTGTAAGACACATGCGACCTCTTGACTACCCCATCACGGACAGTGTGCTTTAGGATGTAAAGAAGAAAACCAATCAAGTACAGATGCACATCCTTTCAGAAAAGCTGGGTTTAAAAGTTCCATTTAGTTTAACCAACACAGCCCACAACATTTTCACACTAAAAAAAAAAAAATGACAAAAGGAATCTACATGTCTAGCAGGAATGGATTTACACACGTGTGTGCGTGCATATATGTGATCTCGAATGCCTGTGAAAGCACACGAAATATTGACTTAGAAGACTCAGCCAAAAGACTTGTGCAGAAGAATTTAGGTTATATTCCGTCCTAAGATCTAAGCAGTAAAGTCGAGCTTTCATTAGGCATTAAAACTTCAGAAAAGGCAGCTGCTAAACATCTCCAGATGCCTCACTAAACGTGAATTTTGCCTTTCACAGCTTACACCTTTTGAGGGAGCTCATTCTAGCAAATAGAAGAGGCAGTTTAATGAGTTTAATGAGCTCAAGGTAGAAGTGAGGTCGCCATTTAAGATTTCATCCTAATGGTGGATCCTCAGAGGTGGAGGTCAAGTATGGCCGAAACCAGGCAATCAAAAATAGCGTCTATGGATCCTTTTCCGACTCAAAATTTCCAGCAAGTTTGGCCACCAGTTCTCACCTGCTGCCACTCTCCCACTTTAAAAATATACACGCATCTCAACACACGTTCGCATGAGCACGTCCTCACACACATGCGCTCTTGCTCTGAAGTCCGCCCCTCCACACGCGTGTACTTCTCCAATCTTCCACATCCCCAGAACATGGACTGTAAACCATCCCAAGGCCTTCGCCTCTAACAGACCACTAAGATTGAACCAGATGGCTCAGTGAAATAGCACTGGTTAGTTTATTTTTTTGGCTGGCCTGTAGGTTTTATTTTTTAAATCATAATTAAACAAATATGCACTGGTGGAGTTTTATTGAATACTAAAAGTAAATTAAACTAAACCACTGTGCCTTTTGTGGCATCATCCTGATGTGGGTTTTATGTACTACAGAATATCAAGTAATTTGAAACAACTCAACTTCCTGAGAGAAGAAAATCACCATAACCAAAATTTTTTGACTTCGTGTGGTGGGCAGCCACAGAGGGATATACCCACAGTATTCCTCGTCATTTACGAAACCCCGTTATTCTTTTATTTCAAAAGTGCTGAATGTGTGTGTGTGTGTGTGTCTTTTAGAGCTCAGTAGCAATTGCTTAGGAGAGAAAAAAAATCAGATGTCAGTGTTTGCGGGACTAAAGCCAATCTGAAAAGATTTACATCACATAAATTTATCTCTATGGTAAGTAATCATCCAAATGACTTCTAGCTTCCATAACAAGATTAAATTCTCAGATTGTGCAAGACATTTTCTAGTTGGTAAAATATTTACTTCCTAAGTGTTCTGAAAGTTTTATTTCTTCTTCTTTAGAATGAACTTATGCAGCGTTTACATTAAAAGGGAAACATTATGAAGTAGGAAAAAAAAAACAAACCAAAAAACCAGAGCCAAGGCTTCTGCTATCCTAGTGGGAAATACTGGAAACAAATGTTGAGAAAATTAAAATAATTAAATGAAAATATACTGCTGGGAGCTTAACACTAAGCAGGTGCAGAAAGTGAGTGAAAGGAGAACTTTAAATCTTAATTTAAATACTCGATTTATTGCTCGTAAAGAGAATTTCAAAGCACTATTAATTGATTGGACAAAACCTATGGTTAGTGGTAATTACAGAGATTTTCCTCACACACTATGATTTTGCTGAATTTCTAAAGAGATAATCAAGGCTATTATTGTTAATAGATGGGGAAAAAAAAATCACAAAATGATTTCCATATTTTGTCACAACTGAACAGAGACAAAGTGGTCTTCCCTGCCCTCCCCCTACCAATAAGAAAGAATTGTTCTTGACGGGAAAGTAAGTTCTAGAGCTTGTTTTTCAAATCAAGTTTCCCTGAATGAAAAAAAGAAAAAAAAGATTTCCATAACACCTTTGACATTTGCCTGTGGGCTCCATAACTAATAACTACAAACTACAAAGATTTTAAAGGAAAAAAAAAATCAAAAGATTCAGCAGGGTCTTTAAACACTTTTCGAAAAGACAGACTCCATACAAGCCTTTATTATGCTGAAAAAATATATATAAATTTTGTGCTACAATGTGATGGCCAAACCTCTAGCAATAAATTCCACCACGGTGAAAATCTTCATAACAAAGGCCCTTTTAGTTTACAGTGGATAATGACGAAGTCCCTGTATGTGAGAAGATAATGTGTAATTTCTCAGGATTCAGTCAATTAAATATTGGTTGCGAACCTAACATGCGTGCATCACTGAGCTAGATGCTGAATAATATACAGAGCAGGCAGAAATTGGGGCCTCCAGAATTTCTACTAGAGCACACAGAGTAATAAGAGGCTGCGTATCTTAGGAATGAATATATGCCTCTTTTTTTTTTTTTTTTAAAGATTTTATTTATTTATTTGACACAGAGAGAGAGAGATCACAAGTAGGCAGAGAGGCAGATGGAGGGTAGAGGGGGAGCAGGCCCCCCGCTGAGCAGAAAGCCCGATGTGGGGCTCCATCCCAGGACTCTGAGATCATGACCTGAGCTGAAGGCAGAGGCTTTAACCCACTGAGCCACCCAGGCGCCCCTGAATATATGCCTCTTAAGGACATCAACAGCATGTATGGTCTAATCTCGTGCCTTTGGGAATCTCTTTGTCTACCCTACCCCCTCCAAGATGTAGGATTTAAAATAAGACAGTCGTTCTACAGATGACCCTTTCTTGCAGTCCAAGTTGATCCCTCACTTAGGGCAATTTAACCTTGTTTTCTCTCACTCAGGGCAATTTAACCCTATTTCCTCCATGGCAACAACTGGTGAACCCTCTTCGTATCATTAAAGCTTGTAAGGAGCAATGAAGCTCTTTAGCAGATTAAAAGTATTCCAGTTTTGTCAAGTGAACCATACTTGAATAGCTTCACATTTTAAAAAGATACTGCACACAATTATTTCCAAGATGCTTCCCATGAGAACAGGCCTGTATTCAATAATAAACTTTTTTTTTTTTTTTTTTAAGGAAGCGAGGCCTTGAAGATTCAATAATGGCCGTAGTAGGTCCCGGTCCTTACCCAAACTTTTATTCATAAAGAAACAAATGAGGCTGTCTCCAACACTGAGGGAGGATTATAAGAAAAAAAAAAAAGAAGGTTCAAAGGATATGCAATCCTAAAACAATTCTGATAAGGCTATTTCTCCAGAATAATGAGATTTTAAAAATCTTGCAGCCAAGAATTCACCAGCTTGTTTTCTTGTAATCGATCTTTTTTTTTTTAAAGATTTTATTTATTTGACAGAGAAACACAGCGAGAGAGGGAACACAAGCAGAGGGAATGGTGGGGGGGAAGCAGGCTTCCCGCAAGGCAGGGAGCCCGATGCGGGGCTCGATCCCAGGATCTGGGATCATGACCTGAACCGAAGGCAGATGCTTAATGACTGAACCACCAAGGCGCCCCTTCTTGTAATCAATCTTATATCCGACTGGATAGTACTCTTTCTTACAGCAGGTAGTATCTATGGCCAATTAACAGATTGCCTTTTTTTTTATACACACACAGAAAAGTGTGTTAGAATCAGGTCTATCCATTTTTTCTGCTTAGAATTCTGATGAGATTGTGAACAGTCACTTTGGTTGGGGGTGGGGGGTCATTATTCTTCCCAAGGCAAGAGGTTACTTACTAAATGCCTTCACAGAAAATGCTGGCCGTGAATGTATGGGAATAGAGAGGTAAGCTTCCTTTACTTTTCATTAATGAGATTTGCAACACAGGTCCAAGAGTCAAGTCTGATTTAAATAACAAATCATTATGATCTAACTTTATACCTTTTCATCACCAAATAGTAGTTTACCTCTCTAAGCCCATGTTGACTCATCTGAGTACACGTGTCAATAATCAGTTCTTACCCTGTTTTCTCACTAGCTTCTACTGATTTGACCTGAGCACTGAAATTTGGAATAGAAATACTATTAACGGCTTCCATAGCAGCTAAATTCTAAGACATACTCAATGAGGCTTAAGGAAAAACCAAATGGCATGCTATGTCTTCCCATCTAATGCTGATTCTAGTACATAACGTGAGAAAGCAGAATGGGCTGCATTATCCAAAGGCACAGAAGATCCATGGAAAAGACAGAGCCAAGCTAATGAGGTAAAGGTATAACATCATCTAATCATCATCTAACATTTTCAGGGGTCACACACCCCTCTGAGAATATGGTGAAAGCTCCCAATCTTTTCCTTGGAAAAATAAGATACACAATGCAATAACAACACAAAATTTGTCCAAAATTTTCAGGAGCCACAGCAGACTAAAAACCTTTGACCATAGCAGACAGATGTAATTAGAAAATAATAGTTTAAAGTGTAGCTCCTAAAACTTTATCCCATTGATTTTAACTACCTTGCCCTAAGGTTCGTGATTAACCATTTACCTAATTTTTTAGAGAATTAACCTTCATTAGGGTCAAAGATGGTTTCACTATAGTTAAAGCTATAAAAAAGTACTTACCAACTTTTGCAAAGGCCTCTTTGAGTTCATCAAGCTCATCTTTGGAGATCTGAGTGGTAGCCATCTCCTCCATTTAAATATCTAAGAGAAACCAGAAAGGTTTAAGACTGAAAGATGTTTGTGATGATTATATTATAAACATTCCTGCCTAAGTCCCATCTCAGATAATTTAAACAGAACTGCAAACTGCTAACGCCATCTCAATACATTTCCATATTTACAGCTAAAGCCGTAATAAAGAAAAACAAACGCATGAGAAGCCATTATTTACTAAACGTTATTCAGAAAAAAAAAAAGCTCTGAATCCTCCTTTCAAGGATAAATTCTTACAAAAGAAGAGCCAAAGTACCTAGTAAGGACAGGAAAGAGATACAGAATAGAAATCCGTGCTTATTCAAGTTACAACTGAAAGTCTACAATTTTGTGACCGAAGATGGAATATGTAACTGTTCTATTAAGCCCTTTTCTCTCTCTTTCTCTCTTACTGGCTACTTCCATTTTTTTCCAGCTTTATTGAGATATAACTGACATATAACAGTGTCTAAGTTTAAGGTGTATATCATGATGATTTGATATACTAATATATCATGAAATGATTAATACAGTAAGATTAGTTGGCACATCCGTCACCTCACATTGTTACAATTTTTCCCATTAAGTCACTTAAAAACCATTCAATGTGAAGGAGTGCCGGGGTGGCTCAGTCGGTTAAGTGACTGCCTTCAGCTCAGGTCATGATCGGAGGATCCTGGGATCGAGCCCCACATCAGGCTCCCTGCTCAATGGGAACCTGCTTCTCCCTCTGCCACTCTCCATGCTTCTGTTCCCTCTCTCTCTGTCTCTTCTCTCTCTCTCTCTGTCAAATAAATAAGTAAATAAAATCTTTAAAAAATAATAAAACAAACAATAGAATATTCTTGATTTTGCCTCTTAGCTCACAACATTTATGATCTGGACCTTTACAGAAAAACTTTACTGAGCCCTGCAATAGAGAAAGGAGGTTTGTTTCACAATGGGTAATCCCCAAATACAAACTTATCAACAACTTTTGGACAGAAAGGCATGAAAATGATCACATGTTCTCTGGGTTTGGTTGGGGTTCTTTTTTGTTTGGTTTGGGCTTTTTCTTTTTCTCAACCTTTTTTGAGGGCTTTAGAGAACACTTTTAGGTTCACAGCAAAACTGAGTAGGAAGTACAGAGATCTCGGTCCTCACACACCCTCCTTTGCTACAGTCGATGAACCTACATTGACACATCAGACTCGCCCAAGTCCATGGTTATACCTCAGAGTTCATCTGTGGTGCTATACATTCTATGGGTTTGGACAAATACATGATGATGTGGAGCTACCATTACAGAATCAAACAGGATAGTTTCACGGCCTTAAATGTGTTCCTCTTTCAAAAAAGTACTCTGGGGGCGCCTGAGTGGCTCAGTTGTTAAGCATCTGCCTTCCCCTCAGGTCATGATCCCGGGGTCCTGGGATGGAGCCCCGCATCGGGCTCCCTGCTCAGTGGGGTGCCTGCTTCTCCCTCTCCCACTCCCCCTGCTTGTGTTCCCTCTCCCGCTGTGTCTCTCTCTGTCAAATAAATAAAATCTTTAAAAAAAAAAGTACTCTGTATGTTAAATTTCACGATCTATACAAAACACAAATTAGAGATTGTACATTTACCCCTTTTTGATATTTTTGTTATTAGTTAAAAAAAACTATCCACCTGTTCTATCTGAATGATGAAACACTAAACTCTCCTGAAACTAACACTCTACACTAACTGGAATTTAAATAAAAACTTAAAAAAAAAAAAAATCTACCCACCAATTCATCAAGAGAGAGCTGGGCCACACCTGTCTTTTTCAGAGCCAGAGTTGTTCTCTCTGGAATTTACCATAGTCCCAAGCACATAGTAAGGCACTCGATGAAATAATTCTTTACTAAATTCATCCATTCAACAACCATGTGCCAAGCACTCCGTTAGATAAATTCATAATTCGTATTAATTCCCTGAACCCTGACAACAGCCTTAGGGGGTAAGTATTTTCCTCTTTTTTCTTATAACTTAGGTTCAAGAGGGACTATGAAACTGGAATTCAAACTCAGCTTTCTCCAATCCCTGGGATGTTTTAAATCAACCATATGATACCATTAGCTATGTTTCCACCACAGCACAATACCCATTACTAATGACCGGTTATTTTCAAAAATTAAATAAAAACAGACTTCTGTTTACTTATTTATTTTTAACCATTTTATCATTTTTTTTATTATGCAAACTCTACCCCCAGTGTGAGGCTTAAAGATTTTATTTATTTATTTATTTATCGGAGAGAGAGCGAGCATGAGTGGGGGGTGGGGCACGGGGAGGGGCAAAGGGATAGAGAGAAGCAGATTCCCCATAGAGCAGGGAGCCCCAAGCAAGGCTTGAACCCAAGACCCTGAGATCAGGACCTGAGCCAAAGGCAGATGCTTAACCAACTAAGCCACTGTGCCCCCCCAAAAGACTTAAAAAACAGAAAACAGAACTTGCTTCTTCATAAACTTTTCTTACCTATGATGTTAAAATGTCACTCAAGAGGGACAAACTTCTCAGTAGATAAGTTGGGTGAATCAACTTTCAGAGTAGTCTGAGGCTCTAGAAGGTAAAGAAACATCTTCAGTTAGATAATGAAGCAGGCATTTTAAAAATTAAGAATAAAAAGCTATTTTTCACATGTTAAATGGCAATCTAATGGTAGTACTTTTAAAAAGTATCCTTTAGAGGCGCCTGGGTGGCTCCGTGGGTTAAAGCCTCTGCCTTCGGCTCAGGTCATGATCTCAGGGTCCTGGGATCGAGCCCCACATCAGGCTCTCTGCTCAGTGGCTAGCCTGCTCCCCCCACCCCCACTCGCCTGCCTCCGTCCCTACTTGTGATCTCTCTCTCTGTCAAATAAATAAATAAAATCTTTTTTAAAAAGTATCCTTTATTTTACTATTATGATGTTAAAACATCTGATTACAAACAGACTATACAGGATTTACTCCAATTTTCTTTATACAAATTTTAAGTAGTAATGTTTTCAATATAAAATTATTAACCATCCCCATGAACGATACC
Source organism: Procyon lotor (assembly GCA_028646535.1). Classification (NCBI taxonomy): domain Eukaryota; kingdom Metazoa; phylum Chordata; class Mammalia; order Carnivora; family Procyonidae; genus Procyon; species Procyon lotor. Next base: position 27,867,538 of record CM053612.1, read on the forward strand.
ATGTAGAACAATGGGACACAAAGTTTGAAAGTGAGACTGTCTTAGAAAATCCAAAACATGTGGCCTCTCCTGTGTCTCTAAAGGTCCTTTATAGTTTGGGCAGTTTGTGCATCAGTAATGACCTAAAGTACGTGAATTAAAAAAAAAAAAAGAACACAAGTGATTTTATTCTGATACTACCACATCCCTTTACGCAAGAGAGCATGAGACAAAGATGGTTCTAGATAGAGCTTCCTCTCCTGCCCCACCCTTCAACCATGCTGACTAAACTCTTCTCCCCAGCTGCTTCTCTTTGCAGGCAGCAAGGCTGATCAGGGCAGAGATCTCTTTCCTTCTTCTTCCTCCTTCTTCCCCAACACAGACACACACCTCTATCCTCACACAATTTTACCGATATTTTAGGCATCTGTTATATGCCTAGTTCCTGCCCTCAAGGAATTTACAATCTGGGGAAGGCAACATATAAATAATTATAATTTGACACAAAGGAAATTAGTGGCTGCAATAAAGGTTTAGAAGGGAAAAGGCTCTGGAAACGTTAAAGATCATTAATTTCTGCTCAGGTAAGTGAGGAAAGAAGTATTTTTGTTTTTCCTACAAAATTAGGAAATACTTAGATCTCACAGAAATGATTTCAAGGCAACCATTTACTTAAAAGGATATTAAAACAGTAAATCTTATAACACTGAAAAAAATAAATAAATAAAATTAAAAAAAAAGATATTAATACAGACAGTAACTACACTTTTGGAGGGGAGTACTGAGCAAGGTATAGAATTGTTGAATCACTATGCTGTACAGCTGAAACTAATCATTTTATGTCCACTATACTTCAAAAATAAAAATTTTAAAGATCAATATTACAGCATTAGTAAAACTCAAAATATACTTTCAAGCTTTCTCTTTTCTTATGCCTAATTGTTTTGTTTTGTTTTGTTTTGTTTTGGTTTTGAGAGTGCGTGCATGTACACACATTGGGGGGGGCAGAGGGAAAGGGACAAGCAGATTCCCCACTGAGCGGAGAGCCTGATGCTCCTGCTTGATCCCACAACCCCGAGATCATGACCTAAGCTGAAGTCAGACACTTAACGGACTGAGCCACCCAGGCGCCCCTGTCTAATTGTCTTAATGAAAGCCTAAAGAGACTTATTTTACACTGGAGGGGAACAGAATATACCACCCCAAAATATTCCTCCTTAGCATACTGATTATTTTAAGCTAATTATTTTAAAGAAATAGCCAACACTGGTAAAGCTCTGAAAACTGAGAAGTTAACCTTTTGTATGAAATATACACGTTCATAAGGGAAATCTCCATTTGTTTCTTCCTGCTCTAACAGGAAGAGAATATCTAAATCTCTAGAAATCTTATTAATGGAGGAAGGCAGTCTTAAATCTGCATAACAAGCTTACTGTTGTTTACTGTCCCATAACTGACTCCCCACTCCCAGCATCTTTTTTTGTCTTTAGCTGAAAGTGGTATTTAAGGTGGTGGCTTCAGCCATTTTAGGGAGTCACTCAGTTTTCCTGGGGCTCTACCATGGATACAGGAGGTATGCAGGTTATTAAACTGTTGTTTTTCTCTTGTTAATCTGTCTTATGTCAATTTAATTATGGCAGCCAAAGAACCTAGGAAGGCAGAATAAAAATTGTTTTCTCCCCAACAATACCTATAACTCACAGGAAACTTCAGGAGGCACATACTAAAAAGAATAAAAATAACTGGAATGTATATATCCCCAAAACATTTCCAGGTTAAGTTGGTCCAGGATAACAGAACAGCTGAATTTAGGAGTCTGTTGTTTAAATAAACTCAATTTCATTTATTTATAATTATTTAAAATAAATGCTCCCCTGAGGCACCTGAGCTAAATCTAAGAAATACAAAGTCAAATTTAAAAGCCTCATAGTAGATGTTTTCGTCAATAAAAGTCACAATATTTTTTAAAGATTTTATTTATTTGTCAGAAAGAGAGAGAGAGAGAGAGAGAGAGAGAGAGAGAAAGCACAAGCAGGGAGAGAAGTGGCAGAGCAGGCAGAAGGGAGAGGGAGAAGCAGGCTTCCCGCTGAGCAGGAAGTACAATAGAGGGGAGACTGGATTCCAGGAACCTGGGATCATGACCTGAGCCAAAGGTAGGCACTTAACCAACTGAGCCACCCAAGTGTCCCAAAAGTCACAATTTTTAAAGTAGCCTATGTAATACAGGCCTTTTCCCATCATGAATAAAAATAGTTTTTTTCTTAAGACTACTAGTAGGTATTTAATGGTATCTTTAAGGAAATTAAGCAATTAGGTACTATCAAAAAAATCACATTTAAGTAATTTAGTAAAGACTGCCAGTAAGTTTTTAAAATGAAGATTTTATGAAACTGATGCACGACCTACTACGCTAACAAGGCACCTTAAAATGAAGATTTTAAAAATGAAAATCGTACAAGTTAAAATTATAGATGCTCTATTCCTCTTCATGGGGCATTCATTGCACTTTAGGGCGTTCTTCCCTCAAAGCAACTAAAACATCCTAGACTGGGGCTTATGACGGAAAACCAAGGATTTGACATCATTATTGCCCTGTACACTGGCGATGGTTGTTCCTTACCCAAGGTTGTAGGGTGTTACAAAGGCAAGATGGAAATTCTTGAATGCGCAACCAGAAAGCAACAAGCAGGGTCCTGGTTATGCTCTTTCCTAGCAGGGTGGCCATGAGCAAGTTAATTTCATCAGGCCCTCAGTCTCCTCATTTGAAAATAGCAACAATAATACCTCCTTCCCCAGGGTCCTCATGAAGATTAAGGATGGCATGTGTGAAGACATACTGTAAACTATAAAATATTATACAGTAACTTAAAATCCTTAATGAAAGAAAATGGGGAGGGATCCCTGGGTGGCTCAGCTGGTTGGGCGTCTGCCTTCAGCTTGGGTCATGATCCCGGGGTCCTGGGATTGAGCCCCACATCAGGCTCCATGTCAGATCCTGTGTCTTTGTCTCTTTCACCCTTTGCTCCGTACCCCCACCCCTGCACATGGTCTCTCTCTCCCAAATACATAAATAAAATACTTATTTAAAAAAAAATTTTTTTTAAAGATTTTATTTATTTATTTGACACAGAGAGAGATCACAAGCAGGCAGAGAGGCAGGCAGAGAGAGAGGGGGAAGCAGGCTCCCCGCTGAGCAGAGAGCCCTGGGGCTCGATCCCAGGACCCCGAGATCATGACCTGGGCTGAAGGCAGAGGCTTTAACCCAGTGAGCCACCTAAGCACCCCCATAAATAAAATCTTAAAAAAAAAAAAAAAAAAAGAAAATGGAGGAATAAATTAACGTCTAAGTAGTTGTGAGAGGTTATATAAAAATAGGCATAAGTTCTAGTAAGAACCTTTTAAACGGGGTGTATGAAAAGTTTTTCCATCTGCCCTATAATTACTGACTCCTGAGTATAAAGATGTCCTATGTACATAAAAATTATAAGCCTTTAGTCAAAGTAATTTAAGAGGGATGGGTCCCACGAAAACCTGTCAGCCACTTTTCACCCATGACTCAATCTGGCTCGTTCATTAAGGCCAGTTTCTAGTATATGTGCTGCCGAAGCGAGCACCATTAAGGCCAGTTTCTAAACACAACTTGAAGAGTGGCCAGGAGATAATCTCAAAAAATGCAAATTTCACTTTAAATATTTTGGGGCCACTTTAAAAAATCACGAACAGCTTGTCTATATTATCATATTCCTCCCAATCTGCAGTTTTTCATCAGCGATGAAATGTAAAAAGTAAAGAGGTAAAAAGTAAATTTACTTGCTGAATAAAAGTTTAACTTCAAGTTCACAGTACATGATTGACAGGCCAAAAGAAAGTCTGACTTTTGAAATGGGTCCTCTTCCCCAGTCTGTCTTCCCACAAAAATGAACTTTATTTACATGGGAGAGAGAGAGAGTTTCAGGAAGTGTGCTGATGTTAAAAAAAAAAACCCCAAAAAATAGAAATGTATTTTCCTTCCATTTAAATGTAGCCAATGAAATACTAATCAAAAGTAAAAGCTGCCAGGGTCTCTACATATTTCTGAATTTTCTCATCTGCAAAGCACTTTGATCTGTCCTAAATTGTTTACTCCCTAGGTCCTCTACCTGCCTTCTCTCTAAAGGGAAAGCTGCAGGAAAAAACAAAAAACAAAAAACAAAAAAACCAACAACAACGATACAGATCCTCTCTCCCTAAACATCTGAGACAAAGGAAAGCAGCTCTTCCAAAAAGGGAATAAAACAAAAAGCAAACAAAACCTTGTTTGTTGGTTTTTTCATAAAAGGATATGGTGTACGACTGGGTCTGAATTCAGGGCGTCACCCATAGAGAAATCTTAGGCCAATGAAGTCATCCCTAATTACAGAGTTTGACTAACACTGCAGCAATTATGAAACCACTCCGCAGGCTCATTTAACTACACTCAAACCCTGAACACAAATCTTTGCTGAGAACGGTGTACCTACAACTAACTACCTGAAACTATCAGCCAAAAATTCTGAAAGGTATTTGATGGGAGGGGAGGGGGGGGGGCCTGTTTTCACCCCCTACAAGGATTCACTGGAGGAATGTGGCCAACTGAATAATCTATTTACTAATCTTTGTCACCCAGCAGCACTCGGGAGGCAGGGCACACACAGGCTGGGAAACTCATCCGTGGATAAGTGGATAATCGGGAGTTGATTACGAACTCTGTATTTCTTTTTCCGGCAACTGAAAGGGAGATACAAGAGAAAGGCGGGGGATATTCATTCAACCAGAGTCTCTGTCCCAGCCACTAGCAGGCCAGGTAAATAGGATTGGGAAAGCGAGGCTGGTTACTTAAATCAGAGATTTGCAAGCTTGCATCAGGAAGGAGAGTGCATCAAAGGGTGGACAAAACATGGAAGAATACACTGTTTCATAATAAATGAAAAAAAAAAAAACCTATAGCCACGGCTAAGGGTGAATAATTCACAGCGGTCCACAAGAAGGGGTGTATTTGTCACCTTCCTTTGTCCAAACCAGGCACTGCTCTGAACCACCCACACTTCACATACTTACCTGTACCAACAGAAACTGCTGCCCTGTCTCCGCCCTCGTTAGGTAAGTCAACAGCGCTGGTCTCCGGGTCACATGGGGGTTCGGGTCACCTAGCTAAAGCTCACCTCTTCTTCCCATGATTACTCAAGCTCCACACCTGTCCTTCCAAAGGACTTTCTAGAAGTCATTTGGCCACTTTCAACTTGACTGTCTATCCTATTCACTCACTTATTCTTGTATATCTAGTCCTTAACTGAAGTCTTAGTGGGCACCAGGCACTGCGTCGGGTGCTGCACATTTAGGGAATTAGGAACCGAAGTTCCCTTCTTTCAAAGAGCTTACGGTCTAGTGGGAGAATCAGGCAGAAAAACAAAGACAATACTAGAGTCCTATTTCCTGAGTGGTGGAGTGAGAGCCTCGGGAGTCGGGAAAGATTTTCCAAAGAAGACTTTTGAACTTTATCTTAGAACCTAAGTAGGAATTCCCCAGACAGACATCACTGGTGAAGGCATTCAGATAGAATCTTCTATTCTGGAGGTGGAGAAACAGTGTGGTTGGACCACTGTGCCTGGGGTTTCGGACAGACATGATTGGGAGCTGAAGGCCAGGTTCCACCATAGAAGGGCTACACTCGGGGTGCCTGGGTGGCTCAGTTGGTGAAGCGTCTGCCTTCTGCTCAGGTCATGATCTCAGGGTCCTGGGATCAAATCCCACATGGGGCTTTCTGCTCAGCAGGGAGCCTGCTTCCCCCTCTCCCTCTCCCTCTGCCTGCCGCCCTCCCTGCTTGTGCTCTCAGGTAAATAAATAAAATCTTAAAAAAAAAAAAATCAGAAGGGCTCCACTCAAAATCCAGACTTGACCCTCTGGCCAAGGGAGAAGGAAGCTGAGCAAGGAGGATTCCAGTCAAGGAAGTCTAAATGTCTACACTGAACCTCCCGCTGCATTAGTTCCCATTTTCAGCTATCTCCTCTGCCAAATCCGGTATCCCTTTCCAATTCCCCACTTTGCTCCGTCTCCAGGTTTACAAATTTGAGTTGAAGTTTGGCCACAAGAAACAAAGGGAGGGCGAAGTAAAGATCTACCACTGATTCTACAAAAAACAAAGTCCCACCTCTCCTGCACGACATTTAAGACTCTACACGGTTCAGTGCTGACATCTGCCTATCTTTCCAATGTCACTTCCCCTCACATGCACGGGCCCCCTTGATCCACGTTCTAGAAAGATTCCATTTCCCAAGCAGGCCACCGTTTCCTACTTCCTGTTCTTCTTCTCTGTGCCTCTTTCTTGTGGAATGCTCTCCATCCACCTCCTGACTACTCTTTGAAATCATCTTTGAGGAAGTCTCTTCAGACTGAACCCACTTGAGATCCTCTCTGCCTACCACTGGCTGTGTTTTCTGCTACGACAGCCAGAGCAGGATTCTTTCAGACAGCTCTGATTCTAAATATCTTGTTTTACCATCGGAGACTAGGTACCCATGTCTGAGTGGGAACATACAGTCCCCACAAGGATAGCATTTATAACAAAGCTCTTGGACAGAAGGGGCCATATCCCATTCATCTTCATATTCCCAGCCCTGATCACAGTGCCTACAGAGTAGGTAATAATAATTAAGACAATATAATAACATGCCGTCGTAAGCTGACATTTACAGAGGACTTATTATGTACGTGTATTCTGCAACATGCTTTATATACATCGTGTAAGTTACGTCTCAGAAAAAAACTCTATAAACCAGGTGATACTGTTATTCCTATTTGACAGAAGAGCGAGTGAGGGGGCACCTGGGTGGCTCAGTCGTTAAGCGTCTGCCTTCGGCTCAGGTCATGATCCCAGAGTCATGGGATCGAGCCCCACATTGGGCTCCTTGCTCGGCAGGAAGCCTGCTTCTCCCGCTACCATTCCCTCTGCTTGTGTTCCCTCTCTCGCTGTGTTTCTCTCTGTAAAATAAATAAAATCTTTAAAAAAAAAAAAAAAAAAAGAAGAGCGAGTGAGCTCAGAGAAGTTGGGTAACTTTCCCAAAAGCACACAGCTCTTGAGAGGTAGAGCCAGGTCTCAAGCCCAGGTCTGCCCGCCACTGAGCTCAGTATTCTCAACCATTTTTGCTCTGGAGCCTCCTCAACAACAGCTTATTGGATGAATTTATTTCCCCAACAGGACTATAACCTTATGAGTGGAGACAGCTTACGTATCTCTGTATTCACCACAGCCCTTAGGATAACGCACAAACACAGTGCATTTTCTTTCTATCTCTTTTTTAGAGAGAGAGAGAGTGCGTGCCAATGGGGTGGGGGGGGGCGCAGAGGGAAAGGGAAAGAGAGAATCTCAAAAAGGCTACACGCCCAGCGCGGAGCCAGATGTGGGGCTCGGTCTCACAGCCCTGAGATCATGACCTGAACAAAAACTGAGAGTCAGACTGACTGAGCCGTCCAGGTGCCGAACAAAGAATTTTCAGTACAACTCTTCTGAACAAAAAATGGCTCACAGCAAGTGCCCACCACCATATTGATCATACCTATTCCCTTTTGAGGAGCTATCATTGCTTACGCCTAAAACAGCTCGTCTAATCTCTGCCCGAGACTCAGGTTCTCTAGAGTAGATGAACACATCTAGCCAGTCTGACCTCTCGACAACACTCACAATGAGCTATTCTTCTGAGCTTGTCCTGTGAACTCCTACACCAGGACCTTCTGTTTTAGCCTCACCCTCTCCCAAAGCACGTTTCCCAAAGCCTCGGCCCCCTGCTGCCCTTCCTCTTCAAGTCCTGCAGGCTTTAGAATCCTGTGACAAAATCCGGCCATTTCATGATGGCCTTCCTTCTCTAGTTATGTAAGTGGATGTGAGGACCGTCAGGCTGGGACCTCCGTCATCCTACTTGATTCAGTTCACCTACCTCTTCCAGAAAGTTCCTCAAAGGTGCTCCGAGAATAATCTTCCCCAATAAAAGACTCCTTCTTTGACTAAGAGGACACAAATGCTTGTCTAACTACTTGCTCTGCTGGTCTCATTGTGAGATTATTTGCATCTCAAGAACAGTTGAAACTCCGTCTTCCTCTTCTATACTCCCACCACAGTGATCGACTGTCAGATTCCAGGTACAGAGGCATGGCTCAAAAAATATTCCAACTGACTACAAGGTTCCGAGGGTGGTGATAACTCCCAGCATGCCCGAAATCCAGTGAGTACTGAAACCGTCGTAGGGAAGAAGCAAGAGCCTAGAGTAGTGACATGATTTTGCCCAAGACACAGAGCTGTGTAGCAAACGTTAAATTAAAGGACTGTGTGTGAGTGACGGTAATGAACTACTCCATAAAAGCAAAAACAAAGAGGCTACACGCTGCTTTGTGGAGAGAAGGCTCATGCCTGCTAGAGCCTACCCAAGATCCATGAAAGGCTCCTAACAAACATGACCATGGTACTGAGAAATACACAGTTACCAGAAAATGAAGACAGTGACTCCCCTAGCTAATACTAACTTGTTTTCGTTACTTCAAGGATAAGGGGGTTCCCTTGATCCTTGAACTGAAATCACTAAAACTGATTGTGGAAAATATACAGAATATAGGAAACAGGTTCAGTGAAGACCATGTACTGTAGAATTCTCAGAGTTCTTTCTCCAGAACATTCATGTTAAATGGGCATCGACAGTTAAGACAGGTGGTACATTTAAAAAGTAAGGACACCAATGCTTCCCTTCTCTCGTGGTCCATTCCTTCCTCGATATGACAGGCTCATACTTCACAGGATTTAATATGACTTCATTTCGGCCTCTTAAACACTAAGTATTGTGAACGATCATTCCTACCGTATCAGTGCTAATAACAGTATAAACATAACCAAACACTGAAGTATCTATGTGAGTTACTTTTTATTTGAAGAATTCTTCTCATATGTAAATCATCACTATGGCACCCATAGTTATTTTTTTTCCCATTTTTAGTGATTAGTTCTTAAATTTAATAGTGGTTCCTTTTAGAAAATTTCAATGGAGGGGCGCCTGGATTGCTCAGTGGGTTGAGCATCTGCCTTCGGCTCAGGTCATGATCCCAGGGTCCTGGGATCAAGCCCCACATCGGGCTCCATGCTCAACCAGGAGTCTGCTTTCCCCTCCTCTCTGCCCCTCCCCCTGCTCACTCTCTCTTACTCCCTTGCTCCCATTCTCTTTTCCTGAAATAAATGAAATCTTTAAAAAATTTCAATGGAATCTTGGGACAGGAGTAATTGCGAGAGCTTAAGACGTTACGTGCTTCTTGTTGAATTTAATGATTTGTTGCTCTGAACATCAAACAAGTGAGTCGAACTCTAAATGCCCTCATGTGTCACAGGTTCCTAGTGCTGAGAGTTTAGGAAAGGTTAGAGCACAAAGAAGTGGTGACAGATTTTACTTTTGTCTATTACAAATTGCTTCCGATAGCCGGTGTGGAGAGCAAAGTCTTACAAAAGCAATATTCCACGCGTACCGCATACTTCATTCAGTGAGGCTGTCTTTCGGGCTTAGATCTTCTGCTAATTCTACCTGACCTTTCAGCCACAAACTGGTCAAACTTAACGGAGGACGCGGCTAGATGACCCCAAATAAAACTGACAGCGTTTTCCCATGAGGCACTGCTACATATGCCGTTAGCTTATACTCAAGAGTAAAGCAACCGGCTGATGGAACATAAATCTGGCTATATTTAGCAACTATGCTTCTATAATTCATTTGGATTAAAATAACATGAACATGTTACTTCGGGTAACATAGTGCATCATTTCAGGGACCCTTGTGGGGTGACCTGAAAAACCTTACCTAGTACTTCCATGACAGAATAGGTTTCAAACTCCAGATGATGGAGAAATGAACTTTGGAAGGCTCATCAGTGACCGAAGGCTAACACTACCCTTCATCCCACCCGATGTAGGTAGCTGCCTACCTACAGCTACAACTTGACCTTGGAGGTACCCTTGAATGTTTAAGGAGACTTAAACATTAGCTTACTATTTAATGTGCCAAAGAGATTGTTATCTCCTGCAGGTATGCTGCTCCAGCGACCCTTGAGATGCAGGAGGGAAGTACAGAGCTTTAATTAAGAAGTGCAGGGAACCAGAGATAGCTGTTACTTAGGAAGTCATGCATGGCAACTACATAGAGTTAATGAAACTAAGCTATGTAAGCCCTCTTCCAACTTCTCCAGCACCTACGAATAATTAAGCCATCTCAATTCTCATTTGCATTGTTTTAAAGATTCTATTTATTTATTTTGAGAGAGAGAGCATGAGCAGGGGTAGGGGGAGAGGCAGAGGGAGAGGGAGAAGCAGACTTCCCACTGAGCAGGAAGCCAGAGGCAAGGCTCGATTCCAGGACCCGGGGATCATGACCTGAGCTGAAGGCAGATGCCCAACCCGACCGAGCCACCCAGGTGCCCTTGTCTGCATTTTTTTTTTTTTTAAGCTTTTATTTATTTATTTGACAGAGAGAGAGACAGCAAGAGAGGGAACACAAGCAGGGGCAGTGGGAGAGAGAGAAGCAGGTTTCCTACTGAGCAGGGAGCCCAATGCAGGGCTTGATCCCAAAACCCTGGGACCATGACCGGAGCCAAAGGCAGACGCTTAATGACTGAGCCACAGAGGCACCCCATGTTTGCACTGTTTTAAAGGAGATGCCCCACAGAGTCCTAGTTGCTAAGCACTAACTCCCCTTCCCCAGTTCCTGTAGCCCCGCCTCTTTCACTGTGGGATGACCACCTACTTCTCTATTTCTTCCACCCGTCTGGGAGTTCCTTGAAAGCAGGCTGGTATCTTATTTGACTTTGTATCTTGGCTCACAATAAGCACCTACTAAATGTCTGTTGGATAAATAAACTCTGATGGAGGCAAGTAGGCAAAGTGAACATCCTTAAGCATAAAGCAGGCTAAATAGTTGTCTCCTGTGGTTTTAAAAATGCATATTCTAGGGGCGCCTGGGTGGCTCAGTGGGTTAAAGCCTCTGCCTTCGGCTCAGGTCATGATCTCGGGGTCCTGGGATCCCTCATCGGGCTCTCTGCTCAGTGGGGAGCCTGCTTCCCCATTCTCTATGCCTGCCTCCCTGCCTACTTGTGATCTCTGTCAAATAAATAAATAAATAAAATCTTTTTAAAAATGCATATTCTATTAGAGAAAGCTGTGAACAAAACAGTCAAAACAAAATAATGTTCCCGCATTCTTCACATGCAATTGGCCTATTAGCATGCTTTAGCTATCTACTCTTGTTTAATGCTTCAAGATACTACAAAACTACTCAAGATGTTTGCAGCCTATCCTTTGAATTTAGCTGAAAGTCAAACAGAAAGGTTTTTTTTTTTTTTCCCAGAAACAGTTTTTACTTGTTACCATTTTGACAATCAGGTAGCACATTTCACCTTTCCAATAGTACCCATCAGACGCAAATCGTGCTTTGACAAACCCGTAATTTATAGGTAAAAGTAACATTTGGAAATAAATGTAAATTGCCCCAAACTAAATTTAGCTACACTTCAATGTGTTATTATAAAAATTTCCAATAAAAAGGGGCGCCTGGGTGGCTCAGTGGGTTAGAGCCTCTGCCTTGGGCTCAGGTCATGATCTCGGGGTCCTGGGATCGAGCCCCACCTCAGTCTCTCTGCTCAGCGGGGAGCCTGCTTCCCCTCTCGCTCTGCCTGCCTCTCTGCCTACGTGTGATATCTCTCTCTGTCAAATAAATAAATAAAATCTTTAAAAAAAATGTCCAATAAACATGAAAGAGAAAATAGTACGATAAACACTCATAACCCCACCACCCAGATAGTACGTTGATAAGGGTTTCACCGCGACCCGCTTCATCTCTTCTCCCTTTTCTGTCACTTTCTCTCCTAAATCATTTTAAAGCAAATCCAGACATTTCATGATTTTGCCCTACATAGCTCTCTTAAGAAATGAGTTCATTTTCTGTAAATACCTCTATTCTATTCTCAAATCTGGCATAAGCTAGATTCTAATTGATCTTTTTTTCTTTCCAAGTACCAATATCTATGAGTCACTTAAACGCCAAAGGGTGCCCAATCCTGTGTCATTTCCTGGAGGAATATCAAATACTTCCATTTAAAGTAAACGTTTCTTCTTTTTGTACTTAATGAAAAAAAAAGGAGGGCGGGGAGAGAGAGATAGAAGACCTTAAAGTAATGGCTACTTAAAAATAAGTAACTTTTCCAATAATGGAAACATTCAATTTAGTCAGATTGAAGGCATTCTTTACATTCTTACCAGTCAAGAGTTTTAGAGATATTTCACATATGTCCTAATCATATTCTAAAAGCCCCTTTCCCCGTGACGAATACTATATCAAAGCCAAAGATAAAGCAACGAAGTGAAACCTCTCCCTCTCCCACCAAGAGCCAAGCTTGTGTGAACTCCTTGGATTGAAACAGCACACTCTCCTTACAAAGGTCTGAGCCCGTCTGTATTTCCTAAGTGAACACTGACACTTCCCCAAATATCTGAATAATTCATGAGAAAATACATTTGCTGCTAATGAAATTAATTAACCTTCACATCGGAGGGGTATTTCATTGTCCTTTCCTATGAGAATGAACATTGAAGCCAAGGACAACCTTCAGGTGTGTGTGTGTCTGTGTGTGTACATTACACACACACACAGATACATACACACACATCACAAGGCAAGATCAGACTAGTTAACACGCTTCAATTCAAAACCAAATATCTGTTAGTCACTGAAAGTACTTCCTGCAAGGTTCTCAAATTGATAAAACACTTCTTACTGCATAAGCACATCAGAGTCGGATATCTAGCTCTGCTGAAAAATGGGAGAAATAAAATGCATCCGATCACCAACAGATGGAAATCCCTTACAAGTTCGTGGGCACCGGAAATCACCACCGCTCCCACGTTACAGTAACAGCACCCAAGTTGCAACACCAATGATTTTCATGCACCTTGTAAAATATAAACAGTAACATGACGTTTGTCACAAGTCATATCATAAGAGCAGAATACTGGTCTAACCATAACCGATTCTGTCATGGTAGCTACTTCATCTTTTCCACAGAATTCTGAAGAACTATTTATGGATCAAAGGCGTCAAAGGCATTTGAAATTCCACTCCCCACCACCTAATCTATAAAGTAATAGTTTCTGTCATTTAAACCCCTGAGTCTCTAATGTGACAGATACAGGTCTATAATTAAGATCCCAAAACCAATTTTTTAGAAGGTACAACGTCCTTAGAATATTCCCCAAATAATGAAGAGGCAGAAGATAAAGAGAAAATTTTAGATTTGAAAAACCTCAAAAACTTTCTCTCATACTTGGTCCTCCTCGAGTAAGTAAGGCTTAGAATGCATCTCCAAATGCTTAACTACCCAAACACACACAGAGGAAGAATCTCAAGCTTTTGAAATAAATTTCTGCTTAAATATTCAGTCATCGAGAAGTTAGAGCCTAACAAAATAGTATTAAAATAGTTACCCTTCTGCGACGAGAGCAAACCTGTTTCTTTCTCTCTCGCAGCACTAATAGAAGGAACCTCCCACGCCCAGAAAGCCAATCTGGAAACCCAACATTCTTCTTACAATTGCAACTTTGGAGAGCAAGTCACAACACTTCCTGCTAGAAAAAGAGAACACCCTGACAAAGGAATGATACAATGCTTACGAATCCCCTTCCTGACAGCCTCGTGGGATTCTGCCAAATATTAATAAATTCTAACTTTACGAGGTCTAGCTTAAAGTTAATTTTTTTTTTTTTTTTTAATTCCAGCTCCGCTGAAATCCTGCAAGAATACAAGGGAATTTAAAAGTTGGTTCAGGTCAAATAGCTACAACCCACATACCTATTTAGAGCTTGAACATTAGCCAAGTAACCTGCTTATTTTAGAACACATGGAACCAGCTTCTCCCCAGTGCCCAAGTCACTCATCCATAGGAAGGTACAGTACTTAGAAAGGCAAACGAACGGTTCTCAGACGACTTGCGTTCTCTATTGTTCATTTTGGTCTATTAGTGCCTTCACACAACATTTATGCTCCATATGCTAGGTGTAGCATTTATTGCCAAGGATCTGGGTCTTGCTTTCTTTCGAAAAGGTCAACTATTGAGTGCGGGAATTGTATTTTCTACAGGCACAGCACAGGGGGAGTAAGCCAATACTTGGTGGAACTGAATAATTTTCCGTTCAGAGGCGGTACCACAGAGTAGTTAAGGGCTGTGTGAGTCTTTGGGCAAGTTGCTTATGCTCTTGTGCCCCTATTTTCTCATCCAGGGATGATAATAGTAACGACTTCAGGTGATAGTCACTATTCTGTACTTTGTTGGGATGCTTAAGGGATTGAGTATGCGTTCACAATTGAGATCATATCCTTGCACAGTGATAGGTGTTAAGTATGTGATAACTGGTTGTCTTCCTATTGAAATTTGCCTTTAAACCAATCGAGCAATTCTAGTCAGTCAATTGCTAAATTAAGCAACTGGGTCTCTGCGAGTGCCTTTTAGGGGAGAGAACAGAAAATCCATAGGGTTACTGTACTAGGCTCAAGAGACCATTTCTAGGGACGCCTGGATGCCTCAGTCGCTTGGGTGTCTGCCTTCGACTCGGGTCATGATCCCAAGGTCCTGGGGTTGAGTCCCACATCGGGCTCCTTGCTCAGCGGGGAGCCTGCTAAGTGGCAGACATTATTATAATCTTTCTGGGATATAATGTGTAATACCATCTGCCCTATTTACCTAATATGAATGAAAGTGAGATCAGAGACACTCCAGCCCTTTATAAATCATCCAAAGCAAACCAAGGTATTTTCTGACAACATATTGCACTCTTAAAATAAGGAGGCAACTCCGACTGCACTCGCTTGTAAAAAGGTTCAGAGTAGTTCTGAGGTAGACTGTCCTCCTGTCCTCGTCACTAACCACCACTAGCAGACAGACCCTGGATTATATGTCGGCTCCTTAATGGAAGCACTTTATTTCATCAATCACAAAAACTGCATGAAATAGCGAAAGGCACCAAATCCAGAACAGAAGGAATATAGCGGCAGGAGCCAAAGGATGTGTTTTTCCATCTATCTCTGGGGCTGACTCACTACGTGAAGCCCCTTCAACCTTCCGGAGTCTCGATTTCTCCATTTGTAAAAATAAGCACAGCGCTATCTGCCCGCAGCCTGCCAGGGAACATAGGACACAGTAAGTACGGCTCGAACGCTTGGAGCTAACTGGCAGGAAGGAGACATTTGTGTGTGTTATCATGCGTTTTACAGATGGAGAAAACCAGGGTGCAGATAATTGCCTCAGGCAAGATGACAGTATCTGCCTTAGATCCCGAACAGTGGGTTTTTCCAGCCTTCCCATTTCAGAGGCACACTTGTCACTCCCAACCACTTAGTAGGGTCTGTCTCAAGGGCTGTGGACCTCTTCAATAACACCCCCTGGAATCAGCTTCCCTTGACCTGCCCTTCCATGGCCATCCAGAGGGAATGCGACTCCTTTCTAGCTTTGTGAACTCTAAGGCTCATCTGTGATCCCAGGGCGATCCTGTCAACACCCAGTCTCTGGTTTTCAAGTCTATTGACAACATCACAGGACTCATGTAAACCACAAAACCTTGTGAGGTTGTGAGAGTTCCAGGGATGGATGGATGGATACTTCCCTCAGAAAGGTACATCTTCTCCTGAGGAACCACAAGGCCATTTTCTGAAAGATTGTTCTACCGCATCAGTAGTTGAACCTGTTTCCGTCTGTGGCTCATTTTGTAACCTCAGTGTCTCACCCTCTGAGGTATGTGTGGGTGTGCAGGGCTGAGGTGGGGTGGGGTGGGGTGGGGGGTAGGGGGTGGGGCGTGTCCGTGTGTGTGCCTGTGTGTGACTCTTGTGTGGGAACAGAATCTCTGTTTTACTGTGGGCAGTGAAAGTCGGGGTGGGAAAAGAAAATGGCGGCAGGAGTTGTGGAAGACATTTCACATGTTCTCTTAGCAGGCCACAGAATGAAAACCACTTGGGCTCTGCATTCCAAATTCATCGTGATGAATGCTCGGATGATACAACCAGATCCATAATGTGAAAAGCATACACACACACACACACACACTCACTCACACTCATGCACGCACACACCCCTATAGGTGGAAAGGAAGGAAAGAGGCACACCCGAAGTTGCCTGAGAGTTTCACAGAGGTATCAGGGTAACTCTCATTCAAACGTCATGCTCTCCACCGCACCCAGTACTGAGAATGTTCTTTCCATATGTAACACAAACCCTGGAGGCCTCTCCCACTGTGCTTAGACACACCTCAGTAACACTGACCTATTGTCCTCTAACGCAACAGGACTGTACCCATCTGAGTGCCATATAAGGCAAACAAACAAATAACAACACACCGAGTGCAGCATCGAGACAAAGGGATTGTACATAAATCACAGGCAGGGAACTACTACTGTATTTTGGACTATACTGGAAAGTGTAGGCAATTTATATTGGGAGTAGTATTAGGTGCATGAGCTTCCTGCGGCACGGATGTGTCCGCTTTAACAATCAAGCGTGTCTGGTTTATGTTATCATTCTTTTCATATTTGAGGCGGCAATCAGCCACAAATACATCTTAATTATTTCAGTATTCCAAGGGATGTCTCCTCAACAGTAAAGATTTATTAGCTCTGTATTTGTGTGACAAAGTAATCGAAATCTTAAAATAGGATGTCTTATTACACATTAAATTATATACTTTGCCCTAATGCACTAAAACAAAAGGCTGCAATAAGTAGAAGGTCGTTTTAAGCATTTGAGTTCCCCAAAAATAGCTGAACTACAGACAGGGTAAGGAACTGATTTAAAAGGCATCTGTTGTGACCACAGTTAGCAATACTGAACTGTGTATCTGAAGTCTGCCAAGAGAGTAAATCCTAAAAGGTCTCATCATAAGAAAATCTCTATGTGAGGTGTCAGACATTTACCAGCCTTTTTGTGCTGATCATTTCATAATATATACATATATCGAATCATTATGTGGTACCCCTGAAATGTTAATGCCAATGTAATTGGCAATGTTAATGCCAATTACATCTCAAGAACTTTGGGAGGGGGAGCCATCTGTGCTCTGTTCATAGCTAGTAAAACCATACAAAGGAACAACTCAGATGATATACGCCTTTCTATCCCGAGGGTCTCTCATTCAAAAAAAGAAGGAAAGAGGAAAGAAAAGGAAACAGGAGAGGAAAAAGGAAAGGACCAGAAACAAAAACTCAATGATTCCTACACTTTTGGCCTCAGGACATAAGGACCCCAAAGAGCTTTTTGATATGAGGGTTAGAGCTCTCAAGGCATCTATTATATTAGAAACTACAATTGGGAAAAAATTTTAAGGTATTTATTTAAAGTAACAATAAACCATTACATGTTAACATATGTAACTTCTTTAATGAAAATCACTAGATTCTCCTCCACCAAATGAGTGGAGAGTATGTTGTTTACATTCTTGCAAACTGCTTTATCATTTAACTTAATACAAAGACAAGTGGATTTTCATATCTGCCTCTGCACTCAATGTTGTTTTAGGTTCAAGTGTATTCAGAAAATAAGGCTTTGCACAGATACACTATTGAAAGAAGTATTTTAAGAGCCCTTCCAGATAATTATGGATATTCTTTCTTATAATGCTACACCGAAACTTGAGAAGTGATACTTTCTTAAGTGTTAGTTTCAGTGTGGAATTTGATACATACAGATGAATTTTTCCTACTCTGTTACATTAAAATCCATTGGTCTAAGTTGCACATTAAATGGGCCTCTTACCCATGCTTGCTATTGTAACATCATGCATGGGTCATTTGGAACAATGTTGTTTGACTAATGCAGATCTTCCAAATGTTGTCCCACTTCATTTTACTATATCTAACAAAACACTTTCATTAAAAACACCACTAATCTCAGAAAAATCTAAGTATTGACACTCAATGGCTGAGGCAAGTTTTCAAAATTTTGAATTTTTGCTCGAGAGCTCTAATTTTATCCTTGGCAACAAATGCTCTCAGTTGTTTGCCTGGTAGTAACAGGCAAACTTGGTTCATTTTTAGGAGTTTTTAAGTAATCTCTACACCCAGTGTGGGTTTGAACTCACGACGCGGAGGTCAAGAGTTGCGTGCTCTCCCAACCAAGCCCGTGAAGTGCCCCTCGCTTGGTTCATTTTTTTTTTTTTTTAAAGATTTTTTATTTATTTGACAGACAGAAACAGAGCGAGAGAGGGAACACGAGCAGAGGGAATAGTAGCGGGAGAAGCAGGCTTCCTGCCAAGCAGAGAGCCTGATGTGGGGCTCGATCCCAGGACCCTGGGATCTGACCTGGGCTGAAGGCAGACGCTTAACGACTGAGCCACCCAGGCGCCCCTTGCTTGGTTCATTTTTGATAAAACATCTGCCACATACTCAGGTCTAAACAATCAGTTAACATGTCATTCTATCTTTCAAGTAAAAATGGTTTTCTGTTTTGAAAAGATGCAGCTAATTTAGTTTGCAGCTCAAACAACCGCACGCATACTTTTCCTCAGGACAAGCAGGGTACAGCAGAAAAGCCATATGTATGCTTCCCATGTCATCACACAGAATATTAAGAGATGGATGCCCAAGAGTTCAGAGTTGATAAAATCAATTTTTCCTGCTTCATGAAGGACATTCATAAACGAAATCCACGTTGTAGGTCTTTAAGGGTGTGGAGTTGAATACAGTGACTACTCTTGAGGGCCATGCCGCTGCCTCACGTCTTGCTAAGGCGCTAGTTTTGCCACTGGGGTTTTGGTACCACTGCTGCAAACATCAACACAGACGAAAAAGCAAGTAACATCTTAGTGTCAGTATGCAAGTGATTTTGATCCACAAGGCCCTGTAGGCCAAAACGTCTTTTGAAAACTGGTGCTTTATACGGTAAGATTTATTTATTAGAGAGAGAGAGAGAGAGTATGAGTGGAAGGGACAGAGGGAGAGGGAGAGAGAATCTGAAGGAGATTCTCCCAGAATTGCATGGAGCGGTTTTCATGTGAGTTCTGTGGCCATTGAATTACAAAAAGAAAAACGAATGCATTGATATCAGTTCTGAAGAAGACTCTGCACTGTGTGTGGAGCCCGACGCGGGGCTCCATCTTACAACTCCAAGATCATGACCTGAGCTGAAACCAACTGTGTGTGGAGCCCGATGTGGGGTGTGTAGGTTTTGACATGAAATTTCAAAACTGAGAATACAATGGCCAGAATTACGTGGAATGGTTTTCATGTGAGTTCTGTGGATAAGCTGTGCGATGATCCCCTCAGAACTGATACCAATGCATTCGTTTTTCTTTTCTGTCCCTCCCGCTCATGCTCTCTCTCTGCCTCTTAAATAAATAAGTAAATTTTTTAGAAGTGCACACTTTATAAATTTTCTAAAAAGATTAAGAACGGCAGTATATCTGTTACAAAACTATTACAAAATACCCAGCTCATGGGTGGCAATCAGATTTTTCTTCTGATAGTGTTTTTCTGACATAAGCTAAAACAGAAAGGGCTTGAAAGTTAAAGCCTATGGGGCGATCTCAGGGTCCTGGGATTGAGCCCCCCATCAGGCTCTCTGCTCAGCAGGGAGCCTGCTTCCCCCTCTGTCTCTGCCTGCCTCTCTGCCTACTTGTGATCTCTCTCTCTCTGTCAAATAAATAAATAAAATCTTAAAAAAAAAAAAAAAAAGAAAGTTAAAGTCTGTAAAATGCAGAAGGTATTACCATTTTAAAATATTAAAAACTAGGGGCACTAGTTTTTTTAAAAATTAGGCCCGGCTCAGTCAGTGGAACATGTGACTCTTAATCTCGAGGTCATGAGTTCAAGCCCCACACTGGCCTAGAGCTTACTTTAAAAAAATAAAAATAATAAAATAATAAAAAACTAAGTGTGCTGTGGGGTGCCTGAGTGGCTCAATGGGTTAAGCTTCCAACTCTCAGTTTAAACTCAGGTTGTGATCTCCTGGATCGGGATGGAGATGCATGTCACAGGGTTCCGAGCTCAGCAGAGGGTCTGCTTCTCCCTCTCCCGCTGCCCCTCCCCCCACTCGCATGTGTGCACGCTCACGCACTCTCTCTCTCAAATAAACAAACTTTTAAATAAATAAATAAAATTAACTAAAACTAGGTGTGTTATAGTACTTATGGGTAATACATGGGGTATTTTACAGCATATCCCAAACAACAAATAAAAAGAAAAGGGGGCGAAAGATGAATTAAGAACATCAAATATTGCTAACTGTTGAAGCGGGGGTGGGGGGTTGGGAGGTGGTGTGGAATTTACGATGCTGTTTTACTCTGTATGTTTGAGACGTGCCTTTCACACCCAAAGGGCTCACTCAGAGCGTCTGCGTCCATATGTCATGAATTCCCTAAAATGGGTGCAAAATGGGCATAACACCTCTGCCATGACCGTCCTCAGGGGGAACCTATACTATACAAAGCGCACGCTGGGCCAACTGAATTGCCAGTCATCACAATGCACTTTTCAGAAAAGAGAAAGGACAAACAACAGGAAAAGAAAATACAAAAAAGAAACTGAGAGGCTAGGAGAGTCTCTCCGGAGATCCTCTCTAAAAGGAAAGGAACAAGGGATGTGAGCGAATATGGGCATGACCGCGTCATGTTTCCACCACAAGCCATCATCTTATTTCACTGCAGGACAGGAACCACCATGTCATATCCTTTGAGTCAGCTCTTGTACTACTCACATAGGCAAAAATAACTGAGCAATGCGTTCATTTTCCACGGAGAACACTAAGTATTCTAGAATCTTTCCAGTGACTGAAGACGACATTTATAAATGCCAGACGTTAGGGCTGCTGTGTCCCTTTCACCGCCTCCCTACACATGACTTAGGCCCATCCTGAAGAATAAATCCACGTGGTAAACCAGTAATGTTCCTCAGTTACTCAAGGGATCTGATTATAACATTAATAAATGAAAACTAAAAGTGACAGGGAAAAAATCAATTATTTCCTTATCAGGCTCCAGCTTCTTGTCATAGAGTCCCCCAATGGTCAATTTTTCCCTATTCCACCTTCAGATAAAATGTGCAAGTGTTCTTCAAAGTCCTGCAACGAAAGTCTTTAAAAGCTGAGAGTAGTGATTTAAAATCACCCTACTCCCATCACCAAAATAAGAGGATTCCCGAGAGCTAATCTGGCAAAACAAACCGTAGGTGACATCTTCCTAGTAGCGCCAATCCAGGACCATATCTGAGTGAAATATTAAATATGTCTTAAAATTCTCCACTTTTCGGAAATAAAGGCCCTTCAGAGAAAAGCAGTGGAATAGAAGGTAGAAAGAACTTTGAATTTTATCAACTTTTCCCTCCAATTTACCACACAAAGAAAGAAAGAAAAATCTCACTTAGCTGTCAAGACACCACCGCCAATAGTTTTCTAAACTTTAAAACGAGTACTTTTCGACCTCACAAGGAATACCGCAACCTTCAAAAGAAAGGGCGGCTTTAGCATTTCCTGCCGGCCTGCCCTAGTCCAAGATTAACCTTGTCAGTTCTCGGGAAGACATATAAAACCCCTTTAAATGACTAATTCGGATGAAGCCGCAGTTTATAAGACACTCGTTTCTACTTGTTACCAGATGTTGCCATCACTTCAAAGTGTTAAATGCATTCAGGAAGGGGTTCAGATATATTTGCATGTGAAATATTTTCTGACTTCTGCTATTACTGTGGAGACATGCTCCCAGAGAAAAACTGTGGCCTCATTGTCTAATAAAATGTCTTTAAGATTGCCAGTATTCACTTTAAGAACCACCAAGCACTCTAGGTGAATCTAACCCTTTCATGTAATTCTTGCAAGCACCTATACACATTTTCAAAACACAACACAAATTAATTCCATTTCATTGGGAGTCTTTCATGAACAGACAGCTTAAAGGTCTAGCTTAAAACCCCAAATTCTTGTGTATGTATACTTTTGGAATTTTTTAGGCAAGTACACAGTCCTCAGTTTTACCCTAGGTTAGGGTTCCTTTACTAGGTATCATTCAACAATTGCACGAACTTTTCTGCTTCTATCCATTCTTTTATGATTACTTTCTTTGGTTATGTTGCCATTAATTTTGATTAGCTTAATTAAAAGATTTTTTTTACATCTCCAGAGACAGTTTAATTCGACAACAATGGTTGCTATTTTCCACACATAATGGTCATTTGTTAAATGTAGCCCAACAAAGAATCCTGAACACAATGTAGGGTTATCCTTAAGATTGGCTGCAAAAATACTGTGGTCTCATAAAGTGTTATCTGACCTTACTATTCAAACTTGTGGGTGATGCCCCATAAATGTTATTAATTATATTTTTGCTGAGATGCCCCAATTTTATTTCTCTGAGAATGAAGTTGAATCCATAAACATTACACTATGCTGGCTCCGGTTTTTAGAGACCAAATTATAACTGACCAGTGCTGCTTGCTCAATATTTTATTTGGCAGTCTCTTAGCTGGTACAACTAAAAAGTCTCATTATAATTCTGCCACAAAGCAAATGGTTTGTATGGTCTTCACTTGCTAAAAATCACATTGTTAGCAAAAAGTCGCCCACACCAGGGTAACTTCTTCCCTCTCTGTCTGTCCCTCTCCCTGGTACTATGCTACCTCGGAAGTTGGCTAAAGCCACTAGCAGCGTTCTTTCGATAGGGGAGACTGTCATAGGCTTAACAATTCTGAGAATTCACTGCTTTAAAGAATGTACTTTTAAGTCTCTCATTAGACCAAAATACAAAGAAGCATAGAAGAAACTGGAATATCCATTTTTGATGGGTACCATTTCATTGCATTCTCCCTTAATACATGTTTTTCCGATTATAGGGAAGGTTATGGTGCCTACACAAAGTTAGGTGTAGGAGACTGGGGAGAAACAATGGCTGATATTAGTGGTAGTAAATTTCACTATAATGATTACACTAAAACTATGAGCCATAGGCTCTAACTTAGGGAAGTTTTCATTATTGAGAAGTTAATTCTGTTAACTGTTATTTAAGATAGTATAATTGGACTGTAATTTTCAAATTCCTATCGAAGACTAACCCCTTAATACCACATACATAATGTTATAGGCCACCAGTGATATATTTTGTTAAAGTGATAAAAGCCGATCTAGAATATAAACAGGATGGGGAAGATAACCAGAGGGGTTTTTTTTGGTGTCTCCACCCTGAATCAGTAAGCAGAAAGAAGGGTGGAAAAGCTTTATCTTGAGAAAGCAAGACAGAAATGAAAGCATGATTTCATTCACTTTCCTTCACCCAAAAGCAACAAGGTGACATTTTCTCTTCCATTCGTCTTCAACCCTAATCAACAGTCCCCCTCTTTTTTTACACCTAAGAATAAGCTCCCCCCCAAAAAAAGAGAAAGCTTCCAAGTGTCCTATATGAATTAAGAGGTTTACCTGATTCTTTTTGTAATTTTAAAGATTTGATTTTGCAGAATCAAAGATCAAAGCATAAGAATGTAGAAAATTTTTCATTTAAAACTTTTGATTTACTATTTGCGAAAAACAAATACATCCCAAACTTCAATACTCTAAATACCAATGCTTCAGTGGCATATTCTATTTTGCTATTTGAGGAAATGCATTTGTTTAAAACAACAGGAGAGGTAAACCATAATTTCCTTAGGCAGAACAATAGGTTTAGGAATCTTGTACACAAAAATCTAATGCAGGGGTGGGAGGCTGGGGTGGGGTCTTAAAAATTCTGGAAGTATAAAAAATGGATCCATCATTTAGAACCTGAAAGTTATATCTAAATCCAGAATGTGACATCCCTTTGAAAAATAGGAAACTTACAATTTTGGCAATCAAAAAAAGGCATTCAAGTTATGTCTGCAGAGAAATGACCAATTAATATTCATTCAATCATTTAAAAATCATAGCAGTTGGGGTGCCTGGCTCGCTCTTGATCCCAAGGTCATGAGTTTGAACCCCAAAATGGGTGTGGAGATTGCTTAAATAAACAAACCTCTAAAAAGGGTAAATAAAAAATAAAAATCATAAATACTGGAACCACTGCAGAAAATAAGACCGAGCATGAGACCATAGAAGAAATTAATTTGTCTTCCTTACTGGAATTATCATTTTTAACTTAATTAACATTACATATGCAATCTCAAAATTCTAATTCATGAATGCAGTTTCTATCAACATTCTAGCCGAGTTTTGTGTAGTCCCAGACCTGCTTGTTCTAAAAACTTATGTGGAAACAAAGAGGTCTTAGCACAGGTAAAATATATTGGAAAATTAAGTGGGTAGAATCATTCTGCTTGGTTTCAAATCCTATCTGTCGCTGCAGCAACCAAGACAAGGTGGGACCAGAGAACCCAGAAATAGACCTACACGAGTATGCTCAACTCAACCGATCTGTGACGGGGTGCAGAAGGCTATCAGTGAAGGAATGATGCTCAGGCAATTGGAGAACCATAAAAAAAAGAACTTCAACCTAAACCTCACACTTCTACACGAAAATTAATTCAAAATGGGTCTCAGACTTAAATGTGAAATGGAACACTATACTTTAGAAATTTGAAAAACTTTCAGAAACATGTTTGGTGAAGGAGTGCTAGATAGGACATCAAAAAGACAATCCAGGGGCGCCTAAGTGGTTCAGTGGGTTAAGCCTCTGCCTTCAGCTCAGGTCACGGTCTCAGGGTCCTGGGATTGAGCCCCACGTTGGGCTCTCTGTTCAGCGGGGAGCCTGCTTCCCCCTCTCTCTCTGCCTGCCTCTCTGCCTGCTTGTGATTTCTCTCTCTCTGTCAAATAAATAAATAAAATCTTTAAAAAAAAAAAAGAAAAGACAATCCATAAAATGAAACAGTGATAAATTTGGCCTCATCCAAATAAATGCTTTTATTCTTTGAAAGACTTTGGTTCAGAGGGTGGAAAGACAAGTCACAGATTGATAGCTGTATACCACATTTTGGACAAAGGATTATTATCTAGAATATAGAAAGAGCTCTTGCAACTCAACATTCAAAAAATCCAGTTAGAAAAATAAGCAAAAGACATGAACAGATATTACAGCAAAGAGGATATACAGATAGGAAATAAACACATAAAAAGGTGTTCAACATCATTAACCACTGGGAAGTGCAAAATAAAACCACGAGAAATCACTACACACCTATCCGAATGGATAAAATTAAAAAAAAAACAACAACAAAAAACACAAAAAAACAAAAAAACAGTGACAATGCCAATGCTGGCAAGGATGTGGAAAAACTGCACCACTGATACATTGCTGGTGGGAGATTAAATGGCACAGTGACTCTGGAAAAACATTTTGGCAGTTTCCTACCAAACTAAACATGCAACTCTCCTACAACCCAGAAACTGCACTATTTGGGCATGAATCCTAGAGAAATAAAAACTTAGCTTCACACAAAAACCTGTACACAAATGTTTACAGCAGCTTTGTTTGTAATAGCCCAAACTGGAAATGGCCCAGATGTTCTACAAAGGGTACGTGGTTCACAAAACTGTAGTATGTCTACACCATGGAACACTTCTCAGCAATAACAAGGAAGTGTTGCTATAGACAGCTTGGATGAATCTCCAGAGACTTAGGCCCAGTGGGGGAAAAAAAATCCCCAAATTACATACTCCGTGATTTCATTTATTTTTTAAAAAGATTTATTTATTAACTTGAGAGAGAAAGCACAAGTGGGAGGGGCACAGGGAGAGGGAGAAAGAATCTCAAGCGGACTCCACGCTGAGCAGGGAACCTGATGCAGCACTCCATCTCCCCGCCCTGAGACCAAACCAAGTTGGTCACTCAACCTGACCATGTCACTCAGGCGCCCCTGTGATTTTACATCTATCTATCTATCTATCTATCTATCTATCTATCTATCTATCCATATCTATCTCTCTCTATATATATAAAATATAATATATATTGAACTCAATATATATTATTCAATATATATTATATTGAATTCAATATATATTATAATATATTCATTCATATAATATATTCATTCATCAATATTCATTGAATGAATATTAATTGGTCATACTACTCAATACTTTATATATTATATAAATACATATGAAGTTTTTATATATTTATAAATATATTTATTTAATTATATAAATATATTATTTATATAAATTTATATAAAGATCATTTAAATATATAATTTATAATATATAAAATATTATATATAATATTTGTATTATATTATAATTATATATACATTTTATATAGAAATAATTATTTATATAATATAATTATATTGTTATATAATAAATATATAATATATAAAATAAATGCATGTGTGTGTGTTTAAAGTTTTTATTTATTTATTTATTTGCAAGAAGGGAGAGAGAGAGCACAAACAGGGAGAGAGGCAGTGGGGAGGGAGAAGCAGACTCCCCACTGAGCAGGGAGCCCAACGTGGGGCTCGATCCCAGGACCCTGAGATCAGCCAAAGGCAGATGCTTAATTGACTAAGCCACCCAGGCTCCCCTCATTTATATATTTGTGAAATGACAGAATTATAGAAATGCAGAACAGATTATCAGTTTCCAGGGGTAAAGATGGGGGAGGGGAGAAGGAGGTTGTGTTGTTATGAAAGGGTAACAAAAGAGATTCTAGCAGTGATCAACTTGGCTTTGATTCTGCACTATGGTCTTGCAAGAGGTTCCCATTGGGGGAAACTGGGAAAGGGTACACAGGATCTTTCCAAGTTCTTTTACAAGTACATGTCTACAGTTATAGCAAAGTAAAAATTTTTTTAAAAAATCTAATTCAGACTTAACCACAGAATATAGTATAATTAAACTGATAAGGAAAAGAGAAGAAAATATACTTGCAATAATTCCATGTTGTTTTCAATTATTCCCACTAATCTTTCGGAAACATTACTGACATAACTATTAACATGATAGCCATAGCATAGACGGTCAATTCATGACTCTATTAGAGTATCTGATCTGGGTCAAAGATTCTTTTTTTTTTTTTTCCTGTTCAATAACCAAATAAAAAGCTGAAATAAAGGAGAATTTCAGGGCTAAACCTCATCGATGTAGGAAAATTTTAGGTATCTGTTCTTGGAATTATTTACTTCAGTGGCACTTCTCCCCAGAAATTCATGTGGCTCACTCCTTGACCTTCACAGCTTGCCCCAAACATATTCCTGTAGTGAAGCCTTCTGTGACCACCTGATTTGGAAATAGCAATGCCCCTCTTCCCACTCCCTAGACCCTCAATTCTGTTGCGATTTTCTTCACAGACATTACCATCAAACACACTACATAATTTTTATTTTCTATCTCCCCTTAGTAGGACATAAACCTCATAAGGGTGGTAATTTTGTCTGTTTCAGTCAAAGTTATCATCACCAGTGCCTAGTACACTACCTGACCTATAGAAGGCATTCAGTAAATATTTGATTAAATGAATGACATGGAATTTTGTGTGTGTGTGAGGAATTAAACAAAGAGGAAATACTGGCTCTCTCAGAGTGACAAAAGCCACTTTAAAAGAAATCAGGAGTGATAAATCCCACAACATATATCCAATATATTGATACTAGAGTTTTCAAAATCTTTTGGATACATCATAATATAGGAAACTCTTTTAAGATCAATAATTAGGACGGCAGTTTTGTTAGCATTAAGAGTAGTTTGGACTGAATATATGACCTAGAAAAATAACTTAACACCGTAAAGCCAACGCTAATGAATTTCCATTAGCGACGGAAGAGCTGGCCGAGTTAAACCAAGCTGCTTAAGATATGGGTGAAATGTGTCTCATAGAGTTCAAGTCAACTTGAATGACTCGGCATCTGCCATTTTGTTAACACCTGAAGGAAAACACCACTTAGTATAAGCTAATTCAGAGAGGAAGAGGCTTTCCTAGTAAACAACGTTGGATTCTGGATATGGTGTTTAACTTTATGTAAGAAGAGTGATGAACTGGGTATCAGGAGACCCCACCTTCCACCACTGTCTTCTACCACTGTGTGCTGGGACAAGTCAAAAATCAACGAGATCTCTGTCACCTCATCTATAAAGATCAGTGGCTGGATTAGACTCTGAGCTCTTCAAACATGGCACATTGTTTTATTAATCTTGGTGATACCAGTGCCTGGCACACTATTGATAACTAATAAAGGCTTGTTAAATGAATTAAGTAATTACATAGGAAGTTCTAAATGGCTCTACTGGCAATTATATCTTCTCTTGGCTAAACTACAACCCTCCTCTCTCAGGGAGGCCTATCCTTACATAAGGGTTCGCAAGATATGCACTGCCCATAAGGCAAGGAGATACAGGGGAAGGGGTGCCTGAATGATTAAGTATCCAACTCTCGGTCTCAGCTCAGGTCTTGATCTCAGGGTCATGAGTTCAAGCCCCATGTTGGGCTCTATGCTGGGCCTGTAGCCTACTTAAAAAAAAAAAAAAGACTAAGGAGACTGGGTTCAGAAACTTCTCTGTGGGTTGAATCCAGAACATAATGGGACAGGTGGGTTCTAGGTATCGTTAGCTATTTTGACCTGATACCATGCAGGTGAATCTGAGGTGGTCAAGGGTGCTTGAAAGAAAAACTCTGATCTGAAACTGAAGGGGAATCTTTTTATCACCCTTTGATAATCTCTCATTCTCATATTTTAAGTCAGTAGGTAAAGAATCCTTCAACCTTAACCTCAGACTTCCTAAATGTAAAACGCCAAGCTTTTCTGAAAATGGCAAGTGTTAAATGTACTCAATATTATTTATGGATACATACACAAGAAACTACTTCCAATGGTCAGCTCCTGGAATGGGAAATGGGGGACTGGCGTCCGGGGCAGGAGACTCATTTTCTTTTCTATACATTCCTTTATAGCTTTTGAATTTCGTTCTGTGAGTAGATTTCAAGGTTGGGAAGCGAATTAAAAAATAAACATGTTAGATGTGCTCAGTAATGGTCTAGGTCAACCGAAACCATTGTGTTTCAAAGCATTTATCATTTACTTGTGCACTACTCAATACTTAATAGTAGGTGTTCAATAAAGGTATATAAACAAGAAATTTTGTATAGATCTATTATACAGTAAGTTTTAGAAAAGGTGATTACACAACTTTTATAGGCTTTCAATTCAAGTGAAAATATTATGAAGGAAAAAGGATTTGGCAACAAGTTGATAATATGCTATTAAACATTAGGAAACCAAAAATTAGCTACACTGAGATGTACAAATCAGTATCGCTCAGAGTCAATTAAAGCAAAGATTTACAATAGCAGCTGAGTCGCGATAAATGAAAAGTCATCTTGTCGGCAGCACCTCTACCTCATTAGCTGACCTGTGGTTAGACATTTAATCTGAGCATTGTCCATTATTCCTCATAGCCAAAAAGCAGAAACAACTCAAAGGTCTATCAAGAGATAAGTGGACAAACAAAACATGGTACATCCATCCATACAGTGGAACATTATGCATAATTATTATTATGTAAAAAGGAATGAAGTCTTGGTCCATGCTTCAGTGTGAATGAACCTTGAAAACACTATGCTAAGTGAAAGAAGCCCATCACAAAAGACCACGTGGGCTATACGTCCATTCATTTGGACGTTCAGAATGGGGAAATCAATAGAGACAGAAAGTAGATTCGTGGTTGGCTTAAGAGCTTAAGAATGAGGAGTTGGGGGGCTGGGGAGGTAGGGGAGAGATGGAAGGCTGGGGAGAATGTGATAGCTCCTACTAAGGGGAGAATGTGATAGCTCAAGGATACGAGGTTTCTTTCTGAGGGGATGAAAATGTTTTGAAATTGACCATGGTAATGGTTGTACATATCTCTGAATATACCAAAATCCGCTGAAATGGTACACTTCACTCAATACAACTGCTTTGAAACATTAAAAAAAAAAAAATCAGTATGTCCCACTTTCTTCTTTGAATCTAAAATTAAGCAGTTATCACAATGCAAGAGCCATCCATGACATTCACTCCTGACCACTGATTTAAAACAGCTGAAAGAGAAAGAAAACCAAGGAAGTCATTTGCTTAGTCTTCTTGCACGGTTCACACCGTTTTGATTCGGTGTGATTCATCAGACACGAATTTGCTGGTTAGGTTTTCATAATTTAATCTTTATCAACCAAGGCCATTCACGGCCAATTATTTTTTGCCCTTTTAAATGTACATATGGAGACCTGCCTCGTGCCCGTGCCCAGTGCAGGGCAAAGAGCTAGAAGAATGGGGCTTCCCCTTGGGGTTCCTTTTCCTCTCTCCCCAGAAGCACAGTTCTTTTCACCGCACCTCCAGACACTGCCCATAGAGCCTCTGATGCCCTCCCACCAAAATGAAATAATGATGAGATTTGGAATCCTGGCTTTTCCTGCTCCTTTTAAACCGTCTGTGACAACTGAGAAGTACAAGGGAGGAAATTCCGGTGTAGTTACGCTCCTGCCCTTGAGTCAGATAAAACTTCACAAAACACCGTGTTACAGAAAGTACAACAGCCGCAGGTACAAGTCATGGCTTATCAGCGTTTTCCAGGGCTTCTGCACACACGGCTACTGCAGAACTCCGTGCTGTGTGCAACATCTACAATTTAGTAAAGCTGGAAAGAATTTTATTTTTGTAAAAACTAAATGGGGTGTGGCTCATTTTCTTGCCAAAGGGCTATTTTATTCCAAGACACTGCTGTCTGCTGACCTTCATTTATAGGCTGAGCAATGTTCTATTTAAGTAAAATTAACTCATGGTGGGCACTTTTTTTGGGATGCAATAATTATTCCAAAGAAATAACAATGTTTAAATTTGATTTGTTCTTAGTTTAGATTTGATTATATTGGGTTATAAATGAGTGTCTTTGTTCACACGCGGTTTAAATTTAGAAATTATTTTATATTGAGAAAAAGGGCCATATTTAAGTTCATTTTCTACATGTAAAGCATATTTTTAGGTTTCATGAAATCCAGTAGTTTGTATTTTTTGCTTCTACTAGACTGTAGGTGTCTCTTACCCACCTTTACGGCAAGGGCACCTAGCGGTCTTTGTTAGACATTTTTTTTTTCGTTGAATGATGAAACCACACCACAGAGTAATTAAGGCATTGTCTGCGTTACTATCCCTGGTTAACTAGAACTTCATCCATAGTTCACGCTATTTCAATATATACTCGAGAACTTTGGGCACATTTGAAAGTTTTCCTGAGTTTACATCTATTTATAAATGGCCTAAAGGATTTCTTTTATGTGATTCTTACATATTTTGAGGTACTTGACTTGACATATCATCCTTCCCTTCCTCTTTACACAAATCTCTGGTGAGAGAAGCTTCCCATCTTTGGCTTAAACCTATAAATATATTCCAGTTTGCTTTTTTTTTCCAGAAAAAAAAAAAAAAGCTGGAACACTTTGAGTTAGGATCAAACACCAAATATGTGGGTTGGCTTACATTTTAAAACATGCAAATCTATTAATATTACTTTTTGGTTATCTATACTAATGATAATTTGGCTATCTTTGTTTTTTAGTTATTATAAGACAAAATACAACATTTTAATTATTCATAGCCACTTGTAAAAATAATTTTGACTGTAGCTTTAAACTGGAGACCCACAAACTGCTCAGAATATTTGTTGAATGTGTCAGTGTCCTTCATCATTTCCTGGTTTTTGCTTTTGAAAACCTCCACTAGAGGAAACTAGGGGCATCATAAATTTAAGATTAACATGTTTTGGATTCACCCATTTCTAAAGGCTACATGTTGTCTTGGGAAGATGTTGATTTCATTTATAACCCTCTGTCTTCCCAAACACTTTAAGTTTTCACTAATTTATTTTCTCTTGTCTCTTGTTTTTATAAAGGTAACTTCTTCCTAACATTCACATTTCTATTTCTCCTACTATAGAAACACTGAAGACTTTGAAGCTTTTTTCCTCTGTGCCCCCCCCCCAATCAAGGATCAACATTACCTATCATTATCTTTCACCCTGATCGAAGCTAGATTTGTTAGTAGCAGTGGGCTTATAATGATTTCTGTAATGTATGAATAATGTTTCCAATTTTCCTTTGAGGGTGAATTCTTTAAACCATCAGGTGGCCATAGCCTCACAAAAGGATAAACGAACTGGTAAACAAGAATCTTCTTCAACCTGGAACACTGTTAAAATCTTCCCTATCCACAATAAAAAGCAACGGAAAGCAGTATTTTTATAATGCCATTAAATAAAGGAGAAAAAATAAACTATCTTAATTATTTTGAATGGTGATACTTAAGGAAAAAGTGTTTGAATTAGAGGAAAATGAACAGATGGATATACACACCTGACAAGGTCATCTAAGGCAACATTCACTGACCTATAAAAGGGAAGTATTTATTGAGCACCTACTATCTGCTAGCTTCTTTATAAATGTTTTCATTCGATTTTAGGGACAACACTGAAAACAAGTGCTATTAGCCCCATTTTAGAGATGGTGAAACTGAGGTTGAGAGTAGTTAGAGAACTTCCCTAATGTCACAGAGATGGAAAACAGCAAAGCCCTTGGAACCCCTATTTTATGCTAAAATCCCTTCTGACTATAAAGCATAATGGTAGATGATCGCTCTGAAAAGAAAAAAAAAAAGGAGGTGGTAGGAATGACTTGTCAGGTCAAATTTTCTTTTTAAAAGATTTACTTATTTATTTATTTACTTGAGAGAGAGTGTGCCAGCGTGAGTAGGGGGAGGGGGAGAGGGAGAGAGAGAATCTCAGGCAGGCTCTCTCCTGAGTGTGGAGCCCAGTGACGTGGGGCTCAGTCTAAGGACCCTGAGATGACCTGAGCTGAAACCGAGTCGGAGGTTCAACTGACTGAGCCACCCAGGCGCCGCAGGTCAGACAAATTTTCTCTATCACTTCCGGGTCATCATGCTATGCCCAGACCAACATGGACCCTAAAGAGACTGGTGACCTGGGGGAAGGAGAAAAACATCAGG
Source organism: Procyon lotor (assembly GCA_028646535.1). NCBI lineage: Eukaryota > Metazoa > Chordata > Mammalia > Carnivora > Procyonidae > Procyon > Procyon lotor. The sequence goes on from CM053612.1 coordinate 27,900,504, forward strand.
GTAGGGTCTGTGAAACAGCATGGGGTGAGTTTTAAGAGGGACATGTAGTGTACAGTGAGCCATTCAAATCCTCAAAATATTTGTTAAGTGTTTGCAATTTGGGGAGTCACCATACACTGAACTTAGGCACAAATTAAGTGGGAGTATCAGAGTTTCTACCACTGTTGGATCCCTGCTTGTTATTTAGGCAATGTAAATGAAATATAAAACTGAATTTATTGACTGATGTCAAGGTAATTTAAGGGACCAACAGCCTGAGACAGAAAAAAGCCTATCAACAACCAGTCATTTAACCAACTCCAGGATTAAAAGTTCCTTTAGGGGGTGCCTGGGTGGTTCAGTCGTTAAGCGTCTGCCTTCGGCTCAGGTCATGATCCCGGGGTCCTGGGATCGAGCCCCGCATCAGGCTCCCTGCTCAGCAGGAAGCCTGCTTCTCCCGCTACCATTCCCTCTGCTTGTGTTCCCTCTCTCGCTGTGCTTCTCTCTGTCAAATAAATAAAATCTTTAAAAAAAAAAAAAAAGTTCCTTTAGGATACTAAAGGTTTATCATCACAAATAAGCTCTGTATACTTGAACTGAGTTTTAAAGCAACCTAAAAGCTAAAGGCAAGTTAAAAACAAAACCTGTCTCCCTTCCCCCATTAACAGTTCCGTTTTAAAAAATAGACTTCCTATGATTGTATGCCCCACAGGATTCTCCTTTATCCTGCTTTGCACCTGTTAAGGAGATCAGAGGAAACCAAAATATTTCCAAGACATATACTTTACCTAAACTAGTTTCAGTTTAGAGTCAAATACCATACACTATATAAAGAACAGTTTTGGGTTTTTTTTTTTTTTTGGAATACCACTTTTGAAATCAAGGCCTATTTTTGTTTTGCTTAAGCCCATGTTTAAAGTTCAGAGATTGTCAAAGGACTTCATCTTTAAAAACAAAAATCTTTGCAGTTTGTCTTCTAAATATTTATCTCAAAGAAATAATCAGAGTTACAAAATGGGTTTTGCAAGGATGTTCACTGAAGCATTATCTATGAGATATGGAAGCAACATAAACTTGCAACAACCTGGAATTAGTGAAAGAAGTTATTAAATATCCATTATATGGAATATCATAGTAATTTTTAAAAATTTTCAAAAATATCTGATTACAGGGGCGCCTGAGTGGGTCAGTCGTTAAGTGTCTGCCTTCAGCTCAGGTCATGATCCCGGGGTCCTGGGATCGAGCCCCACATTGGGCTCCCTGCTCAGCAAGAAACCTGCTTCTCCTCCCACTCCCCCTGTTTGTGTTCCCTCTCTTGCTCTGTGTCAAATAAATAAATTAAATCTTTAAAAAAATTTGATTACAGGGGCACCTGGCTGGCTCAGTCCATTAAGCATCTGACTTCTGCTCAGATCGTGATCTTGGGGTCCTGGGATCCAGCCTCCCTTCGGGCTCCCCACTCAGCATGGAGTCCGCTTAACCTTCTCTCTCTGCCCCTCCCCTCACTCATGCCTACTCTCTCAAATAAATAAAATCTTAAAAAAATTTTTTGATTACATGAAAACATGTAGTAGAAAGTAAAAAGAATGGAATACAAACTGTACATACAGCATGATTCCAATTTTTTAAATATGTAACTTTCTATACTGGACATAGATAAAAAAATATGAGCAGGTGGTACAATTATGAGTAATTTTAATTTTCTTCATTATAATTCCCTTTATATTTTCCTCTAAAATGTTTACAATGACTTTGTAATTTTTAACCCAAAGTGGTTAAAAACATTTTAATTGTGCACTACTTAAGATACTTTTCTAGTAGATTAACTAAATCATACATATTGACCGTTGTAACATTTCCCATCATGTTCACTTCTAGAAAACACTATGCACTCTATAATGGTAATTTTCCCTGACCTGAAATACAAGCCCCCAAATATCAAAAAGAATGATAAGAAATGACAAAACTGGAAGTACACAAGCTAGTTAAGAAATAAAGAAAAAAAGCCTACAGATTACATTAGTCTATGAAAGATAGTGTATTATTCAGTGTGAACAGCAGAATGTCAGCGCGCAACACTATGTAATTAGAGCATATAATATTCAAAGCTATTATGCTGACCTCACAAATTTTATTCTATTGAAGAGGAAAACTTTATATATACGATATAAAAATTACATTTATCTATAGGCAGCTTAAAAGAATCAGAATTAGATTTTCAATAAATAGGTTACAAGATTACAAAAAATAACTTGCTCCTGAGTCTTTTAAACCAAAGACAGCAGAAAGAAGAGATCTGACTTTATAAAAGAAATTGACTTCTATGACCAAAAAAACCCCCACTCTTCAGAACTAGTCACATGATACCAAGTTATTTCAAAAGTCCTTTCACTCAGATGTTTCTGCTTATATCAATTCAGTACTATCACTTTACCGATGATATCTTCACAAACACTATCAAATACCATATGACTTCACTCATGTGTGGAATTTACAAAACAAAACAAATGAACAGAGGAAAAAAGAGAAATGAAAAAGAAGTCTCTTAAATGTGGACAACAAACTGGTGGTCACCAGAGGAGGGATGGGGGAAATAGGTGAAGGGGACTAAGAGTACATTTATGGGGACGCCTGGGTGGCTCTGCCTCGGCTCAGGTCATGATCTCAGGGTCCTGGGATGGAGTCCTTCTCCCTCTGCCCCTTCCCCCTGCTTGCGCTTTCCCTCTCTCTGGTAAATACATAAGTAAAATCCTTTAAAAAAAAAAAAAAGAGTATATTTATGGTGATGAGCACTGAGCTGTGTATAAAACTGCTGAATCACTATATTGTACAGCCGAAACTAATAGAACACTGTATGTTAACTATACTGGAATTTAATAAATAAGAACATAATTTTTACCGAGATAAAAATGCATGGTAACTCAAAGAATGACAGAGTTAACGAACCGTCATAGAATTGGCAAGTTTTAAGGGTTGGAGTTGAAAAGGACCCCTCAAGAAGTAAGCTATCCAGGGCACCTGGGTGGCTTGTTAAGTGTCTGCATTCAGCTCAGGTCATGATCCCGGGGTCCTGGGATCGAGCCCCGCGTGGGGGTCCCTGCTCGGCAGGAAGCCTGCTTCTCCCACTACCATTCCCTCTGCTTGTGTTCCCTCTCTCGCTCTGTTTCTCGCTGTCAAATAAATAAAATCTTAAAAAAAAAAAAAAAAGAAGAAGCTATCCAATAGGCTTCTCAAATGCAGAGCTACGGTAACGACATTAACTTTTCATCTTTTCTGTGTTAATGAGGGCACACCAGTTAAATATACAGATTCTCTCCTCCATCAGGAGCTTTTCCAAACCTGCAGGCTTTAAAAGGCAATCATAAGGAGAAGCACTTGCTTTTTTGTGAGTTTTACACGAGACTTCCCATTATGGACAGGCAGAAAACTAAGAATGAAGAGGGATAAACCAAGGGATTCTGTTAAGATTACCAACAAACACTAAAATACTGCTCAGTAGTTACTTAAGGAGGAGGAGAAAAAACAAAAACAAAAACAAAAACCGATCACAGTAATGGCTTTCACAGGGTATCTGGCACAACATTTGAGGGGGAAATAATTATAAGCAAGCATTACATATAGGTTTTTATTCTTGTTATCAGCCAGAATTAGATTATGCCTGGCTTTATTTCTCCTTTGCTTGCAAACATGGCTGGAGAATATCTGCAGGAAAGTACAAATGGGGGCGAGACTTCAGTGACGAGGACTGTGCCATTTCTGCAAACTCCTGTTAAGGCTTTCGCGTGTCCATGATTGACGAGGACAGTACTTTGAGTTTATATAGCACCTGTCTGCTGAGAGCCAGGGCTTACGTATCCTTTCAGCACGCCTGTGACATACATAGATTGGAAACAGATGGCTTAATAAAGCAAAATCCAAACACAGACACAGGAGAACTTGTGTGATTTACCGACAATGGCCTATGTGTCCAAACTGTAGAGGAGATCAAGCCCTCGGGTTCCACGCTCAATGCCTTTTCCAATAAATGACACTACCTCCTTACCCTCAAACAACCTTCTAGACCATTAAGAAAAATTAAGCTTTCTCATAATACAAAATCAGTAGGGTTAATGCGCCAAAGTCCTTGCTAAGCAGTGATGCTCGTGGTACCTCTGTATTTTAAAGAACTAACATGAGTCATGGAATAGGTCACTGGTGATCATCGTCCTGTACAGCTACTAATTGGCTAACACGATAGTTAGCTTGGGTCTATACAGGTGTGTTAAAATTTGAAAAGATCAACTAATGTTAACTGAAGTAAGCCAGGCTATGACTATTTGGGGAAAAAAAAATTCCGGCAAACCAAAAACCTTGAGCCATGCCCTCAAGTGCACAAATGACAAGATGTATAATGTACTCAATGCTAGTTACCAATATAATAATTTTAAGTGACTTTCTCTATGTCTAACCATGAGTCTCTATGTCTAACCATAGCACAGCCATGTCTAAAATCTAGTTCTTCTGAAGGTAAGTCCAATATAGTTTTCGCTTAGTATTTCAATTTTCACTTAAAAGCATATTTATTCATCCTTAGAACACTCCACTAACATTTGTCTTTCAAGTGCCAAGATTAAGGCAAATTAGATATTATTAAACATATTGAATTTGACGGTGCCTCACTTTTGTAACGACAGTGAGTTGACCCCAAGAATTAGGACCTTCTGAGATTGACATTTCATGATTAGACAGTATTTTATATTTCTAAGCCATAATTGTAACCAAAGCTGTACCATAACTAAAAACAGCCAGTCTTGACCATTGGTATCTAAAACAGCTTCCAGGGCGCCTGGGTGGCTCAGTCGTTAAGCGGCTGCCTTCGGCCCAGGTCAGATCCCAGGGGCCTGGGATCGAGCCCCGCATCGGGCTCTCCGCTCTGTGGGAAGCCTGCTTCTCCCGCTACCATTCCCTCTGCTTGTGTTCCCTCTCTCGCTGTGTTTCTCTCTGTCAAAAAAAAAAAAAAAAAAAAAATCTAAAACAGCTTCCAGGGGGCTCCTGGGTGGTTCAGTTGGTTAAGCGTCTGCCTTCAGCTCAGGTCATGATCCTGGGGTCCTGGGAAGGAGCCCCAGAGCCCCACATTGGCCTCTGCTCAGCGGGGAGTCTGCTTCTCCCTCTCCCTCTGCCCCTCCACCCACTTGTTCTCGCTTTCTCAAATAAATAAATGAAATCTTAAAAAAAATAAAATAAAATAAAAGTACTTTCAACTGTGTAATGTATCCGAAAAGCTTCTGAAACCTCCCAACACACTGAACGAACATATATATGGTAGATCACGCTCTAGAATAATTACACAGACTCAAAACACGATCTAGCTGTTTTCGTTCAAACTATGTTTTATTGATTCCAGAGGTCAAATTTTTCCCTCTCTGGATTACTTTTAACCAACAGAAAAATGATCACATGAGCAAATATGAAATTATTGTAAAAAAAGACACCCAAGTTGTCATGTACCGATAGACGCTCAGTTTCAGTTTTATGCTAGCTACTTTGGGAATCTGTACTGAACAGCACAAAGAGTTTAGCATTCACGGGTTGCCTAGATTGTGCTCATGAAACACAACAGCAGATTCCAGAATTGATCATATGTGGTAAGACTATCACATCAGTAAATTTCTTGGAAAGGCAAGTAGAAATGATGCCTAAAACAGAACATGGAATAATGGAAAGTGGACTTTCTTCCTTCTTTTTTTCCTGTTAGTTTCACCAGAAAGAATCGTTTTAGTTCTCAGGCAACATGGCCAAACTACCCCTTCTTTTCAGCAACAGTCATGCGGTTTGCCCAAGAGCAAAATTTCATTTGGTTTCTGATAGTGCCCTGGATACTGACATTCTGCCAGTATAAATAGTCAAGTCTAATGTGCACGTAACCATTTGTAGAAGAGATCTAATCTCAACCAAAATATTACTCACCAGTTATAATTAATCCTTCTACCCCAAATGCCATAAGCACAGACATTTTTAGCAATGCAATCTAAATGATGGTATCAGATTGGAGACCCTGTACTAAGTCAAGGCAGAGCATAATTTGCTTGGCTCCCCACCTCGGGTAAAGAGAGAGGTTGATAAATTGCTAGATCTAACAGTAGAGATTAAGAATTAGACTCACAACCCCCTAATCTTACTAAAAACCCTAGTTCATTAAATGATACCTCCCCCCACCCAATTAAGTCAGTAACAAAGTCAGTGGTTTTAAATGAGTGGACATTGGAAGACAAAAAAATGCTCCATAGGCTGAGAGCCTAGTGATGATCCTGTATTGACATGAGTTAATAATATTTTAAAGAGAGCTTATCTCACTACTACTTTAATGGGGTTGGATAGTTAGTTGTAATCTCTCTTTGAGGTTAAAACATGTATTAGGAGTTCAATGTAAAATTCTATGATCACCTTACTTCCACTAGGGGGGTCTATCTACCAGTATAGTTAACTGCAATAACTCAGGTGCAGCTTAATTCCACTTTGAGCAAATCTGTGCCACAAGGCTAGCCTTGAGGTCAGAACTCTATGCTTTCAAGGAGTTCTAGTTCTCAGGCTCAGAAACCCCAGCACAGCACAAAAATGGAGTGCTCAACTCATTCCGAGGTTGCAGCAGTAGACAGAGGATTTTTTTTTTTTGGCCTAATGCATACAAAACCAACATCTCTTAAATGTTCCCCATTTCATTTATAGCTGCCCTAGTTTCAAGGCTGAATATGTATCAACTGGATCAATTTTTGTAAATAAGTAAAGCGTTTAAACTCCTGACCTCAGAGACTCCTCTGCCCGTCTTTTTTTTTTTCTCTGCCCATTTCTACACTCTGCAAAACATAATCTGAATATCAGAACTGCCCTGTTTTTCCAACAGCAATCTTAACTTGGGCCACATTGGCCAGTCTTGGTCATCACAGAAGATGTTTCAGGGGCCTCTCATTATTCCATCAAGATACTGACAGGCAAAAACCCAACCAGTTGGATTGATCAGATTTAGAATCCACTGTTCTTGTGCCTCATTTCTGATCCAATTAATTCCAAACCACAAATAACTGGTGGTTAATTTTAGTCAAGAAATGATCCACCACCTTCAAGTTGGATGCGTAATAAAGAGAACAGTTCAATTAGAATATAGGCCAGAACCAGGAATATGGGTAAATCCTATTTTTTTTTTAACATTATCTCACGGAATATGGCTTCAAAACTATCATCGAGAGATGAAGTGGATGTGAATTAAAGGACGATTTTCCCAGAAAATAATTAGTAAGATTTTTTTTTTTTTTTAAATTTAGGAAAGCCACCAGGGAGATATATGTCCCGGCACAAACAGATTTCAAGCCCTTATTTTAAAAACAGCTCTCGTTTTTATTTTGGATCAAATCGGGGCAACAAAGTCCCTTTCTGTTCCCCTCCTCCAAGTCCGAGTAGAATTCCCTGGAGTAGAGGCTAGTTCACACTTTCCCTCCCCCCCTTTTTTTTTTGGTCGTGATAGTTTTTGGAAAATGGGCTTCAGCCATCACATTCCAGTTTTCAAGGCAAAAGAAGTCATGTGACCATTCCCCTAGGGGCATCAGCGACTTGGGGCACGTGATGCCAATCAGCAAGTGTGGGACTTCGGCCACTTCGCCGGAATTCACTGTAAACCGCATCTCCAGGATCAAGTTGAGGCTCCCAAACACACTGTGACATTAAAGTGGTTTGAGTGCTTACCTCTCAGGAGTTTGTCATTTCACTTCACGTTTTCTACCTGCTGTGCGGCCAGCCCAGCTCTCATCTCACCCCACCCCCCCCTCGCAACGGGCCGGGCGCCCCCAGCATCCCCTCCATGGGATCCTAAATGGCCAGACTCTCCAATAGTTAGTTCTAAGCTCAACCTGCCCTCCTAGGGATGGTGTGCAGATCCGATGGGGGGCAAGAAGCAGCGAGCGCGAACGGCAAGTGTCAGATAGCATTAACCCCACTCCACCTCCCAGCCTGGGATCCTCTGCTGTCCTGGAGCCGGGCCGTTGGAGCCGCCAGCGCGCTACCAGCGGTAGCGGCGGCAACTTTGGGACTGGCAAGAAGCCAGGGTGGGGGTGGTCAGCGTCCCCCCGCCTCTTATTAGAGCGCTTAAGTACTGCGGGTGGAGGACAGTAAACAGCAGCAAGTGCAGCTGGGGGGCGGAGGCAGGAGAGATCACCCCTCTCCCACTGCGGCTCTGCCTCCCCAGGAGCCCCGAGAGGTCCCGGGCTGCCACGGCCCTGACCGCGCGCTCCCGGCTGCAGAGCCAGAGGAGCCCAGCAGGGAGCGGACAGAGGGGTCCGGCGAGATGGGGAACCGAGAGGTTCTGCCCCAATGGCCCGGAGATGTGCTACCGAAAGGAAAAAAGTGCTTACTCATAGGGAGACGCGGTGTGATCGCGGCGCTCTCGCTAATGGCCAGGGAAGCAAGCGGGAGGACGGCAGCCGGAGCCCGGTTCCTTCCCTGGGCCAAGGCGGTGGCTCAGAGCCCCGGAACTGGCGTGAGCCCGAGAGGTCACCCGAGGCGGGCGAGCGGGGGCTGGAGGCGTCGCAGGCTGCAGGCTCCGGGATTTCCTGAGTCCCGGGCGGGAGGGGGGTGGGGGGCCCGGGGGGTGGGGGTAGCAGTAGCTGGGAAAGGACGACAGAGGGAAGTTAGGCGCTCGGTTTCCACTTCGGGGCCGCCGCCACGGAAGGGGAGAAGGACAAGGGTTGGCGTCAAGGACTGCGACCCCAGGTAAGCAACAAGTTACGAGCAACTAGCGAGAAAGCACCATCCCGGGGTTAAGAGCAGAGAACGTGTTTGCGGCGGGTGGTCGTGGGGAACAGTCACTCCCACCCATCCTGGATGCCCACGACCCGCTTCAGCGCCGAAGGTGCCAGGACCGAAATTTCTGCAGCCCCCTCTCCGCCCCGCGTCCGCGCGCGCGGGGCACGTTCCAGTTAAGGTTCCCGGAGATGCTCTCCGCTGGACCCACGCCTGCCCACTCCCCGGGAACCCGCTCCCGTCGTGCCCTGGCGTGCCCACGGAGCACTTACATAAAGTCGCAGAGTCCCGGATCTGGCCCCACAGCCTCCGACCGACGCACTCAGACAACTTCTGCCTCTTGGATTCTTTGCGGCAGTGGTTCTAAAGCCAGCGCTCCCTCCCTCCCGCCTGCCCCCTCCGCCCCTCGGCAGCCGCCATTGGCTCGGGAGGTGCTCACAGTCGGCCTGGGAACCTGGAAGGGGATTGGGCCACGAGCCTGTCACATCAACTGGGTGGGGAGCTGGGAGAGGAATCATCGGGACCGGCACCCTGGAGGGATGGGGGCTCTAACTCTGCGGCGGGGAGCGGAGACCGGTCCCTAGCGTCTGCTTCTCCCTCTCCCTGGCTAAAATGGAAAAGGGATTAGAAGTCCACGGTGCCTGGCTCAGAATCATATGCAAAAATAATAAAATAAAGTGGAAGAAATGAAAAAGATAGGAATGTTGGGAATGGGCGTTTGAAAGTCACCAAGCGCCTATTTAAGTCCGAGGGTACAGTTTCTCCCCGGAATGGTGAAGAGAATCTCAGCCAAGAAGGGACCTTTACTAGTAGTTTCGCCTGTGCGGATCAGCTCAGGTGTGGAACCTTAGCAATCCGCCCTTTTCCCTTCGGAGATCTAAAGAGCAGAATATGTGCAGGACGGGGCTCTCGGGTCTTTGGTTTCGTGCCAAGTAAACTGTTGACCAGAATCACCTGTCAGGTAGGGTTGTCCATGCGGAAAGGGGTGAGAGGTCGAGCTGGGGAGGAAAGGTGGGAGTAACGTCGTTCCACTCGTTTGGAAATGGATGTCAGTTCTCATCCATCTCCTTCCACCAGAGAAAACTTGGAGACGTGCTTCTGCTTCCTGGAATACCTTTTCTGTTTCCCAGAGTCCCTTTTCTTCTTCTTTGCCCATGAGATCGCTGGCTTCTTGCATTAATACATGGGGAGGTTACCTCTCCGTATCTGCATTCCAATCCTTTGGTTCAGGGGCGCCTGGGTGGCTCAGTGGGTTAAAGCCTCTGCCTTCGGCTCAGGTGATGATCCCAGGGTCTTGGGATGGATCCCCGCATCGGGCTCTCCGTTCAGCGGGAGCCTGCTTCCCCCTGTCTCTCTGCCTACTTGTGATCTTTATCTGTGTCAAATAAATAAATAAAAATCTTAAAAAAACAAAAAAATCCAATCCTTTGGCTCACTCCAGGTCCGAAATCAGCTCGAAGGACCAGAGTTGGAGGGATTCTCCAGGGTCAGGACAAGTGATTGGCTTGTGGGACAGCTGTCCAAGAGAAAGTCTAAGCCCTTTCCCTTTCCACTCGGAACCATTTGGTTCAAGAAATGCATACTCAGATTATTTTTTTATACAAGTTTAAAATTGGTTCAAATACATCCCATTTTCCATGCATTTTGGGAAAAAAGCTAAATTAAGAGTGGCCTGGGGGCGCCTGGGTGGCTCAGTGGGTTACAGCCTCTGCCTTCAGCTCAGGTCATGATCTCAGGGTCCTGGATGGAGCCCCACATCGGGCTCTCTGCTAGGCAGGGAGCCTGCTTCCCCTCCTCTCTCTCTGCCTGCCTCTCTACCTACTTGTGATCTCTCTCTCTCTGTCAAATAAATAAATCTTAAAAAAAAAAAAAAAGTGTGGCCTGAAAAATTGAATGCTCTTGTAAAGAAACCCCCACTTGATCTGCTATTATGAACTTCCTTAGAGAAATTAACCTGTGGTGAGTGCCAGAACTTCTTAAATGGGAAGGTGTAGGGGAGTCCACAGACTGCCTAAAAGCTAGATAAGCAGAGAAGGATTTGGCACTGGCAAAAAAAGCCTCGTTAAATATTTATTAATGATTAACCAACCAGAAGGACTTATGAAAGGCACAGGAAGGTGAAAAAGAAATGAGAGGACAGTCATGCTTTCAGAAACATTACATTTCTGTTATGAGAGATTTCATACCAGGTCAGGTTGGGGTCGCCACAAAAATACTTATTTCAACACGTTGACGTTAGCCTGACCCCACACACATTTGCAATAGGCTCCAGAATGAGATTTCTGCCTTCCAATAATTGTCTGGAGGTTTGGTATGGTTTCTGGAATTCTTTGCACAGAATTTCTAGACACAGGAAATATGATACTTCTACCTTTTGTCTGCAAGTCACCACGGAAAACTTCCACCTGCTTTTAGACTTAGACTTAGCAATTTCCTGAAGGAATCTGGCAAGCACCGTTTTCGAGGATGGGTATATTTGCCTCAATTACTTATTTTTCTACTTTAGTTTATTTTTCAAGTTTTGGAATTTAGAATAAGTCAAAATATTAAGAATCCCATGCATATGCTCTTTTTGCTTTCTTGTTTCTCAATCAGACAGGTTTCCATCGAAACGTTAATAAAAGTCTTTGTTCACCGCTAACACTGCGGATGTCAGAATTCAGCCAAGAGTTTGTTGCCTAGAAACGTCACTTTAATGGAAATGCAGTGGTCTATAGTTTCAAAGCTTCAGGGCGCCCAAGTGGGGCGCTACTCATGGCCTCGAGAGAAAAAAGATGCCTTAAACATGGAAGCACCTCTTTGGATACTAGTTGAGATTCCTAGGTAACAAGCTCAATAGTATAATCCAGGTTGAACTGCATTTTATTTTTTAAAAGATTTTATCTGTTTATTTGACAGAGAGAGCCAGAGAGCATAGGTGGAGGAATGACAAAGGGAGAAGAAGAAGCAGGCTCCCCGCTGATCAGGGAGCCCCAGAACTAGATCCCACGACTCTGGGGATCATACCCAGAGTGGAAGGCAGACACCCAACCGACTGAGCCACCTGGGCAGGCGCCTAGTAGAACTGCATTTTCACCACTATTATTAAAATAGGCATTTTGGTGTAACTAAGCTATCTTTGTGTTGCCCCAAATCTAAAAGGCCTCTTCAAAGATTAGCTTTTTCTCTAAGAAAGGAACCTCAGACTCAAAGCTTTATTCCAACTGCATTTCTTTCTGATCTTGCACACCATCGATTTAACTCCCACAGGATCACTCACAGATGAACCCCAAACTGGTCGTTTTTTTAATCTTTGTAAAAAAAATTTTTGCACAGACGACCTCCAACATCCCTTCTCGCTCCTTCTAGTCAGGACAGAGGCCCTATTTCACCTTAGAACACCTTGCACAGCAGCCTGGCCTGTAGCAGTTCAATAACTGTTTGTTGAACTAATGGTTATGTTATGGCTCTATTCTTGTAAAACCAAAAACAAAACAAAAAGTGTGTGTGTGTGTGTATCTGGGTCTCTCGCAGATCCTATGAATCAACAACCTGGAAGGTTTTGCCCTTTCCTTCCATCTCCAATTTTCAGTTCCACAAGGCCTTTGTAATAAATAGCTTCAAATCAATGTTACAAAATTTTGAAAACCGTTTTTTTCCCCTGCATTTTTTTGACTTCAGACGAGGCTCTGGTCTCACCCTTAGGTTTTATCTCTGTCCAATGTATCTTTCTTTCTTCCTTTCCACAAGCATACCCTCCTTTTCTTTGCTCTGCTTTCTATATCTCTGCCCAACACTCTCCACACTTTATTATGTGCACACATTCTGAGTTTTTTTCCTGACAATTTTTTAGGGTAAATTCTATGTTTCCCTTTTACCCATTTTTTTAAGCCTTCTTTCTATAGTCCACTAAAATGTGATTTTGCTACACAACCATTATATAATAGAAGAAATCAAGAATCTCAATCAGTTCAACACATTTCTTCTAATTCATTATTGTTTTCTCACTGTTTAAATGTGTAATTGTGTACCAATCTATTTTAATTAATTTCTTCTTGATTTATCTGTTCATTTCCAGGAACCAATATATTTTGCTTTCATCTTATGTTTTAGTATGATCATTCTATTCCATGTTATGATATTTTAGGTTCTTGGATTGATCCTTGATTCCTCTTTTTATTCAACATGTTGTATCTGGTTAAAAATACAGCTTATATGATAATATCCATAGCGAATAGTGACATACAATTTCTTTAATGAGTGTGATTTTTAAGATTTCTCTTATCCTTAAATATTAGGCATGGAGGTGGTCTTGGTAGACCTGGAAACTTCTTAAAATTTTTTGACCCAGAATACAATAATTGCAAGTTATTTCTTTTGTTTACTAAGTGAAGGTGGTTTTCATGTTTCCAACTCAAAATGTATGGATTTATAACATATGAATGTTAATTCCTTGAATAGGCATTTTCAAATATTTCTCAAGTCTCAGCAATCTGAATGTTAAAACCTGCCAATTATGTTATAAGCGCATTTTCATAAAGAAATTATTCTGACACTTTCAAGTGTGTTTTCACATTTTCACTTGTTAAAAAGAAGAACAAAAGACCAAAAAAGTCAAATGAAATGTCTTTACTAGGATTAGTATATATTTGATCAACATTAACCTTCTATTATGTAGATCCAATGAGGGTCACTATCCATCCCTGGAAATGCTCAGAATTAAACTGTTACCCTCAGATTTCCTGTCAAATATATCATTAATGGACAATATTCTTTTAAGTGCCTATTATGTTCTTGGCACCGAATTAAATTTCAGGAGGCATCAGGGTGGTGCAGTCGGTTAAGCATCTGACTCTTCGTTTTGGCTCAGGTCATGATCTCAGAGTTGTGGGATCCCCAGCCCCACATTGGGCTCCACGCTCAGCATAGAATCTGCTTAAGTTTCTCTCTCCCTTTGCCCCTCTCCGCTCAAATAAATACATCTTCAAAAAGCAAATTAAATATTATAAGCAACATAGAAAAAATATAGTCCCAACACACATGGAATTAATAGTCAAACAATTCAGTAGCAAAACCAATGTAGATGAAATACTGAGACGATAATTCAAGATAGAATATACAAGGGATGCTGTAGGAATTCTGGAGAAAATGGTAATGATTAGGCTGAAGCTGTCAGAAAAGCATCTTCCATGCAATAGGACTAGAGTTAGGTTTTAAAAGATGCATAAGATTTAATAAGGCTAAGTGGAAATGAAAGGCATTCCATTTCTAGGAGAAAAGCAAAAGGACAGCTTTGGGCAGGTTTCTGGGAATGGGCTTCCTTTATGGGCTTCCACTTTCCCATCTGCAAAACAAAAGCTTTGAATTTGCCTGTTATAAGGGTCCAGTGATAACATCAGTCAGTTAAATCAGGAAAATCAGTCAGGTAAAGCAGGGAAAAAAGTGGCTTGAAGTCTCATTTATTTAATCCACTTCGAAGATAAAATATTTGTTATATTTCCTTTAGAGACAGAAAAGACTTCTGAGCCTTGTTTTACAACGATCAAAATTGCAAATTACAGGTCTTGCTTTTGGTTACAGCAATTTTGACAGTTGTTTTAGATATCTTGCTATGTTAGTCCCTCCCGTGAAGTTTATGTAACTAATTAGTACATGTCACATTCTGGTTTTGGAGGGAAATTAACATGCCTGTAAATTACAGGGCAAGGTAGATGGGTGCACTAGCTCACATATATCTTAACTTCCCTATTTTGTGTGTCTAGGTCATAAGAGCATTCTTTTGGATGAAATAGTCAACCTAACCCTGCATCAGAACATAATCTCAAATACTGAAGGTTTCCCATGAGAAGGGTCTGTTAAAGATACGCTAGAGACCTCTCAGAATAAGCTGTAGAGCATATTTCAAAATTCATAAGGATTATCCATAATTTTCCACACCACTAATCAGGCTCCTCAAGAAACAGTCATGTCTAGCCTATTATGTTTGGTTGTTTGATTCTCAACTGTTAGCCTAGATTTTGGTCACTTTAGGAGTGTCTGTCTCTGTGTGTGAGTGCGTGTGTGCATGTGTTTGTGTGTGTGGTTGTCTGTGTGTGTGAGAGAGAGGATATAATCAGATTTTAAAATGCTATAAATATTTGACTCTGTGTCTACTAAATACGCAAAATGTGACTTTGAAAAGAGATTGACAGTGTTGCAAGATGGATGAACTTTCAGAAAATGCTAAATGAAAGAATCCAGTTACAAAAGACCACATATTTATGTGATTCCATTTATATGAAATGCACAAGAAGGGAACATTCATAGAGATATCCATGGAGGAAAATGGGGAGTTACTGCTAACGGGGTTCCTTCTTGGGTTCATGAAAATGTTCTAAAATAGATTGCGATAATGGTTGTAGAACTCTGTAAATACACTAAAAACCATTGATCGGTACTATTTAAGCAGGTGAATTGAATGGTACTGTGAATTATGTCTCAGTAAAGCTGGTATTAAAAAAGAGATTGACACAATTAAGCTGCTTAAACATAGGAAAACCATACTAGTGAGATTATGATGTGTGAGGGCAGAAAACACTTTTTTTTTTTTTTTTAAAGATTTTATTTATTTGACAGAGAGAAACACAGCGAGAGAGGGAACACAAGCAGAGGGAATGGTAGCGGGAGAAGCAGGCTCCCTGCCGCGCAGAGAGCCCGATGCGGGGCTCGATCCCAGGACCCTGGGATCTGACCTGGGCCGAAGGCAGACGCTTAACGACTGAGCCACCCAGGCGC